>CAMAPE010000033.1:2500-1202500 GCA_945859875.1 Cuscuta europaea
ACTACTACTACTACTACTACTACTACTACTACTACTACTACTACTACTACTACTACTACTACTACTACTACTACTACTACTACTACTACTACTACTACTACTACTACTACTACTACTACTACTACTACTACTACTACTACTACTACTACTACTACTACTACTACTACTACTACTACTACTACTACTACTACTACTACTACTACTACTACTACTACTACTACTACTACTACTACTACTACTACTACTACTACTACTACTACTACTACTACTACTACTACTACTACTACTACTACTACTACTACTACTACTACTACTACTACTACTACTACTACTACTACTACTACTACTACTACTACTACTACTACTACTACTACTACTACTACTACTACTACTACTACTACTACTACTACTACTACTACTACTACTACTACTACTACTACTACTACTACTACTACTACTACTAACTACTACTACTACTACTACTACTACTACTACTACTACTACTACTACTACTACTACTACTACTACTACTACTACTACTACTACTACTACTACTACTACTACTACTACTACTACTACTACTACTACTACTACTACTACTACTACTACTACTACTACTACTACTACTACTACTACTACTACTACTACTACTACTACTACTACTACTACTACTACTACTACTACTACTACTACTACTACTACTACTACTACTACTACTACTACTACTACTACTACTACTACTACTACTACTACTACTACTACTACTACTACTACTACTACTACTACTACTACTACTACTACTACTACTACTACTACTACTACTACTACTACTACTACTACTACTACTACTACTACTACTACTACTACTACTACTACTACTACTACTACTACTACTACTACTACTACTACTACTACTACTACTACTACTACTACTACTACTACTACTACTACTACTACTACTACTACTACTACTACTACTACTACTACTACTACTACTACTACTACTACTACTACTACTACTACTACTACTACTACTACTACTACTACTACTACTACTACTACTACTACTACTACTACTACTACTACTACTACTACTACTACTACTACTACTACTACTACTACTACTACTACTACTACTACTACTACTACTACTACTACTACTACTACTACTACTACTACTACTACTACTACTACTACTACTACTACTACTACTACTACTACTACTACTACTACTACTACTACTACTACTACTACTACTACTACTACTACTACTACTACTACTACTACTACTACTACTACTACTACTACTACTACTACTACTACTACTACTACTACTACTACTACTACTACTACTACTACTACTACTACTACTACTACTACTACTACTACTACTACTACTACTACTACTACTACTACTACTACTACTACTACTACTACTACTACTACTACTACTACTACTACTACTACTACTACTACTACTACTACTACTACTACTACTACTACTACTACTACTACTACTACTACTACTACTACTACTACTACTACTACTACTACTACTACTACTACTACTACTACTACTACTACTACTACTACTACTACTACTACTACTACTACTACTACTACTACTACTACTACTACTACTACTACTACTACTACTACTACTACTACTACTACTACTACTACTACTACTACTACTACTACTACTACTACTACTACTACTACTACTACTACTACTACTACTACTACTACTACTACTACTACTACTACTACTACTACTACTACTACTACTACTACTACTACTACTACTACTACTACTACTACTACTACTACTACTACTACTACTACTACTACTACTACTACTACTACTACTACTACTACTACTACTACTACTACTACTACTACTACTACTACTACTACTACTACTACTACTACTACTACTACTACTACTACTATTACTCTTACTGTTACTGTTACTATTACTATTACTATTACTATTATTATTATTATCAAACTTTAGGGTTCTATGTGGATCAAGAAGAGATAATTAGTTTGAAGAGAATTGATAGTTGTTGGGTTAATGGCCCAATAAGGGTCGGCCCATCAACCCTTAAGGATCACCTACGAGCATCCTGCTAAAGGCCCAAGGAGAGGGTCAGGCCCAAGGGCCAGGGGACGTACGTAATCCATCGTCAGCCAGTGCCAAGGCCCAGAGGCCAAGGGACGTACGTAGCCCATCGTCAGCCAGTGCCAAGGCCCAAGGGCTAGGGGACGTATGTAGCCCATCGCCAGCCAATGCCAAAGCTCAAGGGTTAGGGGACATACGTAGCCCATCGTCAGCCAGTGCCAAGGCCCAAGGGCTAGGGGGCGTACGTAGCCCATCGTCAGCCAGTGCCAAGGCCCAAGGGCCAGGGGACGTAGGTAGTCCATCATCAGCCAGTGCCAGTGCCAGGGCCCAAGGGCCAGGGGACGCACATTGTTCATCATGAGGAGGCATCTAGACCCAGGATCCCTACGAGGTATTCGGGGACGAACGTCCCCACCTCTTAATAAGGGACCAAGGGTGACCCAAGGATACGTCAGGGATAGTTGCCCTAACCAAGCCCTTGGGGACAACGACCAAGCCCTTGGGGACGAACATCCCTACCCAATGGCACGAAACCAAGATTCTGGCGGGAAGCGCATTTAATGTAGAAGATTTGGTGGTTGAGATCATGACGCTCACAGCCTGACACGTCGACGTAGCCAACTACCCATTTACGGTATAAATAGTAGCATTTATTTCACTGTAAGGGGTTCACAATATGACATTCTAGCATTATAGCAGTAATAACAACTCATAGCATAGCACAATACGTTCGGCCCCTTCGGCTTGTAAAAGTTCAAGTGAGTGAATACAGTTATTTGGCCCATTTCCTGCTTGTTTCTTTACCTTTCTTGTCCATCACCCATTCGAAACCCTCAGGTTACGTGTTGGGCCTGCGGGTTGAGGGAATAAACCTCAACAATAGTGATCTTGTTTGGGTTAACATTATCTTGTTTTGCACATTAACAACTGGACATAATATATAAGTTGTTTACTAGATACACTAACTGAACTGTTTTTTGTTTGTTACAGATTGTTTCATTTACAATCTATGATGGACTTGAAGGAATTTTGAAGCTACTATTATAATTCTTGGAAAAGATTGCTTAAAAAATGAAACAGTTAAATCTATATTTGAGATTTATAGACGTCTTTACTTTCCTTACGATACGTATCCGGATATTAGATATGAATTCAACAATTAACGAATGGATGATGTTTGATAGACAATCATTTTAATGTATCAGCGATGATAACTTTAAATTGCAAACAATTGATTACATTGTCTAATTCTACATGTAGATAAACAAACATAATTATGTAATGGTGATTACATTTCAAAGTTGCTATTACTTAAGTAACCAAACATAGTAATGAAATAGAGACTGCATTTCATTAGATTGCATTATGTATTGCATTACACACTTCATTACATTTCATTGCATTACATCATACCAAACATGGTCTAAGAGTGTTTTACTCTAGTGGACAAAAAAATCAGCAATGGCCAAGACGAATACATCACTTCTAAGATTGTAAACTAACTAACTAAGGCTTGAACTATTTACCCAAGTTTGCTACAATTAAAGGGTTGGAGGTGATCAGGGAGCGCTGTGACGAGCCACATCATATAAATGTGCCAAGTAAAGATTCTATGTGAGCCTGTCACCCAAAGCTCACCCCAATTCCAGCTCTAGTGTCACATGCCATTCCGCTAACTTCACTTCCTCAACTATGTAGAGTTTTTGTTCAGCCACTAACACCTCTCGATTCTCCCCATGTTGCTTTGCATTGTGGCTAGATTCATTTTGTAAAACCCATTGCACCACCAGTAGCGCACATTCCCTTACAAACCCAACAAAGGAATATCACCTTTCACAAATCTTCTCCAAGTGGTCCCACATATCATTTTTCTTTTTTCCCTAAAAAAGAAAATTTATGATGGGATTTATGGTTGAATGATTTGCAAAGAAAATGAAAACCCCCAGAATAACATATATCATCCGGTCAGGGACCAGCGAATGAAGATGGGATGCAAATGTTGGATTATTCCTGAATTACGATAATGTGGGATTTTGTAAGAAGACCACTAAAATGTTGAATTATTAGTTTCCATTTTCCCATGATACGAAGATAGTATTATATATTGACTGTTGGGTCCTTAAGACATTTTTTTTGCGTCATAAAGTACTCGGGTCTAGTGCATCATTTATAATTTCAGGAAAAATCATTCTTTTGGTTGTTACACTTGTACTGTATGTTGTCAAGGTGGTTCTTTACATGAAAATCTTTTCCATAACAGAAGAGAATATTTAAAGATCTACTTTAGTTCGACTTGCCTATTATCTCATTATAATTTTAATTTTTTTAAAGGTTTAAAATAGATTAGTACTACTAAATTTAATTCTTTAAAAACCCAAGAGGCTGTTTACTAACAAAGATATTTTCCTGTTTTCTACTTCTGTTTTTCGTTCTCCAATTTTCTGTTTTTATTCTTCAGTTTTCTATCTCCAGTTTTCTGTTTCTATTTTCTAGTTTTCCATTTTCAAATCTAAAAACATGTTCATTAATTTTTTCACACAGTTCTATGATCATCCAGAAGACTGACGCGTTTACTTCATGGGTTACTAAATGGTGCTTATTAAGACTCGTGTTAATAAACGACGCATAAAATAAGCAATGTTATAAGATCATGTTTATTTCAAAAGGTTTAAAACATCGTTTAACATTAAAATGTCCAAAATAACCCTATACATATATAGACACACAAACATTCATGAACACAAATATATAATATAATATAATATAATATAATATAATATAATATAATATAATATAATATAATATAATATAATATAATATAATATAATATAATATAATATAATATAATATAATATAATATAATATAATATAATATAATATAATATAATATAATATAATATAATATAATATAATATGTGGGGTCGATCACCTCGTATGTGTATCCATACTCCTAACCCCTACCCAGCCCCTATACCGCGTACCCCCACCCTACACCCTACACCCAATTCCACACCCTTGACCCCTACCCCTACCCTCACCACGATCTTACACTCTACCCATACTCCCCTAAAACCCTTCATACCCACCCATACCTACTCGTAGGGGTCGGGTTAGGGAAGGAAGGTATGGGTGGGGGTGGGTGGGGGTGGGGTAGTGGTGGGTTAGGGTGGTGGTTAAGGGTAAGGGTGGGGGTAGTGAGTAGGGTTGAGGTTGGGGTAAGGTAGGGGTATGGTAGGGAGTTGGGATAGGATGGCAGTAGGGTGGGCCCGGGATCAGGGTGGGGTCGATGTAGGAGAAGGGGTAGGGGTGGGGGTAGGATGGTGGTGGGGGTAGAATGGCAGTAGGGTGGGGGTAGGATGACAGTAGGGTGGGACCGAGGTAGGGGGCATGTAGGAAGGGGTAAGGTAGGGGTAAGTGGTAATATACAAGGTGGGGGTAGGGTTAGGGTGGGTCGGGGTGGGGTTGAGGTGGTAGGGGATGGCGGTAGGGTAGGGTGGATCATGATGGGACCGAGGTAGGGACATGTGGTAGGGGGTGGGGGTAGGATCATTGTAGGGAAAATGGGTACGCAGGTTGGGGGTTGGGTGGGTAGGGTAGGGTAGGGGTAAGGGGTAAGGTACGAGTATGAAGGTACTGAAATGGAATCGACATCGAAGTGGGACCGGATCCACCACTAGGTGTAACTATATGCAAATTCATTACAACGATCTGTTGCATCTGTGTTTTTCAAATTTGGAAAACTAGTAAAAATGACTCTTCAAATCATTAAGAAAAAGAGAGAAATGTCTCATTTTTTTTCATTTTTGAAAAACCTTTGGTAAAAGCGTTTTTATGTTTTCATTTCTTTTTTCAGCAATTTTTTTGTTAAAAACGTTTCCAGTTTCGTGTCGTGTAGTTTCCCACCAATTGCATCCAGTCGAGTTCTCAGTAAACAGGCCCTTATTATTTCTTTTGGTGTAGGTTTCTGATTTTTGACTACAAACTCTCTACATCACAATCCTTTTAGCCGCCGCTCCGTCCTTTTTCTATCAATTCCCGGCCGTCGTTCCATTGCAATCTGTTGATAAGACCTGGATCTGTGGTTGTCTATTGTTTGTGTTTCATTTGTTTTAGTAAGCACTTATTTGAATCTGAACGTTGAGTTAGGCCGGAAATGGCAGAGCAGAAAGTGAATGAGCAAGAGGGAGTGAAGGGTGGAGAGTTGTTGTTCTGTGGGTGCACGTACTGGGACGCTATTGGTCGGCGTAAAGTGTCTCCGGAGCACAATCTGATTTCTCCGTCTAGGCTCCGACCACTCGTAGGCGTCAATATTTGCTTTGTTGCTGCTGGCTGTGGTAAGTTAATAGCTGCCGTTCTTTTCCATGAGCTACTGTTTCTCCTTCATAACGTAGCTACTAAAATATTTAGATTCAGGGGCCATTTGAGTCACTTTTTTCGGGCTCAGCTGTGTCATTCAGAGTTTTCTCTTATTTATTTTTTGGGCCATTTGACCTCTTTTATCATGTATTTCAATTGTTATTTCTAAATCAGCATTTTCTGCAATGTTAGCTACAATTTTAGCAACCTAAAGTAAATTCAGCCAAATTCACCCTCTCAGTAGTCAGTACTGGCTCTTAGTATACCATCTGCTCTTTCTTGTGTTCTTTTTATATGGCATGGCTGTTTCTATTGTTGTTTTCTCGATTACTTATGCCCCAGTTTTGCAGTACACTTGTTAGTATTTGTCTGTGTAATTGTTTTTTTAATAAATGCAGCTTCATGTCATTGTGTTGCGCTGGATACTGAAGGCCGTTGTTATACATGGGGGCGAAATGAGGCATCATCTTTCTTCATCTCCTATCTATTATTTGCTTAACTAGTGCTATATATAGCTTTTTGTAATGTGTAAAAAAGATGGAAGCTTTGTTGTATGTGTCCAGAAGGGGCAACTTGGTCATGGAGATAAAATTACACGGGACAGACCAACAGTTGTTTCAGAACTCTCAAAGTATGCCTCTTTGGATCTTTTCCATTTCTTAGTCATTGATTTTTTGTCATACTGTGGTAACATCTCACTTCATTTGTCCTAATTTAGTTGATATTTTAGCAATTTTCATGCATTAAGGATCCATAATTCCATACAAAAGACTACTGTACCATACACAACAGTGAGGATGTCTTTATGATCCATTGATTTTTGTTTCAGGCATAAAATTATCAGAGCAGGATCTGGAAGGAGCCATACAGTAGTTGTTACTGATGATGGGCTCTCTTTCTCATTTGGATGGAATAAACACGGACAGCTAGGGACTGGTTCTGTTAGAAATGGTTGGTATATTCAGTAAACCCCATGGCGTGTTGAAGGGCCTGATTGGAACCCAGAAAAGATGCGGAAAGAAAATATCAAGGAAAACATAGATAAAAATGGAAAGCAATGAAAACTTAGGGAAAAATAAATAATATGCTAAAAATCCTCTGTATTTTCTAGGGTCTAACCATATAGGTATTATCTAACATTTTCATGTATTAAATTGCCATTCAGTAAAACTGTTGCCTTTTGTGTTGGAATCTTGCAGAAATTGAGCATTCTCCTGTACGTTGCCTTGTATCTGAAGCAAAAACAACTTCTTGTGGGGCTGATTTTACTGTGTGGCTAACTTCGGTTGAAGGATCTTCTATATTGTATGGTTGTGTATTTTTAAATCTGAATTCCTAAATATGACTCCTTGATTTGTTTTCCATATGAGCAGATAATTTTTTTAATGTGCATAGTGTTGTTTCATATTATTTCTAGAACTGCTGGTCTGCCGCAGTATGGTCAACTTGGTCATGGCACTGACAATGAGGTAACATTGTTATACCTATTTTATGTGTTTTTCATGCTATCATGGATCGATTCATGTTAGCTGACCCCAAAATCTTTTGGGAATGAGGCTTGGTTGTTGTTTTATGCTACCAAATTATTGCTTCATATCGACTAATAACATATATTTACTGTGCAAATTAAAAGTTCTCCTCACAGAAAATGTTTTATTTGTTTGATTGTTCGCAAATAAAGTTATTATGCACACATGACACCACTGAATTTTATATAGGGAAAAGAAATTTATGGTTAAATGATGTAAGATAATGAGATATGGGTAACTTGGTGGTTAGACATAGCAAAGAATGCTGAGTATCCCACATTGGTTTTACTGGGTTAGAGTCTATTATGTAATTGTGACATAAAGTAATAAAGTATACATCTTGAAAATCTTTTTTGGGGTGAGTTAGACAAGGTAGCACATTATGGGGTTGATTTGGCCCATCTGCCTACCCGTGTGCTGTCAAGACTGAGTTGGGTTGTATGGGTGGGTTGATTATCTACTTCCTTTTTGAATGAGGTAGACCTATTTTAACAAATCTTATAAAATTCTTATAATTAAATTCCTAAACTTAAGGACATAACTTGATAAGTTTGTATGAACTACATCTAGTTTCCATCTATAAACGGTTGTCTGGTAGCTTGACGATGTTTATATTTCACTACAGCACAACACCAAAGATAGTTCAGTGAGGCTTGTATATGAACCTCAACCGAAACCCAAAGCAATATCTGCCTTTTCTGGAGAAACCATAGTTAAAGTGGCTTGCGGTTCAAACCACACAGGTTCTTATCTTAATGTATTTGCCTATATGTATAACACATTATATGTACATATGTGTACACATTATACATGCATGGACACACATAATATCTATGTTCCAATTTATATTGTTGACAATCCTCTGCTCTTTTTGTTGCAATGATCAGTTGCTGTTGATGCCAATGGATTTGTTTATACGTAAGATCTCCTACTTCATGTATGGTTTAGCTTATGATCACTTGTTTTTAAACACGTAGACGCAGTAATTAACCATTTTGGGTGTTTTACTGGTAATTTGTCAGCTGGGGCTTTGGTGGCTATGGAAGGTTTGTATTCTTTATGATATGATATATATCACTGTTATCAATGAAAAGCTTTTCATTACAATCATGATTTTTTGAGTTGGCCATGTTGTTAATATGGCATTAATTAAGTGCTTAACTGTTGCTTGGTTTGTAGGCTTGGACATAGAGAGCAGAAGGATGAGTGGGTCCCACGACGTCTTGATAGTTTTACCAGGCAAAACGTCCTCCCTCCAGATGCTGTGCTCTCAGCTGGCTCTCTTAACTCATCTTGCACAGCTGGTATGCTATATACCCCACACATGCACACACAGTTATATATATACATTTATTAGTAATTTAGTATCTATATTAATGATAAAAAATCTACAAGAATGACCTTTATTATGTTATAAAATATTTTGGTCTCAATTTGGATTCCGTTTGATAAAGCTGCAAGCAGGGGTGGATCCAGTAACTCAAACTATTGGGGGCACCTGTTAAGAAAAAGTGATTTTGTTTTTGAATAATTAATATAAATTTACTTCAAATGATGAAATAATCCAATGTTAGCAAAATTAAACTCATTACATTTGATAAAACAATCCAATATTAGCAAAATTAAATTTATTACATTTATTGCAACTCCTATCTACAATTTTTCATTTTTTTAGAATGTTCCATCACAACTTCGTTTGCCAATCATTCAAATACAGTCACTATTTCGATTGCTCAAATTTTACTTGACAATCTTCATCGCAAAAAAGCATCTTTCAATTGTAGTTGTTACAATTGACAAAATCAATGACAATTTTAGTAGTCGGTATTCTAAATGATATGAAAGATGTTTTCTTAGCCACCATCACTTTAACCATGTCAACATGCAGAATTTGACCAATGTATTTTTTTGAGAAAAACCATGGCCCCAAGATTGGCATAGTCCTCTAGACAAGTAGTGTTTTCTTATTTATTTCTTTGATCAAGATGATACAACAACAACATCCAAGCCTTAGTCCCAAAAGATATTGGAGTCGGCTAACATGAATCGATACATGATATCACAACCAAGGGAGGTGAATCAAATCGATTTGTTTAGGCACTAAAGGAGAACTATTTGGTACATTACCACTTAACTTTCTCTTGCATCCTGACTTTGATTTGATGGAGGGGGTGATCTTTTTAATAATAATACCTTAATATCATTGATCAGTCCAAATATATATGAGTATAAAATTATGAGTATTATTTTATACATTATATGGTGGAATAATAAGAAATAATTCCAAATATAACCAAAATAAAAGTAGTGGACAAAAATGTGACTAGTAACTTTAGTGACTATAATTGTATTCAAATGTTATATTGTAGTGATTAAAAAACTTACTCATAGTAACTTATAGTCACATTTTTATGCATAGATTTTTTACTAGTAATATTTTAGGAAAAACCTCATAAAGTAAATCGCCTCACTAAACTGTCTGTGCTTCTTTGTTATGAAGAAGCAGCCAATCCATGCAATTTTCAACGCGATTTTCATCATGGATCATCCGGAAATCTCTCTATGCTTTAGTACAACAACGACATCCAAGCCTTAATCCCAAAAGAATTTGAGGTCGGCTAACATGAATCGATCTATGATATCGATGCCAAAAAGAGAAGACGTACAACAAAGGGAAGAAAAAAGAAAAAGTAAGATAAAATGAATAAAATAAAGATAAATAAATATAAGCTAACAATAACACAAGAATATAAGAAAGATAAAAGATAAAAAATAAAAGAGCATAAAAAAGCTAGAAGATAAAAATAACATAGGAATATAAAAAGATAAGGAAGATAAACGATAAAAGAAAAAAGAGAAGAAAGGTAGAACGACATCAATCGTTCACACGGATGTGAGCCCTCCACAATGCTCTCTCCAAAGCCATACTCTCATCCAACCCAAGAAGACGCATATCAGTTCTGATTCCTCTAATCCAAGTCTGTTTGGGTCTTCCCCTCCCTCTCTTCTCTGCCTCTTTTCCTCGCCCCTCAAGTCGTCTAACAGGTGCATCACTCGGTCTTCTACGCACATGCCCAAACCATCGCAAACGAGACTGCTGCATCTTATCTTCTATATGTGCTACTCCCACATTTTGTCTGATTACCTCATTCCTCAAGCGGTCTTTTCTGGTATGTCCACACATCCAACGCAACATACGCATCTCTGCCACACTCATCTTTTGAATGTGGCATTGCTTCACTGCCCAACACTCTACACCATACATTAATGTCGGCCTAATTGCGGTACGATAAAATTTACCTTTCAGTCTAGTCGGCATACCTCGATCGCATAGAAATCCTGAAGCACTCTTCCATTTCATCCACCCAGCTCTGATTCTATGGCATACATCTCCATCTAATTCACCATCCTTCTGAATTATGGAACCCAAGTAACGGAACATATCACACACCGGTATCTCCTTACCATCAAGTGTAATCCCACAATTGCTACTACTTCTACCTCCACCGAACTTCCATTCCATATACTCAGTCTTACTTCAGCTCAGTCTGAAACCCTTGCTCTCCAATGTTTGTTGCCGTACTTCCAACTTCGCTTTAACACCGGATTGTGTCTCATCAATCAATACAATATCGTAGGCAAACATCATGCACCACGGTATATCTTCTTGAATTGACTTCGTAAGTTCATCCATGATTATAGCAAATAAGAAAGGACTCAAAGCAGATCCTTGGTGCACTCCGATTGTAATAGGGAACTCTGCGGTTCTCCCTACACTAGTGCAGACACTTGTAGTACAGACATCATACATATCTATGATGATACTATATACTTACGTGATATGCCTTTTCTAGTTAAGGCCCGCCAAAAAACATCTCGAGGTACCCTATCATATGCCTTTTCTAAGTCAATGAACACCAAATGCAGATCCTTTTTAGTGTCTCTATACTTCTCCACAACTTAACTAAGAAGATGAATTGCCTCAGTTGTTGAGCGTCCAGGCATAAAACCAAATTGATTCTCCGAAATTTTCACTTTTACGAAGTCTTTGCTCAATCACTCGCTCCCAAAGTTTCATAGTGTGACTCATAAGCTTAATCTCTCGATAGTCAGCACAATCTTGTACATAACCCTTATTTTTAAATAAGGGAATGAGAGTACTCTTCCGCTAACTCACTGACATTTTTTTGTTTCTCCAAATCATGTTGAAGAAATGTGTTAGCCACTCGATGCCTTTCTCTCCCAAACTTCTCCAAGCCTCGATCGGTATGCCATCTGGGCTCACTGCTTTCTTCCGCCCCATTTTTCTCATAGCCTCTTTAACTTCTGTTGTTTGAATCCTTCTCACGAAGTCCCGATTTACCATACACTCTGGTATAGTAAGATCATCAATACCTTGGACTTTATTCCCTTTGAACAAGGTATCAAAGTATGACCTCCACCTCTCTTTTATTTCTTCGTCGTCCATTAGTACACTTTGATCGACATCCTTCACACACTTAACTTTTCCGATATCTTGAGTCCTACGGTCACGAAGGCGAGCAAGTCTGTAGATATCTTTTTCTCCTTCCTTAGAATCCAACTTTACATACAATTCCTTGTTCACTTTTCCTCTGGCTTCCTTCACAACTTTTTTTGCTCTTTTTCTAGCCTCTTTGTACTCCTCTATGTTCTCGTCGCTCCAACTTTTGGCCAATTTCATGTAGCATTCCCTTTTGGCCCTTATTGCTTGTTTCACCTCATCATTCCACCAAGACGTCCTTTTTGGTGGCAGACATCCTTTAGATTCTCCGAGTATCTCCTTCGCCACTTTGTTAATGGTGGACTCCATTGATAACCACACATCATCTACGTGTGCAAAACTTTGTTGGAGATTCCCCTCGAGCCTCCACCATTTTATCTTTGGCTCCCTTTATACCTAAACTCGTCTCCTCTTTTTACCTCAAAAATCAAGCACAAGCATCCTATGTTGAGTGACAGCACTCTCACCTAGGATAACCTTGCAATCAGTGTAACTAGTTCTCCAAGTCGTCCGTACTAAAAAGTAGTCAATTTGGGTACTATTAGCTCCACTTCTATAGGTGACAAGGTGAGAGTCTCTTTTCTTGAACCAAGTGTTCATCAGAGCCAACTCATATGTCGAGGCAAAATCCAGAATGTTCTTCCCCGCTTCATTTCTAGTGCCAAAACCATGTCCTCTCTCTCCGTGAGTACCAAAGCTTAAAACCTCTGGGATTAATCTCACGTGCCTTTTCTCCAATCCACTTAGTTTCTTGCATGCACATTATGCTGATATTCCTCCTCTTCATAACCTCGGCTATCTCATATGATCTTCCCGTAAGAGAGCCAACATTCCATGTCCCAAAATGCAATCTAACACCCCGCCTTCTCTTCTTCACCCCACATCGACCCCCACCATGCCCTTGCATATTTGACACCATCCCCGGGCATTGGAGTGCTGCGTCGCTTCCGGGCGACGACCTAGCAACCTTAGCATTCTTATCACCACACCCAGGCCTATGAAGTGTAGCGCACCCTTGCTCATTTTACACCACCCCCAGGCGGAGTGATGATGCGTCACTTACGGGCAACGACCTAGCTATTGCGATATTCATATTTCGATTCATGTCATGTGATGCGAGTAAGTGGTAGTGTTGGCCGTCACGCGGCTACCACAACACCTTCCTCCTTTATCCCGGCTTGGGACAGACATGATACCAAAAAATGATCTCATGGCGGAGTTCTCTCTGTGCTTTAGTATACATGGAAAATATTGCTATGTTTACTGTCTAGTTAAAGTGTCTCGCCGAGATTTGGAAAATATTTGGAATTCACACACTTTTACTCCTACGTAAGGCAATTTCTTTAAACATAATTCTTTAAAAATAATTGCCATAATGAGCAGCTAAATTTGGTGTCTCGCCGAGACTAGTAATTCCCTATTTTTATACATTAAACAATCATAATCCTTTATTCCTTACTAAAAAAGTTCACAACAATAATCTCAACTCGCTTAAAACTTCACAAAAATGAATCGGAGGCTAACAGTGTTAACGTTCTGTCGTTATTTTTGGATGTTCTCCTAATTGAAAAATATATGAAGCATTGAGAATTCCTGATCCTAAATTTATTTGCACTTTGAATATAATTTAATATTGAATATTTTCCCTAAAATATATTATAAATATTTGAAAAAACACATGTCAAATTCTCCTACGAAAAATGAATTCTCTACTACTCTTTTATTTCTTATCAATATATTAATCATATTCAATCTTATTTTTCATCGTAATCGACATCTCAAAGTAGTAATAATACTATATTAAATATTACTCCGTAATTTAGTAATGTGACAAAAATGATACAAATTACTTAGACACTAATGTGTAAGATATTATATTATAATTTTTCATCGCACACGTAGTTCTAGTAATACTACATTAAATATTACTCCATAATTTAGTAATGTGACTATAATTATATTCAAATGTTATATCGTAGTGCTAGTATCATTTTTAACTTAGACAAAAATGTGACTAGTAACTTAAGTGACTATAATTGTATTCAAATGTTTTATCGTAATTTTAGTAATCTTATTATATCGTATGCATAGTATCATTTTTAATTTAGCCTAATATTACCATTTTATCTCTTATCTATCTATCTATATATATATATATATATATATGTACATACACACACAAATCTTCAGGTCTGGAATTCCGGACAGGAACCCGCCGTCCGGATGGCAGCGTTTCGGCGTCTTCCTGGTGGAATTTTTTGATGAAATTTTTATGACAGCCTTCCAAAAATCATTTTGGGCGTTTCAGCGTTTCGGCGTTTTATATGTATATTTTGGGCGCAGTTATCTTCCAAAAATCATTTGACAGCCTTCCTGATTGAATTTTTAGCTGATTTTTTGTGTGGATAAACTAAACTTGATGAAAAACATGCCATAAAAATTTCATCAAAAAATTCTACCGGGAAGGGCCCCAAATGCTGCCGTCTGGACGGCGGTTCCGGTCAGGAATTCCTGACCGGAAGAGTACTCGATATATATATATATATATATATATATATATATATATATATATATATATATATATATATATATATAAAGTTCATGTCCAGAATTCTGGACAGGAACCGCCGTCCAGACGGCAGCATTTGGCCGCCTTCCCGGTGGATTTTTTTGATGAAATTTTTTGGACATGTTCTCCATCAAGTCTAGTTTATCCACAAAAAATTTCAGCTAAAAATTCAATCCAGAAGACATTCAAACGATTTTTGGCAGATAACTGCGTTTTTATATGTATATTTTGATGAAGTTATCTTCCAAAAATTATTTGACTGTCTTCCCTATTGAATTTTTAGCTGATTTTTTTGTGGATAAACTAGACTTGATGGAGAACATTCCCAAAAAATTTTATCAAAAAATTTCACGGTTTCACGGGAAGGATCCCAAAAGCCGCCATCAGGATGGCGGTTCCGGTCAGGAAGGCCTGACCGGAAGATTACTCTCTCTTTATATATATATATATATATATATATATATATATATAGACACACACACACACAAACACAACCGGCAGGCAAGTAACTGTTCCCCCCATGGCCATTACATGCATATCACTTGGGAATCCATTTACATGCTGTCCGTATATGTTTAAAGAGGATAAATGTAAAAATATATAAAAAAAATCATTGCATAATTATTAATTACAAAAGTATCAATTAACAGTTTAAGTTTATCAAATGCCATCACACACGTTTGCCAAAAAAAGTGCAATCACACAATGAATGACATGTATTCTGTATTAGTAATTCTTTTACTATCAGTGATATTTATGCCTTATACGTAACTTTATTATTATGAATTAAAAAGATGGAATTTTATTAAATATTAAAAAGTAGCACGTAGTATGACAAAAAAATCACACTAATAAATGTAATTCATTCAAAAAAACTGAAGGTTATAATTTCTTTTGTGTTGTAATGTTTTTTAATCTTATTTTTTCGCAAAATAATATAGAGAAAAAATAAGAGTACATATGTTCCATGCATCGCACACGTACAATACTAGTAATTTGGAATGGATGTGATACTAAGCTATTATATAATTTATTTCATTTTTATGTAAGGCATTTCTAACCATTTGTATATTCAAAAAAGTTTATAATTTTGACTTGATTAATCCCAAGTTTGAAAAATTATAGGCAAACAATCTCAGGTTGTTAACAATTTCACAAAAGTGAACCAATATAAGAATTACTATCCTGAACTTTTCCAGTAGGTATTATTGTATAATGTGTAAAAGTATCGATTATTGGTGTCAGAATGTTTTTACTTGGACTGGAATTCGCTGGTTTGATCTGGTCTGTTTAAGTCTGGATCGGTCTAGTCTTGTTTGATAAATGTTTGGTCTCTGTGTATTTTATAACTACGTAAGTCTGGTCTGTTTAAGTGTGATCTGGTCTGGGACTGAAAACAGTATAAGTTAAAACACCCTCAATCTTGCCTTGTAAATTTATAATAAAAAGGTTCAAATAGAACCTTATACTATTTCCAATCCGTCACTTTATCCGTTATACTAAAAAAGTATCATTTAAGTACAATTACCTTAAAAAATCAATCAATAGGGCCATTTTATCGGTTCTTTACCTCATATAGTAGGTTACTCTTTGGGCCCTTTGCTCCCTTTATTTGCTCAACCTTCCAATTCCTTTTATTTTTATTCTGGGACATATCCTTTGTCCGAAATAAATTAATTCCTCGACATAATATATCATCTTGTCCTAGATAAATATAATACTTCCTTCGTTCTTTTTTAATTTCAACGGTCTACTTTTCACGCTTGCCAACACACAAGTTTGACCAATAATATCTTTCATTCATTATTAGTAAAAAAATTAAAAAATTCATATTTTGAAAATTAAAATGAGATAATTTTTTTTTTAAAATTTAATTTATTATACATCGATAAAGAAAATACAATCAAAGTAGAATATGTGAATAGTGCAAAAAGTCCAATGTTGCAATTAAAAGAGAACGGAGGTAGTATGTTGCTCCTAAATACACTAGGCGGTCCTCGCTCCTACGTGGGTCCCTCAAATTAAATAAATGATTGTTAAAATTAACAGCTAGACTAAAATTCACAATCTTATGCGTCGTATTCTTGAAATTTTTATTTAGTGAAAAAATTATTTCCGGGGGGCGATGTTAGACGTACTTTTGGTCCAAATTTTAGTAATAGATACCACATTATACATGTACGTATTTACACATTTTTTGAAAGTTTACGCTTTTTTCAACGATTTTTTGACCGTTTTTATTCAAGTTACCGAATAAAACGTGTACGTATTGAACCTCGTTTAATTGCGGTACTGTATTTAACTAACTAGGGTCTGAATAACTATGCGATCTATGTATGGTGACTAAATTGAAGGATAAGCTTATTGAACGATGATTAGGCTCACATTATTGTATGATGTAGAGTGCTAGGCGGTGAAACAATATCATATTCAAAAGATAAGTGTTATTTAAATGCGCATGTTGCGGCGGATGTGTGAACATGCTAGAAAAGATTGCTTGAGTAATGAGACAATCAGACAACAAATCTGCAGTGTTGATTGCAATGGTTTGACCATGTGAGAGTCTTGATTGCACTGGTTTGACCATGTGTAAAAAACGATAGATGCACTTGTTAAACAAATTTAGAGGCGGGAGAGGAGGCAAGGATGAGAGGGAGAGGACGACCTAGACTCACGTGGATTATATTAGTTAAGAATGATATGAAACTTCCTTTTTTGTTACAACGGAAAAAATGATATGATATGATACTTCCTGGATTAGATGAGAGTATGACTTTGGAGAAAACGAAATGGAGGGAAAGTATACATTGAGGATTGATATTGTTTTATTTGTCTCCCGTTTTCTCTATCTATTATTTTTAATTTCGATGTAATTTGTCGATTCATGTTAGCCGACCCCAAACTATTTTGTGAATAAGGCTTGGATGTTGTTTTTATTATATGGATATGTCATTGCATTCAGGGGGAGGTCAACTATACATGTGGGGGAAAATAAAGGTCACAGGGGATGACTGGATGTATCCTAAAGCTCAAATGGATCTAAGGTTCCTTCCCACCTACATAAGGGTTCCTTTTTATTTTCTTCTCTTGTTCATTTCAAATGATCTTGGTTATATTCTTGTGTTATTATTATCTTATATTTATGTATCTTTATTTTATTCATTTTATCTTACTTTTTTTTCTTTTTCTTGTCCGCCTTCTCTTTTTGGCATCGATATCATAGATCGATTCATGTTAGCCGACCCCAAATTCTTTTGGGATTAAGGCTTGGATGTTGTTGTTGTTGTTGTTCATTTCAAATGATCATTATTATTTATAATAGTTGAAGTCGCATGTGCTAACATATTGATTTACCTTCGAAGTGGGTGGAACTTGCGTTGTATGGATTCGGGGAATATGCATCACTTTGTTGGTGCTGATTCCTCTTGTATAAGCTGGGGGCATGCACAATCAGGGGAGCTTGGTTACGGCCCTAATGCTCAAAAGTAAACATTCACTGACATTTGTATATATGTCTATATACATATCGAGTGTAGCTTTTGTCATCTACTTTCTAGCTTTTATATTCATTCGTAATAACTTTTTACCTGGGATGTAGATCATCTGCAGTTCCTAAAAAGGTGGACATCCTAGATGGCATGCATGTTCTCAGGTTAGTATTTGTTTTCACTTTTGCTATCCACAACTCTGGGATTTTTTTTGATAGTTGATACAAAGTCATGTATTGTGTTTTTCTCTCGTTTTCATAGTGTTGCTTGTGGATTTTCCCACTCCATGATAGTTGTTGACAGGGCAAATGTTGGTGATAAATTGGACCAGGTGAGCTTATTGCTTCAGAATTTTCCCTTTTTTGTGCATATCCCTTGTGAGAATGTTTGAACCTTTGAAATCCTATTAAAATGAAGGAATGTGCTCATGAAAGTCAATTTCTTATGTCTGGATTTACCTGTAAATGCAAACGGTAATACTTTTTTATTATGTAATTAGAATATAATTAAAAAACATCCGAAACAAGTTTATTGAGTTTTAGACTATGTCATTTTCCTGTACATTTTTTTCTTTTCTATTTTCCTCAGTTTTGCTACCTGTTTTATTTCCCTAATATTTTCCAGCACCCAAACAGACCCCTAATCCCCTGTCATTTAATTTATGATTCCCATTCATTTCAATTCCGGTCATCAATTCAATCCAAACAAAAGGCTGAACTTTTGTTGTCGAGTACTTGAGAGTTGAGAATGGTTTTTAGATCCCAGCGTTATTCTGAATGCTTGGTAGTATGCTTGAAATGTTGAAAGTAGTTTAGAAATGAAAAGATCTCCATCTAATTCACATACCCATGTGTTGTCACAGCTTGAAGTATATGATGGCAAGATTTCTGAAGAAGGTAAATGCTCTTGAAGATTCATTTGTAACAGTCCAGTATGACTTTAATTTCTCAGGTGGAAGCTAAAGACATTAAAAAAAGATGTTTTAGAAATTCTATTGAAAGAAAAAAAGAATTCAAAAGATAAAATAGCTGGGATTTTTTTGAAATGTTACCAAACAAACAATTCCTTAAGGATAAGATTAGTTAAAAATACAAAAATATCCTGAAATAAGAGGGAAGCATTGAACATTTCCTCAACCCACCATCCCAAGATAGGACCCGTGCACTCCTAAAAGGTTTGCCAAATTGTCTTTTCTTAGTCAATGGTTGTCAACTTTGTCCAATGCTATTTTTTAATAGTAATTGTCCTAAATAAGACTAACTGTAAACATAATTGCACAAATAGAACTAAAACTTAATTCTTTAATAAATAGGACTAAACATTAATTTTCTACTCTTAATACTCCTAATCTAATGAGTTAATTGGCCCCTAGTTCACTTGCATAACCGGGTTGGGGCAGACCGGCTGCGGCTGCATGTGACAACAGCAGCGGGGGCGTTTGCGCGGCCAGTGTCTGATGGCCGAGGGCCAATGACAGTGGCTAGGCACGGGCACTCAAAAAAACTATAAGTGTATATTTTCCCAAACACACATGATTAGTCCTATTGGAAATTTAAAACAATGTAGTCCTATTGTGATTTTCGGCCATGTTTTACTCGTATTCAAGTCATTCACTCATTTTTAACGGGAAATTATTTTGAATATGAAAATTATTTTAAAATATTTTCATAAAAGTATAAAATTTATAAATTATATACAAATATAATAATTAAAATCATTGTCCAAAGTTTCCAATCATTGACTAAGAAAAGTCAGTATGACAAACCTTTTCGGGATGGAGATAGACTATCAATCATATTTTTGATTTTTGTGTATTATGTTTTACTTTTATTGTGAGCCATTTCTTAAAACAAAACACCTCATTGGCTATGTTTCAAGATCAAACAGGGAAGTGACTCGGACAAATGACTGGGTCACGGTCAGGCCGGACCCAGGGAGTCAACCCAGTCAATGCTGGTAAAATCCGGTCAACATTTATGATTCATTATATTTATAAGTACTCCCTCATTCTCGCTAAAATTGTCCCATCTTTCATTTTCGATCCGTTCCATTAATATTGTCTCATACCAACTTTGGTAAATCGTGTGTGGTTCTAAATCATTCTTAATTTATTCTTATTTTATCAATTCAATATCAACCACATAAACTCGTTTTCTTAATATGCGTGTCGTTCACTCATGCCCCAATGTTAGTGGGACAAAGGTAGTAAATCACAATATATAAAATTTAAAGGTTCCCAATTCGGTTTACGATGCTTGACTGATGATAAATCAATTTAATCCCTTGTTCACACTCCGATTATTTTTAGTAAACAAAATTTACATATTCAGAAACTACGTCAAAGTCGTTATAAAACCTGATAAAGAATGTAAATTTCATAAAAATTTGATATATAAAGCAAAAGGTTAAGAATGATTTAAGTTGACCATGTGAATAGTGGATGAGAATTTTTAAATGGGCCGGAGGGAGTATAATACTAGTAAGCATTGTGATGGCTAACATATCCTTAGTAAACTGAGGGAGAGTCAGAAAATATCACAAGTATTAGGTGAGTCGGAAATTTGACAGAGTAAGTATATGCTGAAAATTTAATCAGGAAGTCAGTCAAGTGTGAAATTAAAAAACATTGCGTTTATATATATATATATATATGTGTGTATATATATATATGTATATATATATATATATGCTCAAGCCCCCTCATTTGTGCGGGCGGGCCTGCTCGTTTTTGTGCAGGTCTACTACCCTCAAAACCATTATGACTTAGGACCACATGCTTATTGAGGTCACCTATGACTAGTTTCTGTCTCATGGCGCTCATCACACCGCTTCCTCACTATCTTTCCAAAATTGGTGAGCGTGCATCTGATCCCACTTATGGTTTATAAGCACTTACAACATACATGATCTATAATAAACTTAATGTTCAATTTTTTTCCAACTTAATACTCATAATGCAAGTGTTCTTTTTAAAGACTTTCACCGCACCCTCAACATAGTCACACATCACAACAGTGCCTACTCCATTTTTTGGTGCCTAATCTCACATGCCTTTTCTCCACCTCGCTTAGTTTCTTGCACATACATAAGCTGATATTCCTACCCCTCATAACATCGACTACCTCAAAAGATCTTCCTGTAAGAGAATCAACATTCTATGTTCCAAAGCACAATCTATCACACACCTTCTATTTTTCGCACCCCATCGACTCCCACAATGCCCTTTCATTTTTGACACCATCCCCATTCTTTGGAGTAGCGTGCCGATTTTGGGCGATGAGCTAACAACCTTAGCGGTCTTATCACCACCCCAAGCCTATTATTATATTAAGTACGTATTAGTTAACATTGTATGGTAAGGAATAAGAACAACTAAACATTCAACCGGCCCTATTTGGTAGAGTGGAAATAGAGTTGATCCTTGGTGTGGCAGGTGCAGGTTTGATTCCTGCTGGCCATATGTTTTTCATGTAAGCTAATTCTTCCAAAATTCCCGGGGTGTTCCGGGATTGGTTCATTGCGGGTCCATACTGGGCTAAGACGGGATTGGTGTCATGTTGCCGGTTTCCAGTTCAGCCTGCCTGGTCCCATCTAGTTCTTATAACATTTCCTAAAAGATTAGTTCTTTAGGATTAAAAGAATGTCTTTACACGGTTGCCCGGTCCCATCTAGACATTCTTTCCTAAAAGATTAGTTCTTATAACATTTCCCATCATGTTGCCCGGTCCCATCTGTCAGGTCGCGATTAAAAGAATGTCTTTACACGGAAGTATGACTTATTATTCGAGTATTATGAGTTATTTTCTCATTTCAATGCAGCAGACCAAAAGTAGAATACATAATCCCTTATAATCTTATTTCCGTTAACCAACCAACAATGGAAGACAGGTTCTTTCTTGAATCATCACCCATTCTTCCCAGAAGGATACATTTATATTTCTCTTTTTGAAATCATATACTTCATCCTTCCAACCAAATGGGCACTGTAAGGGTTTCAGGGGGGATTAAAGAGTAGATCTGATTGCTGTGTGTGTACTTGGTGAAGGACCAGATAATGAAACTCCAGTCACTGAAAAACCTCCTCCAAAAGTGGCTACCAGAAAGTTGGCTGCTGCCCCAAAGTCCAAAAAGAGGATGAAGTCTAATGATTCATCATCAGATTCAGGGGGAGGTGGTGACGATGAAAACGGGCATAGTGATGATGACAGTGAAGAAGGATCTAATGGACAAAAAGCTGCTGCTGGTAATGGTAAGAAGAAGAGTGGCAGCAAATCTACTCGTGGGAGAAAGGCAGCCAGTAGTGACAAACCAAAGGGTTCGGGGAAAAGAGGAAGACCAAGAAAAACCACCGAGTAGTGCCCGATCTATTGTCCACCTTATTAGCAATTAGCAATATCTTTATAGATCTCAAATGTACTCATTCCTTCAATTACTTTATACTTTTGTTTCATTTTTAGAAAGTTTATTTATTTAGTCTATTTTAACATTTTAGAAACATTGAAATTTGACTGGTGTCATACTGTCATGTAAAAATAGTCTAACACATTGTGCCTGTCACTCCGGTCAGAGTCGGCTAGTATTTGGAACATGAGAGGGAGTAGGTGAAAATTCCTCACGAGATGGATACCACTAGGTCTGGGTAGGGATGGACTGGGCCGGGCTGAACCGGCCCGGAATCGGACCGGCTCGCTACTGTGCGGTCCCGGACCGGGACCGGTTGGCCGGTTCCGGGCTTTTAGCCCGTTTGGGCGGGTCGGGCTCGGGCCCAGTTTTGGTCGAACTGGCCCGGGCGGTTCGTGCCGGGCCCGGGTCAATTTTTTTTTTCAATTTTTTTTCTTTTCCTAGGGTAGGGCTGGGTGTTTTGGGGAGGTTTGGGGGTGGGGGTGAGGGGGGGGGGGGGTCGGGGACTCTGGGGATAACAAGAAAGCAAACAAAAAAAATAGACATTGAATCGGGCCCGGCCTGGCCTGGCCCGATCAGGCCCGGACCCGGTATCAACCAGGGCCGGTTCCGGGCTCAAGGATTTGCAAAAAAAGCCCGTCCAGGCCCGGCCCAGAACCGGAATCGGACCGGTTTGGGTCCATCCCTAGGTCTGGGTTGGGAAAAGTGAAAACTGAATTAAAATAAATTGAATCGCAGTTTGGTTTCACTTTTGAACCGGACCGGCCTGCTACTGTGCGGGCCCGGACCGGCCCGGTGAACCGGTTGGTTGGCTGGTTCGGGCCACCCGGCCTGGTGGGATGGCGGTTCGGGCTCGGGCCCTTCAAAAGGAGAACCGGCCCGATCGATTCGGGCCCAGGCCAGGCCATATTTTTTTGAATTTTTTGAATTTTTTTTAAGTGTTTGGGTTGGGCTGGGTATTTTGGGCCATTTGAGGTGGTTAGGGTTGGTTTGGGGGTGAGGGAGAGGGTTGGGGGTTAACTAGGAAAAGCCAAAAAAAAAAAATAGAACAGAGGTCCGACCCGGACCCGGGGGTTACCCGGGCCGGTTCCGGGCCTCCCCTTCATGAACCGAGGCCCGGCTGGGCCCGAATCGGAACCGGTCCATCACTACTTTGTGGCATTGGACTATTGGAGTATTGTTATTTTTTACTGTATTGGTCTTGTACTCTTGTTGTTAACTGTTAAATATTAATTACTACATTTATATTTTTAGTAATTTCAGTGTACTGTAGTTTTTAGTCTTTGATTCTAAAGTGCTAGAAAATTATTTTTGTGTTAAACTTGACGTATAATTCACTTTATTTGTTTACAAAATTTGTTTACACTTTCATTCTCTATAACTAGTGTAGAGTTTGGGTGTTGCCTTGTGCCCTTGTGGTGGTATTTGTACTTTTCAATTGAATTTATTCTATAAATGTTAATATTTAAATTTTGTGAATACAACTATACAAGGAAGTATTGGTAAAAAAAAAATTAATTTACACAAACCATACTAATATATAAAAATTATATACATAATCCTATTTTGATTTAAACAATGCTTCAAGGCTCCCTTACTTTGTAATTAATCATGCATATCATATTCTAAATTATATTTCAAAATTATATGACAATTAATACTCAAAAAAATCATTTTTTAGTGTTGTGATCGAACATGTACATAAATTTTCTAAATGTCTACGTATTATTAAAAAATTTGTGTTCTATATAACATACTCCATTCGTTCCCATCTATTTAGCCAATGTTGACTGACACAAGGAATAAGGAAAAATAGTATTTGGAGTTGGATGGACAAGTTTGCCCCTGATTTAAAATGCCGAAAAGCAGAAAAATGGACCGTAAAATGTATTTGCAGGGACAACAACAGCTTCACTTCCGATAAGTGACGGAACACACACTTGTACAAGTCCCAAATTTAAGAAAAATAGAGGGAAGAAAAACATGTATAGTTCGTAGCTCTCATTCTTGAATCCTAGTCAGGGATAACGAGTCTTCAATTGGATCTTCCTCAAACTCTTGAATTCCTCATACAATATTTGAAACAACTCTTCTGTGTTCTTCTTTGACCAAATCATATATCGTGTGGATACCTTCACCCCATCGTCGGAAAATGGGTAGACGCCATCTTCAATCGCCGGAGAGGAACACGTCTTCAGAGTGGGGGCGACAATGTTTCTCCAAAGGGACTAGGGATGGATTCGGTTCGGGCCACCCGGCCCATGACCCGGCCCATGACCCGACCCAGCCCGGTACTGTGCGGGCCCGGGACCGGCCCGGTCGGGCGGTCCGGGACCGGGTATGGACCCGAACCGATGGGAAGGGGCGGGGCGGGCTCGGTTCTGGTTTTTTGTGACCCGGCCCGGCCGGGTCGGGCCCGGGCCCAGGTCTATTTTTTTTAAAAAAAATATTTTTGGTTTGGGCTCCTACTAGCCGTTGGGGGTGGGGCTGGCGACAACCCAAACGGCTATATAGCCGTTGGGTGGGGTAAAGGGGGGGTCCGGGGGGGTTGGCTGGGGGGGGGTGGGTGGGGGGTGGGGGGTAAAAAAACCTATAAATACTCCTAATCTTAAACATTTTTTCATATCTCTTCTCCAATTCTTCCTAAATCCTATTCTTAACTCTCTACTCTCTAATTCTCTTATTCTCCAATATATTATATTTATTATTTATATATCTACTTTATAGTTTATACTTAAGAAGTTAAGATGGAAAATCAAGATGCCATTATACGGTATAATTTTGATAAGCAGAAGGACCCGAAGACCGGGATGTGGTACGCAATTTGCAAATGGTGCGAGAAAAAATGTAACATGGGGGCTTCAGGCGGATTCGGGATGGTAATCAAGCATATGAAGTCATGTGACAAAGCCAAAGGATCGGGAGGTGCGGGAAGTTCCGATTGATTACAATTTTCAAAATGTTTATCTTTTAAAGTTTGTTTTAATTTTCAAATGTAGTTCCTATTTCATTTCAAATAAATGCAATTGAAGTTTGTTTTTAATACTCGTATAAAACTATAAACTATAAAATATAAATTAAAAAAAAATTAACCGGCCCGAACCGGACCCGACCCGTGACCCGGGCGGGTGGCCCGGCCCGAACCGGACCCGTCCAACCCTCGGGCCGGTCCCGGACCCACTATTCTTGAACCGGCGGCCCGACCGGGCCTAGGCCCGGCCCGGGCCCGACCCGGCCCGAATCCATCCCTAAAAGGGACCAAGGGAGTATAATTTGCTCCTCTAGAGTAACATATGCATGATTCCTATCATATTCATATATGAGATTTTAGTGTTTTTTAAATAAGGAGTTAAGGTGTATAATTTACACATCAAGATGTAATAAATTCAAGAATCATCAATCAATAAATTAAATGTTTCACCGTGTTTACCAACATCATTAGCGACTAGGGTTCAAATGGTGATTGACGGTTGCGCAGATAGAATTGGGCGATGGGTATGATTACAAGTGTTGGCTAGTGTGGGTGGATGTGGGTGGTGCAGAGGTGAGCGATCCTTCACCGGGCAGTGTCAGGAAGGGGTTGGGGGAGGCTGGAGAGGGGTTGGGGATCGGGCTAGAGATGGGCTGGGGAGGCTGGCCGCCAGAGTGGGGAGGACAAGATGATCACTGAGGAGGTGGTTTGGCAAGGCCGGCGGACGGTTGCGGCTTGCAATGGCCATTATTGGTTTGGGTAACTGTAACAGGTCAGCCCGCATAACTGTAAGTGATCGGGACAAATAATTGTAATTGATCAAGTCAGATAATTGTAATTGGTTGGTTCAGGTAAGTGTATCTGGGAAGGGTATAAAAACTATATAGTTCTCTTTTTTGAAAACATATAAAAGTAGACACATTTTTAGCAATAAGTTTTCATTTAGTAAGGTTAATGGCAAACCCCTTGTATACTTTTTTAATGGCAAACCCCTTGTATACTTTGTATATGTATATTTAGGATTTATAAAAAACGTGTAAAAGTCGAATAATGAAAAACTAACATTTTAAAGTTCTTTTAATATAAAAGAGCGACTCCTATAATATTTTCGCGAAATCAACAAGTCAATCTCTAGACAATTATTACAGATCCGATCATAAGCCTGAAGAATAGACATATAGTAAGTCACCTCATACAAAGCAACCTGACTCGTTAGACACGAAACATAAATATTTAAGCCTAAAATGACAAATATCAAAACATTGTACATTAAAAGTATCCCAAATATGCAGATATCTAAATTAAACATATTCAAACTAAAATAAAAACAAGTATTACTGAAGAAAATATAATACTGGAAGAAAGCTTTTTCACAGAACTCTTCCTGGCATAGAGATTGTTCCAGAGGAGGACAAACTACTGCAATATGATAGATATAGAAACAGGTGGAGTAAAACTAATTTGTGTGCTTCTACCATTCTCTACGCAGCCCAAAGAAGACCGACAAAAACTCCAGACTGTTGGAAAAATGGTTTTACTTTTATATAATAGTCACCTTTGAGCTAAAATAATTATGGGACCCATAACTCGCTAGTGGAAGGACCAAGTCCTAACTTGTGGTACTTCAAAAGGTGAACACAACCATATATTAAAGTGTACAAAATCATTTAGAAATAAATGAGAAACTGTTCCCTGAACTTGCCTAAAAACCAGTTTCAGAAAGTACTTTGTCCAACACAAAAAATGGAGAGTTAAGGAAGTGTCTTTATATAAGCTTTCCTTAGCTATTGGGCTCTTGGGACATCGAAGGTTTGTTGTGCGGTGAGACCCGTATACAGTGAGCGTGGAATTAAGTCTTCACAAACGTCGCTGCCGTCTGTCGGGTCGGGGTTCATGTCTTTGATCGGTCAACTCTGGTTGTTTAAAAGTCCGCATGCCTAAATTCTAGAGATTGTTTTTTGCTTCGTTTTTTGAATAAAACCAAACCAGAAAAGACGCAACCCCTTCTTTTTAAAAGAAAGGTTATGATTATTCTTCTAAAATATGTCTTTTGAGTTAGAGACTCCTGACCAGAGCTTTATAAATACTCACCCGGTCTGTTGTTTTGGGATATCCAAAATTCACAAACAATTTCTCTATATTTTCTCTTGCTTCGTTGCATCTTTGAGTTCGCCGAAGGCCCGTTGGGAATGAAGAATCACTCTATCGTGGGAGGCATTTGCTACGTATGTCGGGCAAAAACGTCTAAGGAAACAATGTTTACGTTGGGCTCACTTACAAGTAATTTCACGTTTTTCTTAACTAATTATTTGCTATTTTTATTTGCATGCAAAATTTTAGTATACATAGATAGTTGACCAAGCAAAGCTGGCAAGGACATCAAAGTAGCTCTTCACACCGGCAGAGACAAAACACACCGGAGTGCCGATGCTTAGGAAAGAAGCGCTATAGAACAGAACAAACATAACAACAAAAGAAGAAGAACCAAGTTAAGTTATAACATTACTAAGAATATTTGAGAGAGAATCTCATGTTACCGTCCGATTTTTTAATTTATGATAACTAAAAAAATAGATGGTCAAAAATTTGATTGATTCGATTATATGGAGTTGGTTAAATTGATTATTTGCTCACTCCTACTTCAGTCCTAAGACCATTTGGAGTGGTAAGATATTAGGAGTTCAAAAAGCTAAATGTAGAATTTTTGGACTGTTTAAAAAGGGTATTAAAAGTGGAAAAGTGGATGAAGGGGTTTAAATGTAGAGGGTTGATTGGGAGGAGTGGGAAAAGGAAAAGGAAAGAAAAAAGAAGAGAAAAGACGGACACAAGGTTTCTTATTTTGTGCGGATGATGTCATTCAAATGTCATCCTTGCATCATAATATCTCATTTTTTTTAAATGAGATTGAGGGAGTATAACTTTTTTATTTTTTCTCCAAGTTTTTAAAAAAATATATCAAAATTCATAAATTTTATGATCTTTCATATGACACAAATATGCAATATATAACATGAAAAAAATATGAAGTTTTAATTGTTGAAGTTTTCTTGAGTCCAAAAAAACACGAAACACACATTTTTAATTAATGGAACCTTCACAAATAATTGAATACTCCATAATCAAACTTTACTTGAACTAAATTCATTTTTTGTTAACCGAAAAAAGTTAAAAAAATCATTTTCATTTTCATTTACCCCAGTGCTGCAAAGGCTCCCACCTACGGTGGGGTAAGGGGGGGTCGGATGTACGCAGTCTTACCCCTGTATTAAATACAGAGAGACTGTTTCCGGATGACCCATAGTGAAAATCCCGTCCAAAATTGCATGGACTGACGGCTGCTTCATAACAAAGAAGCGCAGACAGTTTAGTGAACCATTTTGCTTTATTCCATCATAATCTCAAGCCAAAAAATAATGAATCTTTGGCTCCATTGCAAATAATGGAAATGAAAAAAGTTAAAAAAATAAATGAAATTAATTTATTTTCACATCGAAATTTGTTTTTTTATTTTATAATTAATCAGAGAAAAAATTAAAATGAAAAACATTACTTATAATAATGTAATTAATGTTTTACTAAATTGATAGGTTAAAAAATATGCAAAATGTATTTTATTAATGGGGTTAGAATCCAAGAAAACAAAACAGGAGTCAAAACAGATAAATGCGAGTGCCGCGAGGTCATGTGAGAGCGTAGGGTATCGCCAGCCGCCAGGCGATTCTGATTTCCCATCATCACAGTGATACAAAATGACTCGGATAAATCCCTATATAAATCCCCCATTTGGGTATTTCCCCCAAACATACTTCGAGGAAAGGTGAAGCGTCAAAAGCCAGAGGACCTAGGGTTACTTGCTAAGGCTCCCTGGGAACTTCCGTCCCCTTGTTCTCTCTTCGTGCATATGCGAATTGCACATGGATTAATGGACATATATTTGTATCGATTGTCGGTTGCTTCAAAATCGTATAAACATTAAGGTTTTATACTTGTTTTTTTCAATACTCGATAGCTGTAGACCTTGATAATAAATCGACATTCGGCGATTGGATATAGATTTGGTTTATGCACGTCCAATCAATCGAAACGAATTAGTTGAATTTGTTAAAAATGCGAAGAATGCTGAATCCAAAAAGGGTTACTTGGGCTTCAGATGTAAACCTTTGTCAGGTAAATCTTTTAAGAATTCCATTTTCTAGCTCCATTAGATAATTTTCTGTCTGTCCCTGTAAATTACTACTCCGTATAAAATATTAAGAATTTTTTGTGTCGAATTGTAGTGGGTGAAGGAGGTTGTTTTAACCACGACTTTTGAATTCATGGATTTCATCTTTTTTTTAAATCCTTTTCTTTTCTGTGGAATAGGTTGGTTTTGCTTTTTCAATTGGAAAAATCGATGTAAATGATAATAATTATTGTACCCTGAACTTGAGAGCAGCACTTGCCTTTTGGGAATTGAACTTATGAACCTTAAGGATCATTCTACTCCTAAAATAACTTATGAACAAAGTGAAAATTTGATGGGAGATTTTAGTGATTGAACGTACTGCAGACTAATGTCAATGAAGAGAACCTGGCCTTTATTTATTTCCAACTTTCTAAAATATCCCCAAAACAAGATACCGATGTGCATCATATATAATATAGTATAATGTAAGACACTTTAATGAAATTAATATATGCTTAATCTTTATAACATGTTTTGTAGAACTGATGATTTATTATCAAAAGCTCTAATAACATTCATAATAGGGTAATAACAAAGCTAAAAGACTTCTTTGATCCTTGAAACTATGGAATGTGATAATCTCAAGATCAGTGCATTGTGAACCATGGGATTAGTTATTTTTCTGGATTATTTCCAAAATGGCTGCTTAATGTGATGGAAGTAAATACAAGCATAGTGAAACAATTATCAGATAACCTGTGTATACTTGTCAAGTGAATAAAAGAATGTAGCATTCGAATCAAGTATTAGTAGCATGAATGTGCCTATGCTGGATGCTCCTAATGGCCAGATATTTTCTTGATTGTACAACATCATGAATCACTATTGTGAATGGTTTATGATGATTGACACTTTGAAGTACTGTGAGACCCATCAATGTGTTGATTCATATAGGTTTACTAGAAAAGTGAGACAACAGTTAACAAGTACAGAGTATGTTATATTTATGTTGGTATTATGTGTTTATGCATAAGTTAAATTACACAAGGAAAACTGTAATGTGGAGTAGTTTGTGGTTATGAACTGATAGATTTTTTAGTGCTTATCCAAAATAATGAGATTTCTATCTTGACTTGGGTTCTTTTAACGCCAATTTTAATTTAATGTGCCAAGGAACTTTAATTGAGGATTTAAGTCCTAATAAGTGTTTAATTTTTTTTAATTCCTTGTAGTAGTGGCTGATGACATGAAATAATGGTGATTTACATTTATGGGTATCAGGTTTTTGTAATTATAACATTTCAATCAAATTATGTTTTGTTTGTTGATTATTAGTTTATGTTTTGGGTAGATCTATAATGTTTGTGTGATTTTTCTGCTATTGTGATGTTCATGATTGTGTATCTTGCTTGAGAATTGGCAGAATCTATTGACCCTTCTTCTTTTGATTAGATCTATTTCTGCTTAATTTTAAAACGTCTTTGCATGAAAATTTGCATATTGTTCACATGCTAAAACCTAGGTTTTGAGATTGACTCTGCATATCTCTTTACCAGTTTTAAGGAATTTAATCAAGTTAATCCCATATGACTAAGCAATCAACTTTTGTTGAATGGACTTCAACAGACATTTAGGGTTTAAGAATTTGTGCAATGACAGCAGGAAAAGGCTTGAAAGACTAAATGAAACCTATTTTTCAACTCTTGTTAAGATGATGTAGAAATTGTGTCAATGTTCATAACCTGTTTTTCCTCGTTAAGGCTTTCATTTGCATTTACTTGCTAAAGAATTGGTACAATTGTCACAATATGTTGTGAAAAATGCAAGGGAATGAAGGTTTTTGAAAAAGATTAAAAAGAGAACAAGTGAAATTGTTATGGAGGTTTTCATCTTCTTAATTAACGTGTATTCGTTCTTCCATTTCCATTACTAATGAAAATGCCATAAGCTGCCAACTAAAATGCCAAAATCATCATTTGTTTGGAATCTAATCCCCATTATTTGGGCTGATCTGTCTTACCTTTTTGCTCCTCAGTCTGAGCCATGCTTGACCCATTATCCCAGTTGCATTTATCAAACTGCATGCTAGAGAAACATTATGCTTCCCTTGTATTTTATTCATAAAACCCATTATGGTGATATTGAACTGTATGCTTTAGTCTTCATAAGCTATTTGTGCTGCTGCTTTGATGAAATTGACCTTTTCATGGTAGCTGATGCTTTTCCTTGTGGCTCTTTTGCCAATTTGGACTAGTTATGGTGTAGTAGATTCAGGCATTTATTTTATATTTTCACATTGTTTATTTATAATTTTATATTGATGTTTTTTTGGATTTAAAAGTTTTATAAAAGCTAAATTTAACATTTAATTGCAAACCCTATTGTTTTTAAATAGGTAAGGCTATTCTTATCTGAAGAGTCTCCTTTACAAGTTGGATTAAGTTCTCAAGATCACCTCCAGGCAAAGCCATCTCTTGCAGGTGGAATCACATATGATGATAATTTGCCTCCAGGTTTCGAAGCAGTCCAGGGTTCTACCCTTTGTAAAACTAAGTTAGGTCAAATACCTCTCATCAAATGGGGGCGTCCTCCCGGCGTAAGTTCAATTTTAAAACTCACAATTACATTATCAGTATCCCCAACTTAGTCCGCTCTAGTTGGAGTGACATGAATCTATACTGTCAATTTTCTACAATTAGTTCTCTATAAGTCATGTAAAAATTATAGCATAAAAGTTTTGAGCCGAGTGCCCTTCTTACAATGACTTCAGAGATCAAATTTAATTTTTTAATATCATCATGAAGTATTTCACTCGCGTGGAAAATATCATGGGACAACAATGTTTGAAGTAGTTGTTATTAGTCATTCCATAACTGAGGTTAGTATTGTAAAACCAACATCCAACTCATGGAACATGATACTTAATCGCGATGGTTGCACCAAAATATCTTGGCTCTTTCCATGAAAAGATTAGAATGTTAGTGTTTATGCTGGAGAGTATTGCTTATTGGCATTTTAGTGATATTTAGCAAACACATTTACTGAATAATTTAAATTGTACTCCCTCCGTCCCATTTAAAGGTTCCCATCCACTATTCACATGGTCAACTTAAATCATTCTTAACCTTTTGCTTTATATATCAATTTTTTATGAAATTTACATTTTTTTATCAGGCTTTGTAGCGACTTTAATGTAGTTACTGAATATGTAAATTTTGTTTACTAAAAATAAATCGGTGTGTGAATAGGGATCAAGTTGCTTTATCGTGAGTCAAGCATCGTAAACTGAATCGGGAACCTCTATATTGGACGGAGGGAGTAGTTTGTTTTTTTAAAGAATTCACATGGTCAACTTAAATCATTCTTAACCTTTTGCTTTATATATCAAATTTTTATGAAATTTACATTTTTTTATCATGCTTTGGAGAGACTTTAATGTAGTTACTGAATATGTAAATTTTGTTTACTAAAAATAAATCGGTGTGTGAATAGGGATCAAGTTGCTTTATCGTGAGTCAAGCATCGTAAACTGAATCGGGAACCTCTATATGGGACGGAGGGAGTAGTTTGTTTTTTTAAAGAATTTACACCCGTTCTGTTTTATTTAATTATTTATGTTTTTCCCATCCATTTCCTTTTATGAATGTGAGCTGCTGCCTTTATGCCTGTCAGCACACCATTTATATGGTGGGGTAGGTTATGAAAATAGTTATTTATCGAGTTTTGCAGTATCCCTCCTGTGGGTTGAAATGTTGAATTTTTAATGAAAACCACTCTCTTTGATTTGTTTCCCCCAAATTTGCCTATATGTTGTATGGTTATGTGGGCACATATCCTCAATCATTCTAACTTTTCCGACTCCCTCATCCCAAAATATAAGCACTACTTGTGTTTGTTATAACTTTCTTCAGAACAGACGGAGTATGATTTCTGTTCAGTAAAATGGTACCCATCTTGTCCAATCATTTCAGATAGTTAAAAGCACTAGAGTAAATGGGAAAATCTGTGAACGTTAATGTGTTTAACTTAGGAGAAAGTTAGTCAATTTTTTAGATGGATCAAACATTTTCTTTGGGGAACTGTGTTCCACGTTTTTTAGAAAAAGGAACTTTGTGACCTTTTACAATGGATTTGTGGTTTTGACAGGTTGAATGGTTTTGTGGACAGTTTTAACTCTTAAGAGTCTTGGAATTAATGTGCATGAAATCTTCTTGTTTTGTAGTAATGTCAGCTACCTTTTAAATTCTAATATTCATTGTTCTTAACAATGGTGTTCTACATTGATAAATGACTTGTAGTTTGTGATTTTTTAAAGTTTTGAAGTATAATATCTGTAAGCACAACAGATAAATTGTAAAACTAACATAAAAGATTACTTGATTAGAATCATGAAAGCAACATTTTATTTGGTGTTTAATATGATATGGATGACTTTAAACTTCTAACTCTCTTAAGGAACTCTAGAATTCATATTATTCTGATTTTGACAGTTCATATTGGATGCCAGCTGGCAAGTTGTTGCTGGTGAGGAGAGCCAAGAGAGGGAAGCTCAACAGCAACGAGAGATGAGAGTGCTTGAAGCAATATATCCTCGCCCATCTTCTATTCCCCTCAAGTATGATTCTCCTCTCACAAGTTCCATCATTTCCCTTCTTTTTTTGGCATAACATTTTTGAGCCTGCAATTAAGTGTTGCTTGGGCTGAATCTGCTATTTTTTTTAAAGGAAAAGCGTTTGGTGAAATCCGTTACCCAAATAGGTGCCCTTTTGGGATGACTTTTGAAGAACATCGTCATCATCATTACCCCAGTGCCGCAAAACCCCGATGCTGTAAAGGCTCCCACCTACGGTGTGGTAAGGGGGGTCGGATGTACGCAGTCTTGCCCCTATACTAAAGCACAAAGAGACTGTTTCCGGACTTTTAAAAACATATTTCCAAAAATTCAATTTGTTGCGTTTTGATTTTTAAAATGTTTTTAACCATATAAAAGCTATCTATTGTTATTGGTTGATATTGGCAGAATTGGTTGATATTGAAAATATTGTAGGGCTGAAGTTAATGTTTTGGCTTAAATTGATGTTTAAGTTTTGTTTTTAATTTAAAAATTATTTTTTATACAATTTTAATGATCTTTTTAAGATAAATTAATAGATTCAGTCAGTCTCACCACAACTTAAGCACTTCAAGTTTTTACAAATTTTCCAACTTCGTCATGTTGAGCCTCACCAAACAGTGTTTTATTCTGATCATAATAGTAGAATAAGCACCGAACCAAAACAATTGTAGCGTTGTTTGTTATACTTTCCCCTATCTGTGTTAAAAATGCCCAATAGTCAGTCGTCTAGGCTATTCCTTGTGTCCGTTTTCTGTTGGCACACCAATACCCTGCCAAGTCAGCTGCCAAGTGCTCTTGGGAACAGTGTGGTGAGTGGTGACTAGCCTGAAGATGTAAGATATAATTAATTAATTTTGTGGGTTATCATCATCATGCAGCCCTTCAGCAGTGCCAACGGAACACATGGTTGTTCACAATGTTCATCATCAACACACTCCTCTGATTCCCATCACACCCATGGAAGAAGATGACACAGCAGACACATCAGTTTCACAACATGATATTTCTGCGGCTGTTCCCAATATGACAAACCTAACCTCACCGTTGATAATGGAGGAGTCTGGAAGTGCCACTGCCTTGTCCCATACAAGCACCACCGGAGCTTCCGCCTCTTCCTCAGGTGGAGGCTTGGAACCTGATGCTCTTGCGGTGGCACAAGCCGCCTTGAGTTGTATAATGGCTAATGACCATGGAAACCTCATTGACCGTGAACTCCTCATCAAGATCCTAAGTGACCCTCAAATTATTGGGGAGTTAGTTAGCCTTCATGGCAGCGATGGAGGAGGCTCTGATCCGAGTAGGAATAGTAGTAGTTCACAACATATGATCAGACCTTCTAACGTGAGGCCACCGGAGATTAGTTTCTCAAATCCTAAACCCTCACCTCCTTTCCCGCTCACCACTAGCAGGGTGGGAGCCATACCCAACTCGGCATCATCAACTTCATCCTCCACTGCCCCAGCAAAGGACCTGAACTACTACAAAAGCCTTATTCAACAACATGGAGGAGAAAGACAAGAAACACCACCACTGCTACTACCACCAACATCACTCTGCAGCGCCCATGGAAATCAACTCAGAGATTCTTCTCCGGCTCAAGAACCGTTAGTGCCGTCGATAATTAGTTCCAGATCATCATCAAGAGATTTCAATAAATCAAAGATAATGAAGCCTTGCATTTATTACAACAGCGCAAGGGGGTGCCGCCATGGGGTAAAATGTGCCTTTTTGCATAATGCATGTGCCCCACAGCCATCATCCCGGCCGAGGATTGGTAGTTATCCGGACGTGCAAAGTACAAAGAGAATGAAAATGGAAAGGGAGATAACTGGAACATGATAATTGTTAGGGTGTTACCATTTGATGCATGTTTGTACATTTCTGTCCCTTTTTCGACCTTCAGTGTTGCGGATTGGTGCTGGGTGCTGGCCCTTCCTTTTTCTCTTAAAATTATTTTATATTATTTTTTGTTATTATTAATACGCATTGTTTCTTTTCCATTTTACTTTTTGTTCATCCATCAGTGAGCTGACAACAAAATCTTTTGGGAATAAGACTGAGATGTTGTTAATCCATCAGTGAGTACACATCAATGTCTGATTGCCTAGCTTCCCAAGCATTTATTAGAGCTTTGTGCTGACCTTGTTTTTATTATTAGTATTAAAAAATAAAAATCGTTTAGTTTGGATATTCAATCCTTCTTTTCACGTGCATACTAGGCGTATAGAGTAGCAGAATTTTCCATATTTTTTATCTTTTTTTTTTCAATCCCATGTATGCAAAACACTACCAGTTGAATAATGCTACAACTACTAGGACTCTAGGAGTGAAGCTAGCGGGCTATACTAGGCCTCTTCCATGAACAAGAGGCGACGTATGTGAAAAACAGATCTTGCTTACTTGCTATATGGGATTTTTGTAACCAGTTCTGAAGTTGTATCAGTATAAAAACTCGGCTGCTAATGTGATGTTTCAAGTGCAATACTGTAAGTGAGAATCTAATCTCACCTCGACTATAATTTTTGGGTCTCCTTTGTATAGACCCGATCCTAGACAGGTTCTGGTTTAATTTTTAAAAAAAATATTACTCCGTTTATTAATACAAATAAAAAAATATACACATTAAAAATGAATTCTAAGTTTATTTGAAACATTAAATAGACTTGTATAATTTTAGAAAAGCTACTCAATTGAAAGTGTTACATAAATTTAAATTATAAAACATCTACTATTTGAAACTTCTGCTTCTAGCTACTAGCTAGGGATGGACTTGGACGGGTCGGGTCGGGACCCGGCCTTGCCTGCCATTGTGCTGGCCGACCTGGCCCACTGGACGGTATCGGGACCGGTATTGGGGGCCTGAACCGGGGATAGGGGGCAGGCTACGGATAGGAGAAATGGTGACTGGTCCAGGCCTTTTTTTTGGCTTTGGGCTGCAGCTGGGTGGGTGAGGGTGGTGGTGGTGGTGGGGGTGGCGGGTAGGAATTAATTAGAAAAGCCATTTAGGAAAACAAATATTGCCTCAACCCGTCTCGGCACGGTCCTGGTACAAACCTGGGTCGGTACTCGACCTGCAGCCCAGGACCCCATTCTCGCCCAGTCCCGTCCTGGGGCCCGGCCCGGTCCCTGTCCATCCTTACTTCTAGCATCAATTGTTGCTTCCTCCGTGAAGTCGTAGGGTGGTGCTATGTTTAGTACTTGAATTTGTTGGTGGGTCTTCCACCAATAGTCGAAGCAAAAGAGTGCCTCAAGAGATTGCACACTCAACCTCGTTCTATAATCGGTGGGGACACGTTGACTTCACTAAACTCTTGTTTTACGGGAATGACTTGTTTTGCCATTCTTGATAAAATAAAAAACCTCATTTCTTTGTCTTTCCTCCATTTGAGAATGTCAAACTCTTCCCCTTCTTCATGCTCGCATGTAATCGTTAGGTACAAAGAAAACTCAGTTAACGGTAGAACTAGATTTAGTTTTTTTGCCCAAAAGATTTGATATTGTTGATTCAAAGACCTTTTCTTTTATATGAAGAAGTAAGGTCATGTTTGGTATGATGTAATGTACTGCAATGGAATGAAGTGCATAATGTGCAATACAAAATGTAATGTAATGGAATAAAGTCTCTATTCCATTACTATGTTTGGTTACTTAAGTAATAACAACTTTGAAACGCAATCTTCGGAATAAAATAAAATAGAAACACAGGAATCCGTCAATGCACGTCCAGAATTGGCCAACTAGCAAGCATTTATGTCTGTTGAAATCGTTGATAGTGCATTTAATTCCACTAACGGTAAAAAAACAATTTAATGAAACTATCGGACGCAGATGAAACTGCCGCCCAACGACGAGCCGCGGTTGAAGCTATGGGCAGTAGGATAGCAATAAGCTTGACGGCAGTGAAGCGCTTACCGAGCGGATGGAAAGCTACAACACATTTTGCGGAGATGTGGCGATCTAGATGGTGTGATGGATGTGCGAGATCTGGGCGGAAATGTCTGGATGGGGGCGGAAGTAAAAATGAAGGAGGGTTCAGTAATCTCAAATACACCCTATAATTAGTAATCTCAAATACACAACTTTTTCGATGTAAAACTTATTACACCTATGAATGTAATGAATTCCACATGCAATGCTCATTACGTTATGGTTTAAAATAAAATGACATATCAAACATCGTATTCGAATCAACACGTAATACTCATTACTTTAAAAGGTTCATTACATCATACCAAACATGACCTAAGTTGTTTAGGGGAAGGAGGTAAGTGAGCATATTATGCTTGCAACTCATTAAATAAAATTACGAAATGTGTTACTAATCTCGTAAAATTGCGCTTGAACATTAATCAAGTGGTCTTCGTCTGTTTTCACCTTTCTCCTCTCAGATTTTCGCAGTGGTGTCTGCATATGATTTGTAGCCCTTGAAGCTGTCTTTCGAATGGGACTTGAGTCGTGTTCTTTGAATGTTTCTGCAAAAAGATATGCTTGAATGATTGACAGAAGGTGTCATCCTAAACGCCGTTTTCAAGCTCTATTCGTCTTCATTTGATCCCGTACCACTCCTAGAGCTCTTTTGTCATCAAAACTTCGTCGTAAACCTCCCGGTGACCTCTAAAACTCTCGATTAATTCTCAAATGCATCTCGAATCATCCCGATTGCTTCTCAAGCACCGGTGCTGGGCTTAAACTCCCTGATTTTGACTCAAAAAATACCAAACAATACAAAACTCGAACCAACACCCGGTAACTATGACTTGAGCTAAAAATGAGACTCGTGACACAAAATAATTAGGGAAACCATCAAAAGCCGATCCCAACACGCATCAAATACGTGTTGTAATACTGACTTATCAGATTCCCCCACACTTAAGCTTTTGCTTGTCCTCAAGCAAACTGAACATCGGGACTTATGATAATCACCATACGAAATTAAGACTATGAGCATGCACATGTAGTTAAAGGGATATTCACATAACAGACAGATAAAACCAAGAACATTCTCCCCTAAACTACATCTTTGTACTCTAGCTAACATTATTGACAAGATTATTCACAACATCCTCAAAGTAGTGACAACCTACACTAATAAACTAGCTACTGATCAGAAGGACTTGTGAAGGTGGTGGTGAATGGTGAATGAATAAACAATCCCTTTATTTGAGAGTTTTGGAACAACCTGACAAGGACTTAATGCATTCAGGAATTTCGGGGCTATTCTTAGGATCAAGAAATTCAGTAGGCCACTAATTAGGAACTATCATCTAAACCTATGCAAGAAGCAGACATGGTGTACAACTAAGCTAAATCGTCGTGACACATTGGTGCTTTGACGTATACTTGAAGTACACGAAGGACTAATGCTAGTTTTGCAATAGCCTCCAAGTTCAATTAATTAAGATCAGTTTTCCTTGTCATGTTGGCACGAGAACGCCATTTCTTTCGAAAGATACCCAAGTCTCATCTTATTGTGCAAAACACTTACGCATTTTGACCGGGGCTCCCATTCTTTTTTTCACAAGGTAAGAGGTCTAGCTATATTAATTAATTTTTTTCAATTTTTAGATTTTCACTAGACATTACCCAATTCTAATCTCGGCCTCACCAAGGAAAATTAACAATTAAAGTTCTATTAATCAAAGTGAATCCATGCCTACAATGCAATCCTCGGAAATATCAAATTCCTAAAAAGTGACTGCTCTTACCCCATTTGGGGTACATGAACAATGCCAAAAGTGGCTCCTACCAAAACTCCCTGAACTTAGAAAATTAAAACCCTAGTTCCCTAAACACCAAGACTATGTCAGAATTATTCACGGGTAAGGAAACAAAGGCCATATGGCTATGGAGCTTAATTAATCAGGTGAAGAACAAAATGGCCAGACTCAAAGTGGCTTCTCCTAAAGGACATATTCAGGTGGGGTGGATGATTTAATCAATTCAATGGGTGACTAATGCCTTCATCCTCTCAACAACTAGCTCATCGTGCAGCAATTTAAGCCTAAACACATTAAGGGTGTTCTAAAAACATAGTCAACACACTAGCTAGCTCACAAAGACACATTTTAAAGAAAAAAATCAAAAAGTTTGACATGACATTCCTATGAATATACAATTAACACCTGCGCATGCTAACTCTAATAACTCATGTAATAACTACTTCCCGAATGCCCAATTCACTCCCCCACACTTAAACTTCGGCATCATCTTCGATGGACAAAAATGCACTATGCACAAGGGGGTAAAGAGGAAAGGGTCACACGTGCTGAAATTTAACTCAATTCAACAATTATCACAGGCAAAGAGAATGATCATGAAAACTTCCCTAAGGGTGTTGATCGGTGCACAACTAAACTGAGTCAAGTGATTCTCGGCACATAATCCCCAAAGCAAGACCCTGAGCTGCAAAAACAAAACACACAAACACAAAAACAAAAACAGAAAACACTCCAGATTTTTTTCTCGGGGGTTATCTTGAAAGAAAACAAACAAAGACAAAAGTGCAGAATTAAACTTGGATTGCCTTTCAAGAAGCGCTATTTTTAACGTCGTTTTCGCGACACAACTACCGCATGTGCTCTCAAATAGCAAAGACTGCCGTGGTGAACTAATAATCAACGTCTCTAGCTTTCTCTCAACAAATGCCATTAGGTGTCGCAGATCTTTAAATTCTTTAGTCCACGTAGGTATCATATGGTCTTCATAACCCTCATCAGCACAGAAGTGAAGGATGAAACTCACATCCTCTTTGGGTGGACAGAGAACATGAGTCAAAACTTTGATTACTCTAGGTATCACGGGAAGCTCAAAAGATGTTTCAAACAAGGAGTAGGAGCAACATTGTAATCGAACCGCACCATAGAAAAGTCTTTTTCTTCTCCACAAATATCATGAACATTCACAATCTCTCCTTCGGACTCTATATCACTCCTCATGTGAGCATCCCAACTCTCGGTAACACCGTTCTCATGAATGTCTTCTTGGATGATGTTGTCACTCTCCACACAAAAAGGAAAATCATCCTCAAGGAGTGAATCAAAGAAATCCAAATCTACCACATAAGAGTGGACCGATGCATGTGTACAAGAGGGGTAATTTTGCTTATGGAGTGGGACTTCTTCATTATGAACATCATCTACCTCGCCCCCACTCTCTTAGAACGTGTGATCATCATTTCCCAACTCATCTTCAATACCCAAACCTACCTCAGTAGCATCATCATCATGACTGGTCTGCTCCATGCCCTCATCAGGTGTTGAGACTAATGGTAAATCAAACGGCTCGGGAGTTTCTGTATGAAGATCACAGTGATCTGTGACTCATCAGTTACAACTTGTACCATTTGAAACTATTTCCTGTATTCTTGGAAAAACAACTCGACACTACTATCTTCTTGTTCATCTTCAAACATAGGTGGGTCTTCAAAAGCATCAGGAAATGTATCATCCATCATACTCCCACCTTCGCAGTCTGACTCAATGCCATGATCATCCCTACTGGTCTCCTCAGGTTGGGCTTCTGTGTCGCTAGGATGAGATCCCTCGGACTCCTCATATAGGGCGTTAAACAACTGATCCAAGTGATTCTGTATGGTCTGAAATCTTGACTGCATTAATTGTTCATTTGCCGCAATCGTTTGCATAAACTTTTGGAATGTTTCTTCCAGGTTGAGGTAAGTTTGCTGCATTTTAGGCATCGCATGTTCCGCCTCCTCAAATTGATTATGTGGCTCATTACTCGGCAAGGAAGTAGGAGTGGCTGAAAGGTTTGTGTTTGTGAGTTGTGGGGAAGGCGAAGTGGGGTATGAAGTTGCCCAGTAAGGATGGTCATATTGAGGAATGAGGCAAAGACATAAATGATGACCTTCTCCACAAAAGGAACAAATGCTATTCTTAAGCAGACATGGTTGTGTGGCTTGAGAGTATGGATAGCAAGACTGAATATTTTGTTGTATGGGAGAGTAATTTTGATGAGATGTGTAAAAATGAGGTGGAGTGCAGGGCCGGCCCTGGGCCTGTCTGCCCAGCCCAATCGCACAGGGCCCGGTATTTTGGAGGGCCCAAAAAAAAATTAGTATTACCCAGCCCAAAACTTTTGTTTTTAGCCCAAATCAATTCCCCAGCCTCAAAATCCTCAAATCCTGTCTTCGGTCTTCCCCTGCTCTCTTCCGACTTCCGACTCTTCGGCCTTCGCGTCCTGGTCCTGTCTTCTCGTCTTCACGACAAAGGCCAAAGGGAGTCAAGGGACACCGCCGGTCCGCCACGCTGCCGCGCCACTCGGCCCAGTTCGCCAGACCGCCGTCCACACCGGCAAAGGGACACCGCTCGGTAGTCGGCTGCTCTCCAGTCTCCACGAGGAGTCGAGGACCACGACTCGACTTCAACTGCGCGCAGTCCGACACGCCTCCGCCGCCCTCCGGCCTCCCTCAGACGCCGTCCTTCCGGTCAGTTACTAATTTGCTAATTTTTTTATTCATTTAGTTGCTAATTTGCTAATTCTTGTGAAATTTCAATTTATTGAATATTTGAATTGATGAATTGTTTGTTGAAATCTTTTAATTTGTTTATTTTCAGATTTAATGTTTGTTGAATTGTTGTGTTGTTGTTATTTGTTGATTTTTTGCATTTAAAGTAAATCATGCTTTCACCCTAATTTTAAACTTAATATTAATTTAAAATTTATAAACATGTACATGATTATAGGAGAATTTCAATAATTGGTAATAATTATGTTTCCATATAAATACCAATCCGGTCATGAAAAGCGTCAAAGGAAAAGAAGACTTGAGGAGTTAACCCAATCTCAAAAAGGAGCTCTTGATAAGTTTATTATTAAAGAAGTTAGAGATGTTCAAGAGGGTGAACAACAAGAAGTGAATGTTGAAAATAATGTTGAAATACCTGATCAATGTGTTAACGAAATGGCTGAGAATTCTGATAAAGAGGATCACATAATTGATGTTTTAGATGATAGACCAAATAATTCTGCTTTATTTGACATATATGATCCAAGAAACTGGGATGCTCTAGATTCAAAGTTGACAGACACTTTGGTAGAGAATGGTCCTAAAAGAGATTTAAATTTTGTGGAAGGACCTAAAGATAAATTCTCTAGAAAGTTCTCATCAGCTTTTTACACTAGAAGTTTGCCTAATGGAGAGAAATGTGATAGAGACTGGTTTGTTTATTCAAAGGAGCTTGATAGGGTATTTTGCTTCTGTTGTAAGATTTTTAGAAAAGATGTAGGCAAAGGTTCTTTAGCTAACACGGGTTTTGATGATTGGGGACATCTTAGTGCTAGACTGAGAGAACATGAAACAGGTGTGGAGCATATGGGTAACATGAGGAGTTGGGTAGAGTTGAGGCTTCGATTACAAAAAAATGAGACAATTGATAAAGTAGCTCATGATCAACTTTTGAAAGAAAAAGACTTTTGGAGGCAATTGTTGTTTAGGGTGATTGCAACTGTGAAATATCTTGCTAAGCATAATTTGGCCTTTCGTGGAACGAATGAGCGGCTCCATCAGAATCATAATGGGAATTTTTTAGGATTAATTGAGATGCTGGGTGAATTTGATCCTGTTATTCAAGAGCTTATTCGTCGCGTCGACAATAAGGATACTCATCATCATTATCTTAGTCATAAGATTCAAAATGAATTGATAGAGATGCTTGCTTCAGGAGTAAAATCTAAGATCATTAAAACAATCAAAGAATCTAAATATTTTTCTGTCATACTTGATTGTACTCCTGATTCGAGTCACCAAGAACAAATGACTTTGATATTAAGATGTGTTGATATCTCCTCTTATCCGATTAAAATAGAAGAATTTTTCTTGGAATTCTTGGTTGTGAATGACACGACAGGACTTGGCCTTTTTGAAGTGTTGCAAAGTGTGTTAAAGTCTCTTGATCTTGATATTGATAATGTTAGAGGACAAGGATATGATAATGGATCAAACATGAGAGGTACGCATCAAGGTGTGCAAAAAAGACTCTTGGATGTAAATCCTAGGACATTCTATACTCCTTGCGGTAGTCATAGCCTTAATTTGACCTTGTGTGACATTGCTAATTGTTCTCGAAAAACAAGAGATTTTTTTGGAGTAGTGCAACGAATCTACACACTCTTTGCTAATTCTACAAAAAGATGGCAAATTTTAAAAAACAATGTCCAAGGATTGACTCTAAAATCCTTATCAATCACTCGGTGGGAAAGTCGTGTGGAAAGTGTCAAAGCAATAAGATTTCAAATAAGTGACATTCGAGAAGCATTGCTAGAATTGGCCGAGACAGACAATGATTCTAAAATACAAAGTGAAGCTAGATCCTTAGCTACAAATGATCTTTGTAATTTTGAATTTTTGCTTGCTACAGTTATTTGGTATGAAATATTATATGCTGTTAATTTGGTGAGCAAAAATCTACAAGCAAAAGATATGCTTCTTGGTGTTGCTATTGTTGAAGTCAAAGGGCTAATTTCTTTTTTTGAGAAGTATAGAGAAACTGGTTTTTCTAGTGCTATGCATGTGGCTAAAGAAATAGCCAGTGAATTGGAAGTTGAACCAATGTTTCCTCAGAAGCGTGTAATTCGCAGAAAAAAACAATTTGATGAGAGTGTTGGTGAATCTTCTGTATCATCCACATCAACACCAGAAGAGCTGTTCAGAGTGGAATACTTTGTCTACATAGTTGATCAATCTATTGGCTCATTGACACGGAGGTTTGAGCAATACAAAGTATATGAAAATATGTTTGGGTTTTTGTTCAATTCTGAGAAGTTACAATCTCTTACGGATTTAGATTTGGAGTCATCTTGCACTCATTTACAAACAGTACTGCAGAGGGATGGGCAATGCAGCGATGTTGATGGCCACGATTTGTATATTGAGCTGAAGTTGCTTAGAGAGATTTTGCCGAAGGAAAAGATAGGGGCAACAAGAATTTTGAATTCTTTAAAAGAAATGAATTGTTTTCCAAATGTCTTTATTGCGTACAGAGTTTTGCTAACCATTCTGATTACAGTGGCCTCGGCAGAACGAAGTTTTTCCAAGTTGAAGTTGTTGAAGTCCTACTTGCGGTCAACTATGTCACAAGAGACTCAATGGATTGGCGTTGATATCCATAGAATCTGAAACACTCGAAGAGATTGACATTTCAAGTTTGGTAGATGACTTCGCATCTAAATATGCTCGAAGAATGTCTCTTTTTAAATAAACTGTATGTTATTAATGACTTTTTTCATTTTAATTATTACGTTTATTAGTAACTTGTATTGTAAGACAATTTGCTTGCGTTTAAACTTGAAAAAAGGCCCAAATTTTATTGTTGCACAGGGCCTCCGTTTTCTCGGGACCGACCCTGGTGGAGTGTAAGGAGGACATGGCGTATATGGTGAATATTCCATGGAGGTTGATGGTAGGGCGTTCCTACATGAACTGAGCTGAATAAGTTCATCTCATGCCTCTTTAATATACCTGAAAGGTTAGCACAGAATAATCCTACGGAAAACTAAAAATACCAACTAAAAAAATCTCGCTGAAATTAAATAATCCTTAAAACCGACACCGTCCCCGGCAATGGCGCCAAAAACTGACGTGAGTTTTCTTGCACTTAAAATAGATCATAATATAGTGGTGTAAGTATGAGTATCGTCTCCACAAGGACGGACAAAAGGGAAATAACAATTAACTAAATTCAACTATTAAAACGAAAATAAAAAAAAGCGTCGTGCGAGATTGATTGGTTGAAAATTAACTAATGCGAATGAGCGAATAAAAATAGATTGGTTTCTCTCTAATTAACGACGAAGGGAACATGATTTGATTCTGGGGTAACCAGATTTCTGGCAGATCAGGCCTAATTATATGAAATTAATTTAATTGAGCCTAGCTAATCATTACTAAGTTCTTACCGCTCTCGCGGCGTAGAGTACAATAATTTAGGGGACCAGGTTGATCTCTCATGCGACATTATCCTAAATTATTGCATAAATGAGCGAGCTTACGGTCCCTTAATCGTTACAAATCTCTTAGCGAATGATTAAGTGTGTGTGAAGGTGTCCTAGAATAAACTAGATCTCTCTTAACTTATTCTACAAGCAATTGTAATTCTAGTAGCCGTCTAGGTTACAAGAGATATGAGTTAAATTATTCAAATACAAATTAAACGACATTCATACAATTAAACCATCAAGAATCTAGCCATACATCATGATTAACTATTTTATCAATCCCAAATCCCTAATTAAACTACTCGCAATTCATAATTGAAGAATCAACGGAATTGGGCTGGATAGAATTAATTGTCATTAATTAAAAAGATGGAACTTACAAAGAATCCCAAAAGATTGATGAACAAGGCTATAAACCTCTCTAAATTTCGTGCTAGGCACTCTCTCTAAGCCTCCCCCGAAAACATGGGTTTACAGACTGTTTAAATAGAAAAAACGGAGCAATTATGGTCGAAAAAGGACACCGGGAGCGCGCACACGGCACCCACGTACGGCGTGCGTCCCCCGGTGCGTCCGGAGCATCGCCGCGTAAAAATTTGACATGCACGGCCGTGCGTGGCTGGCAGTGTGTCTTCGAAATTTAACCTCGGACGCACGGCCGTGCGTCCCCCTACACACGGCGTGCGTAAAACTTCCGAATTTGACAATGCTTCCGCCATGCAAGTTGTACAATGAATTCTTCTATTTATCACAACTTGCAAAACTTGATTTGAATCATCCAATCAAAAGATATGAATAAAATGGTAGAAGATCGCATTCTGAAATCGCAACAACGATCATCTGACTTCTTCGTCTGTTTTCACCTTTCTCCTCTCAGATTCTCGCAGTGGTGTCTTTATATGATTTGTATCCCTTGAATCTGGCTTTCATATGAGACTTGAATTGTGTTCTTTGAATGTTTCTGCAAAAAGATATGCTTGAATGATTGACAGAAGGTCATCCTGAACGCCGTTTTCAAGCTCTATCCTCGTCTTCATTTGATCCCGTATCACTCCTAGAGCTCTTTTGTCATCAAAACTTCGTCGTAAACCTCCCGGTTACCTCTACAACTCTCGATTCATTCTCAAATGCATCTCGAATCATCCCGATTGCTTCTCAAGCACCGGTGCCGGGCTTAAACTCCCTCATTTTGACTCAAAAAATACCAAACAATACAAAACTCGAACCAACACCCGGTAACTATGACTTGAGCTAAAAATGAGACTCGTGACACAAAATAATTAGGGAAACCATCGAAAGTCGATCCCAACACGCATCAAATACGTGTTGTAATACGGACTTATCCTCCTGCATTAGACAATTCGGCGTAGAAACAACTACTACCTCCGTCCCTTAAAACTTTGCCAAAGTTGACTGGCACGAAGAATAATAAAGTAAAAACTGTGTGGTTGAGGTTTGTGCAGAGGAGAGAGAAATAATAGAAACCACAAAATAATTGATTAAAAGGGAAAGTAACAAAGTTTTTTGGAACGTCCCAAAATAGAAAGATGACAAAGTTTTAAGGGACAGAGGGAGTATAATCGTACTCTAAAAATGTTTTATAATTAACAAGTTTGAATCGAGGATCAACAACAAAAGCAATAGAATATATAGGCGAAAAATACAAAAAATAATGAACATATTCGGTCACTAGAAATTCTTTGAAAGCATCGACGAGATCAACAACTTCTACCTAAAACATATTAATAGTAGTAGGTTGATAAACATGAGAAAAAGATTGAGTAGCACTATGAAAATAAACTAGAACATTGCAATTTTATTCCATAGCGTTCATCTCCCACTTCAACGAATAGACATTTTTTTAGGAAAAGGACAATATCTAACATGTCAAGATTTTAAATAAGCACGTCATTGTTATTTAATTGCATTACTACCCCAAACAAGTTTTATATCATACTTAAAATTTTCCATCACATTTCCTAATGCGGCTAAGCTATCTTTCACATATAAATTAATAATTTGACATGCCCAACGTTGATGAAAAAATATATCCATCAAAGTACAAGGACCGCATAATTCACACAATTTAGTATAGGAGCATTATTATTAGTAACATGATCAAAATCTATGGCAAACACCTTATCAATCAAATGATATTCAATTAAAAACCGTTCCATATCATGATAAAATAAATATAATCACCGGTATGTTTGTCGTTAAAATCTCGAAAAAGGATAACTCTTTTTAGTTGCCAATCATCATCATTATAATGTATAGTCACTCCTAATTTTCCATACATCATTATAAACAGTTACACGTACATGAAAATTTGCAAAAAGAAACATTGTAATTAAAGAACCTTGAACATATATAAGACAAATTTTCTTCATATATGAATTCAAACATAGTTTTGAAATGCTTTTTATCATTATAAACAAAATTATCAAAGGATTGAGAATGTCCAAACCTGAATATTTGTGTTTGTGCGTCCTTGCCCTTCATCCTTGCCACCTCCAAGGGGTATCTCAAGTTCGAGTGCCTACTCAAGGTGTCGTACCCCCCGATACCTCCATGGACAATATTTGAGGACAACATTTGCAATGTGTATAACACTTGTCATCTGCTGGATCCTTAACCTTGTTAAAATGAAATTTAAAAAGATGAGAACAAATTTTAGAAGTGTTACCTTGTTCGGGTTGTTCGGATGAACTAATATCGCTCTCTTGCTCTTCATTGGGGGTATCCCTGCCCTCTTCCTCCTCCCCCGCCGGGGGCTCCTCCTCGATGTCGTCTTCCAACTCTTCATCAATCTCGTGAATGGTTTGTTGATTTAGAAACCGCCCTTGGTGTTGTGACATGAGTTGCACCATTTATTTGTCGATAGTAGATCAAACACAATCTCCTCTTATTTTACAAACTACAAATTCATTTTGGTCATCCATTGAATTGATCTAAAGGTTGGAATCACACGATGGCATTTTGGTTATATAATCAAACTTTTTTTGGATGCAACTCTTTGGATGTTAATGTGCAACTGTTATTTCATGGTAAAATAATATGCAACACTTTGAACTTCAAGATACAATACAAATAATGTAAAGATGCATCGCACAAATGTTTGCATAATCTACATAGTTTAAACCAGAATATGACCCATATTCTCACGAGAGGACTATACCTTCGTCCCACATTGGATGTCTTGTTTTAATTTGACACGATTATTAATAAAATTGTTGAAAAGTAAATTTTGTGGTTGAGCCTCAAGGCTCCCCTCAATGATCCATTTACCTTACAAGACAGAAAGCTTTTTAGAATCTTGTTTTTCATGTTCTTGTATTTCAAGAATTCAAGTGGTTCTTTTCAAAATGTTGACTATTGCACAAATGTACCTCACCAAAGCTACACAACACCTCAAACGACTAATAAAGAACAACAGAATATACAAAATATTTCCCCTCCAACCTCACCGTCTTTTTCTGCAATAACTGAAAATGTTATTAATGAATTGAATGTCATAGAAAAATAATTTGAAATTGATAGGAAGACACCTATTTTTATACTTTCTAAAATACAGAAAAAGAACATGTTTTTTCAAAAAATATTGTGGGACAAAGAAAAAAAATCCAAAATCAATTCTATAAATTCGTTTTGCAAAATCAAATTCATTTTTTATTTTTTGACTGGTTTAATATTTATGCATCACAAAATCGTATCTCATATATGTTTATACAAAAATATATTTCTATAAATCCTATAATAACTAGGAATAAAACTCTAGCATGGGAAATGACATGTGAAATGGTAGGAGCCTCTATTCTGAACACCCTCATTAAGACAAATCAAAATAGCACACCTATAGGAAACAATTGAAGTTGTGCCTTATAAAATCCCAAGTGATGATCGAGATAAGGATGTTAAAAATATCCTCCAATAAAATAATTTCACAAATTTTAGCACAATTTCTAAATAATTGGCTAGGATAGAAGAACAACAAAAGACTTCTACTGTTTCCCTGTCAAAACAACATAATTAAAAATAAAAAATCCGGTTTTCAACCCCTTTCAAGTCTCTAAGACTAGTAAAAAACTTTTTCAAGAAGGAAAATATAAGTTTCAACAGCAACAAAATAAATCAAGTGAAAATGCTGCTAATATCTTCACCAAATCATTGTAATTGAAGAAATTTATAAAACTTGTAGATAAAATAGGCATGTACCACCTCCGAGGTATATACTAAGTCTGGAGTATTTGAATGCATTGCACTATTTTAACCAATGTATATATTTCATATTAGTTTTCTCTCATTAGCTTTCATCTTCTGGGTCTGATGGTGACATCGACGTTTAAAAATTTTTGGTAGAGGTATGATCCAATTGGATTGTTATTCTCTTTAGGTTGTGTTGATTTTGTTATATGACGGTTCTTTCCCGGGCACTGGTGCTCCAGAGCGGTTTGTCTCTCTCGATGTGGGGTTTTGTTGGTATCTCGGCTAGCTTCTTCTGGTCATGGGTTTTTGTCTGCTTTCTTACTGAGTGTGTAGACATTGGTAGAGCTCGTCCTCCTCCAGAGCCACCTCCGTGTCATGAAAAGTTTTGTGGAAAAAGTTTATTTCAATTTTATTTCTCCGTTAGTAGTACTTGTTTTTATTTTAATTTCAGTAGATTTGGTTTAGAAATTTGGCCTTCTGGCATATGTTTGATAGACATTTTTCAGTCCCGGTTGTTTTAGGCTTTAAATTGTTTGTTTCGTGTCTAGCGAATCAGGTTGCTTTGTATGAGGTGGCTGATTCTATGTCTATTCCCATGCTCACAATCGAATCAGTCATAAGTGTCTGAATGTTATCTTGTATCTTTTATCGATTTTATTATAAAAGCCGATCCTTTATTTAAAAAAACTAAAATTTTCATAATAAGTTTTTCTTTTAAGAATATACCTATTTAAGGATGAACATTTAAGGGAGTGTCGTAAAATTAATGATCTGACAAGTGAGAATTGCTCATCCTTGCAATCTAAATCACCTATGTATTTCTAATCCTTGTAATCATAGATTCATAGACATACAGATGCTAAGGTTTAATATTGCCAACATGTATAGAAAATTTCCTAAATAATTCATTACAAAGCTCAACTACTATAATCAGGGCTCGATCAATCTTTTATAATATCATTCAAAAAGTTTCCTATAAAAAGAAAAATACTCACTTTTTCTCCAATGTTCGGTAAAATTAAACAAAATATTGAAAATAAGTGTCTGTAGCTTAAAATACCAGGTTGTGTCGCACTTAATTAAAAACGGCTTTGAAGCATAATTGTTGGACACAATTCATCTTTTGATAAAACTTAAAACTAAGTTAGGTCCTAAATTTATTTTAATTCATATGGCTACCTATATGAGTGAAAAATAACCCCCTCCCCCTCCCCTTCACCCCCACCCCCAAACCCCCCAAAACACCCAACCCTATCCAGGAAAAACAAAAAAAAAAAGAAAAAGAAGAAGAAAAAGGCCCAGACCGGGCCCGAACCGGCCGAGCCGGTTTACTATATTTAAGGCTCGTACCTGACCCGCCCCAATCCCCAGACCGGGCCTAGGCCCGGAATCGGTTACACAAGACCGGCCCGGTCCGGGCCCGCACAGTAGCGGGCCAGCCGATTCATGGGCCGAGCGGCCCGACCCCGTTCCATCCCTAGACCAGACAAGTTCAGACCAGATCGGACCAAACCAGATCAGACCTGATCATATTAGACATGACTTGGATGTTCATAAAATTCACAAAGACCAAACATTTATCAGACCAGACTAGGCATGAACTTGGTTCACGCCGGGCTGGGCCTCAGTTTGGTTCGGACCGTTTTTTTTTTGGAAAAGTTAGGCCCGGAAACCGGCCCAGGTTGCTTCGAGCCCGGGTCGGGCCGGTTCACCCTATTTTTTTATTTTTTATTTTCTAATTAATTCCTACCCCCACCCCTCCAAAACACCCAGCCGAACCCATTTCCCTTTAAAAAAGTGTGAAAAACAAAAAAAAATGGCCCCGAACCGGGCCCGAACAAGCCGGGCCGATTCATCAAACTCAAGGCCTGTGAACCGCCCCTCCACAATGCCGGGCCGGTTGGCCCGAACCGGTCAACGAACCGTGGACCGGGCCGGTTCCAGGTCGGAACAGTGCCGGTTCCGGCCGGTTCCGGTTCGGTTCACCCGACCCGAGTACATCCCTAGACCAGACCAAACAGGACTAGAGTCACTAGACCATATTAGACCAGCAAATTTCAATAAGTAAAAACATCATAACTAAACAATATTAACTCGGGCCGGCAAATTGAAAAGGGCACTATATCAAATACAGTTTCCAAACACACCTTGTTTTTAGTTCATGAATTCAGCAACACAGCCAACACTAGTACATACCAAACTAACACTTCAATCAAATATGGGTGGACTTGATTCACAGTCCTGGACCGGTCTAAATCAGAACCGACTGGTTCCCGGAACCGGGCCTGTAATACCAGATTAATGGTTCAGTAAGGAGATCGGCCTTGGGGGCCTGGGGGGAAGTCAAGGACAGATCCTGGGCTGCCCTTTTTGCAACCAAGACCGGTGGATCAGATATCGGTTCAATCTATTTTTTATTTTTAATACATTGGAACCATTTCAAAAGGGGTGTAAATCCATTTAAAATATAGAAAAAGATAGGGAGGGGAGTCAAAAGAGTTTTAAAATGTATAAAAATTAATAAATAAACTAAGACCGAGACCAGACTTAAACAAATCGTATTCACTAGATTAAAAGCTCCTTCACTAGGATAGCCCGCTTTTCATCATGAAGATTTACTTTTAGGAGGGCCTTTTATGTGAACATAAAACCCCTCTTTTGTCTTTCCCAAAAAAGAATTACGTAGTATATGTTTACACACTACAAAACTCATTTAGTTATAAGCTACACTCCAAACATACTAACAAGTAACAAGTAACAACATACAACATCACGAAAAGTTGATTACTCATGCATATAGGTAGAAGTATATATATACAAATAAAAAATAATCTGGACATGAACTTCATTTGAGGTGGTCTACCTCAAGTGAAAGACTGAACTACCGAAGAGGAGGTAACCAAACCAGAGAGAAGGCCCACAAAAATTGCACTGTTGTATGTTGTGGGCTCCGCTTGCATCGAGTTATTCCTTGAATCAATATATGACTCATTTCGAAACGGCCCACCGACAAGGCCTCCAATCGCAACATTCGGGTTAGGAGTGGTCGACTCAAGCCACTTGAACCCATCTTTGCAGCCAGTTGTTGTGTCAATTGGAATGGAGGCTCCTCTATGGTGAACATATTTCGGGTAGTTGTCTCCATACCCGACAAGGTAGCTCATCTTCATGGGATTCTTGCCCAACACATAATCAGCCTAGATAAAGAAATACATGTTTTTAAGGTTATGTTTAGGTCACCACAAACTCTAGGGAAGAAAAATGCACATGATAATTAAATATGATATTTTATATAAATATACATATAATTATTATACTCCATATTAATCTTTATTTAATTACCATATATAAATAATATTAGGATTATTTCCATCATTTGCAATGGAGCCAAAGATTCATTATTTTTTGGCTTGAGATTATGATGGAATAAAGCAAAATGGCTCAGTAAACTGTCTGCGCTTCTTTGTAATGAAGCAGCAGTCAGTCCATGCAATTTTGGAAACGATTTTCACTATGGGTCATCCGGAAACAGTCTCTCTGTGCTTTAGTATAGGGGTAAGACTGCGTACATCCGACCCCCCCTTACCCCACCGTAGGTGGGAGCTTTTGCGGCACTGGGGTAAATGAAAATGATATAAATAATATTAGGATGTTTTTATTTGGACTGAAATTTGCTAGTCTGGTCTGTTTAAGTTTGGTTTGGTCCGAATTGGTCTAGTAAATATTTGGTCTCTGTGTATTTTATAACTATGGAAATTTGACCTGGTTTGTTTAAGTCTGGTCTCGTCTGAGACTGAAAACAGTCCAAGTAAAAACATCTTTAGTGTCCACATATACCTTAGGTAAATTTGTTGAGGTTAACATATCATTTATTTTTCCTCCACAGCTTCCTTCATTTCAGTTATAATAATGTATGTTCTTTCCTTCCTATTATCTTTCCCAGTTCCCCTAATATTTTATGGGATGCAAATGGACCCGGAAAGTCAGAGTAGACTTGAGTGCTTTGGTAAGACAGATGTGGTACGGGACAAGCTAAAAAGTGCTTCTAATGGATCAAAATAGCTTTTTGACAAGTAATAGTGATGTTTGGGGTGACATTTCCAGGACCCGTTTGGTAAGTGTTAGTTGGCTGAACTCTCAGTTTTCTGAAAGTAAAAAAGCTCAAGTCTAAGCACTAGATGGGTGTGTCAGAAAGCACCAAACAAAGCATTAGAGTGCTTTCATATAGTAAAAAGGGCTTAGATGTGGCTTTAAAAAGCAGCACTTGTGTGGGTTTCTTCCAAAACTACATTTGAGATAAAATATTTCTCTTGGAAATTCGAGTCAAAGCTCAATAAATTGTATTGCCAAATGTTATGCTGGCTTTCATAACACTCTTCAACAGAAGCAATACCAGACGAGCCCTTAATTAAGCAAGCATGTGCATGATCAGTTAGGCTGAGCCACTGAGGAGTGCTATTGTCTCGGTAAAAAGCATCAGAAGAACAAGGGGAAAAAAGCTCCAACTTTTTTTTTACTTTTATATGTATAATAAAACTAGACAAATGAATACACCTGTGACATGGCAAACTTGCGTAAATCGGACGGTGTATAAGATTTCCCGTCACATGTGATCTTCGGAGTGCGTGATGTAAGCATGTAATCACTGTAAACAACAGCTAAGAAGGCTGAGGCTACAGGATGCTGCAATGAATTCCATTCACTTATCCATACTAAGCCAGCTGCACAACCAAGTGAAAGGGGGTTAGCAAGACTCAATAAAGGTGAGGGTAATAAGTAAGGGCATGTGCACATAATAGACAGATAAGGTAGTTACAGTCTGTTCTGCTAGACGTGGCTGTGGGAGATTTCGGTAAAAGGCCACACATAACTGCTTCTGCAGTGCTCCTATACTTGAGCAGAATGTGTGAGTTTGATAACCCCTTTGACCTAAACAAACTTACCCTTGACAACAGAACCTGCAATAAAGAATTACCTGATTAAGAACTAGTGTGCTCTCACAACATTTTGTAGTGATGATGATCATTATTTCCATTTTTTATCCCACTACCTTCTATGTTCTTATGTTTTTTATCTTATATTTATCTCTCTTATCCATTTTATTTTACCTAATCTTTTTTATTTTTCTTAGCCAACCCCAAAATCTTTTGGGAATAAGGCTTGGCTGTTGTTGTTGTTCTTGTTTTTGTTTATCTCACTACCATTACCATTAAATTTGACTTCTGATATTTTCTTCTTTTGGTGCGCGAATATTCAGTTCTTGCCTAATTTTGGTCCACACAGTCTTCTTTTGTAATGAGAAGCAATATGTGATTGGAAGATTTCACATTACGTTCAAATTATGCATTTGTGAGGGCACTCCGCCCTATGAAGAACAAGGGCAGCTAATGAACTGATAGACTTTTACCAAATGGTGACAAGTATGAAATACCCATCCACAAAAAAACACGAAAACATATTTATGTTGGGATAAAAAAAAAGTGAATGTGAAATTGTGACCTAATACTCTAACACGTAAGGAACCAAGAGAGAAAATAATGCGTAAATGCATTGCTATAAAATTTCTACTATGGGTCTAACGATTAGTCGGTCATTCTCATCACCAGTCCTTGATTTCCTCTTTTACATTTTTTATGCGTAGTTGTGATTTTTTTGAAGTATTTATCTTTCAGGTCCAAAATTGTGAGTGATCTCAAATTTTGGGTCTTGAATTGACGAACTTCCTTTCTTGTTTCATATTCCTTTTATTTCTACTTCGTCCAAAAGTTTCTCTATCTTGCACAGAAACATAGGAAACATGGGGAATATGCTTACTAGCTTGCAACGTCCAATGGGATGGAGGTAGTACATATTATATGCCTAATAGCTCAACAAGTAAAAGACTTGATTGTAGAGCGCTGCACATTTTTACATGCACAATATTCTAAATTGTTTATTTGGAACATCAATAGTTTTAAAAGAACTATGTGGATCAGACGATGACTATATTTAGAAAAATCATAGATATAGAAATATCAAGCTAATATCAAATTACTGTTAGAGAGCAACATCATTAAACTGCTGACCCAGCTTGAGAACACAAGTGTTTTGTGTCACCGGTGTAGTCTTCAAATATGATACGTGTATTATTCTCATAACTGAGACATTATAATTACTAACATGAGGAATAGTATGTTCTAACATCGTTAAGCCATGCCTTTATAAAATAATAAACTTAATGGTTACGCGTGCTATGAACCATGTAAAAGTATGTGAGTGATCAAGATGGTTTCTATATCAATCTTGTAAAATGGAGCAAGATATTTAGGGCCCCTTGTCGGGTAAGATTAGTATTGACTCGAGTACTTGACAATGCACAAACAATGTGTCCACTTGTTTAAAGACTAATTTGACTTCGATGTAAAAAAAAGACAATTGACCAAAACAAGAATGGCAAAGACCCATCTTCATTTAGCAAGACACTATGGTTACTATGTGCCCTTCACTAATTGAATAACCATAATGTCTAGCTAGTCTTTTGGACCATTTTCAGTCCTAGACCAGACCAAACCAGACTAGATCAGACTTAAACAAACTTAAATAGACCAGAGCAGACTTAAAACAAACCAGACCAAATCAGACTTGAACAGTAATAAAATATACAAAGACCAAACTTAAACCGACCATACCAGATCAGACCGGATCATCAAATTTCAGTCCAAAAGAAAACATCCTCAATTTTTGGACACAATCTGCAGAAATGATTTTCACTTATCAAAACCACCTTTATTATCATATTTTAGTACAAGCGAGTCGGAATTACCAAACAGATATATAAGGTACATGGACACGGAATTGAGAGAGAAATGCCGGTAGCATGTAACTACAACTACTCCGTTCGTGTGCATATAGATACCGTTAGAGGTGTCAAAATTTTTCTATGTTGTTCAATCAGTAAACTATTAATTTCTCACAAAAAATGTAGACTATTAATCCATACTAATTTGTAAATACTTCTTTAATGAGATTTGTATACAATATGAGCATTTGATCTGTAATTCAAATTCTAGGTTGACAAAATTATTTTTGGCAGCATAATAGGGGTTTTGACCTCAATATTACTAAAAAGTGGATAAATGACAAAAAAGTGACCTTATTGTTTAATTTCCAAAAATATGACTAATAAGTTTTAAACTTACTAAATTACCTTTAATTCATAGTGACTTTATTTTATAGTTTTCAATACCGGCCACAGTGACACTCACTAAAGTGACACCCGCTATAGTGACCAGCGGCCACCACCATCGATCATTGACCACCGCCTCTGGTCATTGACCGCCGGTACCACCACCACCACAGTGACACGTTCGCAGTGACACATCCTAAGTGACACTTCTATAGTGACTCGGGTCATAGTTACTTCTGCAACATTAATCTAGTTTTATCACTGAAACCACCACCTTCCACCACCTCTAGCCACCACCGCCAGCTCCTTTTCAACACAAACCCCAACCCCTTTCCCGCCTACCGAAGCCCCCAACCCCGGTTTCCACCACCAGCCTCTGCTTCTACAGTGACACCTCGGTGGTGGGCGTCTGCGGTGGCCTCCGGCCGCAACAGTGACACCTCTACAGTGAGGTCACCATAATGACACCGGTCACAGTGACTTCGCCACCACTGATGACCGCCACCACCGGCAACCACAACCTCCGGCCACCGCAGGCGCCCACCACCTCCGGTGACCACCACACCCCATCCCCCTGCCTCACCCAGCCCTCTCCCCTGGTCACTCAGCCCCCCTGCATCACCCAGCCCCCCAGCCCACTCCCTCACCCCGCCATCTGCCCCTCCGTCACCACAACGCCTACCCCTCCTTCTACTGCTCTGCCCCCATCCCCAACCCCCTCCGTCCTCCCCAGGCCACGGCTGTCGTTGGCCGCGAAAACCAAGCCGCGACAGACAACAACAACCGCATAACCCTAGCTGCGGCCGTCGATAACCCCGCAACCCTCGTTGCCGACGTCTGGAGTCCTCATCGCTGTTACGCTTCCAAATCGCATTCGTCGATTCAGCCATCAATTTCTTCACCTGCAGTCCTCGTTTCCGCCATCGCCGCCATAGATTTGAGATAGAAAATGGAGAAGGAGAAGAGTAAAAGGCGGCGGCGGCCTGGAGGAGGAGGCGGCGACCTGGACGCGGAGGAGGTCATCGTCGATCTGATCGCCACCTAGGTAGTTGCGAAGTGAGCTCGTCGCATCTCCGGTGGTGAAGCAACGGAAGAGATGGGCGGCCTGAACAAATTTGGATCTAGGAGCTTAATTGGTGCGGCGCTGGAGAAACAGAAGAAGATGGATGGCCATTTAGGTTAGGGGGGTATTTGAGACATTCTATACTACCTTTGGTCTTATATTTGTTCAAAATTAAACGCTCGTGCTCTGCGCGCCTATTAAATGGCTATGCGCACTATTTTTTTGACAAAGCTGGACAATTTTGTCCTTATTCAATCACACGGTGCATGTGTAAAATTCTAATTGTAGCTAGGCGCACCAAATTCAATCATACGTGTTAAATCACCATGTATTTAACAATCAGCCGTTTTTTTGACTTTATTGCTTCCAAAATTTTTATATTTCCAAAATTTTGTGTTACATGCTTCCAAATACACTTAAATTCCTAATACAACCAGGATTACACTTTCTAATTATCATCAAACAACTACTATATAAATATTTGGAACTCATTACTAATGTTTTTATAACTTTTACAATCTTCTTATACAATGGAGGATGAATATGAAAATTATCTATATAATAGTACTCTTGATTTTCACACTTATGAGGTATTCATCTGCCCCACTATCTGTATCTCAGGTTTTCTTTGTGATGTGATTCATTAAGTTTGTCGTATACAATATTCGTTAATATTTTGATGATCATATTATACTTTTTCATTCATCTTTATATTGAATAATATTGTTTTTATTCTATTATCATATAACTACAATATGACAGTATCTAGAATGTTTTTAATTGAGATGTTTTTTTCATCTCAAATCAAACCAAATCAAATTTCAATAGTTGTATAACACAAATAGGATGGGATACTCCACTTCTTCATCGAATTAAACAGTTTATAGAATGTCGTAATGTTATAAGAGACCATGTTCCAATTGTATTGGATGATTGATATAAACCTTATATATTATAAAAACACAAATGTTTTGTTTTTTACTTTGCACAATTCTATATTAGATTTTTTTGGGAGTTCTATAGTAGATTATAGATTTGAATAAGTAACATTTTTAATTCTAGTAAACTAATTATCTTCATTTTTTGTTTGACTAATTTCAAAGGTGGAGGACCACGCCTTTTAAAACTCCATCACACCATGTTACATGACTAGATTTATGATGTGCGTGATATTTAGGATGTTTTTAATTGAACTGATTTCGAACCACATAGATTCAAACAAATAGGATCAGATCTGACTAGACTTGACCAGATTTTTTTTAAAAAATTACATATATAATATGTGTGTCATATGAAAGATCATAAAAAGATATTTAATTTGGTATAATTTTTATAAAAATCGGAGCAAAAATGAAAAAGTTGTGACATTTTAAAAAAAAAATATTTGCCACATGGCACCATTTTATTGGATGTGCATTTAATGTAAAATTTTAGCACATGATAGAACCCATCAGCCGAGCATGGAGACCTTAGGGTGCGGGAAGCATTTTTTTATTTACATTTAATTATAATAACTTTAATTAATAATTAAGAAGGTCAAATTTGTCCGTTCATGGTTACGTTAAGCAATTATGGGGGTGTAGGAAGCAACACCCAAATTAAAACAGGTCCTTCTTTTGTCCATCGAAAGTGCAGTAATCATACTTCTGTCATTTTTTCGCATAATTTCTGTCTAGCATCGAACATCTTAACCACGAAGGACCCAAAAGTAGCAAGAAGTCTTTTGTCGTACACTAATAGTGGAAAGAACAAAAAAACTAGAACCAAAAGTGGGAATCATGTAATAGTTTAGGGATAGAAACGGACAACTTTCATGCCAAAAAAAATCAACAAAATGAAGAAAAAGGATGTACCTGCACTCCAGCCAGTTTGTTATCCCAGCTAAACCAAGTCGGATTTCCCCAACTAGCAAACTCGTCTCCATTTTCACCAGTCACGAAATCATGATATGATTGATCTCCTGTTGCATGATAGAGCCAGGTTGCTGCCCATAGCAGTTCATCGCCATATCCCGTTGAGTTATAGTACGAGGCAACATTTGGGATGTTTTCACTGTAAGACCCTCTGTGCTTGTCAGCAAAGGTGAACAACTGCTTGGCATGCCTCAGAAGGGTGCTTGAGTATGGAGAGTTGGATGTTTTGAACACGAGGGATGCTGCTGCCATGGCCGCTGCAGTTTCAGCTGCAACTTCTGTTCCAGGTACAGAAGCGTTGATTTGGGTCAGAGGCCTTTTCTCAGTCATATCTTCTGGTCTCTGCCAGCATTTATGGTCTATGTCAGGATCACCCACCTGCCAAACCAATTAAAGTAACAAGACTATATGTTAAGAGGCATCCCACGCGTCACGCCCAAAAAGGCAATTAATACAAAAAAAAAACATACTGTTTAAGCCTCTAGATTGATTTGCTCGAACGAGTAACCATCTTATGGGGCTAGTTAGGTCATTTCACATTATGAATATAAATAAAATAACAATGTGTGTATAGGGTGCGGTTCCGGTGGGAACACTTCTTAACGTGAGAAATAAGAACACTCCAAAATGATGTAACTCTTTATCATTCACGAAAATGCACATTTATACTTAAAGTAATGCAAAATTCTAATGTGCACTTTTACGTGTAAACTTTTGCACAGTTGAAATGCACATTTTCTAATTTTTTATATGCACATTTCTGTTTTACATGATGCACAATGCCAAAATCCAACGCTCCAGAATCATTCACATTTCTCTCCTAACATGGTATTCTCATTTAATCTCTACTTTATACATATACATACATATATATATATATATATATATATATATATATAGAGAGAGAGAGAGAGAGTCCCGTTCCTGTCCAGCCAGCCTGACGGGAAGCGCCATCCGGCCGAGGGCATTTCGGGACTTTCTCGGTGGAATCTTTTGATGAAATTTTTGAGCATGTTCTTCATCAAGTCTAGTTTACCCTTACCAAATTTTAGGCTTTCAGCTAAAAATTTCATCGAGAAGGCAGTGAAATAATTTTTTGAAGATAACTGTGCTTTATATATATATAAACAGCGTAGTCTTTTTCAATTACACGTTTGACTGCCTTCCCGATTGAAGTTTTAGCTGAAATTAGGTATGGATAAACTAGACTTGATGAAGAACATGTTCAAAAAAAATCATCAAAAAATTCCACCGGGAAGGTCCCGAAATGCCCTCGGCCGGACGGCAGTTACCGTCGACCGGCTGGACATGAATTGTCCTCTCTCTATATATACAGAGTATATAATCGAATGCTATGAACACAAGAGAGGAAGGAACCTGAATGTAAAGGACATTGTCAGAGGGATGAGCACTGACAAGGTAATCAGTAATCCATTTGAGCGAAACTTTGGCAGGTTTTAACTGGCCCACCACCTCCATCTGATCACCATACTCAAGGATCGTCCATGCCAACACGGTGGCGGTATAAGCCATTGGGAATCCGAACTTCATAAGGTCCCCCGCATCATACATTCCTTTACTCAAATCAAGCTTTGCTGAACTGCCATCTTTTATCCCCGAATCCCCTCTCCATGCAATTTTGTTGTCTACCAACTTTCCTGCTGCAAGTATTTAAGCAGAAAAAGAATAGGTCAGGAAAATTTTTTCCCTTTCTAAAGAATATAATCAACCATTTCAGCCTATTGCCCCTCACACTCAACAAAACAAGCCCTTGGTTTTAGACAAGTCATAAAGCAGCAATTAGTTTTGTCATCACGAAACTCGTAATGTGTCTTGGTTAACAAACAGTATACAGGGTGTTTAAAATTCTCAAGAATATTTTAGCAAGAAAGAAAAGGTTTGGTGGAACACACATTGCTCAAATTCATTTCGGGATTATTAGAAAACCACAAATTACTCAAGGTCGGGGTTTTTGGAAAAAGGAAAGGGAGAAGACAATTAGGGATTGCGTGGTTGAGGTGATGTCACATTACCTAGTCATGTAAAAAAGGTAAGTGTACATTGATCTCAAATTAACTCTCTAAAGGAGGTAATAAACTAAACATCCTAGTTTGAGACACAAGCCAAACAAGATCACGCATTACCCTGGATTAGTTTTGCAAAGAAAATTCCATACAAATCAACAAGTTATAGTCCTTGAGGTAAATCATTAAATTTCTAGTAGCTATATGCTCAGGATCAACCCTATCACATAGACCACGCAGCATAATGCATACAAATCCGATTCAGCAACCATTTTCACTGTACAACACTTAAACAGAAGAAACTTAAATAGAAGAAGAAGAAAAAGAGGGGAGTTTATTTACACTTCTGGACGTCGAAGAACTGCATTGCGATCTGGAGGGCATCCCCGTATTTCTGAGTGACGGCGCCAGGTGGGCCCGGAACAGGGGCAACATCTGAGCCGCCGTGTTTTTTCCTCACGATCAGGACAACTGCAACCACAATTGGTGCCAAAACCACCAGAACCACCAGATACCAAATCCAACCACATTTCGACTGCGACTTATCCCCACTCATTTCCTCACACCTAAACAGAGCTTATCTGCAATGCCTTGCAGCAAAATGACCCCCCAAGATCCAGATCAGTACAGCTTCACCGTAGAAAAAAAGAAAGGAGCCAATATTTAAATTGAAATCTTTTAAAATCGTCGGAAGTTTGAGAGCCCAAGAGCTGAGTTATGCTAGGCAGAGAGAATCATTTGAAAGATAATATACTCTGCATAGATCAAAGATTTTCTACCCTTGTTTCTTGACTTTGACACTGAAAATGTAAATGTCGGCGGGGAAGAGAGTGGCTACCGCCTACCGGAAATGTTATTTTTGGTTTCAAAGTTTTTTTTATTAAAATGTGATTAGCTGTTACAATATAATTGAATCATAGTAACTTTGATTCAATTTTTAAATTTAAGTGACCGTGAAACTATATTGTAGTGACAAAAATCAAAAGGAATCATGTCCATTTTAATGACGCTAAGGACCAGACCATTTGGAAGCTTTTCGGCTAGTGGCAGCTTCACTTTCAATAGGGCCTATGATGCTATTCGGCCAAAAAATAACCCGAAGAGAGAATCCCCGTATAGGATCAAAACATATAGAAAGTGTAAAAATAGGAGTGAGTTTGTGAAAATTCTCCAAATAGGAGTATTCTTTAAAGCTTGGACAAGACCACCTTGCCGGAGTTGCCACCGGTGTTGCTGGCAACCGCCGGCCGTCGGAATCCACCAATAATTTCGAGATCAATCCTGCCGCCTCTGTTACACCTGCTGCCGTCATCAGTTCAGCCACCGCCGCCGGCGGCCGGCGGCCATAATCTACTGCCACCCAAAAAATTCCCAGAATGTTTCTGCTGCCATTCTTACACAACTTCCGTCGGTCACCGGAGCTCCGCCGCCTGCCATCGCCGCCGCTGACCGTCGTCGCCGCCTGCCATCGCCACCATTGGACTGCCCCCGCTACCAACGGCCTGCCCCGCCACCGACGCACTGCCCTGATTGCCCAAGGGAATTAGGGGGACAATAATTAATTAGAATAGTGGTATTGGGGGTAAACAAATTAATGTTTACTCCCAGGGCCGGTCCAGGACATGTCTGCCCAGTGCAACCGCATAGGGCCCGGATTTTTGAAGGGCCAAAAAAATAGTGTTAGACCAGCCCATTACCCTTTAGCCCAACAATCCAACATATACCTTCCCCAAAATCCCCTGCGTTAACTCTCGACGCCCCTAGCGATTCATCCGCACAACGCCCCAACGCCCAACGCGATTCACAACCTCCACGTCTCCGCACACCGCACGTCCGCACACCGCACGGCCGCACACCGCACACCGCAACAACCACACCTCCACACGCCGCCGGCAGTCCACCAGCGTCCAGGCGTCCAACCGTCCAGCCTCCAGGCACCACTGCAGACCTGCAATCCACCAGCAGGCCGCCTCCGACCCTCACGCAGCGCTCCAGTGAGTAACGCTCCCGCCTGGCCGCCTCCCTGAGTTCGGTCAGTCCACTGCATCCAGTTTCTTTTATTCATTTAGTTGCTAATTCTTGCAAAGTTTTGATTTATTAAATTGATGAATTGTTTGTTGAATTCTTGTGATTTGTTTATTTTCTGATTTAATGTTTGTTGAATTGTTGCATTGTGGTTATTTGTTGATTTTTTGGTAGATGACTTTGCATCTAAATATGTCCGAAGAATGTCTCTTTTTAAATAAACTGTAAGTTATTATTGACTTTTTCATTTTAATCATTACGTTTATTAGTAACTTGTATTTTAAGACAATTTGCTTGTCTTGCAACTTTAAAAAAGGCCCAAATTTTATGGTTGCACAGGGCCTCTGTTTTCTCAGGACCGGCTCTGTTTACTCCTATTTGGGGAAGATTAGGAGTTAACTCCTATTTAGGGAAATATGTTATGTTTTACTCCTATTGAGAGCAATTACTTTAACCTGAACCATTCTGCCAAGTACTTTTGGAATAGCAGGACTAAAAAAAAATCTTTCTTTCTTTAGAGGCTTCATAACAAAATTCTCCCCTTCGAGGAGAAACTTCAACAAATGGGTATTCATGGGCCTTTTAAATGTCCTTTTTGCTATAACCAGGACACTATAAATCATTTTTTCTTGAACTGTCAATTTAGTACTCCCTCCGTCCCCCTGTTATTGTCCCATTTCCTATTCACTTGGTCAACATAAATCACTCTTAATCTCTTACTTTATGTATCAAATTTTTATCAAATTTGATTCTGGTTTTTGCGACTTTGTAAATCTTTTAATGTAGTTTCTGAATATGTAATTTTCTTTTTCTAAAAATAATTTGAGTGCGGACAGGGATCTGTTTGCTTTATCGTCGGTCAAGCATCGTAAACCGCAACGAGACAATAACAGGGGGGCGGAGGGAGTAATAGTTTCTAGACCTATTTAAAAAATATATTGGGCTTTTATCCGCCACATCATGAGAATTTAACACTTATTTGAACCCGTGGTACAAAGATCTTAAGGACCCAATTAAAGATTTAAACATTGTTGTTCCAAATAACATTACTTGGCAACTATAGAAAGCACGGAATGCCTACCTGTATGATGACAAAATGGTTGTATACCCGAGGTTATTACTGTCACGCCCCGGACCTAGCCGGACACGTCAACAACCCGCCGTACAGTACGAATAGTCAACCGCAGTTCAACTGATCCATACTATACAAGGCGTCATGAATATCATTCACACGTAGTACATCCATAAACAAACATAATGTAAAACATGCATTTAAAACAGCGGAAGCATTAATACAATTGTTCAAGCCACACTTGGCATAACTAGGCATACAAGCCCTCAAGTAATTATTAATAAAATGGTGTCCATGAGCATTAACTTAATTGTTTTTAAAACAGAACGGAAGAAGCACGAACCACGTCTTCTTCCTTGGATCTTCCCGAAGCAATGGACGGTGGCAGCGACCTTCAAGTTCTACCTGAAACTGTGAGGTGGCCTCCCCCGTGAAGGGGAGGTCAGTACTTGGAAATATTTGACAAGTACAATAGCAACTATACTAAGTATAATCAACGTTTTAATTTCCAAGACCCTCAACTTAGGGTACTATTATATTATAGGCCATAACCCTCGGTTACCCTCTTTCCTTTTAATTGTACTTACTTTATATGAAGTCAAGTAGTCGGCCCATAGGCCCATGTTCATTTAGAATTCATCGTTTCCATTCCCCCGTGACCGCGAGTCACGTCAACCCCGTGGGGTCCCATCGATCCCCAATTGTATAGCATGGGCTCGGCCCAACTACATTTCTATACAATCCTCTAACTCGATATAACATATCAAAATTTGTATGGCAAGGGCTCGGCCCAACTACGTTTCCATACCAACCATAACTTCGTGGCAAGGGCTCGGCCCAACTACGTTTTCACATAGATCACATATACATGGCAAGGGCTCGGCCCAACTACGTTTCCATGCAAATCATATTACATGGCATGGGCTCGGCCCAACTACATTTCCATGTCATCCTAGAGTCCAACTCTAATTATTTTCAAAACCCAATTCTCAAGCAAATTCTATGCCTAGAATCAATTTCCTTGGGTAGTCTTAGGCCTACCCCTATCACACCTTAGTGTTCATATAATCCAACCTTAAAGTATCTCTTAAGACTACTTAAGGCATACTCATTTTCAGTCCTACCTCTTAGGATTAATTCCATCATTTATTTATATTAATCTTCCGACTAGTATTCCAACACTAGTCGGATAATCTTAGAACCGCCAAGTTCTTAAGTCATAACAAATTAATTCATCCCGATTGATTTTCCAATCCAAATATAATTTAATCCAAATATCAAAACTATCACTTTTAACCATTCATGGATTTCATACATGAAGTAAAAGTATGTTTTATCACAATGTCATCATAGTAATTTCATTAACATGTCGTTCCATTCATTTCACCTAATCATACATAATTGTTCTCAATTTGTATATCATGCTTCACTCACTCATATCAATATTATTTTCATTTAGGCATTATTAATCATTAATAATCCATGAAAAATCCCATCTAAATACTTTAGGCAATCTTATGAAATTAACCCACTAATTATAAGCAATATAGTCAGCCATCCTCACCTTATGAAGTGCTGAAATAGTTGCCTTTGCCAAGCCCCTCGATCAATCCCCGTTCTAGGTCGATTGGAGGTGTAAAACTGACCTGCTGGGCAAAAGCCGGGCGGCTTTCACGAAAGCCGGGCGGCTTTCGTGGTCTGCAACTACGACTAGCTCCTTTGAAGTGGCGGTTTCCGGCGGTTTCGACTCCTATCGATTGGCCAACCCTCCCAAGTTAATTACCACCACTTTATATCAATATTCTACACTTTTAAACGTGTAGAACTCATGATTTAATCCACCATATGGTTTCTTAAAAATCATACACCATAAAACTAGTTAAAGAACAATAGTTATGTTCTTACCTTAAACTCAAGCTATTTCTTGTGGATTTTCCTAGCTTCCCTCTTCCTCCAACTAGAGCTTTGATTTCCCTTGGGCTTCTCCTACTTTGTTTTGGCCGAATGACTCAAGGATAGGGGGGAGGGATCACCTATTCAATCACCCAAAATAATTTGGTGATGGGGTCATGAGGGTGCAACTTTGTCTCTAGGAAGCTCCCCTCCCTTCTTCTTGTCCGCACAAGTCATGTTGGGATGTCCCATTCCCATTACTCTGGTCATTCAACACCCATAAAAACGTGGGGTGGCCCCCACTTATGTGGGAGGTCATCCCATTATGTCCCGGTGTGTATAATCGGCCCTGAAAGTTGTATTTTTCGGACTATTTTAGTCATATTTCATTTTATCGGGCCAAATAAAATATATCACGTGATTCTAATAATTTTTGGGCCTTTAGAATAGATGTACATTCCCCAACATTAATTTAGAAGCCTCCGAAACTCATTTCGGGCTGTTATCCGTTAAATTACCAATACCGGTAATTGGGTCCCGTTTGACCAACCGGTCAACTCCATGCCTTTCTTATGGCCCAAATAAAATATCCACCACCATATACATATTATCTAGACCAAGATGAATATAATATGTGGTTCGGGAATTATCGGGCGGTCCCCGTTCCCGCTGTGGGCCCCACATGCAATTTACTATTCACGTAAAAGAAATAGTAAAAATTTACAATCACGCAATTTCTTAAATCATTCTTCAAGGTTTATTACATAATTTACTAAAAGTAAATATGCTCGGGGTCGGTGTTACAATTACTGCTATTAAAAATTATATTCTTGCCACTTTCGTAGCCAAACCTTATATCACGAAAGGTCCTAGCCCACTCTTTATTATCTAGACCATTACTTCTAGGAAAAACACAAATCATGTCACAAATTACTGGGTAGTCAATCTTGTCTTACGTACTCTTGCTAACAGTCGGACATGCAACATCAGGCTTATTAGAGTTGATAAGGGCAATTACATTGCGCACCACACCAGATTAATACCCACAACAATAGTAATATAGCCTTATGTGAAATTATTATTTCTATTATCCCCCATTTAGAGAGGCTAAACTTACTCAATGTTGTTTTTGAGGTTAAAATTCAGGAGATCTATGAATCTATGATGGAATCATAGGCATGGACGGATCTGGTATAGGGTCAAGGAGGGCCCAGGCCCACCCTAAAAAAAGTAGTTTTTTTAGAGGGAGGGGGTGCGCTCCTGGGGTCAGGGGTCAAGGGTTGGGGGTCCTAGTGGGAGGGAATACAAGAGCTCAAACTGCTCTCGGTGGGAATTGAACTCCTGACCTTCAGGATAATCGGATGACTCCACAACCAACTAAGCTAGTTGCTTCGTCAGAACTAGTGTGTGTGTGTGTGTGTGTGTGTGTGTGTGTATATATATAGGTACAAGTGAGAATATCATCTTATGAGAGAAATAAGAATAAATGAGTGCCCTTGGATTGAACTAGTATTTAAATTTAAAAAACATTACGTATAAGGCTACAAAGGTCAATTTGATTTCTTTCCTTCTAAATCATGTGTGTGCTAGGAATTAGCATCCATCCTTTCCTCTTTTTTTGGCTTCCCATAATTGTTTCCATCTTTGTAGGGTTGTCTATAATTCATCTCCCAAGGGTTTGCTAAATCATGTGTGTGCTAGGAATTAGCATCCATCCTAAATCATGAATGAGGAAGATGAAGATATTAGGTTTCGAAATCCTTATATACGCGAGGACACAAGGGTTTGGGCCTTGCGAGAAAAAAGTTGAGCCCGAAACCAGAGCTTGGCCAATATCCCCCCCCCCCCCCCTTTTTTTTAAATGTGTTAAGACCCAATCCGGAAAAAAGAGCTTCCCCTCGAAAAGTGCATAGATGAAACAGAATAAAAAAAAAGAAAGAAAACAAATTATGCAACACACGCACACTATTTTTGTGATTTTCTCTCCTTTCTCCCCCTGGATGAATGCAACTCACACAATGAAAAAAAATGCAACTCACACACACTATTTTTGTATTTTTCTGGGTTTTCTCCCCCTCAATACATGCAACGCACACTGTGCACAGATGCAACTCACACAGACTCTTTTTGATATTTTTCTGGGTTTTCTGAGAGCTTATCATTCGGTACAAGTTCACGGTATATCAAAGAAGGGTTTCATCGATCTTCATCTTGTTTATCATTCTGTGATTCTCATCTTTGTTATATCCATATATTGCCGTTAGATTACCTAAAACAGGGACCAACATATATACATACATACATACATACATACATATATATATATATGTATATATATATATATATATCGATGAAACCCTTCTTTATATATATATATATGTAGATATATATATATATATATATATGTAGATATATATATATATATATATATTTATATATATATATATATAAATTTATATATTAATACATAGTGTTCAGTAGATTTATATAAGGGAGTTTCCGAAATATGACTAAAAACAGTTTGGCAATTCCAAAATAGAACTGCATGTTTTTTATTTCCAAAATAAGACTAATTACTGCCATCTTTAGAAAATACTGCCGTGTTTGAAGTTTGGTACTACCAAAACATGGCGGTAATTAGTTCTATTTTGGGAATAAAAACGGGAAAATTCCCGAAATATGAGTAAAAAAACTTGAAAATTCCAAAATAGGACTGCCATGTTTTTATTCCCAAAATAGGAGTAATTAGTGCCAAGTTTGGAAAATGCTGCCATGTTTAAAGTCTGGTACTGCCAAAACATGGCAGTAATTAGTCCTATTTTGGGAATAAAAACATGAAAGTCCTATTTTGGAATATAAAAACGTTTTTAGTCCTATTTTGGGTGATTATGGCAATCCTATTTTCAATTTTCAAACTGTATTAGTCCTATTTCGGGTAATATTCTCTTTATATAATATCAACTAACGTGGAATTATAAACACTTGTGAAGTTGGCGTCATGGTAGAAGACCCACCGTGTATTGCATACGGTGGTGAGTTCAAACCTACTACATTGCACTTTTTATAAATTATTAGTGTAACACTACCAATATTTCACACGTAGTGTTTTAATTTTTTCAATTCTTGTTTCCAAAATTTATTAATTCATTTCATTTGAGTTTTGAATATTAGTTTGAAAAATTAATTAGTTCAATAGACTTTGAATATTCACTTGAAAAATTAATCACATCAATTCATTGCGTTTCGTTGGTGAAATTTAATTAATTATTTTTTTTACACAGAGAATAACTATAGAGTCAAAAGAAAATTAGTTTTCGAGAAATTGACTTGAAAATTTGTATTGAACATTTCACTAACTGAGCAAATTTCAGTTCGGCATCTATGACTTTTAAGATAATTAAATTGTGGGTTCTGTATTATTTATTTTTTTCTTTGACATTTCTGTAATATGTAGTACATAGAATTATTCAACTACATTTTATCATTTTGACAATTTTTGCAATAAACATTATTTTATTAAATTTTGGCTCACCCTCAATGCAAATGCTAAATCCGCCCCCTGATCATAAGTCATACCCTTGGCATTGGAAGTTCTGATCGAGAATACGAACCATAAAAACAAAGATCAAGAAGCTCAACTGGAGCATAAAGATCATTGAATCTCGAATCAACGGGGCTGCGGAATTTTTGGCTTACCATAGCATCTCGATTAAAACCAATGTTCATCATATTAATCAATTTGTTGGCATACTTAAATTTGACGCAATTAGTTACCCTTGTGTTTAATTTTGAGTAGGCATCGACCTAGTCCCCCTACTTGTATTTTCCCATTTTCAAATAAAATGTGAGGTGTTCCCCGGCCCTCGCCCCAAAACCTCGGTTTTGGTCCCTTACCGGTTTCACAAAAAAAATTAAATAAGTTTTATTTTTAGTAATATTTTTGAAAAATCATTTTGTATTTTTTTAAAAGGAAAAAACCGTTTGTATTAGACACTTAAAATCTAAAACTTGACCGTAGGTGGAGTAGTATTTCTGTGCTTTTAAATGATTTTTACTTTTTTATTTAACAAAAAACATTTATTTACCAAAACACAATCTAACTTCTACTTTTTTAGAAAAATACTCCCTCCGTTCCGTAGAAAAATTCCTACTTTCTTTTTTTTGGACGCCCCATACAAAGGTTATCATTTCTGTTTTAGGAAACAATTTACAATCTTAAATGATAATTTAATTATGAAAAAATTCCACTTTTGGTCCCATGACTATTATACCACTTCCACATTTAGTCCCTTACTTTAGATTGTCCACATTTAGTTCGTGATCATTATCCCCTCACCAGCTCTCGTCCTTTTGGCCAAAATTCTGACAAATTTAGTCCACTTATCAGCATCAGAATTAGTCTTTGCATTAAATTTTATATAAGGTTGGGTTTTTCATACCGGTCTTTGCATTAAATTTGGTTTTTCATACCTAAATTCTGCATTAAATTTGCCGGAATTTTAGCCGGAAGGAGGAGGGGTGGTGAGGGGATGGTCACGGACTAAATGTGGACAATCTGAAAGTAAAGGACTAAATGTGGAAGTGGTATAATAGTCACGGGACCAAAAATGGAATTTTTTCATTTAATTATTAAATATCGAAAATAATATATTAATACCATCACAGTTATCAATACTAACCCCATTATATTACATACCTATTAAAATTATTTCCCAAAATATACTTGATAGAGTATATAGACTCGGACCCCCGGGTCTCACGACTATTGGACCCGGACAGCGGCCCACATACGCTCAGTAGATAACATTTATTTCATTGTACACTCTATTTTATTCATGTATACCCGTTAGAATAGTGATGGAGTATATGGGTCTGAGCCCCAGGACCCACATACTCAGAAGAGCAGCAAACACAAGGCACCGAGTGGCGCCCACGTCGGCCAAGGGACCCCCGTCGGCCGAGAAGGTGCCAACTCAGATTATGGTCCTGAAGCCAAGGAACCTGGGTGCCCTCGTCGGCCGTGCCCTCGTCGGCCGCACCCTCGTCGGCCGCGCCCTCGTCGGCCACGCCCTCGTCGGCCACGAAGACCTCACAGAACCGGATTCTACACTTACTGATTTGTACAGCCCATTAGTGGCTTTGTATTCGGCCCAGTAGCGGTCCAGTTGTAAATGGGCCTCCCAAGCCCAAGGCTTGGGAGCCCAGCCCGTATTTTCTCTATAAATACTCCCCTTGGGAGTAGTTATAGGGGTTACAAAATCATTCCATTGAAACATATTATTGCATTTCACTCTCTAGCTCTCACTTCTCTCTAGATATACTCTATCATTTGGTGCTCTCGTTGAGAGCTAGAACAATCAAGTTAGCACCCTTCGTCGCTACCAAGCACAGCTAACCACTGATCATGGGAAGAACTAAATCAAACCGCAACCTCGTCAGCAAGGCCATCCCTGAGGACCAAGAGCCCAGGGAGCACGATGAGGACGCCACGGCCGACCAGGTCGGCGGGGGGGACGTCTTCCAGGAGGCCTTCAACCTCACGGCGGACCTCCGCAACCAACTCAACGGCGGAGCCCCTGACGCCCGCATCGGCTTGGACAAGAAACGAGCTGAGAAGTCGGTCATCATCGCCAGCCTGGCTCAGAACCCCACCGTCCTCAGCGCACTCTTGCCAAGGACCGGGGGGAACGTCACTCCACCTCCTCAGCCCCAACCGTTGGCCGTCCAGATAGGCAACTATGAGGGGGTGGTGGCCCAGGACACGGCGTCGTCCCACTCCCACCCTGCTTCCCCTCTTCGGCCTGGGCAGACCCCAGCGCGTGGAAAAGCCTCTGCCTTCAACAGGCTAGGCGACACGCGCCGTCGTCCGGTTTCGGAGAGGATGGCAGGACGGATTGGTGAGCCTCGTCCTGGCTCGCCGAGGGAAAGCTTGGGGTCTGTGTCCCGGACAGCAGACCAGCCCCGCCCGGACAAGGGCAAGGGGAAGTTGCACGAAGACGACGTGCGCCACCGGATCAATGCGGCTCACGACGAGCGCATGAGGAACCAGCCGGGCGCCGCTGCGGCCGCCAGGGACCCCCGGGATGAAGTCATTGCCCAGCTAGAAAGGAGGCTGGCTCAAATGGAGGCCAAGCAGTCGGCCAACATCCCTACGACCGGCGCCTCCAACGACCCCGGCCTCAACGCGCTCATGAACAAGGTCAGCGCCCTGGAGAGGGAGTTGATCGAGGGGCGAGGTGACCCCATCATCCAGGTCAGGACCAGGACCCCTTTCACCAACAGGGTCCTCTCGGCCCCCATCCCGGAGAAGTACAGGGGAAACGCCATCAAGTCCTACGACGGCCGATCAGACCCCCAGGAACACTTCAGCCGTTATCAGAACAACATGCTGATGGTGAACGCGTCAGACGAATACCTCTGTCGTTGGTTCCTCTCTACTCTCGAGGGGCCAGCGTACGAGTGGTTCAACGCGCTCCCCGAAGGGAGCATCGACTCATGGCAGGATCTTGCCCAACGCTTCCTCACCCACTTTGCCGGGAGGAAGCGTGCGAAGAAGTATTTCACCCACCTCCTCTCCGTCAAGCAGCAGCATGATGAGTCCCTCTGGTCATTCATTGATCGGTGGACGAGGGAGACCGAAGAAGTCGAGGGGGCCGATGAGCGCACCCTCCTCGCCTTGTATCAGGGAGCCCTCCGCAGCTCCCCGTACGCTAGGAGCCTCATCACCGACCCTCCGAGGTCGTACGCCAAGGCGCTCCAGCGCGGAGGCTTGTATGCCGACGCCGACGAGCCCCGGGTCCGTACCCGGCCGGCCAGGGTGCCCAGGGCCGTCACGGCTCTGGTGGACAGAGTAAGAAAGATCGCCACTGGCGGCCGAGGTTGGAACGGCCGGGGGTTACCCTCACTCACCCGGTCGGCATCATCCTCGACTATGCCGAGAAGCATGGCCTCATCGAGCAGGCCCCTCGGCCGGCCGAGGAGGTCCTTGCCATCCAGCAGGGCGGCACATACTGCCGGTTCCACAAGAACTTGTCGCACAACACCGACGATTGCATCACACTGAAGAAGGCCATCGAGCGCCTTATTTGCCAGGGGGAACTCTCCCAGTTCGCTAAAGGTGGCCCACGCAAAAACACATGGGTAAACATCGGAAAACATGGGGGCGAACCCTCTGCGAAGAAGCGGGAGATTGGTAGGCTCAGCGACGACGAGGACTTCGAAGAGCCCCCGCCAAAGAAGAATCACATTCACCTCATCGTAGGTGGGAACACTGGGGGGACTCCGCCACTCAGAGAAAGAAATGGGCCCAATCCCTCTACATTGGGGAGGTATCCCACGTTCCTCCCCAGCCGAAGAAGCAGCAAACGGAGGCGATCACCTTCACCGACAAGGATTTGCCTCCGGGGACGGGATCACACAGGGACGCCCTCGTCATCTGGTGTGAGATCGGTGACTCCATCATCCACTGCACTTACATCGATACGGGGAGCTCCGTCAACGTGATGTACCTGGATACCTTCCGGCAGCTGAAGCTGGACAGAGCCCTGCTAAAGCCGATCAAGACACTGTTATCCGGCTTCACCGGGGACTCTATCGACGCCGAGGGAACGATAGTCCTCCCCGTGGAGGTCGGTGACGGCCCCCACCGCACCAGGATTGACATGGAGTTCATGGTGGTCAACCTCCAGTGCGCCCACAACCTGATCTTGGGCCGGCCAGCGCTGGAGGACTTGGAGGCCATCATCTCCATGAAGCACTTGTGCCTAAAGTTCCCCACCAATGACGGCATCGGCTACGCCAGAGGAAACCAGAGGATTGCCAGAGCATGCTACCTCAAGCTAACAAGGCCGACCGAAAGGGAAGGACAGAGGATAGACACCATCACGGCAGCCGTTGCCAAGGATGAGGAGAGGCCGCATGCCGAACCGGCCGAGGAGGTCGAGGATGTCCCTCTGAATACCTCCCGGCCGGAGCGGGTCCTCAGAATCGGGAAGCAGCTCCCTCAGGACCAACGAGATGCCATCCTCCTCGTCCTGCGGTCATACGCCGTTGTCTTCGCGTGGGGCCCGGACGACATGCCAGGCATCAGCCGCCAGGTGATTACTCACCGGCTGACCGTCGATCCGGCCTCCACGCCCGTCAAGCATAAGCGGCGCTACTTGTCCGCCGACAGGCGGGACTTCGTCAAAGGGGAGGTCGCCATGCTCCTCTCAATCAAACACATTAAAGAGGTGAAGTACCCGACGTGACTGGCCAACGTCGTCCTCGCCCAGAAACCGCCAACATTCAGGATGTGTGTTGATTACACTGACCTGAACAAGGCGTGCCCCATGGACCCGTTCCCTCTCCCCAACATTGATCAGCTGGTGGACGAGACGGCGGGGTGCGAGTTGATGTCGTTCCTTGACGCTTTCAGAGGGTACCACCAAATCTCCATGCATGAAGATGACCCCAGAGGGAATCTTTTGCTACCTCGTCATGGCCTTCAGACTCAAAAACTCTGGCGCCACCTATACTAGGATGGTGGCCAAGATCTTCAGGGCGGTCCTTGGCCGGACGATGGAGGCATACGTCGACGATATGATCGTCAAGAGCAGGCAGGCCACCTCCCACGCCGACGACCTCCGGGAAATCTTTGAAATCATGAAGGAGTTCAGGCTCCGCCTCAACCCCAAGAAGTGCGCCTTCGGCGTCCAGGGCGGCAAGTTCCTCGGCTACATGGTCAGCCGAAGAGGCATCGGGATAAACCCGGAGAAGACACATGCTATCATCAACATGGAGCCGCCCCGCAACGTCAAGGAAGTACAACGACTGACGGGGCGCCTGGCGGCCCTGAACCGGTTCCTCTCCAGGTCAGCCGAGAGGGCACTTCCCTTCTTTCAGATCATGCGTGAAGCCAACAGCTTCAAGTGGACGACGGAGTGCCAGGAAGCATTCGAAAAGTTGAAGAGGTACCTATCGTCCCCGCCCGTACTCTCCAAACCCAAAGCCGGCGAAACCCTCTTCTTATACTTAGGGATGAGCACGTCAGCCATCAGCTCCGTGCTCATCCGTGAGGACGAAGGGGTGCAAAAGGCCATTTTCTACATCAGCAAGACACTCAGGGAGGCCGAGCTCAGGTACTCCCCCATTGAGAAGACAGTGCTGGCCATCGTCCATACGGTGAAGAAGCTGGGACACTACTTCTAGGCCCATGTCGTCCATGTGCTGACCCAACAACCTCTCGGCGCACTCATCAGGAGCCCGACCAGCTCCTCTAGGATGGTGAAATGGGCAATCTTCCTCAGCCAATTTCAAATTGAGATCAAGCCAAGGCCATCTATCAAAGGGCAAGCCTTGGCCGACTTCGTCACTGAATGCACAGCAAGGGAGACAGCCGTCGCCGACCCCGGGCCGGAGCCGGACAATACATGGATCCTATTCGCTGACGGCTCGTCGGCCGCGAAATCATGCGGTGGCGGCGTCGTCCTCATATCCCCTGAAGGATTCAGAGCTTACTATGCCATCCGCTTCAACTTCAGGGTATCCAACAACGAAGCCGAGTATGAAGCCCTTCCTCGGCGGTCTCAGACTCGCCGCCGGCCTCAACGCCAAGCACCTCAAAATCAAGTGCGACTCCAAACTGGTAGTGGGCCAGGTGGAGGGATCGTACGAAGCAAAGGAGGGACGGATGCGACAGTACAAACAGGCAGCAGAGGAGTTGCTGAAGGCGTTTGAAACCCACGAGATCACTCAGATCCCAAGGGCCGAGAACGCCGAAGCCGACACCCTCTCCAAGCTCAGCTCAGACACCCCAGAGCACATCTCCAGGATAGCCAACATCGAAGAGCTGAGCATGTCTAGCATTCATGCCAGCCCCATCTTATGCATCCAACAGCGACCAGAGGACTGGATCTCCGACATCGTCACCTTCATCACAGCGGGTCAGCTACCCCCGAACGAGGAGAGGGCCAAACTTGCCAAACTTAGGGCCCCAAGCTACACCATTGAAGATGGCAAACTCTACAAGCGATCCTATAACGGCACTCTCCTCCGATGCCTACACCAGGATGGGGCCGACATGGCCATGGAAGAAGTTCATTGTGGTGTCTGCTCCTCGCACCAGGGCCCTTTCAGCATGTCCCGACGTCTCGTCGTCCAGGGCTTCTTCTGGCCGACGATGGCGCGAGACTGTGCGGACCTGGCCAGGAAGTGTACCACGTGCCAGGTGCTTCAGAAGGACCCTGGTCGGCCAGCCGTCAACTACGCCCACGTCAGCACCGCAATTCCATTCTCTAGATGGGGGATTGACCTGGTCGGCCCCCTGCCCAGAGCCGCCGGGAACAACCGCTACATCATCGTCGCCGTCGACTACTTCACCAAGTGGGTCGAGGCGGAACCCCTGGCCAGCATCACGGGGGCCAGATGCCAAAAATTTGTTTACAAAAACATCATCACACGCTTCGGCGTCCCCCAGGAGATTATATCAGACAACGGCACCCAATTCGAGGCAGCCCCTTTTCAGGAGCTCCTCCGGGAGTTTGGGGTGAAACATCGTTTCTCCTCCGTTGCCTACCCTCAGGGCAACGGGCAGGTCGAGAACGCCAACAGAACAATCATGGAGGGGCTGAAGAAAAAACTCCAGGCCGCAAGAGGTAGTTGGGTCGACGAGCTCCCCAACATCCTGTGGTGCTACAGAACCACATCAAGGAGGGCGACAGGTGAAACGCCTTTCGCCCTATGCTACGGCTTTGAGGCAAAGGCGCCCACGGAAGTTGCCATCCCCAGCCGACGGGTGGAACAATACGAGCCTGACTCCAACGAAGAAAACATGAAGATTTACCTGCACCTGGTCGATGAGAGGCGTGAGCAAGCTTACGTCCGAGCAGAGAACTACCGGCGTCAAGTAAAATCATACTATGACGCCAAGGTACGTTCCTGGGAATTCCAGGTGGGGGACTACGTCCTCCGCAGAAGGGAAGCAAGCCAGCCGACAGAGGGTGGCAAGCTAGCATTGAAGTACGAAGGGCCCTACATCGTCAGTGCCGTGGTCAAACCCGGCACCTACAAGCTTAAACGCCCGAATGGGTCCAATGTACCACGAACGTGGAATGTACACCATTTGGTGAAGTTTTATCAGTAATCCGAAGGAGGTGCAGACGGCGAAGCCCTCACCCCTTAACGGGTTACTGATTGAACACCACCCTCGGCCTCGAGCCACTTATGAATAAAATCATGTTCCTCTTGATTTTTTCTCTGGAATTTAAAGTAAAAGCATTAGCAGGTGCCCTCATCGGCCACCTTAGAGCGAAAGGCTCAGGCATGGCCGACGTGGCCCCTTGCATTTGTAGCCTGCGATCGATAAGATCAGGCGTTCCATTGTATTTTGTATCAGTGAAGGGCTCAGGCCTAGCTGAGAGAGCACATCGTCCTGGCCCCGTAAGCCTAGAAGTGAAACGCTCAGGTATGGCCGTCGATGTCCCCAGGACGAGGGGCCCGCAAACGGCCCACGTCTTGAAACGGGAAGCTCACCGCGTCGTCCACACGCCAGATCGCAGGACGACAGGCCTGAAATCATGGCCGAGGTGACAAAATCCCAAAACTCGGGGATGGGCAACGACAGCCGTTGGAAACCGACCAAAAGTCTAGCCCGCGTCATAAATAGGCGACGGGACCCGCCCTGAGATCACAGACGTTATAAACGAAGTCCGAACCGGCCAAAGGACGAGCACACTCTTCGGCCGAAGCCTGAAAGAAGGATACTCCCCGAAAAAGGGGACGGAAACAAAAAAAAAAGAAAAAAAAGAGGGAAGCAGATGGCCGTGCGCACTAGCCAGCCTCGAGCAATGAAAAAAATAAAATCCCCACAATTCAGCCCCAACTTGGCCAAGTACATATCAGTTGAACACAAGTGTAGTACCACTAACAGGTGACATGGACGATACGTCCACACACCACAAGGGAATGGTCAAGGCCGAAGCATACGCCTATAAAACCGTAACCGAATCGGTTGGGTGACACGCGAGAGGTAACCTTCATCAGCGACAGCCCTTTGAAGCACCAACGCTTGGTATGAAATAAAACACTTACGATCCTGAAGGATGACGAGGACGAAGCAGGCACTTATCACACCCGCGGAAGAATCAAGCAATCAAGAAACAATCCCTACTGGGCACAGCATCCCGGATGGCCGATACAGGCACTGAAACCCAGGCTGTTGGTCAAGCGAAAGTTCTTTGGGGATTTGTCCAAGTGTTTACCAAACACTTAGAGAAAATTCTGAGAAAAAAGGTTCCTCAAGAAGGAACTATGTCTTAGCAGATGAAGGTAGGGCCATCTCTTTGGGAAAGCAAGGGGCACCCTCATCAGCCACAAGCCAGACCTTGGCCGACGAAGGTAGGGCCATCTCTTAGCCGGCAGCGGTACCGCAAAGAAGGAACTATGTCTCACATTTATACTTAGAAAAATCTCTAAGTACTTAAATGGAGAAACTCTAGACGAAGCGGGTACCTGTATACTCGAAGGCCGTTAGCTACCTACGCCTTGCATGTGTACTTACAAAAAATCCTATGTTCAAAAAAAAACTAAGTTCAAAGTACCCTTATCGGCCACAACACAAGGATCCAAGCCGACCTTCCTGATCAGATCAGGAACGAGGGAACACGACGGTCATGAAAAACACTGGGCCGACAACGCCATTGGTTCAGCACTTGGGGAATTTCCCAAATCATTGGTCAACGCTAAGAGAGATTCAGTACCAGGACGATGAGAACACCCATTCACTTGAAGTTAGACACTTAGAAAATTCTAACAAAAAAGAAGAATGGGACAACGCCAGGACGCAGCGGACACCCCATCTTGCCCGCCTCAGTCAGGACGGAAAGAAAGACACTAGGACATATCCTATCTAAGTGGATCTAAAACACTTAGAAATTTTTTGAATAAATTCAAAGTGTTACAACAGCGAAGAAAGACCGGACAGGCCGACCAGGCCACCAGACTGAATGGCCTACCTCACGGACGTAGCCGACACGCGTGGGTGACCTAAGTTGTAACTTTTACACTTAGACAAATTTCGAAACTGAAATAGCAAAAGGGAACGAAACATACAAGACATACAAAGCCGAGCAGAACAGCAAGATGATTCATTCATAAACAATTAAGTACAATGGTGGGCGCTTCGGCCATTACATCAAGTGGGCAAAAATAGAAAATTAATTACAAGATAGGGAGCGAGGAGTAGCCGACCAAGTCTCTTGGGCGCCTCCACCCTCGACTGGCTCTTCGACATCTTCGCCTCCCTCCTCGGCCTCAGTCTCCTGGTCAGCGGCAGCCGCAGAACTGGTGGCATCGTCTAGGAAATCAAACTCCGTGTAATCCGGCTCGCCGAGGCCGGAACTCTCGATTGGGGACTCCCGCTCCGAAAGAGGAAGCTTGGCCTGCTCTTCGGGATCTTTCATCAGCTTGGGGAGCTTCAAGTTCCGCCTAGCCCACCCGGAGGTATAATTCATGGCTTTGAGGGCACGCGATAGCCGCCGACACAGGAGCCTCTGCATCCGCTCTTGGCCCATGTTGTAGTACACGGCCATCTCCCTGCTAAAATACTCCTGGCCGGCGGGGGAGTTCATTCCCCAATCTTCAAGCATGGCGGCCACCACTTCATAGCACCAGGAGAGCCGCTCATCGGCCTTCCACCCCTCGGCCAAGAACTGCTTAACGGCCTCATCAGCGGCCTTCACAGCGGCAGCCTCGGCCTCAGCTTTTGCCTTCACGGCTTCATCGTTTTTGCGCCGTTCGGCCTCAAGCGCCCTCTGGCTCTCCTCGAGTTTGGCCAGGGCATCGTCCCTGGCTGCAGCGGCCTCGTCGGCCCTCTGTTGCAAGGCCTTGGCATCCTCCCGGAGCCGATCCAAGCAGGCTACCGCCTCATCGGCCGAGGCAGCCTTTTGCTCAAGCTCCCTCAGGCGAGCAATCTCCCAGTGCTGCCTCTTGTGGCTCTCCATGAGCATGAAGGCACCCTGTACAAAAAAGGCAAACAAAGACTCAGACAAATGATTCCACCTGGACGACGAGTAAAACGACAAATAAGAAGGAAGGGAACTTACTTGGACGAGGAGGTCCATCCCGCCTTCGTACACCTTGACGTCCCCGAGCCTCTTCAGGTAGGCCCTATCTTTGGCCGACATGGCCTGGGCCAGCACATCATGGCCGAGGACGACATCATCAAAAACACCCCCGCCGACGGGGTATTCCACCATCTTCTGGTAGGTGGCAGCGGCAATCTCCTTGCCGGCCCTCTTCGTCCGTGGCTCCTGGACGAGAGGGAGCGATTGGGCAGCATCGCTTGGAGCAGCAGTGAGATCCACAACGGGACCACTATCGTCCACACTTGGGACGGTCAGAGTGCCGACCTCAGTAGCATGGGAAGGAGACGGTGCCCTCTTCGTCTTCTTGGTGACGTTCAGGTCGGCCTCAGTCAATTTCTTCTGGCCGTCAGTTGGAGGCCTCTTCTTCTTGGACTGGGCAGGCTTCGGGGCCGCACCAGCAGTAGCCCCGCCTCCCTCGGCCGCGGCACGTCTAGCCGCCTCAGCCGCCTTTGCAGCCAACTCCTCGGCCGCCTTGGCCTTGGCTATAACCATGATTGAACGGCGATCCATGGCAAAATCTACACAAAGGAAAACGAACAGATTAGCAAGGAAAAAGAACGAATAACAAAGGAAGAAAGCCGAAGAAAGAATTACCATCGGCCTCAGCAGGAATGCCCAAATCCGGGCCGTCGGCCTCTTCGAAAGTGGTGGTCATCCTCGGCCAAAGTTGGATATCGTCCTCCTTGTCGCCATACACATGGTATCTTAAGAAGCCGAGGGCGGTCATCTTGTATTCGGTGATGTAGTCTTTCACGCTCCTCGGCCCCCCTTCCAAGAACGCCTCCACCTGAGCGTCCAAGATAGAACTCTTCGGCGGGTCGTGCAGATTGAACCTCCCGGTATGGCCGAGAGAGGGAAACTCAGTGCCATTCTCACCAAGGGATACAAAAACGAACTTGCTCTTCCACCCATGAATGGACGAAGGCAAGTCCGTGAAGCTCCTCTTCTTCGGCAGCTGTTGGAGAGTAGCATAGGCTGCACAGTTTTTGTGGCTTCCTCGGCCTATCTGATACAGATTCATGAACAGAGTCGTCGTCGGCCTGTAACCCAGCTCCTCGCAGCGGAGCAAGAACCCCACCATCAACGAGTTGCTGTTCGGCGTCAGCAAGGCCGGAGGGAGCCCCACCATGTCAAGATATTCGGTGATGAAGGGATGAAGGGGAAACCTCAGCCCCTTGGCGAAACTCATCGGGTATACTCCAAAGTATCCCGGTGGCGGATGAAGTACATGGTTCGTCGGCCTGGGTGCCCTAACCCGCCCGAACGGCCCCACGTACATCTGGGCAACCAAGTAGTTAGCCGCGCTGCTCTCCGGCTTGATCAAGAATATATTTGTGAGGTCCAGGTAAGAGAGGCCCGGCCCGCTCTTCGGCCTCCTTATTCTCTTCGGCTTATCTGCTCCCTTAACGGCAGACACCGGTCTCGGGCACGGAATAACAGCTGAAGTGGACGCTCCATCCACCACTCAGGACACAGCTGCGTCCTCACCTTTTGAAGATGAGGCGGACTCCTCGTCCTCACCTTCGTCGTCCACCGGCTCTCCGGACTTGTAAGGACTTAAATGCTGTATCTCTTCCTCGAACTCCTCAAGCACCTCATAGTCGAGTGACCTAGTGGAGGGCTGGTCGTCGTACGGATAGTACTCTTCGTCTAAGCTCTTCATCATAACAACTACTACGAGCCTAAGGGGAATAACTTAGGATCTAAGGGTGTTCAAGCGCCTAACACTAGATCACTAGCCTAGGAAGCAAAGTATGCAAAGTACAGGAGATTGCGATGAACACTAACCTTGAACACGAAGAACACGAAGAACACGAGCTTGGGAGTTTATCTCTCTAGAAATTTGGCCAGCACTTCGACAACTCAGATTGCAAATGAGGTTTCTCGTCGGAGGGGGAGGGGTATTTATAGAACCCCCCACCCAACGGTCACTACACGTGGCACCCTCCCAATGGCCACATCAACGGCCACCAATAGGAGGCCACCACGTCACCAATGGGCCAAGCCCAACCTACATATCAAGAGCCCACTGGCAAAACAGACTCTACGGCCTATACACTTGCCGGCTTCACAAGCGCCAGCAAGCGCCCACAACGGCCTATTTGCTTGCCAAGTTCACAAATGCCAACAATAAGGAGATGACAACGGCCAGGAACGTCATTAACGCCCATCGGCCCTCCGTAACGACCCTTGATGATAACTCTCTACAAGCGATCTGCGCACAAGGGTTCTCCCACAAGGTTACCTTGGCCAGAAAATCGCCATGAGGGTTGGAGTCAGGGGGACTACGGAGAGACCGCTTCGTCCAGGGACTCTAGCAACTCCTTCACCCCTCACTCTCTTCGGCCTGAAGCAGTGGGGGACTGGGGGACTACATCGGCCTCAACAAAACAAAAAGGAAAAAGGAAAAGAACAATGTAACCACAAAGCATGGCCACATCGTCCATGTCGGCCAAAGGCACATAACGACATCAGCAACGGCCAACTGGCCACCTAAGGCAAGGACACTCATCGTCCTCCGCCACAGTTAATCATAATGGGCTCTTCGGCCAAGAACACGAAAGCCAATCAGCGACGGCCAACCTCAGTGGCCTCGTCGGCCCAAACGTAAACTTCAACCATCAACGTCCAAGAAAGGGAAAGCGCGCCTTCAACGGCCACCATTGGAGCAGGACACTCATCGTCCCCAAATGAACACATCAAGAAAACAACGGCCTCCCCGTCCACAGCGAGGAGCAGGTAACGGTCAAAGCACAGAACAGGATCACCAAAATGGAAACAGCGCCAGCGCCGCAACAGCTAACGGCCTGGGAGTGCCCGCATCGGCCAAAAGCGCCAAAACACGGGAATCTACTCTCCTTCACTTCGTCTACATCTCAGCTTAGAGAGTGGGGGACTCCTGATGGAGTATATGGGTCTGAGCCCCAGGACCCACATACTCAGAAGAGCAGCAAGCACAAGGCACCGAGTGGCGCCCACGTCGGCCAAGGGACCCCCGTCGGCCGAGAAGGTGCCAACTCAGATTATGGTCCTGAAGCCAAGGAACCCGGGTGCCCTCGTCGGTCGTGCCCTCGTTGGCCGCGCCCTCGTCGGCCATGAAGACCTCACAGAACCGGATTCTACACTTACTCATTTGTACAGCCCATTAGTGCCTTTGTATTCGGCCCCGTAGCGGTCCAGTTGTAAATGAGCCTCCCAAACCCAAGGCTTGGGAGCCCAGCCCGTATTTTCTCTATAAATACTCCCCTTGGGAGTAGTTATAGGGGTTACAAAATCATTCTATTGAAGCATATTATTGCATTTCTCTCTCTAGATATACTCTATCAAATAGATTAAATACCATTTGTTAGCCATTTTTGGCATTTTATTGTAACTGGGCCTTCCAGGCCCAAGCCTGGAGGCCCAGCCCACTTTTCTCCTATAAATACTCCATATGGGATCCATGTAAAGGGTTGGAAATTCATTATATATATCACTTTATCCCTCTAGCTCTTCCTTCTCTCTAGGAGTTAATACTCCATCATTTGGTGCTTTCATTGAGAGCTAGAACAAATCAAGTGAGATCCTCCCAATCCTTTAATGGCAAGAGGCCGCCTCGGTCCTAGCTAGGGTAACATTACCCCTAGACCAGAAATTGCTTCACTCCTATTACAATTCAATTACAACCTTACAAGACCGTACGGCCGTCAAGGCGAGGTGGCACATGTGACAAAAAATCAAACTATGTGCGACAAACAAATGAGAGTGACACATCTCACATGATGCCACCCAACTAAATGGAGTCCCAACTACACCTTCCGCCAAAACAAAAGTAAAACAGGGGGCAGTCCCTCGTCCAACGACCTGGCAACCCCCAAGTACAAACCTTCAAACCAAAGTCCAGGTTCTAAACAAAAGAAAGCGGACGCCCCAAGCTATCCTTCGTCCAAACGAGACCCTCATCCTCGAGCAGCAGGTGGCTCCTCTTCGGCCAAATGTCGGCCAAGTTTCGCCACGGCCAAATGGGACCCTCATCTTCGGGTAGCAGGTGGCTTTCTCTTCGGTCAAACAAAACAAACCATCGGTCAACCTGGGAAGGAGCAGCCCCTCATCTGAGAGCCCTCACCCCAACCAGCTACGTCACAGTCCCTTCCGCCAAGGACACCACCTCATCCATCCCAACTTGGAGCCAACAGTCCACACATCGGCAAAAGAGGATCCACGTCGGCCAGGTATCATCACCAACCTTGGCGATAGAGGACCTGCGTCGGCCAGATTACGTCTTAAGAGAAGCAACACTGAAAGCAGAGCCTCGTCTCCACCAGGTGCACACCGTCGTCCGAAAACCCTCCCTCGGCCAAGGTGAGCAGAATGAAAACAACTAAGCAGGGCCCTGTCCTCAATCGGGTGACTAGCTCGATAGCCATGTCGTCGGCTAAGGGAGACTCTTCCGTCTAAGTTGAACGGAGGGTAGGCAGCGTGCTTCACCCCTCGTCCTGGGAACAGCAAGGGCCCACTCCGGCCAAGATAAACACACACATCCGCCGGCAGTGCATCATCGGCCAACACTCCGGGCTTCTGCCAAAATTCAAACCAAAGGAAAAACAGAGATAGTTACCTCCTTCATCCCGGGTCACATCGGCCTAAACAGGGTCACCTTCGGCCAGTCAGAATCAGAATCACTTCGGTCTGACAACGGAGCCCCCTGCGACGGCGGCGCACCGGCGGCCAAATCGGCGGACCCTCGGCCAGAGAAGAAACCCCCTCGTCACTGCGTCGTCCCTGGTCCCACATCGGCCAAAACAACGACTCTCAGATTTCTCAACACACCGGCCATGTAACCCAGGCCAAACAATTGTGGGAGACAGCACCCCGGCCAAACCATAAGGAACACAATGCCTCGGCCAAAACAAAATGAAGAGTAAGATGCCTCGGCCAACCCACGTTTTCACTCCTACGACAAAGGGGAAAATATCAGTGTACCCCTTTGGCCATTGTAGCGCCTCGTCGAACATAGACTCCTCGGTCAAATAGGTTCTTCGTTCGAAATCGGAGTCAACTTCGACCAGAGCAGGACCCTTGTACACCGTCGCCCCTGGCTCTCGTCGGCGTCGAATCGCGGACCCACCGGCCAAGTCATGGTCTCCCGGCCAGAGTGGGAGACCCTTGTCTAACACGCAGTCTTGATTCCCACCGGCCCTAGATCGAGGACCCGTCACCCAAATCGTGACCTCCCGTCCAGACGACGGTGTGCTAACAGCGCAACCCGCCCCCGGAGGCAGTCTTCCGCCTTGGCTTCACGATACAACAAGCTTAATTCAGGCGCAAACAAGCTTCTCATCCCGTGGGTGAAATTAGGGATTGAACAATTAAAATAGTGGGCTAACAGTATGTGGGCATGATTCTCAAAGAGCAGGCCCAATCAATTATTCTTCCAGCAGGCTGGTATTCTGAATAACACAGGCTTCGGCCCAAATACAAGTAAGTGCCACAAAAAATTTTCCTCCTATTTTATGCATTAAATATGGAGCAAAATAGCTTTGCCACTATTAAAAAAAAGGTTTTACTACTATTATTGTTGCCACCACCATTCTGGCCGGTTAAAATCCCCAAGGTGGTGCAACCGAAGCTCTAGTCTACTGAACATCTTTATTTGATGATTTGAATTATATTTGGGTCCCTCGACCTACCCTAGCCACCTTTATTTGGTGACTCGGGCATCTAAAAATGAGAGCCGCTACCGGCCGCACACGACATTATGCCTAAAAGCGGTAAACGGTACACCTCGTTCTAGGCGACGCTAATCGCGTCGCCCAAAAGCCGTTGCCATGAACAACGCACCTATTGTATTCTGCTTATTTTTTGAAAATGTAAATAGAAGATACCATGTATCGTGTCAGCAACCTTAGAGCGAAAGGCTCAGGTATGCTCAACATTGTATTTCGTATCAGCCCCCCTTAGAGCGAAAGGCTCAGGTCTAGCTGAGAGAGCACACCGTTTCGGCCCCTTAGAACGAGACGCTCGGGTATGGCTAACGGTGTCCCCAGGACGAGGGGCCCGCAAACGGCCCGCGTCTTGAAATGGGAAGCTCACCGCGTCGTCCACGGGCCAGATCGCAGGACGACCGGTCTGAAATCATGGCCGAGGTGACAAAATCCCCAAACTCGGGGTTGGGAAACGGCAGTCGTCGGATACCGACCAAAAGCCTAGCCCGCGTCATAAATAGGCGACGAGACCTCCCCGAGACCATAGGGCGATCTATACGACGCCCCACCGGCTGAGGGATTATCGACCCCCTCGACCGAAGCCTGAAAGAAGGACACTCCCCGAAATAGGGAATCGAAATAAAAGAGGGAAAGTCGAAGGGCCGCGCACTCGCCGGTCTTAAGCAAAATCCCCCCCCCCCCCCCCCCCCCCCAAAAAAAAAAAGAGGGAAGCCGAGGACCGTGCATTCGCCGGCCTCGAGCGATGAAAAATAAAATCCCCACAAATTAAGCCATATATTTGGCTAAGTACATCTCAGACGAGCGCCCAGCGCCGTCCCTCATCTTCAGATGAGCGCCCAACGTCGTCCCCCACCTCAGACGAGCGCCCAGGGGCGTCCATCATCTCAGACGAGCGCTCAGCGTCGTCCCTCATCTCAGACGAGCGCCCAGCGCCGTCCTCATCTTCACACGAGCGCCCAACGCCGTCCATCATCTCAGATGAGCACCCATCGCCGTCCCTCATCTCAGACGAGCGTCCAAGCCTAGTCCATCATCGGATCGACTCCTCCGTCCTTCTTGTTCAGTCCGGCATCATCAGCTTGCCCTTCATCACATCACGACCAGTCTCTCAGCCTCGGCGTGATTATTTATCTCAAGACCGGCCTCCTCAGCGCCGAGAGTCTTGAGCTAGCGATTGGGCTCGCCATCCCTTCCTGGATGGTGACCATCGCCTCTATATGACGGCCGGCTCATCATCGCCCCGTCATCATATTATCGGATCAGCTTCTCAGCATCACCATCCGCACATCACGACCGGCCCCTCGGTCTCGGCGTGATTATCTATCTCAAGACCGGCTTCCTCAGCGCCGAGAGTCTTGAGCTAGCGATTGGGCTCGCCATCCCTTCCTGGATGGTGACCATCGCCTCTATATGACGGCTGGCTCATCATCGCCCCATCATCATATTATTGGATCAGCTTCTCAGCATCGCCATCCGGACATCACGACCGGCCCCTCGGCCTCGGTGTGATTATCTATGTCAAGGCCGGCTTCCTCAGCGCCGAGAGTCTGGAGCCAGCGATCGGGCTCGCCATCCCTTCCCGGATGGTGACCGTCGCCTCTATATGATGGCCGGCTCATCATCGCCCCATCATCGTATTTCGGATTGGCTCCTTCTCATCGCCATCCGAACATCACGACTGGCCTATCGGCCTCGATGTGATTATTTATCTCGAGACCGGTCTTAGTCATTTCTTTACCGGATGGCGACCGTTGCATGGATCTTCGGACTGGCCCTCAGTGCTTTCGTCCTCATATCACGACTGGCCCCCTCGGCCTCGACGTGATTATCTATTTCAAGACTGGCTTCCTCAGCGCCGAGAGTCTTGAGCTAGCGATCGGGCTCACCATCCCTTCCTGGATGGTGACCGTCGCCTTTATATGACGACTGGCCCATCATGGCCTCGTCATCATTTATTGGAACGGCTCATCATCGCCGTCATCCTCACATCGCGGCAGACCCCTCGATCTCAACGCGATCTTGAGCTAGCGATTGGGCTCGCCATCCCTTCCTGGATGGTGACCATCGCCTCTATATGACGGCTAGGGATGGCAACGGGGCGGTTCGGAGTCGGGTATACCATTACCCGTACCCGCCCCGTTTGATAATATTTTTCCCCAAAACCGCCCCGTTACCCGTCGGGTATTTTTTTTATCCGCGGGTAACGGTTTTCCCCGTGGGTAACGGTTTTCCCGCGGGTAACCGTTTTATTAAAAGATAATTTTTTTTTCTTCAAAATTAGTATAAATCCTAAAATAATGATTAACTACTTATAGTTGACCACCTAAATTAAAAAAATCAAAATTAAATAGCACCATAGATAATTTTTTTTAAAACATCAAAAAAAATTATAATCGTTTGAACCTAATATTCACAAATTATATATGTCTAGATTCAAAATTATGAATCTCTTACTACATCAATGTCAAAAGATTAAGTCTTGTCTCGATAGTAAAATCTAAATATGAATCACAAACACATTTAACTTCCAAAAATTCAATAATCATACCCATCATCATTCAACATCTAAATTTAAGAACAGTAATGTATACAAGCAACATAATGAAATGAGAAGTTTTTTTCCTAAAATATTACTAATAAAAAATATATGGACCTCAATGTGACTATAAGTTACCATGGGTAAGTTTTATAGTCACTACGATATAACATTTGAATAAAATTATAAATACTAAAGTTACTAGAGTCGCATTTTCGTCCACAACTTTTATTTTGATTATAGATTTGGAATTATTTCTAAAAAATGTATTTCTAATACTATGATTTAGGTATTATTGTAGTTACTGTTTTAGAAACATCATAATTTAAATTTAAACTTGATATAAATTAGAGCAACCAATCAAAATTAATCGAATCATCCAATACACATCTACAAAATTATTAGCAATTACATAAATTAAAGCAATCTAGAGTAATATTTCCCAATATTTGAAATTTTTAAAATTGTGAAAAATTAAGAGAGTCACAATGTGAAAATTGTGTACAAAAAATCACGAAAATCAAATAATCAATATGTGAAGAAAATAAATCATGTAGAAGTTAACAAAGGAAGGATGATGAATGATATGGAAAATTAAAAATCTAAAATAGTGAACTTTGAGCACCAACTCCTCAGAAATGCAAAGGATAGCCGATTAGTTGAATATTTTTAAAAAAATTAGAGGGAATAAGTGTCATATACTAATGTACTACTATTCATATATACTTAATATATGAAATAATAAATACATAAACTATTATAATATGTAAATTATTGTGCGGGTCGGGTAATGGTGCGGGTAACCGTATCCAAATTAAACAGGGCGGGTAACGGGGCGGGTAACGGGGCGGAAGGTATAAACCCATAACCGCCCCATTATCCGTTTACATAAATCAGGTATTCTCCGCCCCGTACCCGTTACCCAGTCAAAGCGGTTTTCCCCATTTTGACCGGTTCGGTTTGGTGCGGGTATCCATCGGATCGACTTAAATTGCCATCCCTAATGATGGCCGGCTCATCATTGCCTCGTCATCATATTTCACATTGGCTCCTTTCATTGCCATCCGCGCATCACGACCGCCCCCTCGGCCTTGGCGTGACTATCTATCTCAAGACCGGCTTCCTCAGCGCCGAGAGTCTTGAGCTAGCGATCGGGCTCGCCATCCCTTCCTGGATGGTGACTGATGGAGTATATGGGTCTGAGCCCCCGGACCCACATACTCAAAAGAACAGAAAGCACAAGACACTGAGTGGTGCCCTCGTCGGCCAAGGGACCCCCGTCGGCCGGGAAGGTACCAACTCATAATATGGTCCTGAATCCAAGGAACCCGGGTGCCCTCGTCGGCCGTGCCCTCGTCGGCCACACCCTCGTCAGCCACGAAGACCTCACAGAACCGGATTTTACACTTACTCATTTGAACAGCCCATTAGTGGCTTTGTATTCGGCCCAGTAGCGGTCCAGTTGTAAATGGGCCTCCCAAGCCCAAGGCTTGGGAGCCCAGCCCGTATTTTCCCTATAAATACTTCCTCTGGAGGTAGTTATCAGGGTTACGAAATCATTCTATTGAAGCATATCATTGCACTTCTCTCTCTAGCTCTCACTTCTCTCTAGATATACTCTATCATTTGGTGCTCTCATTGAGAGCTAGAACAATCAAGTTAGCACCCTTCGTCGCTACCAAGCACAGCTAACCACTGATCATGGGAAGAACTAAATCAAACCGCAACCTCGTCAGCAAGGCCATCCCTGAGGACCAGGAGACCAGGGAGCACGAGGAGGATGCTACGGCCGACCAGGTCGGCGGAGGGGACGTCTTCCAGGAGGTCTTCAACCTCACGACGGACCTCCGCAACCAACTCAACGGCGGAGCCCCTGATGCCCGCATCGGCTTGGACAAGAAACGAGCTGAGAAGACAGACCACGCCCCGGCCCAGCCTATGGCCGCGGCCTCTCCGTCTGTGGATCCACAGGTCCAGGCCGCGCTGTCGGTCATCATCGCCAGCCTGGCCCAGAACCCCACCGTCCTCAGCGTGCTCTTGCCAAGGACCGGGGGGAACGTCACTCCACCTCCTCAGCCTCAACCTTTGGCCGTCCAGATAGGCAACGATGAGGGGGTGATGGCCCAGGACACGACGTCGTCCCACTCCCACCCCGCTTCCCCTCTTCGGCCTGGGTAGACCCCAGCGCGTGGAAAAGCCTCTGCCTTCAACAGGCTAGGTGACACGCGTCGTCGTCCGGTTTCGGAGAGGATGGCAGGACGGATTAGTGAGCGTCGGCCTAGCTCGCCAAGGGAAAGCTTGGGGTCTGTGTCCCGGACAGCGAACTAGCCCCGCCCGGACAAGGGAAAGGGGAAGCTACACGAGGACGACGTGCGCCACCAGATCAATGCGGCTCACGACGAGCGCATGAGGAACCAGCCGGGTGCCGCTGCGGCCGCCAGGGACCCCCGGGACGAGGTCATCGCCCAGCTGGAAAGAAGGTTGGCCCAGATGGAGGCCAGGCAATCGGCCAACAACCCCACGGCTGGCGCCTCCAACGACCCCGGCCTCAACGCTCTCATGAACAAGGTCAGCGCCCTGGAGAGGGAGTTGGTCGAAGGGCGAGGCGACCCCATCATCCAGGTCAGGACCAAGACCCCTTTCACCAACAGGGTGCTCTCGGCCCCCATTCCGGAGAAGTACAGGGGGAACGCCATCAAGTCCTACGATGGCCGATCAGACCCCCAGGAACACTTCAGCCGTTATCAGAACAACATGCTGATGGTGAACGCGTCAGACGAATACCTCTGCCGTTGGTTCCTCTCTACTCTTGAGGGGCCAGCGTACGACTGGTTCAACGCGCTCCCCGAGGGGAGCATTGACTCATGGCAAGACCTTGCCCTGCGCTTCCTCACCCACTTTGCCGGGAGGAAGCGCGCGAAGAAGTATTTCACCCACCTCCTCTCCGTCAAGCAGCAACATGATGAGTCCCCCCAGTCGTTCATTGATCGGTGGACGAGGGAGACCGAAGAGGTCGAGGGGGACGATGAGCGCACCCTCCTCGCCTTGTACCAAGGAACCCTCCGCAGCTCCCCGTACGCAAGGAGCCTCATCACCGACCCTCCAAGGTCGTACGCCAAAGCGCTCCAGCGTGGAAGCTTGTACGCCGACGTCGACGAGCTCCACAATCACAAGAAAGAGGGAGGCCATCCCTCCAAGAAGACAAATCCTTCGCCGGCCCCGGGTCCGTCCCTGTCCGGCCAGGGTGCCCAGGGCCGTCACGGCTGTGGTGGACAAAGTAAGAAAGATCGCCACTGGCGGCCGAGGTTGGAACGGCCGGGAGTTGCCCTCACACACCCGGTCGGCACCATCCTCGACTATGCCGAGAAGCATGGACTCATCGAGCAGGCTCCTCGGCCGGCCGAGGAGGTCCTGGCCATCCAACAGGGCAGCACGTACTGCCGGTTTCACAAGAACTCATCGCACAACACCGACGACTGCATCACGCTGAAGAAAGCTATCGAGCGTCTTATTCGTCAGGGGGAACTCTCCCAGTTTGTTAAGGGTGGCCCACGCAAAAACACATGGGTAAACACCGGCAAACATGGGGGCGAACCCTCTGCGAAGAAGCGGGAGATCGGCAGGCTCAGCGACGACAAGGACTTCGAAGAGCCCCCGCCGAAGAAGAACCACATTCACCTCATCGTAGGTGGGAACACTGGGGGGGACTCCGTCACCCAGAGAAAGAAATGGGCCCAATCCCTCTACATAGGGGAGGTGTCCCACGTTCCCCCCCAGCCGAAGAAGCGGCGAACGGAGGCGATCACCTTCACCGACAAGGATCTGCCTCCGGGTACAGAATCACATAGGGACACCCTCGTCATCCGGTGTGAGATCGGTGACTCCATCATCCACCGCACTTACATCGATACGGGGAGCTCCGTCAACGTGATGTACCTGGATACCTTCAGGCAGCTAAAGCTGGACAAAGCACTGCTGAAGCCGATCAAGACCCCGTTATCCGGCTTCACCGGGGACTCTATCGACGCCGAGGGCACGATAGTCCTCCCCGTGGAGGTCGGTGACGGCCCCCACCGCGCCAAAATTGACATGGAGTTCATGGTGGTCCACCTCCACTGCGCCCACAACCTGATCTTAGGGCGGCCAGCACTGGAGGACTTGGAGGCCATCATCTCCATGAAGCACTTGTGTCTGAAGTTCCCCACCAATGACAGCATCGGCTACGCCAGAGGAAACCAGAGGATAGCCAAAGCATGCTACCTCAAACTGACGAGGCTGGCCGAGAGGGAAGGTCAGAGGATAGACACCATCACGGCAACTGTTGCCAAGGACGAGGAGAGGCCGCATGCTGAGCCGGCCGAGGAGGTCGAGGAAGTCCCTCTGGATACCTCCCGGCCAGAGCGGGTTCTCAGAGTCGGGAAACAACTCCTGCAGGACCAGCGGGACACCATCCCTCTCGTCCTACGGTCGTACGCCGTTGTCTTCGTGTTGGGCCCGGACGATATGCCAGGCATCAGCCGCCAGGTGATCACTCACCGGCTGACCGTCGATCCGGCCTCCGCGCCTGTCAAGCAGAAGCGGCGCTACTTATCCGCCGACAAGCGGGACTTCGTCAAAGGGGAGGTCGCCATGCTCCTCTCAATCAACCACATTAAAGAGGTGAAGTACCCGACGTGGCTGGCCAACGTCGTCCTCGCCCAGAAACCGCCAACATTCAGAATGTGTGTTGATTACACCGACCTGAACAAGGCGTGCCCCATGGACCCGTTCCCTCTCCCCAACATTGATCAGCTGGTGGACGAGACAGCGGGGTGAGAGTTGATGTCGTTCCTTGACGCTTTCAGAGGGTACCACCAAATCTCCATGCATGAAGACGACGCTGAGAAGACGGCATTCAGGACCCCAGAGGGAATCTTTTGCTACCTCGTCTCGGCCTTCGAACTCAAAAACTCCGGCGCCACTTATACTAGGATGGTGGCCAAGATCTTCAGAGCGGTCCTTAGCCGGATGATGGAGGCATACGTCGACGACATGATCGTCAAGAGCAGACAGGCCTCCTCCCACGCCGACGACCTCCGGGAAATCTTTGAAATCATGAAGGAGTTCATGCTCCGCCTCAACCCCAAGAAGTGCGCCTTCGGCGTCCAGGGCGGCAAGTTCCTCGGCTACATGGTCAGCCGGAGAGGCATCGAGATAAACCCGGAGAAGACACAGGCTATCATCAACATGGAGCCGCCCCGCAACGTCAAGGAAGTACAGCGATTGACGGGGCGCCTGGCGGCCCTGAACCGTTTCCTCTCCAGGTCAGCCGAAAGGGCACTCCCCTTCTTCCAGATTATGCGTAAAGCCAACAGCTTCAAGTGGACGACGGAGTGCCAGGAAGCGTTCGAAGAGCTGAAGAGGTACCTATCGTCCCCACCCGTGCTCTCCAAGCCCAAAGCCGGCGAAACCCTCTTCTTGTACTTAGGGGTGAGCACGTCGGCCATCAGCTCCGTGCTCATCCGTGAGGATGAAGGGTGCAGAAGGCCATCTTCTACACCAGCAAGACACTCAGGGAGGCCGAGCTCATGTACTCCCCCATTGAGAAGACGGTGCTGGCCATCGTCCATACGGTGAAGAAGCTGGGGCACTACTTCCAGGCCCATGTCGTCCATGTGCTGACCCAGCAGCCCCTTGGCGCGCTCATGAGGAGCCCCACCAGCTCCTCAAGGATGGTGAAATGGGCGATCTTCATCAGCCAGTTTCAGATTGAAATTAAGCCAAGGCCATCCATCAAAGGGCAAGCTTTGGCCGACTTCGTCACCGAATGCACGGCAAAGGAGACAACCGCTGCCACCCCGGGCCAGAGCCTGATGACACATGGATCCTCTTCACTGACGGCTCGTGAGCCGCGAAATCATGCGGCGGCGGCGGCGTCCTCATATCCCCTGAGGGATTCAGAGCTTACTACGCCATCCGCTTCAACTTCAGGGTATCCAACAATGAAGCCGAGTATGAGGCCCTCCTCAGCGGCCTTAGACTCGCCGCCGGCCTCAGAGCCCGACACATCAAAGTCAGGTGCGACTCCAAACTGGTAGTGGGCCAGGTGGAGGGTACGTACGAAGCAAAGGAAGGCCGAATGAAGCAATACAAACAAGCAGCGGAGGAGCTGCTGAAGGCGTTCGAAACCCACGAGTTCACACAGATCCCAAGGGCCGAGAACGCCGAGGCCGACATCCTCTCCAAACTCATCTCGGACACCCCGGATCACATCTCTCACCTAGCCAAGATCGAGGAGTTGAGCATGTACAGCATCCATGCCAGCCCCGTCTTGTGCGTCTAACAGCGATCGGAGGACTGGATCTCCGACATCATCGCCTTCATCACAACGGGGGAGCAGCTCCCGGACGAGGAGAGGGCCAAGCTCGCCAGACTCAGGGCCCCAAGCTACACCATTGAAGACGGCAAACTCTACAAACGATCCTATAATGGCACTCTCCTTCGATGCCTGCACCAGGCTGAGGCCGATGTGGCCGTGGAAGAAGTTCATTGTGGTGTTTGCTCCTCGCACCAAGGCCCTTTCAGCATGTCCCGACGTCTCGTCGTCCAGGGCTTCTTCTGGCCGACGATGGCGCGAGACTGTGCGGACCTGTCCAGGAAGTGTACCACGTGCCAGGTACTCCAGAAGGCCCCTGATCGGCCAGCCGTCAACTACGCCCCCGTCAGCACTGCTATTCCGTTCTCAAGATGGGGGATTGACCTGGTCGGCCCCCTGCCCAGAGCCGCCGGGAACAACCGCTACATCATCGTCGCCGTCGACTACTTCACCAAGTGGGTCGAGGCGGAACCCCTGGCCAGCATCACGGGGGCCAGGTGCCAAAAATTTGTTTACAAGAACATCATCACACGCTTCGGCGTCCCACAGGAGATTATATCAGACAACGACACCCAATTCGAGGCAGTCCCTTTTCAGGAGATCCTCCGGGAGTTTGGGGTGAAGCATCGTTTCTCCTCCATCGCCTACCCTCAGGACAACGGGCAGGTCGAGAACGCCAACAGGACAATCATGGAGGGGCTGAAGAAGAAACTCCAGGCCGCAGGAGGTAGTTGGGTCGACGAGCTCCCCAACATCCTATGGTGCTACAGAACTACTGTTGGTCCCGGTTATACTGGATACAGTCTAGAGGGGGGGGTGAATAGACTGTATTGGTTTTTAGCTTTTTAAGCTAAGTACCAGATTTTACACAATAGCCTGTTCTGTTGACAGAACAGACTGGCAGCGGATGGGGTTCTGGTAGGGAGTTCTGTTGATTTAGCCTCAGAGAAGCAAAGGCAGTAGGCCTTCTGTTAACTCGTAGGACAAGTTCTGCTGAACACAGATACCAAGTCTGAGGAGTTAGACAGTTCTATCTAAATGCAAATATTAAAGCAGTAAGTAAATGACACCAGGGATTTTTATAGTGGTTCAAGGAACAACTTGTTCCTCTAGTCCACTGTTCCACTAAGCTGTAAAGACTTCCGTTTACAATGCCTTAGCCCTATCACTTAAGAAGCTCTCCACGTCTTCCTCAAGTGTAGATGTCTCCTGGGATGCACTACCTGGCTTCCTTTAAGACTGGTCCTTTCACTGAGCTTCCTGGAAGTATCACCACTTCACTACTCAAGTTACTTGGACGTCCTTCTTGTAGCAAGAAGAGTTTCTGTTAAAACAGGGGTTCCTCCAACTAGCTTCGTTACAAAGGATTTCTATGTGATGAGCTTGAAGAGTTGAAGAACACTTGGAACTTTGCTTGAGTTGGAAAAAGTATTTTTCCAACTTCTGCCTTCTCTTGTAGAAGATGATGAAGTGTTAATCTCAAGGAGGCTTTTTGCTTTTAGGCGTTTGAATTTCTTGTATGAAGAGTTGTAGCAATGGTTAGCAAAAATTGCAAAGTTATCCGGTTGTTCTTCGTAGTGTATCTTTTATACTGAGGTTGTCTTCCCGTTGGAGGAGTAGGAGGACAACTGCATTAAATGAGCGATCAGTTGACTTGACCAGTAGAGCCCGGTAAAGTTGGCGGGTTACTATTTTGGGATAAAGTATTCCTGACATTGCGGTCAATCATCTGCAATTACTCTACGGAGCATGGGGAGCATTAAATGAGCATTTAATGCGCGTACTGTAGCTTTTCCGTTCAATACTCCTAGTCGTTGAAGGAATCTTTTAGTTGACTTCCCGGTTTTGTGGAATTCTTCTAAGTGTCAGACCTTCTGGTGTCTTTAACTGAGAGTTGAACAGAGGAGGTCTGGAGCACTTCTATTGAGAATATATCCAACAGAGACCCAGAAGGGTTTCTGTCAGAGTAAAGGCTAACAGAGACCCTGAGGTCTTCTGTTCTGGAGCAAAGAACCAAAGGTCCTCTGTTTCAATAATGCCTTACGAGGGTCTTCTGCTCTTGGAGCCCTTCTGCTCAGAAGGTCTTCTGCTCTGAAGGCATTCTGCCAAGTCGATTACACTAAGAACTTTACAAATGAAAATTCTAATACATTAAGTCTAAATAGGGGTACTCTAAAGTCCTAATTAATCTAGCATCATCAAAATCTAAATACAGATATTCCTTACAATTTCCCCCTTTTTGATGATGCCAAAACCCTTTAAATATTTCCAGAGAAGTGCCTTCACCATAAAGAAAGATTAAAGTTTAAAAACTTCCATTAAAATCTTGGTGGGAAACTTGGCATAGGAAAATAGTAAGAGTACAGTACATTCAGATAGCAGAATATAAATGAAATAAGCAAACACAAGCAGAAGGCAAAAAGACAGGAATTGAGGAAAAGCACTTCAAAGTGAGAAGGCAGAGATGTGATTTTATTAGATAAGATTTACAGAGATAATCCTTACACATTCTCCAAATTAGCTGCTTGCAGAGCTTCTTCCTCCAATCTTTGAAGCCTGAGCAGTTCTTCATTGATTTCTGCTCTGATCTTGGAAAGGTTGCCAGAGCTTTGATAAGATGCCCAAATGGGAGAAAGCTTGCAGTCCAGATAGCTGAGAACACCTTCATGTATTGTCTTGCCTGGGACAATGTTCTTCTTATACCATTCTTCAGCTTCTTCTAAGGATCCCTCATACCTAACTCTCACAACACCATCTTTGTCCAAATAGAGGTGCTGTTGTTGGGTGGGAGTCATTTTGGCCTTCATATCTTCAAATTGAGCTCTGTCAATTCTCTGAGATCCACCCAATCTCCATTCAGTGAAATTAAAGTCTTTCTTCTTCTTGGTGCCTTTCTTTACTGGAGATGGGGGTCTAGGTATGCCTGCTGCTCTCTTCTTCTGCAGAGCAGCTTCAAAGTAGGGAGCAGGATCCACTGTAGGCTCAACAGAGGAGGGTGCCCTAGCAGGAGTTCTGTGGGATCGAGGCCTAGTCTGTTGAGGGTCCTCTTCCCTCTTTTTGGCATCATGCAGATCCTCTATCATCAAGCTTATCTTTTGGAACTCTGAGGCCTGAGTGGAGGCTATCTGCTCAAGGGCCTCTGGTAGAGTCTAAGTGACAGAGGTAAGGCCTTCAATGAGACCTTGCTGCTTCTGAATGGCAGAAAAGATGTCCTTGTTATTGGCTTCAAGCAGCACCATCTTCTGATATCTGTCTCTGTCAATAGATAGGAGAGCTTGAGCTTGTTCTTGGTGAGCTCTGCACATTTCCTCAATGGAGGTCAGTTGCCTCCTAGAGCTGGCATCAGAATTCTTCAGAGCCTCAAGGTTCTCTGAGATAGAGTTGATTGCCTGTCCTTGATTTAGGAGAGTTTGTTGAAAGATAGAGAGGGTTTTGTGGATACCTACCACTTCTGTTGACAGGGCATCTGTTCTGGCAGAGGAGGAGGCTATAAAGTTGTTGAGTGTTCCTGTGAGGTTCTCAAAACGATCAGATATGAACTGCATTCCCGAATTGAGATTATCATTCACATGAGCAAGGTGCCCATAGTGTTTATCATTGATCTCTATCAACTTGTCCATGCCTTGCAGGATTTGTTCACCAAAGTCTTCTGCAGATTCAACAAATTTGTTGAAGGGAATGTTATTCTGTTGTCCATCAGATGGAGGCATCTCAAGACCTCTTCCCTTAGGCAAGGGGTGATGTTCTTGGACAGATGAGAGAGATTCAACAAGCAGTTCATGTTTCAGTTGAGTCAGAGGAGGGGTCTTCTGTCTCTTTGATGTGGCTTTGTAGGATTTGCTGATCATGAATCCATCCATGTCAGATGAATCTTCATAAGAGGAATAGATAGGTATTCTGTTTCTGACTACCTTCTTCTTCTTTCTGAGGGAGGGATTGGGGGCAGTAGAATGCCTAGAATACCCTTGGGGTGCAGAGATGGGGGAGATAGTTGTAGGGTCAGAATCTCTGAGAAACCATACATGTTTAAGCTTCTCTGCAGGTTGGTGTGGAGGAGGTGATTCAGGTGGAGGGGTTTGATGTTCAGATTCGGAAGAAGAGGAGGATTTCTGTTGGGATGAGGGATTCTGATGCTGGGATGAAATTTGAATAGGTGAGGCATTCTGTTGAGGAGGAGATGGTGGAGGTGAAGGTGAGCGGTTTCTGAAGGGAACAATTGCTCTGTAGGGTGATGCAATTTTCTGTTTTGGGTGAGTGAGGAGGGGTGGGGGTTTTCTGTTCAGGAGATTTAGGTTGAGGGTTTTCTGGTGGAGGGGTTTCTGTGCTTGTGGGAGGTGAGGGAATATGGGGTTCTGTTGAGATATTAACAGAAGGGGTTGGAGAGTTTACCTCAATGATGTTATCCTCGAGCAAGGAGGACCTCCACTCCTTGATATGCTCCATCATGGCTTGCCCTTCTGTCTTGGGTACAGAGGGCTCTCCCGGGTTGAAGTTGGGTTGCACAGAGTCAGTTGCCATCTTGGTGAACAGCCATTTTTCAAAGGCTTCTATTTCTCCATCTTCTAGAGGTTTGACTGTCTCCTCTGAGGGTGAAGAGATGAGAACAGCCTTTCCTTTGTAGCTTGCCTTCTTCTTTTCAAGGACAGAATGAAGAAAGTTGAGGGCAAAGCATTTTGAGACATCATCAGTCCCAACCCAATTCAGGATGACTTCTTCTTCTGGCTCATAGTGATCAAAATATTGGATTATTTTGTGGAGGGGTCCCATTCTCCATCTTCTCCATTCAAGGACCCGGGTAAACTGTCTGTCTAGCAAGGACAGATACCCATCTTTGATAGGACTAGGGTGCTCTGTTGGAGTTGACACCCTATTCTGGTCAGGAGATGCAGCAGAGGTGGGGATCTCTGGTTCCCCCTGAGTGTCTGCCACTTCCTCAGACACTGAGACCACAGGTTTAGCAACCTTCTTCTTGGATTTTGTGGTCCTCTTCCTCTACTGTCCAGCCTTCATGGTTGGAGGAGCAACCGGTTCTGCCTTCTTGGTCTTCTTCTTCTTCTTTTCAGCTGAAGGGGATCCAGAGAGGGGTTTCTGCACCTTCTCTCCTTGTTGTCTCTTAGCCTCAAGCTGAAGCTGTCTCTTCAGCTCTGCCTTTATAGCTTTTTCCCTGTTTGGAGAGGCAGACAGGAAAATTACTTTGGTGTGATCCAAAGCTGCAGCCTTCCTCAAGGTTATCCCTTGTTTGAGGAGCACTTCTGAGATGAGCAGTCCATGCCCTAGCTTCCCAGAGTAGAGGCTTGTCTTTGGGTTCTTCTTCTTGATAACCTCAATCAGGGACTTTACCATGACTTGTCCCCAATTGATGTTTACCCCATGATGCACTGCATAGAGGGCCTTGGCATTTGCAGTTGTGACATCATCGGTGGAGGTATATTTGCACCATAAACATTTGTGGAAAATGTTAATGAGCAGCTCAAATTCCTTCTTGAGCAGGTTCTTCTTGATGTTGATCTTCTCAACTTCCTCACCTTTTCTGCAAAACTTCTTTTTGAATTCAGGCAAAGGGATGTCAGTATCCTCCAAATCAAGTAGAGAGGCCCTGCCTTCCTCTAGTTGAATATTGAAGATCTTGTTGATGACGTCAGCATCAATCAAAACTTCTTCTCCTTGGACGATGGAGGAGATGTTTTCATCCTTGAAGGATGCGTTGAGATAGAACTCAACGGTGTCAATGTTACTGTAGGCCTCATAAGCATGAGTGATGACCTTGCTTAGTTGACATTGTGACAGTCCGTCAACAATGGTGGTCATTCTCTCCGTTTTCTCCGCGAACCTGGGTAGGACTTCCAGTTCGCATCTCATCCCTGTTAGTACATTCTTGAGAAGAGTTGCCTTTTGTTCCTTGGAAAGATCGGAGAAGCTCAAGAAAGCCATGGTCGTTTTAGCGGTTTGAGAGTTTTGGAGAGATAAGAGTTCAAGAGCTTGAGAGTAATGAAAGCAGTAACGGTTTAGGTTTGCGAAAGGGGAATTTATGGGTACGGGTTAGCGGACGTTTGAGATAATTTACGGTTCCAAGGTACCAATAAATGTAAAAAGAGCCGCAGTAAATATTATGCGGCTGGATACCGTTTTAAGGGTAAAAGGGTAAAAGACCTTTAATAATTTACTAGGTCACCCGGTTTTCAGAAATTTTTTAAGTCCACAACCTTCTGTTAGACATAAGAGGAGGTTTTCTGTAGAAAGGGTTTCTGTTGCAGAGGTGTTCTGCCAGGGTAGAGAACAGAAGGGGTTAACAGAAGGGGTTCTGCAAAAGGTATTCTGTTAACAGGAATTTAGCAACATATGGCCTTTCTTTTTAACTTTCCCTTGGAATCTCATCCATCATTCCCAATTCCTCTCTTAGTTTGTTGAACCAAGCCTCAGGAGAGGCTTTGTCAGGATATCTGCAAGCTGGTCTTCTGTTGGCACATGTTCCATGCAAATGTGCTTCTTTTCAACATGATCTCTGATGAAGTGATGTCTGATCTCAATGTGCTTTGTCCTGGAGTGAAGAACTGGATTTTGAGTTATAGCAATGGCACTGGTGTTGTCACATAACAGTTTGATCTCCTTTGCTTGAATTCCATAGTCCTTCAGTTGTTGCTTCATCCAGAGTAGCTGAGCACAGCAACTCCCAGCTCCAATGTACTCAGCCTCAGCTGTACTTGTTGAGATAGAGTTCTGCTTCTTGCTAAACCAGGAAACAAGCCTTCCTCCTAGCAATTGACAGTGACCAGAGGTGCTCTTTCTGTCTAGTCTGCAACCTGCAAAATCTGAGTTAGAATAACCAATTAGTTCAAAGTTACCTCCCTTTGGATACCATAGGCCTGCATTTGGATTTCCTTTGATGTATCTGATGATTCTCTTTGCAGCACTTAGATGGCTTTCCTTGGGCTTTGATTGATATCTGGCACAGATTCCAACAGAGAATGAGATGTCTGGTCTGCTTGCAGTTAGATACAACAGAGATCCTATGATTCCTCTGTATGTTGTTGCATCTACATCCTTTCCTTCATCATCTGGACCAATTCCTTGTGAGGTGTTCATGGGAATCTTCACTGAGGATTTGCCTTCCACTCCAAACTTCTTGATCAGGTCTCTGGTATACTTCCCTTGATTGATAAAGATCCCTTCTGGAACTTGTTTGACTTGAAGTCCTAGGAAGTAACTGAGTTCTCCCATCATACTCATTTCAAATTGACTCTGCATCACTTGAGAAAATTTCTTGCACAGTTCTGGATTAGTACTACCAAATATAATGTCATCAACATATATTTGTACTAACAGAATATGATTAGCACCAGAGATTTGAAATAGAGTTTTGTCAACCTTTCCTTTAGTAAACCTATGGTTCACTAGGAAAAGGGACAATGTGTCATACCAGGCTCTGGGAGCTTGCTTAAGACCATAGAGGGCCTTTTTAAGCTTGTAGACACAAGAAGATTGAGTAGGAATGACAAAACCTGGTGGTTGTTCCACATAAACTTCTTCTTCAAGATCTCCATTTAGAAATGCACTCTTGACATCCATCTGGTAGACCTTGATGTTGTTGTAGGCAGCATAGGCTAGAAAGATTCTGATGGCTTCAAGTCTGGCAACTGGTGCAAAGGTCTCATCAAAATCTATTCCTTCTTCTTGACAATATCCTTTAGCTACCAGCCTTGCTTGATTCCTTACAATGTTGCCATCTTCATCTGCTTTGTTCTTGAATACCCATTTGGTTCCAATGACATTCTGGTGCTTTGGCCTAGGAACAAGTTCCCATACTTTGTTCCTTTCAAACTGAATAAGCTCTTCTTGCATAGCATTGATCCAATCTGAGTCTGCAAGAGCTTCTTCAACAGTCATAGGTTCCATTTGAGATATATAGCAGGCAAGCATTGCTTCTCTTCTTGATGTGGATCTGGTTTGAACTCCACTTCTGATTTGACCAATCACTTGGTTAGGGGGATGATCTCTTAACCATGTTAGGTCAGGTTCTGTCAGCTGCTGTCTTGGTCTCTCTGGTTCCTCATCTTCAGAGTCTTCATCTTCATTCAACAGAAGGGGGTTTGGTGCAGGTGTTGGAAATGCAGGATAATCTGGTACCTCTTCTGTTGGTTCTGGTGTTCTGTCTTCTATGCTGACGTCCTTGAGGATCTCTGTTACCTCTTTACAGAGATGCTTTCATCAAACTTCACATGTATAGATTCTTCAACATGTAGGGTCCTTCTGTTGAGTACTCTATAGGCTTTACTGGTGTTTGAATAACCTATAAAGACTCCTTCATCAGCCTTCTCTTGAAAGACTTTCAGATGCTCCTTTCCATTGTTAAGAATGTAGCACTTGCATCCAAATACCTGAAAGTAGCTTATGTTAGGTTTTCTTCCCTTCCAGAGTTCATAAGGGGTCTTCTGGTGATTCTTGTTGATCATGCTTCTGTTCTGAGTTTCTTTTAAAGTTCTGTTCCTTCTTTCTGCTACGCCATTCCGTTGAGGGGTTCTGGCGGCAGAAAGTTGATGAAAAGTCCCATTCTGATCACAGAAGTCCTTTATGACTTGGTTGACAAATTCAGTTCCTCTGTCTGATCTGATTGCCTTCACTTTCAAATTCTTCTCAGTCTGAAGTTGTTTTAACAGAGATGGCAACTTCTGAAGAGTTTCATTTTTCTTTGATAGAAAAATAGTCCATGTATATCTGGAGTAGTCATCAACCATGACTAGGGTATATTTCTTGCCACCAACGCTTGGAGTCTCAACAGGTCCAAATAAATCCATGTGAATCAGATTTAAAGGACTTGTAGAAAGATCTCCAGCAATGGGTTTGAAGGAATTCTTCACTTGTTTGCCCTTCTGGCATGCACTGCAGAGGGTCTCCTTCTTGTACACAATGTCTGGTAGCCCTTCTACAATGTGTTCTCTGGCCAGTTTGTTGATTGTTTTGAAGTTCAAATGGTTGAGCTTTTTGTGCCAGTCCCAGCTCAGTTTTGAATCTCCTTTGGCTATCAGGCAAACTCCATCCTTTGCAGTGTTCCAATCAACTACATAGATGTTCTTCTTTCTTGATGCTATAAGAACCACTTCCTTTGTTGTCTCATGTTTCACATAGCAGAAGTCCTTTGTGAATTCAACAGTGTAGCCTTTGTCACAGAATTGGGTAGCACTTAACAAGTTGAACTTCAGTCCTTTGACATATGAGACATCATCAATGACTATCTGGTTCCTGATAAGCTTTCCTCTTCCTTTTGTTTGACCTTCTTTGTCATTACCTCCAAAGGTAACTCTAGGTCCTTTGCATTTCTGGAACTCTGTTAGGCAACTTCTGTCACCTGTCATGTGCCTGGAGCATCCACTATCAATAAACCATTCTTGTTCAGAGATAGCTCCAGCACATAGTTCCTGCAAGATTAAAAGAAAGATTTAGGTACCCAAGCAATGCTGGGTCCTGGGGGGTCATGGAGTCTGGGTAGTTGGTACCATTTTGGTCTCATCAAGTGAAACCTTGGTGGGTGGTACCCATTGTCCACCTGGTAGTTATAGTAAACTATAGTGTGATTCACTTTGGGCAGATGCTTGTGGGGGTCATGCTTCCTGTTTACATACTTTTGCATAGCTTTCTTTGTTGGAAAGAAGTCTCATATACTATCAAGAGCAGAGGGACGGTTAGCTTTGGGCTTCTGAAGTTGACCAGCCAACCTCTTCTGCCTAAAGTTAACTTTCTCTTGATATTTGCCCTTCTGGTGATCATTTCTGGCACGATTGACATGAGGTTGTCTGTCAATGAATGGTCTTTTATTTTTGTTATCTTGAAAACCTTTTCTGTTGTTAGGTTTTCTGCCATGTTCATTATTTTTCAAAAGGGGTTTCTGTTGAACCTTTATCCTTCCCTTTTCTGGTCTGACTTCCTCATGAACAACCTTGGTGCCAGATACACCAGCTTGACAGATGGGGTTAGAAATCAGTGGCACTATGACCTTATCTGCCTTAGCAACACTGGTGCCAGGCATTACAGAAGGCTCACCTGATTCTGTTGAGCCATAACCAAGACCAAAGCCAGTGCCAATCTGTTGATCAAGTACAATCTTTTCCATGGAAGACTGGGCCTTCTGGTAAGCTTTGTACTTAATCTCGAGAGGCTCTATTTTTCTTATTCTCTTGAGAAGAGAAACATTTTCAGTCTCCAGTTGATCTCTTTCCTTAATTAGAAGATTGATTTTGATCTCAACCTCCTTCTTTAAGTCAAGAATTTCAGCTTTTAACTTACCGTTTTCTTCTGTTACAGAAGAATAAGTGGCTTGTATGGCCTTAAACTCTTCCCAAAATTCTGACATTGTATCAGAATCAAAAGCTAAGCCTACCGAAGAAAAACTAGATTCAGAAGTAGAGGTTACCTCATCATCAGAATGAGCCAAGAGGCAAAGGTCTTCTGTCTCAGTATCAAGGCAACAGAAGGCCTCATCAGAATCTGAGTTAGAACTGGATTCTGTTTCTGACAGAGGGTCTTTCTCTAGCTGTTCTGTCACAAGTGCCTTTCTCCTTCTGGAGTTGTCTTCGTACTTCTTCTTTTCTCCATCTTGTCCTTGTTTCTTGGACACCCTTGGATGGGGACAGTCAGCCTTGAAGTGACCAGGTTGTCTGCAATTGTAACAAAGAAGCTCACCACTGCTTTCTGTTGTTTTGACCTTCTGGTATGGCTTTCTGTTGAAAGATGGACTCCTTCCATCTTTGGGATTCTTCATAAACGTTTTGAATCTCCTGGCAAAGGCAGCCATATATACGTCAGATAAAAGTACTGAAGGGTCAAAATCATTTACCTTTGATGTGCTGGCAGTGAGGGCTGTAGTGGTCCTCTCTTCTGGTACATCTTCCTTTTCTTCAGTCATTTCAAACTCATGAGCTTTGAGATCTGAAATGAGCTTATCAGTGGGATAAGTCTTTACATCCTTGCTGGCTTGGACAGCAACTACCTTCATTTTCCATGCTGAGGGCAGTCCCCTCAACACCTTCAGGTTGATCTCCTTGGTGGTGAGTTCCTTGCCAAGCTCAGAGATCTCTCCAGTGAGAGTGAGGAGCCTGTCATACATCTTGGAGATGCTTTCACCAGGGAGAAGTTTGAAGTCATCAAACTTCTTGTTGGCTATAGTCAGTTTGTTGTCCTTCTCTTGCTCATCACCAGCTCCAATGAGCTCAAGAGTATCCCAGATTTCCTTTGCAGTTTTGCACTTCTTTATTCTGTTGAAGTACCTATCATCAATGGACTTGTAGAGGATGTCCTTAGCAATATTGTCCAGGTTGTACTTTCTTCTCTCTTCAGTGGTCCATTCTGACTTGGCTTTACTGATCATCTGGGGTCTGGTGTTGTCAATAGCATGCTCAGGATTGACCTTCTGGAAGCTTGTGAAAGGGCCAATATCAAGAACTTCCCACATCTCATCATGCAGGGCACAAAGATGTTCTTTCATCCGGATCCTCCAATCATCAAACTTCAGATCTGAGAACATAAGATTCTTGGACAAGGAGTGATCCATTATATCAGATAGAAATGAGGTCAAACAGAAAAACAAGTGGATCTTTGTTCAGCAAATAACCTAAGAGATTATTAGAACAAGGAGGCTTTGATACCACTTGTTGGTCCCGGTTATACTGGATACAGTCTAGAGGGGGGGGGGGGGGTGAATAGACTGTATTGGTTTTTAGCTTTTTAAGCTAAGTACCAGATTTTACAGAATAGCCTGTTCTGTTGACAGAACAGACTGGCAGCGGATGGGGTTCTGGTAGGGAGTTCTGTTGATTTAGCCTCAGAGAAGCAAAGGCAGTAGGCCTTCTGTTAACTCGTAGGACAAGTTCTGCTGAACACAGATACCAAGTCTGAGGAGTTAGACAGTTCTATCTAAATGCAAATATTAAAGCAGTAAGTAAATGACACCAGGGATTTTTATAGTGGTTCAAGGAACAACTTGTTCCTCTAGTCCATTGTTCCACTAAGCTGTAAAGACTTCCGTTTACAATGCCTTAGCCTTATCACTTAAGAAGCTCTCCACGTCTTCCTCAAGTGTAGATGTCTCCTGGGATGCACTACCTGGCTTCCTTTAAGACTGGTCCTTTCACTGAGCTTCCTGGAAGTATCACCACTTCACTACTCAAGTTACTTGGACGTCCTTCTTGTAGCAAGAAGAGTTTCTGTTAAAACAGGGGTTCCTCCAACTAGCTTCGTTACAAAGGATTTCTATGTGATGAGCTTGAAGAGTTGAAGAACACTTGGAACTTTGCTTGAGTTGGAAAAAGTATTTTTCCAACTTCTGCCTTCTCTTGTAGAAGATGATGAAGTGTTAATCTCAATGAGGCTTTTTGCTTTTAGGCGTTTGAATTTCTTGTATGAAGAGTTGTAGCAATGGTTAGCAAAAATTGCAAAGTTATCCGGTTGTTCTTCGTAGTGTATCTTTTATACTGAGGTTGTCTTCCCGTTGGAGGAGTAGGAGGACAACTGCATTAAATGAGCGATCAGTTGACTTGACCAGTAGAGCCCGGTAAAGTTGGCGGGTTACTATTTTGGGATAAAGTATTCCTGACATTGCGGTCAATCATCTGCAATTACTCTACGGAGCATGGGGAGCATTAAATGAGCATTTAATGCGCGTACTGTAGCTTTTCCGTTTAATACTCCTAGCCGTTGAAGGAATCTTTTGGTTGACTTCCCGGTTTTGTGGAATTCTTCTAAGTGTCAGACCTTCTGGTGTCTTTAACTGAGAGTTGAACAGAGGAGGTCTGGAGCACTTCTGTTGAGAATATATCCAACAGAGACCCAGAAGGGTTTCTGTCAGAGTAAAGGCTAACAGAGACCCTGAGGTCTTCTGTTCTGGAGCAAAGAACCAAAGGTCCTCTATTTCAATAATGCCTTACGAGGGTCTTCTGCTCTCGGAGCCCTTCTGCTCAGAAGGTCTTCTGCTCTGAAGGCATTCTGCCAAGTCGATTACACTAAGAACTTTACAAATGAAAATTCTAATACATTAAGTCTAAATAGGGGTACTCTAAAGTCCTAATTAATCTAGCATCATCAAAATCTAAATACAGATATTCCTTACAACTACGCCGAAGAGGGCGACAGGTGAAACGCCTTTCGCCCTGTGCTACGGCTTTGAGGCAAAGGCACCCACGGAAGTTGCCATCCCCAGCCGTCGGGTGGAACAATACGAGCCTGACGCCAACGAAGAAAACATGAAGATTGACCTGCACCTGGTCGACGAGAGGCGTGAGCAAGCTTACGTCCGAGCAGAGAACTACCGGCGTCAAGTAAAATCATACTATGACGCCAAGGTACGTTCCCGAGAATTTCAAGTGGGGGACTACGTCCTCCGCCGAAGGGAAGCAAGCCAGCCGACAGAGGGTGGCAAACTAGCATTGAAGTACGAAGGGCCCTACATCGTCAGTGTCGTGGTCAAACCCGACACCTACAAGCTTAAACACCCGAATGGGTCCAATGTACCACGAACGTGGAATGTACACCATCTGGTGAAGTTTTATCAGTAATCCGAAGGAGGTGCAGACGGCGAAGCCCTCACCCCTTAACGGGTTACTGATTGAACGCCACCCTTGGCCTCGAGCCACTTATGAATAAAATCATGTTCCTCTTGATTTTTTCTTTGGAATTTAAAGTAAAATATTAGCAAGTGCCCTCATCAGCCACCTTAGAGCGAAAGACTCAGGTATGGCCGACATGGCACCTTGCATTTGCAGCCTACGAGCGACAAGCTCAGGCACTCCATTGTATTTTGTATCAGCGAAGGGCTCAGGCCTAGCTGAGAGAGCACATCGTCCTGGCCCCGTAAGCCTAGAAGTGAAACGCTCAGGTATGGCCGACGATGTCCCCAGGACCAGGGGCCCGCAAACGGCCCACGTCTTGAAACGGGAAGCTCATCGCGTCGTCCACGCGCCGGATCGCAGGACGACAGGCCTGAAATCATGGCCGAGGTGACAAAATCCCAAAACTCAGGGATGGGCAATGACAGCCGTTGGAAACCGACCAAAAGTCTAGCCCGCGTCATAAATAGGCAACGGGACCCGCCCTGAGATCACGGACGTTATAAACGAAGTCCGAACCGACCGAAGGACGAGCACACCCTTCGGCCGAAGCCTGAAAGAAGGATACTCCCCTGAAATAGGAAAAAAAGGAGGGAAGCCGAGGACCGCGCGCACTTGCCGGCCTCGAGCAATGGAAAAATAAAATCCCCACAACTCCGACCAAACTTGGCTAAGTACATATCAGTTGAACACAAGTGTAGTACCACTAACAGGTGACATGGACGATATGGCCATACGCCCATCACAGACAAGGGAATCGTCAAGGACGAAGCATACGCCTATAAAACCCTAACCAGTGGTTGGGTGACACGCGAGTGGTAACCTTCATCGGCCACAGCTCTTTGAAGCACCAACACTTAGTATGAAATAAAGAATTACAATCTTGAAAGATGACCAGGACGAAGCGGGCAGTATCAATCCTGAGGACGACCAGGACGAAGCGGGCAGTATCACACCCGCGGACGAATTAAGCATTCAAGCAACAATCCCTACCGACCACAGCATTCCGGATGGCCGTTACAGGCACTAAAACCCAGGCTGTTGGCCAAGCGGAAGATCTTTGGGGATTTGTCCAAGTGTTTACCAAACACTTAGACAAAATTCCTGAGGAAAAAGGTTCCTTAAGAGAATTCCGACACTTAGAGAAACTCTTGGGGAAAGCAAAAGGCACCCTCATCGGCCACAAAGCCAGACCTTGGCCGATGAAGGTAGGGCCATCTCTTGGCCGCCAACGGTACCACAAAGAAGGAACTATGTCTTGCATTTATACTTAGAAAAAACTCTAAATATTTAAATGGAGAAACTCTAGACGAAGCGGGCACCTGTATACTCGCAGGCCGTTAGCTACCTATGTCTTGCATTTATACTTAGAAAAATTTCTATGTTCAAAAAACTAAGTTCAAATGACCCAAGGCAAGAAACGAAGACATACAAGGCCGAAGGGGACAACAACCCGTGTACCCTTATCGACCACAACACAAGGATCCAGGCCGACCTCCCTGATCAGATCAGGAACAAGGGAACACAACGGCCACGAAGAACACCGGGCCGACAACAACAACATCGGTTCAACACTTAGGGAATTTTCCAAAGCATTTGTCAACACTGAGGAGAGGCTCAACACCAGGACGATGAGAACACCCACCTACTTGAAGTTGGACACTTAGAAAAATTCTAACAACAAGAAGAATGCGACAATGCCAAGACGCAGCGGACACCCCAGCTTGCCCGCCTCGGTCAGGACGGAAAGAAAGCACCTAAGTGGATCTAAAACACTTAGGAAATTTATGGATAAATCCCAAGTGTTACGACAGCGAAGTAACACCGGACAGGCCGACAATGCCACCAGACTAAATGGACTACCTCACGGACGTAATAAACACTCGCGGGTGACCTAAGTTGTAACTTAACACTTAGACAAATTTCAAAATTGAAATAGCAAAAGGGAATAAACATACAAGACATTCAAAGCCGAGCAGGACAACAAAACGTTCATTCATCAACAATTTAAGTACAATTGGTGGGCGCTTCGGCCATTACATCACATGGGCAGGAAAAAAAAGGTAACTGATTACAAGATAGGGAACGGGGAGTAGCCGATCAAGTCTCTTGGGCACCTCCATCATGCCCAGCCTGGGTTTGATCTCCGGCATCTTCGGCTTCCTCCTCGGCCTCAGTCTCCTGGCCGGCGGCAGCTGCAGAGCTTGTGGCATCATCCAAGAAATCAAACTCGTCATAGTCCGGCTCGCCGGGGCCGGAACTTTCGATTGGGGCCTCCCTTTCCGGAAGAGGAAGATTGGCCTGCTCCTCGGGATCCTTCATCAGCCTGGGAAGCCTCAGGTTCCGCCTCGCCCACCCAGAGGTATAGTTCATTGCTTTAAGGGCACGCGCCAGCCGCCGGCACAGGAGCCTCTGCATCCGTTCTTGGCCCATGTTGTAGTACACGGACATCTCCCTTCCAAAGTACTCTTGGCCAGCGGGGGAGTTCATTCCCCAATCTTTGAGCTTGGCGGCCACCACTTCATAGCACCAGGGGAGCTGCTCGTCGACCTTCCATCCCTCGGCCAGGAACTTTTGAACGGCCTCATCAGCGGCCTTCACAGCGGCAGCCTCGGCCTCAATCTTGGCCTTCATGACTTCATCATTCTTGCGCCGCTCAACCTCAAGCGCTCTCTGGCTCTCCGCGAGCTTGGCCAAGGCATCGTCCCTCGCTGCAGCAGCCTCATCGGCTCTCTTCTGCAGAGCCTTGGCATCCTCTCGGAGCCGATCCAAGCAGGCCATCGCCTCATCGGCCGAGGCAGACTTTTGCTCGAGCTCCTTCAGACGAGCAATCTCCCGTTCTTTCCTTTTGTGGCTCTCCATGAGCATGAAGGCACCCTGCAAAACAAAGGCAAACAAAGACTCAGGCAATGACTTCACACAGACAACAAGGAAAACAACAAATAGAAGGGGAAGGAACTTACTTGGACGATGAGGTCCATCCCGCCTTCATAGACCTTGACGTCCCCGAGCCTCTTGAGGTAGGCCCGATCCTTGGCCGGCATGGCTTGGGCAAGCACATCATGGCCGTCAACGGCATCGTCAAAGACACCCCCGCCAACGGGGTACTCCACCACTTTTTGGTAAGTGGCAGTGGCAATCTCCTTGCCAGCCCGCTTCGTCTGAGTCTCCTGGCCGAGAGGGAGCGGCTGAGCAACGGCGCTGGAAGGAGCAGCGGTAAGATCCACGACGGCAGCAGCAGAGCCAGAACCACCATCGTCCACGTTCGGGACGGTCAGGACGCCGACCTCATCGGCAAGGGAAGGAGACGGCGCCCTCTTCGTCTTCTTGGCGAGATTAAGACCAGCCTCGGTCAGCTTCTTCTGGCCGTCAGTGGGAGGCCGTTTCTTCTTTGACTGGGCAGGCTTCGGGGCCCCACCAGCAGCAGCCCTGCCTCCCTCGGCCGCGGCACGCCTTGCCGCCTCGACCACCTTCGCAGCCAACTCCTCGGCCGCCTTGGCCTTGGCTATGGCCATGATCGAACGGCGATCCATCACAAAGTCTACACAAAGGAAAATGAACAGGTTAGCAAGGCAAAAGGACAAAAAACAAAGGAAGAAAGCCGGAGAAAGTATTACCATCGGCCTAAGCAGGAACGCCCAAATCCGGGCCGTCGGCCTCCTCAAAGGTAGTGGACATCCTCGGCCACAGTTGGACATCGTCTTCCTTGTCACCATACACATAGTACCTAAAGAAGCCGAGGGCGGTCATCTTATACTCGGTGATGTAGTCTTTCACGCTCCTCGGCCCCCCGTCCAGGAACGCCTCCACCTGAGCGTCCAAGATCGAACTCTTCGGCGGGTCGTGCAGATTGAACCTCCCAGTATGGCCGAGAGAGGGAAATTCAATGTCGTTCTCACCAAGGGACACGAAAACGAACTTGCTCTTCCAACCATGGATGGACGAAGGCAAGTCCGTGAAGCTCCTCTTCTTCGGCAACTGTTGGAGAGTAGCGTAGGCCGCACAGTTCTTGTGGCTTCCTCGGCCAATCTGATAAAGGTTCATGAAGAGAGCTGTCGTCGGCCTGTAGCCCAACTCCTCACAACGGAGCAAGAATCCCACCATCAACGAGTAGCTGTTCGGGGTCAGCAAGGCCGGAGGAAGTCCCACCATGTCCAAATATTCGGTGATGAAGGGATGAAGGGGAAACCTCAGCCCCTTGGCGAAACTCATCGGGTATACTCCGAAGTACCCCGGTGGCGGATTGAGTACATGGTCCGTCGGCCTGGGTGCCCTAACCCTCCCGAACGGCCCCACATACATTTGGGCAACTAAGTAATCAGCCGCGCTGCTCTCCGGCTTGATCAGGTAAATGTTTGTGAGATCCAGGTAGGAGACGCCTGGCCCACTCTTCGGCCTCCTTATTCTCTTCGGCCTCTCTGCTCCCTTCACGGCAGACACCGGTTTCGGGCACGGAATAGCAGCGGAAGTGGACGCCCCGTCCACCACTCGGGACGCACCCGCGTCCTCACCTTTTGAAGACGAGGCGGACTCCTCGTCCTCACCTTCGTCGGCCATAGGCTCTCCGGACTTGTAAGGACTTAAACGCTCTATCTCTTCCTCGAACTCCTCAAGCACCTCATAGTCGAGGGACCTAGTGGAGGGCTGGTCGTCGTACGGATAGTACTCCTCGTCTAAGCTCTTCATCATAACAACTATTACGAGCCTAAGGGGAATTACTTCGGATCTAAGGCGTTTTGGCCACTAACACTAGATCAAGGCTCAGAGAAGCAAAGTATGCAAAGGAATTGAAGAACAAGTCAAGAACTAACCTTGAAGGTATGAAGAACTCGAAGAACACCTTGAAGACTCTCTCTCTCTAGGAATTTGGGTAGCACTTCGATATCTCAAGAATGCAAGTGAGGAACCGCTTCGGAGGAGGGGGGTATTTATAGACACTCCCCAACGGTCACTACACGTGGCACCATATCAATGGCCACCTCAGCGGTCACCTTCCCAGCAGCCGATGAGGTGCCACCCCTTCGGAAATGGGCCGGTCTCGAGAACTAACCTACCGGTGGAGCAAAACCCTACGGATCACACGGACAACGAACGCCCACAACGGCCTATACGCTTGCCGGCTTCACAATGCCAGCAAAGCGATAAGGAGATGACAACGGCTAGGAACGTCATTAACGCCCGTAACGGCCACAGAACCAAAGGAACAAAGAACCCGCAGCCATCGGCCTTCGTAACGACCTCTGATGATAATTCTTTACAAGCGATCTGTGCACAAGGGTTCTCCCACAGGGTTACCTTGGCCAGAAAATCGCCATAAGGGTTGGATTCAGGGGCACTACGAAGAGGCCGCTTCGGCCAGGGACTTAAGCAACTCCTTCACCCCTCACACTATTCGGCCTGAAGCAGTGGGGGACTAGGGGACTACTTCGGCCTCAACAATACAGACAGGAAAAATGCAAACACAAATGTAACCACAAAGCATGGCCACATCGTCCATGTATCACAACGGCGCCAAGGTCTTCGTGACTCCATCTCCGGCCAGGCACTTTGGACAACACGGCGCCTCGTCGGCCAAAGGCACATAACACCATCAACAACGGCCAACAGGCCACCTAAGGCAAGGACATTCATCGTCCTCCGCCAACAGTTAATCATAATGGGCTCTTCGGCCAAGGACACGAAAGCCAATCAGCGACGGCCAAAAGGAGTGCGCAAGCACCCTCATCGGCCACCCAAAGGAAAGGACGCCATCGTCCTTGAAGCAAGGTTCAACCTCAACGGCCTCATCGGCCCAAATGTAAATTTCGACCATCAACGTCCAAGAAAGGGAAAACGCGCCTTCAACGGCCGCCATCGAAGCAGGACACTCATCATCCCCAAACGAACATACCAAGGAAACAACGGCCTCCCCGTCCACAGCGAGGAACAGGTAACGGCCAAGCACAGAACAAGATCACCAAAATGGAAACAGCGCCAACGCCGCAATAGCTAATGGCTTGGGAGTGCCCGCATCGGCCAAAAGCACCAAAGCACGGGAATCTACTCTCCTTCACTCCGTCTACGTCTCAGCTTAGAGAGTGGGGGACTCCTGATGGAGTATATGGGTCTGAGCCCCCGGACCCACATACTCAAAAGAACAGAAAGCACAAGACACTGAGTGGTGCCCTCGTCGGCCAAGGGACCCCCGTCGGCCGGGAAGGTACCAACTCAGAATATGGTCCTGAATCCAAGGAACCCGGGTGCCCTCGTCGGCCGTGCCCTCGTCGGCCACGCCCTCGTCGGCCACGAAGACCTCACAGAACCAGATTTTACACTTACTCATTTGAACAGCCCATTAGTGGCTTTGTATTCGGCCCAGTAGCGGTCCAGTTGTAAATGGGCCTCCCAAGCCCAAGGCTTGGGAGCCCAGCCCGTATTTTCCCTATAAATACTTCCTCTGGAGGTAGTTATCAGGGTTACGAAATCATTCTATTGAAGCATATCATTGCACTTCTCTCTCTAGCTCTCACTTCTCTCTAGATATACTCTATCAGTGACCATCACCCTTATATGACGATCGGCTTCATTCTTGCCTCGTCATCATATTATCGGATCGGCTCATCATCGTCGTTCGCACATCATGAGGGGCCCCTCAGCCTCGGCGTGATTATCTATCCCCAAGACCGGTCTCAGTCATTCCTTCATCGGATGGCTACCGTTTCTTGGACTTTTGGATCAGCCTCATAGTGGTGACGACTTCGCATCACGACCGGCTCCTTGGCCACGACTTGACGCCCTACCCCAACACCGGCTTCATCAGCGCCGAGTGTGTTGGGCTAGCGGCATCACGGAGGCCCTCCGCACCTACTCCATTGTTTTGGCATGGGGCCGGAGGACATGCCGGGAATCCACCGAAGGGTGATCACTCATCGCATGGCAGTGGACCCTTCCTCAAAACCTGTGCAGCAGAGAAGAAGACCTCTCTCAGCCGAAAGGAGGGACTTCGTAAAGAAAGAGGTCTTTATTCTCCTCTCCATCAAACACATCAGGGAGGTAAAATACCCTTCATGGTTAGCTAATGTCGTCGTTGCACAAAAACCACCCACCTTCCGCATGTGCGTGGATTACACAGACCTGAATAAGGCATGCCCTATGGACCCTTTCCCTCTACCAAACATTGACCAGCTGGTGGATGAAACGGCGGGATGTGAAATCATGTCTTTCCTCGACGCTTTTCGAGGATATCACCAGATATATATGCATGAGGGGGATGCGAAAAAAACAGCCTTCATGACGCCCGAGGGAATCTTCTGCTATCTAGTTATGGCCTTCGACCTAAAGAATTTGGGCGCCACTTACACCCGAATGGTGGCCAAAGTCTTTCAAGCCGTCCTAGGGCACACCATGGAGGCTTACATCGACGACATGATCGTCAAAAGCAAACGATCACCAGCCACGCTGAGGACCTCCGGGAAATTTTTGCCATCATGCAAAAATTCAATCTCCGGTTGAACCCGAAGAAATGCACCTTCGGAGTGCAATGGGGGAAGTTTTTGGGCTACATGGTTAGTCGAAGGGGTATCGAGGCCAACCCCGAGAAGATCCAGGCCATCATCAACATGGAGCCCCTACACAACGTGAAAGAAGTCCAAAGGTTGACAGGCCGCCTGGCAGCCCTCAATTGCTTTCTTTCTAAGTCAGCAGAGAAGGCCATCCCCTTCTTCCAAACCATGAGAAAGACAGCCAGCTTCCAGTGGAGAACGGAGTGTCAAGAAGCCTTTGAAGAATTGAAACAATACCTGTCTTCACCCCCCGTGCTGTCCAAGCCCAAGGTGGGGGAAACGTTATATCTTTATCTTGGCGTTAGCCCTGCGACCATCAACTCGGTTCTAATTCGGGAGGAAGACGACATCCAACATGCAATATTCTATGTCAGCAAGACCCTCAGGTAGGAAGAACTCAGGTATTCTTCCGTGGAGAAGACGATACTAGCTATCGTTTGGACCGTCAAGAAGCTAAGTGATTACTTCCAAGCCCATCCGGTCCAGGTCCTCACGCACCAACTCCTCGGCGCATTGATGAGGAGCCCCACCAGCTCCCCCCCGAATGGTGAAATGGCCTATCTTTCTTACCCAATACAACATAGACATCCGTCCGAGGCCCGCCATCAAGGGCCAAGCCCTGGCGGACTTCGTAACGGAATGCACGACAAGATCTGCGGTGGACGAGATGCCCCCAACACCCCTGGACGAATGGTGGACTCTCTACACAGATGGCTCCTTGGCAACCAAAGCATGCGGGGGAGGCGTCGTTCTCATCACACCCGAAGGCTTTTGAGCCTACTATGCCATTTGCTTCTCCTTCAAGGTCTCCAACAATGAAGCTGAGTATGAGGCCCTCCTATGTGGCCTTCGGCTGGCAGCAAACCCAAAGGCTAAGCAAATACATGTGAAGTGCAACTCCAAGCTAGTTGTTGGCCAAATCTCGGGGGAATATGAGGCCAAGGAAGGGAGAATTAAGCAGTATAAGGAAGCGGCCAAGGAATTGCTAAAGGTATTCGACGCAAACTCCCTCACTCAAATACCGAGGGCTCAGAACTCCGAGGCAGACATTCTATCGAAGCTCTCGGCTGAATCTCCGGAGCACCTCTCAAAGATCGCAAGGATCAAGGAACTCAACCTATCAAGCATACATGCAAGCCCCGTCATGGAGATACACCTAAGGTCGGAGGACTGGATTTCGGATATCATCAACTTCATCACCACAAGGCAACTACCCGAGGACGAAGCCCGGGGACAAAGCCCGCGCGAAACTGGCAAAGCTGAGGGCTCCCAGCTATACCCTCGAAAACGGAAGGCTTTACAAACGATCCTACAACGGCACATTACTCCGGTGCCTTCATCAGGATGAAGCCGAAGTTGCAATGGAGGAAGTGCACAGTGGCACTTGCTCAGCTCACCATGGACCCTTCTCTATGTCCCGAAGACTTATAGTCCAAGGCTACTTCTAGCCTACGATGGCCCGAGATTGTGCAACTCTCGCCCGAAGGTGCGCCGCCTGTCAACACTTTCATAAGGCTCCCCAATGGCCAGCGGTTAACTACGCCCCCATCAGCACAAAATACCATTCTCCAGGTGTGGCATCGACCTAGTAGGCCCACTACTGAGGGGTACCTCCAACAACAGGTACATCACCGTGGCCATAGACTACTTCACCAAATGGGTGGAGGCGGAGCCCCTCGTCAGCATTACTTAGGCCAGGTGCCGCCATTTTGTTCTCAAAAACATCCTCACAAGGTTCGGCGCCCCCCCAACAAATCATCTCCGACAATGGAACTCAGTTTGAGGCAGCCCCCTTCTGCCCCCTACTAGAGGCATGGGGCATCAAACACACCTTCTCATCAGTTGCCTACCCTCAAGGGAACGGTCAAGTGGAGAACGCTAACCGAACTCTGCTGGAAGGGTTAAAGAAGAAGCTGGAACTCGAAGGGGGGAGCTGGGTAGAAGAGCTTCACAACATCTTATGGGCCTACCGCATCACCCCTAGGAGGGAAACTAGCGAAACACCCTTCTCCATGTGTTATGGGTTCGAAGCTAAAGCTCCCACTGAGGTAACTCTCCCCACCCGAAGGGTGGATCAATACGAACCTGAGGTCAACGATGCCAATATGGCCCTCGAGCTTCACATAATCTCGGAGCGCCGAGAGCAAGCCTTCCTAAGGGCGGAGAACTACCGAAGACAAGTAAAAGGCTACATCGACGCCTAGGTCCGTTCCCGAAAATTTCAAGTGGGGGACTACGTCCTCTGTAGGAGGGATGCTAGTCAACCAACCGAGGGCGGAAAAATGGCACCAAAGTTTGAAGGGCCATACATAGTCACAACCATCATCGAACCTGGAACATACAAGCTAAAACGCCCCAATAAGACCGAGGTCCCTAGACATTGGAATGTACACCACCTAGTCAAATTCTATCAGTTCATATGAGTGGCCAAACCCTCATAACTCACGAATGTACGTTGTCCAACGACCCAAGGCCCCCTCTTTCTCAGAAGAATAAATACACGTTGAGACACAAAGTACCAAGTACAAAGTGCATATGAGTGGCCAAGCCCTCACCACTCACCAATATACGTGATCAACAGCCCAAGGCCCCTCCCTTTCATAAGGATGAATAAAGTGTGACACCGTAACACCAGGTACCAAGTATAGAGTGTGCGAAATATGCCCACCATTCTTAAAAATACCAAGTGATCTTCACTAAGCCGCCCCCTCGAGGACGCCCCCAGGCATATATTAGTTCATGCATGTTTGTACACACACATAAAAAAATAATAAAAAAACTAAAGGGACGTACCTCTCGGCACCGGAAGGTACCAAGTACCTCCGGACGTTTGTGTTTCACACACAAATAAAACCCTTCCGTAAAACGCTTTCCGCGCCATTCCCCAAGGGAATGGCAGGCAACGGACCATGTCCCGGGCCCAGGATTTGACTTTCAAAAACGAAATGCTTCACGCGCTATCCCTCAAGGGGAAGCAGGCAACAGACCATGTCTCGAGCTGAGGGAACGACTTTCAAAACCGAGGCGCTTTCCGTGTCATCCCCCAAGGGGAGGTAGGAAACAGACGATGTCTCGGTCAAGGAAACGACCCTCAAACCCCTCGGTATCTGGAAGGTCAATACCTAAGGGGGAGCCAACGGTTTATTCTAATGCCTCCCACATAGGCCAAGCCTCCCAAGAAACCAAGTTTCTTGAAGCTCCCCTGCACACAAAAAAAGGTAGTAGGGGGAGTAAGCCCATTATATAACGGGAACTCCATCATGAGGAGCATTTTCCGAAGGGATATTATTGCAAAGCCACGGATTCTTCAAGTCCAAGACAACTTAACTAAATGCCCGAAGGCTTCGAAAAATTATCATATCACGACCCTCACCGATGGCTACAACACTACGCATTTCAAGGGAGTGCATCTTCCTAAGTCTGATAACCAAAGCCATGGGTAAGGATTTTGGTTTTGCACGGGGACTCAATGTTTGTATGGGGTTCTAACTGAACTCATGCCGAGGGCATCTCACACCAAACTGACCTCGGCCATGGCACTTCAAATCAAAAGTCTAAACTTATGAGGGACATGTTCTCAACGTCTCGAGGACTTGAATGCACTGTTTTCTACAAATTCTACTAAAGCGGAAATTTCCTAAGTCCACCAGCGTAAGGATCCCGGGAAGACACTATGGGTCGAGCTAGGGCTCGGTGTGGAATTTTTCCTGGAAGTTCCCTAAAGTCTACAGTTACATACCCCTCAGATGCATTATGAGGAGTTTGGTGCTCCACATAAAGGAAGGCTAAATACCGAGGGCACAATATCAGAACTTGGGCTCAAGTGCAAGAGTTTTTCCAGGTTCCTGGCAAAGTGGAAAATTTCCAAGTCTCAAAGCTGAGACCCCTCAAAGGAAGTTGAGTTTACATAAGGTTTCAACTGCACCGGAAACTCTATATACCGAAGGCTTGAGGGCAATTTTTCCTCAAAGATTGTATTACCCGAAGGCTCCACCATACTTTACTAAGGGAATTCAGCTAAAACCGGTTATAAACCGAGGGCAGGTTCATGAAATTACCCGGAAAATTTCCTAAGTTCACAACACCAGACCCCCCCGGTAGATGACGAAGGGCTAGCTGTTTCACACGAAGAAAGGAAGGCATTGACTGAGGGCTCAGTGGTGAACTTACTTAGAAACCTTTCTAAGTCCTAAACGTTTGGCCCTCGGTCGACTCATGGGGATTCATAAAACAGACATACATTCATAAAAATTGAAGAAGGCATAAATGAAGATGGGGGAATCAACAACATATCCATTCATAAAGCGAAAGACAAGTGAATTCATACATAAAAAACGGAGGCATTCATAGTATAGATAGTGAAAGCATAAGAGTGTTTACACACATATCTGGCCGAGGCTGAAGGTTAGACATCTATTACAAAGACAAAACACAAAAAATGCTAAGGAACAAATCTCTTAAGCTTGGACATTTCCTCCTCCATCCTTCAGCTGGGAGGCGGCATCATCTTCAGCATCCTCATCGTCCTCGTCGTCCTGTCCCTCTCGCATCAGCTCGGAATCCTCGAGGTATGGCCTCTCAAAACCCGGAGGGAGGGGGATTCAGATGTCTAGCTGAAGGGGGGAAGGTCATAGGCTTCCGTGTCAAATTCCTTTAGATCCACCCTAAAACGCCGAGCAAGCCTCTGATAGATGAGGGCTTGAGTGAAGAACCCACCCCCGTCATAGTAAGCTTTACCCTTCCGGGCTAACCATTCAGCGCCAAGGCCTCCAGCCCAATCATCAACGGTCGCTTCCACTACCAAAGCCAGCCATTGCTTGTACTCCTCGGCTTTCCAACCATCAGCGATGAAGGAGACAATATCATCCTTCCTAGCCTGGGCGATGGCCTCTTTCTTGGCTATCTCGGCTTCCTCGGCAGCTGTCTTGGAAGCCTCGGCAGCGGCCTTTTCAGCTTCGGCCTTTTAAGCTTCGGCCTTGCCCTCGGCTCTGGCCTCTTTTCTGGCGGCCTCCAACTTCTGCTCCATTCACTCGGTGGCCAGTCGGAAGGTTTCCTCCAATCTCGCCATCTTCCTCACGGCGGCAGCATTTTCTATGACAAGCTTCTTTAAAGTCTCGTCAGACTGCACCTTCTGGAGGCGCAAATTTTCCACACTCCGGAGCTGCTTGCCGAGGCCGATGCAAGCAAATAAGAAAACGCTAAGAGTTAGACTACTATGCTAAGTACGCTAAGGCCAATTGACTAAGGAGACAAAAAATATGAGGAATCTTACAGTGATAGAAGCATGGAGAATCTTGGAATCGAGGAAGTCATCCTCATACCGGCTGAGGGCTGACCTATCCAACTGAGGGGTAGCACCCCTCAGGAATTCCCTCGGGTCCAGGATGCCATGCATGATGGCAGCTCCCTTTTTAATGGAGAACTGTACATTCTACCAGGACAAGCCCCTCTCACCCATTTGTTCCAAAGGGGGTTGGGAGGGGTCGTCGTCGTCATGAACGGGGGCTCGGAAGAGGGGTGCTCCTCAACGATCACAGCGGGGGCAGCCTTCTTCCCGACATCCCCTTTTTTCTGCTTCTTCCCGGCGGGTACCACGGTTTTTTCCGTCATCTTCTTCTTTACAGCCGAGGCTTGGGTGCCTCCGGCCTCGACATCAGCAAGGGCAGCAGGAACTGCCGATGGGGGCTCACCATCCTTCTTGAAGAATTCATCAACGGGTTTTTGGGTCCCCATCTCCTTCTTCTTTGGCTCCTTGACCAACTTCTTCTTCAGATTGGCGAAAGATCTCACATCCATGGCCTCCCCGATGAAACAAAGGAAAACATATAAGTGTTATACTACAATAACAAAACACAAGAAAAACGCTAAGTACAAAAAGAGGGGCCTTCGGGAATCACCTCCGGCACTCTCGTAAACACAATCTATGGGGGGTATCTCTCATCTTTCTCCCCCATCAGCCGGTATCGGCGGAAGTCCAGTCGGTATAGTTCATCCGGAAGGGTGGCATCTTTAATCGTCACCAGCTTATCAGACCCCTCCGGCTTATCAGCAAGCTACCTCCCATTCCTCTCGAGAGCAGCGCTCCTTACCTTTGGGTGCCTCCGGAAGTTATCACAAAGAGGGGTAGGGAAGGGGTTCTTCACCATGCAGATGTAACAAAACTTGTCCTTCCATCCTTTGTGGGACGAAGGAACTTCGAAGAATAGCTTGAACTCCGGGACTTGCTGCAAATTGGCGAAGCCTCCGGCGTTTGAATGTCCACCATAGCAGAGATTAAATTAAAGAAAGAACTGGTCTAAAGTGGGTTCGACCCCCCGACTCTGGCATATGGAAAGGAAACCAGCCACGTAAGAGTGGTTGTTGGGTGTCAACTGATAGGGGCCCAGCTTCACGAACCTCAAATACTCCAACACGAATGGGTGGAGTGGACCTGGAGCCCCAATTCTACTGACAAGATGTGAACGGCAAAACATCCCTCGGGCGCGCACAACAATACGTCATTTGGCCCCGGTTCCACCACGCATGCCGAGGGGCCTGCGAAGAACTGCATAGCTTGATATTCGGCACTCGTTGCCCTCATCTTCACATCCTCGACCGTGGTATTCAGATATGAGTGGCCTTCGGGGATACCTACCGGCTGCCCAGCGTCTACAATAGCTGGCTTCTTCTTCTTTGGTGCAGCCCTCACCTTCTTCTCTTTCCTACCCGGGGCCACCCTAAGAGGTTCCGGGTCGAGAGGTCGGGACCTGCTCGCCTCACCGGCATTTTGCGGAGGAAGGACAACGATGGGTAACCTTCTGCCTCTCATTCTCCTCCTCCTCCTCCTCCTCAGTGACTTGGAGGGCTAAGTGTAACAGGCCCCGTAGGGGCCGAGGTAGTTACTTCTGACATCTAGTACTGTCCTCACAAACCACCACGGGCCTTTACCGTGCACTTTGTCCTCACTCGTGCGCGCCCTGAGAAACTTCTCAGAGGGTCACCAATCCCAAGACTACTCTCGTGCAAGCACGCTTAACTTTGGAGTTCTTGGATGATGAGCTCCCTTAAAAAGAGCTGCACCTCTGTTTGTATGAGTAGTACTATTAATCCTCTTAAATTAATATCAGGCATTACAATCACCCCACTTAGAATCGCAACGTCCTCGTTGCGCCCTTAACAATCTCAATCAAACCCCAGAATCTTGTCCCGCTAAGTGCCCGCCTGAAATCCAACGGGTCAGCACACTGTTGCAGGGTTGCTCTGATACCACATATAACACCCCGGCCCCACAGGGCCCGAGGTAGTTACTTCTGACCTCTAGTACTGTCCTCACAAACTACCACGAGCCTTTACCGCACACTTTGTCCTCACTCGTGCGCGCCCTGAGAAACTTCACAGGGGGTCACAAACCACCACGAGCCTTTACAGTGCATTTGTCCTCACTCGTGCGCGCCCTTAGAAACTTCACAGGGGGGTCACCCATCCCAAGACTACTCCCGTGCAAGCACGCTTAACTTTGGAGTTCTTGGTTGATGAGCTCCCTTAAAAGGAGATGCACCTCTGTTGGTATGAGTAGTACTATTAATCCTCTTAAATTAATCTCGGGCATTACACAAGGGCCATTTCTTCATCCTCTACCACTTGTTCGAATTCCTCAGCCTCCGCTTCGGTCCGAAGATGGTCTTGAACCTCCTTAGCTACGGCAGAATCATCACGCGCCAAAAGCTGCTCGCTCGAAGACTTAACATCTGAGTAGCTCTCTGACTGGAGTGGGGCCTCCCTGGAAATATTTTGAGAATCACTTTCTGAGGACATCCTTCGGATCTACGGTGAAGGGGATGTGAGGAAAGAAGGCTTTCTAAAGTCTCTAACACAAGACCTAAGCAGAGGAAAACTAAATATACTAGAGAAGCGAAGAGCAGATGAAGAACTGACCTCGAAGACTTGAGTTTGATCGAAGGCAAATGTTTATCTCTCTAGAAAATTCGACAGAGCTTCACCTCAGTTCTAAACGCACAAGCCAAATGGGTGTGGCCTTGGGGTATTTATAGGCCCCCAACCACGGTTAGCCTCGAGGCATGGGCCTCCAGTTAAAATCCCATCATTACGGGCTGTGGTATTGGTCAATGGTTGGCACCCGCCCTCTTTTAGCCAACGGACGCATGCCACGTGGACACCACCACCAACGGCTATATTTCAACGGCCACATTGCAATAATGTCCTCAGCTGACACCCTTCGAACAATAGAACGATATGCCTTCGGCTCGATGCACATTCCTTCAAGTGACCCTTCGGCAATCACGCATCAGCTATACATGAAGCCTCCGGGTTATCAGATATTGCTACACCCTTCGCCAACATATGCCCTCGGGTCTATGCGGTGCACAATAACTCCTTCAGCCCGAACTAGTCTTTGCCCTAAAGGAGTGGAGGGCTGGGATACACCCTCAGGAAAACACTGGACAAAAAATTCACACATGCAAAAAATCTACAAAGGACACATGTTACCAACATACCCCTCGGTACATAAGCAAAAATAAAAATCCTCTTGATCGCCTTCAGCCAATGTACACATAGTGACAAAGCGGCCTTCGCACCACCAGGAGAAGGGCCTCATGAGCCCTCAGCCCTCGACATGTGGGGGACTGAGGGAATGCCCTCGGCAAATACCAGAGAGGAAAACATCAATTGAAATCATCTGCCACAGCGGGAAAGTCTTCGGCAGAATCGACGCATCAGCACAATTACTCATTTTCTCTCAAGTACCTTTCGACAAAAGGAGTGGGGGACTCCTGATGGAGTACATGGCCCAGGGACCCCCGGCCCAGGGACCCCCGGCCCACAGACTCCTACTTCTCCTACACGGGCCCATCAAGCCCGATGAGCACACAAAGCCCAAACGTAGCGGCCCAAGCATGAAGAAGCCCACTGTGCACATGTGGATGCCTTCGGCCCCATGGCCGAAGGCTCCAAATTCTAGGAGACAACTTGATATGGACCCGCAAAGCTTCTGGGAAATTCTGGCTAAAATGTTAGCCTTCGGCTATGTCATGCCCTCGACTGTATATAGCCTTCGGCTATATGATGCCTTCGGCTATATGATGCCTTCGGGTATATGATGCATTCGGCAACAAGCCCTCTCGGCGAATATTTCTTTTAGAGACAGGCAACCACCTCATTCAATGCGGCATCACGTTCAATCACCGCAATTAATACAGTGCACATGAAAATGCCGGTGCCACTCCGATTGAGGTGACCTTCGGCCGTCAGATGTTTGACACGTGTCCCCGCCTAGCATTTATGACTGCTATAAATAGCAGCCTTTACTCCTCTTGTAAAGGATCCCAGATCAGAATCGATTAATATATCTGACTCTCTCTCTTTCTTACTTATTGCTCTGACTTCTCTCTAAGTTTTATTGCCGTAATAACCCTTCGGATAAGCTACCCCCCGGGTATACTATCCATCAATGGTTAATAGTAACTCTAATTTTTAAAAGTGCCTAAAAAATTAAAAGAAAAATACCGGAAGGTGCGCCTCAACAAGACTACCGCTAGAGCTTCTTTCGTTTTTGTTTTCAGCCACCCTTATCAGCGGAAAGTCCACCGGAAAAGATATATTATTGAAATCAATTTTAAAAAATAATTCAAACAGATCCAAAAAATCCAAAGGCGAAGGTGGGTTGGACGTCATCTTGACGAGGCGCACCTTGCGGTATTTTTCTTATAATTCTCCAGGCAATTTTGAAAATCGAAGTTACTATTAACCGTCTTTCTTAGGCGTTTTTAACGGCGTGGCCCTCTTGTGATAATGGATTCAAACACATGAACCACTTTAATAAAAACTGAAACACATGACCCTATCTCAAAATGGGCCCAACCACAAGTATGTTTTCCGTACTTTTCCCTTTAATGAAATACTACGTATACAAAATGTACTATCGGTATCTTTTTTATAAAGAAAAAACGATTCGGGTCGGGTGCCCGTTTCTTATAATTATAGGAATCGCTCCGAACCTAAACATTGGAGTATCCTATCCGCCCCGTTTGAAATTTTTAAAAATCGAACCCGTCTCGAATCGATAATACCCGACCCGAACAACGGTTCATCTACCCGTTTGATAAGCACTATGAAGTCTGAAGTCTTAATATATACACACATTGGTTAGTTTATTATACTCCGTATTATATATACTAGTTATAAACTTAATATTTTTCTTCAAACTGTTACATTCTTGTGTTGCATATGTGTAAGTATTACATTTAATCAGATAAGTGTTACATTTGTGTCATAAAATGTAACATTTTATCAAAACACTCACAAATGTTACATTAGGTTAAATATGTAACACTTTTATAAATATGTTACATTCATAATGATACGTTAGACCTAAAAATGTAGTAGTGATAGATCACCAAATTAAAAGGTGGATCATGCGGAATCTATTGCAATTTAAGAGACCAATTTTTATACTTAGATTAAATTGGGTGAATTTCCATAGAAAACACTCATTTACTCATGTATAATTAATTCTCTATTTTTGTATATTATTTGGCATCATTTTACGGAGCACCCAAAGGTGGATTTAAGCATATATGTTTAGGTTTTCTAAAAATGAATCTGTATTAGTTAATTCAAAGCATTAATAGTAAGCATGTATATTATTGCAGCTTCGTTAAATCTCTTATCGTTCACAAACGATTTAATTAGGGAATTCATGTTACAAATCAAGTCAAGCAAGATTAATACACATTTAGGTTTTGTGTGTTTCTAATCAAATTCCACAGAAGTTCCTAATAACACTTTGATGGAGTATATAGACTCGGACCCCCGGGTCTCACGACTATTGGGCCCGGACAATGGCCCACACACGCTTATCGGACGTCATTTATATCATTTGTATTATTGTAGAGTTCATATATCATTTGTATGTACCAGATTAGCCTTTTATGTAGTTGGGCTTATCGGGCCCATATTAGCGGCCCGACCCATTATTTCTCTATTTATACTCCATTTGGAGCTTGTAAACCCTAGATCACAACTCTAATACACATTACTATTCATTCATCTTCTTCCTCACATTAGCTCAAATCTCTCCATTTTTATAGTTTGGATACCCCTATAATCCATCACACTTGGTGGTTAGATTCTTGTGCTTCTACTCATGTTTCTCACATTATGAAGGGATTTAAGTCCATTCAACCAATAAGGGGAAATGAAAAATTTCTATTTATGGGGAATAGGATGAAAGCACACATCGAAGGCATAGGGACCTATAGATTGATCTTAGACACTGGATGTCTTTTAGATCTAGATAATTGTCTTTATGTGCCTGATTTTGCTAGAAATCTTGTTTCAATTAGTAGGTTAGGTGTTTTAGGATTTCATATCAAGGTTGGGAACAATACCTCTTCTTTATTGAAGGATAATTTTATTTATGGACCTGGTGTGTTGGTTGATTCCCTAGCTATATCGTTTTAATCTTGATCTGAAATTTACTGAATCTCTATTTAATGTTGAAAATAATGTGGGAGTTAAGCGTAGTGCACTAGATGCGGACTCGGATTTCTTGTGGCACCAACGTCTCGGTCATATTTCCAAAGATAGGGTAATGAGGTTAGTTAAGAATGAAATTTTACCTCAATTGGATTTTAGTGACTGAGATGTGTGTGTTGATTGCATTAAAGGAAAGCAAACCAACACACATTAAAGAAGGCGTCCATGAGAAGCACTCAATTGTTAGAGCTTATACACACTCATATTTGTGGTCATTTTGATGTTCCCTCTTGGGGAGGATAAAATTACTTTATCACCTTTATAGATGACTATTCATGTTATGGATACATCTATCTGTTGTATAATAAGGCCCAGCCGGCAGACATCCTAGCGATGTTTGTCAACGAGGTGGAAAGGCAATGAATATGGACAACGTCCAGGTCCATTTGCTAAATTCCTTGAAAGTTGAGGCATTTGTGCTCAATACACAATGCTAGGTACACCACAACAAAAAGGTGTAGCTGAGAGGCGGAATCGTACGTTAATTGAAATGGTTAGGAGTATGTCAAAATATTCTACCTTACCTGGTGTGCGGTGTGTGCCACATCCCCCTTGGAGGCTGAATTGAAGGTCATCCTTACCGCTACTCGTTGGGCGATGGAGGAGGGTTTTGTTGACTTTCAGGTGGAATCAGATTCAACGTTGGCTATGGAGTATATTGCGGGCAAGAAGAAGAGCAGATGGGCAAATGATATTCAGGAAGTCACAGATCTAGCTTTTAGGAAAGGGATGGAATTTGGATAGATGAAACGGGAATGCAACTGGGTTGCGCCTCATGTGGCCCAATTCCAGACGGACGTGTTAAAAAATATTTCTGGGCTAGATCACCTTCCTACTCCTGCAAAAAGAGCTTTTTGGATGGATTTTTTGGTATTCCTTCTATTAGATTGTAATTTGGTTTTATCAAGTAAGGTTTGTTCCCCTTGATTTTGTAATCTCTTCTACTTTTAATAACATCTGGTAAATGTCCCCTGGCATTTGCCCTACTGATTTTGGTGGTTTGCCTTCCGGGGTAAAAACAATTCTACCTTACCCCTTCGTTGTGTATGTATGCATTAAGGACTGCTGCATATACGTTAAACCGGGTTCCTAGTAAGGTAGTTCCTAAGACCCCTTAGGAAACCTAGTTTGAGACGTCTCCATATTGGGGATGTCCTGCAGAAGTAAGAGTATACAATCTACATGAAAGGAAACTTGATATGAGGACAATTAGTGGATTTTTCATTGGCTATCCTGAAAAGTCGAAGGGGTTTAGGTTTTATTGTCCTAGTCACAGTAAGAGAATTGTAGAGACAGACAATGCTCGATTCATAGAAAATGGTCAAGTTGGTGGGAGTAATGACACAAGAAATGTGGTCATTCAAGAACAAAAGATAATGCCATGGTCATTCTAAATACATATTTAGTGACACGATCATTAATGATCATAATGAAGACGTAGTTGGTGAACAAGATACTAATGAGCATGTTGTGACCACTTCAAATGAACATGTCATCACTCAATAAAATGGTAATTTGTCAGAAGGAATAGTGTTAACAAGGTCATCTAGGGAAAAACAATCTACTATTCCAGATGACTATTTACTATGTTCTGTTGAGCATGAGTGTGACTTGAGCTTTTTTTTAGTCCCGAGAACCACCTTTTTAGGTGTGATAAATGTCGGGGAACATTTATCAAATTTTATTGATTTTTAGAGAAGAATTTACAAAGGTAAAGTATAAAAGGTGGGAATTAATTAAAAGACTACAACAAAAATAATCTCCAATTAGGTGAGGATCGGTGAGGATCCAGTCTCATTTGAGGAAGCCATGGATAGTAAAAACTCAAATAAGTGGATTGATGCCATGAATAAAGAGCTTAAATCCATGTATGACAATAAAGTCTGAGATTTAGTTATGTTGCCTGGTGAATCCAAAAGAGTTAGATGTAAGTGGGTCTTTAAGACCAAGCATGACTCTAATGGAAACATCGAAAGTTATAAGGCCAGACTTGTTGCTAAAGGATTTACTCAGAAACGTGGCATTAATTACAAGGAGACCTTCTATCCAGTTTCAAAGAAGGACACCTTGAGGGTTGTTGTGGCTTTGGTGGCTCATTTTGATTTCACCAAATGAACGTGAAAACCGCCTTTATGAGCGAAGACTTAGAGGAAGAAGTGTATATGGATCAACCAAAAGAAATTTTGACCATTGGTATGGAAATCTTGTGTGTAAGTTACAAAAGTCAATATATGGACTAAAACAAGCTTCCTGACACTGGTGTCTTAAATTTCATAATACCATTTGTTCTTATAGTTTTATAAAGGACACTGTTGACCGGTGCGTCTATATGAAGGTCAGTGGGAGCAGGTTCGTAATTTTAGTCATATATGTTGATGATATCTTGCTTGTTGCGAATGATTTAACCATGATGCGTGATGTTAAGAAGTTCCTTCCTAAGAATTTTGAGATGAAAGATATGGGTGAGACATCCTATGCGATTGGAATCAAAATATTTCGAAACCGTTCACAGGGAGTTTTGGGTATGTCTCAGGAAAGCTACATCAATCAGGTCTTAGAAAGATTTAATGTGGATAGATGCTCTTCAGGTGTGGTTCCAATTCAGAAGTGGGATAAGTTCAGTTTATTACAATGTGCTAAAAATGAATTGGAACGTAAGGAGATAGAAAGAATTCCCTATGCATCAGTGATTGGATGTTTGAGATGCGTTCAGACCTGTACTCATCCCGATATTAGTTTTTCTGTTGGAATGCTGGGACGATATCAAAGTAATCCCGAATAGACCACTGGAAAGTTGCAAAGAAAGTTTTGAGGTACTTGGAAGACACAAAAAATCACATAATTACATTTAGGAGATCTGATCATCTTAAGGTGATTGAATATTCATATTCAGTTTTTGCTAGACGTGTCGATACTATAAAGTCAACATCTAGTTTTTGTGTTAATAGTATCATGGAAGAGTAGTAAACAAACAACTATTGCTAATCGCACTATGGAGGTCGAACTTGTGGCATGCTTTGAGGCCACTGTTCATGGTTGGTGGTTGCGGACTTTATTTCAGGACTTAGAATTGTCGACAGTATAGCTAAATCGCTGAAAGTTTATGGTGATAATTCTGCAACAGTCTTCTTCATGAAGAATGATAGGTACACTAAAGGTGCTAAACGCATAGACTTGAAGTGCTTGTCAATAAAGGAAGAAATTCAGAACTATAGAGTGTTTATTGAGCATATTGGCACTGAACAAATGATTGTGGATTCGTTGACTAAATGATTGTCACCAAAATTTTTAAGAATCAAGTAATTACTATGGGTGTTGTTGATAAAGCCTTGTTGTGATAGTATTATCAATGATTTATGTTTGCTCAATTATTGTTTGGTACTCATTTGAATTTAATAAAGGTTGTGTTTCTGTTTTGCTTGTTATCAATTTGATTGTGATCACTGTTGAAAATATTTTTATTGTGATCAAGTTGTTAAAAATAGTCTTGTTTAGTTAGCTATTTATGATATTTTTATGTTTTTAATAGAATAGCCTATTAAGGAATAAGGCCATTTTTATGTAAGGCTCAATTCCCTAGGTTAGGTCCTTTATGGAAAGTTGTACACCCTACGCATATAAATATGCGCTTAGAAGTGTACAACCTAAGTTTTTTCACACATATAGAGTAGCCGCACCTGAAAGTTTTTGATATTAAGTGTGAGAGAGTTTTTCATCTGTTTGAAATCTTGAAGATCATTCTAATGAAATTCTTCTCAATCCTTATTTCGAATCCGTGCATCCATATCTGTTAGAAAATCTCTTAAAACAGGGACCAACGATCACATATAATTATTTGTAAGGGAGAACTATCAAATAAGCCCTCGAACTTTCATAAAAAGTGCAAATTAAGCCCTTTTATAGGAGCCTTTGTCCGGCCGTCGCCATTTAGGGCGGTTTATGGTGGAATTTTTTGATGAAATTTTTTGAGTATCTTCTTCATTAAGTCGAGTTTATTCATACCAAATTTAAGATGAAAATGCAATCGGGAAGGCAGTCAAATGAAATTTTGAAGATAATTGTGCAGTTAGACAGCTCAATATATTTCAGAAAATCATTTGACTGCCTTCTCAATTGAGTTTTTAGCTTAAATTTGGTATGGCTAAACTAAATTTAATGAAGAAGATGCTAAAAAAAATTTCACAAAAATATCCACCGGAAACCGCCCCAAATGGCGACAGCCGGACAAAGCCTCCTGTAAAAGGGCTTATTTGCACTTTTTATGAAAGTTTGAGGGCTTATTTGATAGTTCTCCCTTATTTGTAATGATAACAAGTGTCGAGGATTTAAGTATTCCTCAAATTTAAGATTTGAGACTTTTATATTTCTCAAATGATAAGGATGAATTAGAATTGTCTTGTGATACATGGAAATGAGCATGTCAGTATAAATTGTGTGTAACTGTCATGATCCATCCAATTTGAAATTCAATTAAGTTGTTCTTGATGAGTTTGTTTTGATGAATATTGCACAATTTAAGTTTTCATCAATTCATCAAAGATCACATGACCAAGTGGGAGAATGTTAGAATATTTAGTTAATTAATTTATATTCTAATATTGGTCACGTAATTGGGGTTATATATTATTAATAGAGTTCATATATTTCTAGACCTTTAATTGGTTTAATGATAAAGGATTTATTTAAGTTCATTCATCTATCATGGATCAATGTATTCCTAAATTTTGATCTATCAATATATGATTATGTATAATTATATGATGCCAATCTTGAAATTTAATCTTACAATACAGACAAAATAAAAATTGTTTGTGCGAAAATCAGTTTTCTTCATAATACATCGGTCAAATTATGTGTACATGGAAAATTTGATCGGCGTATACAAACAATGATGTGTACACGAAGCACCATTGTAGGTTTTTTTGACAAACTGTTTAGTGGATTATTTGGTATCCACCATCATGACCAAACCATTAATTGTCCCACACATATTAGGAAGCATATATATACTACATGTGTGTGTGTATATTATCATAAATGGTCTTGAATAAGACTTAAAATGTCCGTTTCTACTTAAATAAGACTCCGACTTTTTTTACTCCTAAATAGGACTACATTTTTACTTTATTCCAAAACTGCCCCTATTTCCTAACATTATTTTTTGCTCCACGACATTCCTCATTCTCATCCACAATCTCTCCAAACCCCCCTATCTCTCTCCTTCCTCCATAGCCAGGCTGGCAGCTTCAAGGTCCAGCACCATACAAAACAAAGAAGAAGTTGAGTTGTAAGGCCGATGTGATAAGACACGGCAGCGTGGCGGCAGCACCAGCGGCGGCACCGGTGGCTCAATAGAGAAGACGCGGTGGCGCGGTGGCGCAACGGCTGTGGTGCGATGCTCTGGTGCCTTCTCTCCTCTCTCCTCTTTCCTCTTTTCTTCTTCTTCTTTTCTTCTTCTACTTCTCTTCTTCTTCTACCTTTTCTCTTCTTCTCTTAGATAGATCTGGGATTTTTTGCTCTTGGGTAAATCAGGGAATGTTTGCTGGCAGCTACTTTGTGATGTGCTTTTTAGAAACTTATTAATTTTTTATTATTTTCAATTTATCACACGCCTGGTTCCTTTCCATTTTCTTGTTTTGTGTAATGGTATTCTACTCTGTATTTGTTTATCTAATTTCTTTTATTGACTTCTAACCTCTTTTTTCCTATTAAATATTTTTATATAATATTTGATTCAAATGTCATTGTTAATGTAACACTTTGATGTGTACTGTCACATAGTTTTACAATGATATCAATATTGTCACACAATTCCTAATGACAATGTTGATAAATGATATTAACATTCCGACTTTTTGTAATAATGACAGTGTCCTTATATCTTTGTTACAATGTCATTTCTTCTATAACATTGTTATTGACATTGTGTTTTTTAAATTGATAATAAAGTAACAATATTATAACATTGTTTTTTGGAAATGTTTATAATTGTAATATATGACATTGTAAAATATTTCTAATTTCAATGTTGACATTGTGAAATTTTCTGATTTCAATATTGACCTTGGTAATGATCATAATGTCATTTTTTACACTACCACAATGTCATTTTAATGTCATTTGCGTTGACATTGCCATTTTCATCGTGAGTATAACATTGTCATTGACATTGTGAGTATAACATTGTTATTGACATTGACATTGTGAGTATAAAATTGTCATTGACATTGTGAGTATAACATTGTCATTAAGATTGTGAGTACAACATTGTCATTGACATTGTGAGTACAACATTGTCATTTTTCTTGCTATTGATATTTATATTCTTAGTGTTATTTTTCATTCTTATTGTGACTACCGGGTGATTGTCCATCCTCATTGAAGATGACTAGAGTAATGACGGTGGAGGTAGTTGATGGACTGGCGATGGAGCTCACTGGAGGACCAGTGGTGGAGGTCGTCGGAGGACCGGTGACGGAGGTTGACATAGAACCAGCGACAAAAGTTGTCGGAGAACTCGCGGCAGAGGCCACAAGGGTCACCGGAGGGCCAGCTGTAAGGCCATATAGGCCAGAGAACCGACGGCAGCCTTAGTGTCGTCGAATAAGCTGTGACGGCGGAGTTCGTTGGAGGATCGGAAACGAAGGTCATCTTTGGTGGGAGAGGTCTCAGTAGTACTAGCCAATGGCGGAGGTCGACAGAAGTCTTAGGAGGAGGTCGACGGAGGCATGCGGCGGAGTTCGACCGAAGACCGGCAAGCGGCGGAGGTCTGACGGCGGCAGGCGGTGGAGGTCTGTCAAGCGGCAGATGGCGGAAGTTGCCGAATCTATTCTACCGCGATGTGATTTAATGCTCCGTATGTTTAATTTGGTGCAACATGTGCATGGGGCATTATTTGTAAGGTAAGAGTGTTTTTGTCCCTCCATTAAAAATTGGTCCTATTTAAAGTATAAAAAGTTTCGGATCCAAAAGTCTTTTTTCAAAAAAAGCCACACGACAATAGCTAGCCAATTAATTAATATGTACTCCTATAACTACATGGAATAACCAATTACGTATTTGGTTGGGTATTGAGGGATGCTACTGGAACTTTACACCGCAGAATTAATTAGCAAGCACTCAGTTGGCTTAAAAATCAGCTAGAGATAGAATCAGATTCTCTCCAAGCGGTAGGGGTGGGCGTGGTTGGTTAACCGTGTTTTGGTTAACCAACTTTCCGGTTAACCGAGAAACCTATTACTTCGGTTAACCGAGTATTGGTTAACCAAAGCTTCGGTTAACCGAGTATCGGTTAACCAAAACTTCGGTTAACCACAAACCGGTTAACCAAAAACCATCAAACCATTGATTAAATATACACACACACCATGTTCTTTCTATATTAATTAAGTCCAAACAAGAGAAAAATAAATTTTGAGAGTGGAATACATGAAAAGATAAAATACACTTAATAAGAATAAACGTGTTCAATTGCTTCAAAAATAGAATACACATGTTCAAGTCTCACGATTGCAGAATGGGCTAATTAATTATAACTCACAAAAGCTTTGACTAATTATTAATAATATGAAATTAAAAATTCTATAGTGACAAACAGAATTTGGTTTCTTCACATGTTTATTAGAATTGATGTATCTAGATGTGTTGGATACATATTTATCTTTCCAAGTTCTCTGAGAACGTGAAGTTCATGACCAGACATGAACATACCGTTTATTGGTTAACCGATAATAACATATTTCTAAAACCGTAACCGTACCGCGAACCGTTTATTCTCACGGTTGGTTAACCGTACCGTGGATTTAAAAAATTGCGGTTCGGTTAACCGGGAAAAACGGTGGTTTTCCGGTTTTTAGACGCGGTTATACGGTTACGATTTTTTATGCCCACCCCTACCAAGCGGTAACGGCTTATCCTACTCGGCCCTTTTGGCAGGTCATATTCGAGAATTGAAGACGAGCTTTCCTGGCCTCCTTTTTTGTTATCTGATTGATGTACTCCACTATGATTTGATTAATAGCAATTAAAATTTTCTTTCCAAAAAAACAATCTCCTAGCACGCTACAGAGCTAAATATACTAAGTTTAAACATTATAGGTGTGAGCTAAATATGAAAAATGAAAAAAATTATACTAAAAAAATCAAGTTGCCCCTTCAGTCCATACGTAGATCCTCTCCGAGGATGATGCAATGGTTCATTTGCTTCCTCAGCTGCAATTAAATTCCTTTTTGTTTCCGGGAGATTTCCCTAAATAGGATTAAATAAAAGGATAATTGCAACAATAGAAATTTCATGTTTAAGTTCTCAAAATAGGATTAACTTTCCCTTGTTCTTCTTAATAGGAATTTTTAATAACCATTATAAAACATAAAAAAATTAAAATCCTAAAAATAAATAAAAACTATACAGACCTCAACCACTACCTCAGCTACCTTCCAGCACCGCCACCTCCGGTAGCCAAAAAAGATTGCCAAGTTTGAGAAAAAATGCCTATCATGATGGCAATTTTGAAAAGAAACTGGATATTTTCAGAGAGTAAAAATGTCATTTTATGACATTTTCAGAGAAATGTGACATTTTTTATACAAGATGACATTTTTTCCGGTGATCGTAGATGGTGATGCTGGGCAGTGGAGGATGCAAAGGTAGTGGCCTACATATTTTTTAGGTATTTTATTTGATTTTTTTTAACTTTTTTTAATTTTTTTATTTTATTTTTTTTTCCCCGATTTTTTTATTAATTTATAAATATTTTTTACGATCTTTTATGTTTCCATTATAAATAAAATTTTGATTTTTTGTATTAATAAATAAATCTATTAGAAATTATAGGTTAGAAGTAGAATGTGAAGAAGAAACATACTATCGTATATTACTAATAGTTGTTTCATGCCGAACTTCGTACTCATATACATAGACCGACAGATCTCGTAACAGTTATGAAAATAAATTACTCGTAACATATATCAAAGGAAAGGCCAGTTCGTAGCAGCTAGCTAGAGCAATAGAAACCTGGTGCAGGTAGAGTGAATCAAAATTTGAAAATGGAGCATGATGAGAAGCAGAAGCGCCAAGAAGGTCAAGCCCCATGGCCATGTGGACAAGAACTTGGAATAATCGCCGCCGCTGCCGCCGCCGCAGGGCACCCACAGAAGTAGTAGTAGCAACAGGAGCACCACCAAGAAGATCATCAGGAGCAGCCTTAGAGTGCTTATGGTCCTTGCCACCTGAGACTTGAAGTCTAGGTAGGAGGTGAAGCAGAGGAGAAGTGCCACTAACCCGAAAACAACCATCAGCGGGATAGGTGGCGGCGGTGCAGCTGAGATTGAATCCACGCCTCTTTTTCTTCCCATTTCTGTCTTCAACTCTCTATGTGCGTGTTGTGAGGGTATATGAGAGATGAGATTGAATCGATGTTATAATGAACTAATATACTTATTCTCCAAAATAATACTACCTCCGTCCCGGTGGACTTTGTCAAGTGCAAAGTAGGTGAGAAATAAGAATAGTAAAAACTGTGTGGTTGAGATTTGTGCAGAGGAGTGAGAAATGTGCAGAACCACAAATTAGTTGCTTCAATAGGAAAGTGACAAAGTTTTTTGGGACAACAAAAAAAGAAAGGTTGACAAAGTCCAATAGGACGGAGGCAGTACTACTTTGATTTATTCCCCTAAATAGGAATTCGTTGTTGAGCATATCATTCACTTTCCCAATTATACCCCACTTTCCAAGTAGCCAAAATTAATTTCATTTCGTGAGCTATTTTCCCCTTTTTCACGCATCTTACGTCTCCATCTCACCCCATGGTTTTAAATTGGGGTCGCAATGTTTGCGGTTGCGGCTAATGCGGTAGGTGTGATGCGTATTGTGGCCGCAACGGCATCAAGTTCTTTCGATTTCGCATACAATTAGAATATAACGATCATATTGTTTCCCTTTTTTAATAAATCTTCTACTACGACAAGAACATATACTATAATAGGTTTAGAAAAATATTTCAAAAAAACAAATCTCTATCATGTATTATTTATATTTAACATTTATTTGAATTAATGGTTGATTAAATCAATATGACAATTATGAATACTTGTGGAAGTACTTATATGTAAACAACGAATCGGCCAATTAGAGTATGACGATTAAAAGTAAATAATGATTAGAAATAACTTTAAATCAAATCATTATTACAAAGACAAGTTAATTTTTTTAAACGAAATAGTTTGATTTTGTAAAAATTAGTACATACCATCCTCCGTTCCATAAAAGTTGCAACAGTTTGACTTTCACGTTATCCAACGCGCAACTTTGACTGTAATTATATTATTTACGTATTAGTACACATTAAAAAAAGTTAATGTATTGGAAATTTACATTAGTACAAATTTATTAATATTTTATACATAATATTTTTATTATATATATATTAGAAAATCGTAGTCGAAGTAAGGTGTGAATAGTGCAGAAATTCTAGTGTTGCAATTTTTATGGAACGTAGAAGTACCTACTATATTAAAATCAAGCTCGATGCTCAATATGCATCCATACACTTGGACATTTTAGTGTCTTCTTTAATCTAAAATGAATATTGCTCAACTCAAAGATAAGAGTGGTCCATATCCCAAATGCCCTGTCTTGACATTCACGCACCTATCTCCTAAGCGGGCTAAGAGCATCTCCAGTCGCACATCCTTAACATTAAAAAAAAATGTCATGTCATCCTTCATTAACATTACAGTGAGATTTTAATTTCCAATGCACCATGTGATGCTGAGGAGTTTAGGTATTGACATTCATTCTAGATGGCTAAACATTCCATACATTTATTGCCATGTGACACAAATTTTTTAACGTTGAAAGCCTCCCATTAAATATGCTCTAAGCAAGCAACAAATGCATATGGCAGAGGCATGATTAGATCGAACCCCCTTCGAGCATCTTCTGTTTCTTCTTCGAGGAGTCTTCACTACTCGCCTACCAGAAGTCTTGAAGTACTCCCTCCGTCCCATAAAATAAGTCTCATTTTCCTTTTTGGGTCGTCCCAAAAAATTGTTCTCATTTCCTTTTTTGGAAAGTTTTGTGTGGCTAACATTCATTTACCTTTTTCTTACCCAACCACAATCATACATTTCCACTTTATTCCCACTTTCTTAAACTCCGATCCAAATTGAAATGAGACTTATTTTATGGGATGGAGGGAGTAACTTTTATCTTGTTGCTTGTGAATCACTAAATGAGGTCTTTAGAAAAGAAATATTCTTTTTTGCTTGCACTCTTGTGTTTAAGCTATAAATAATGTATTTGAATGTTACTAATTCTTTATTTTATGTTGTGGTGAAGAATTCACCAACAATAGAAACTGTTTATTGATACATACTCCCTCCGTCCCTAAAAAGATTGCCAAGTTTGACCGGCACGTAGAATAATAAAGTAAAAACTGTGTGGTAGAGATTTGTGCAGAGGAGAAAGAAACAACAGAAGCCACAAATTGATTGATTAGAAGAGAAAGTAGCAAAGTTTTTGGGACAAAAAAAAAGGAAACTTGGCAAAGTTATAAGGGGCGGAGGGAGTATTTGATAGATATAATAACTTGTGTTTAGTTCGAGAGAAGAATATTGACAATTTGACATGCATATGAGTTCATAGTATTTTGATGAGTTAGTTTTGTATTGCATACGAGAAGTGTCAAGATTGCCTACACTACAAATAACACAATGCATATTCAAAGTACAACAACAAATGTTTACTACTCAATAGGTTACTCATCTTCTTGATCAATCCCACATCCAAATATTGATGGTGATGTGTGAATTTGGTTGAATAGAAGTAAACATATCATATACTATCGTTAATACTCAATAAACCACTACTTTCTCTTGAACAATAAAAATATGTATTAAGGTTTTTAGTTTTTCTTTTTGATAAAAAGAAAAATAAATTTTATTAAAAAGATTGGTTTCAATACAAGCGCTAATGAAAGAAGAAAGATAGAGCAATAAAGAAGAATAAATAAGCTAAGGAAAGCAAATAAGTTAATCTTATATTTTTTAGGAAAAAGGATCAAATAAGGCCTTCTATTATTTCTAATCCATCACTTAAGCCCATATACTAAAAAGTATTATATAAGTACACTTACTTTAATATATTGATCAGTTTGACCATTTAATCAGTTCTTGACCTGTAATAACAGGTTTTTAATATTTTAAAATTCTAAGAAATTGTTAAAATTTGAAAACATATATAGAAAATTGTGAAAAATTTCAGATTCCCAAAGTCAATATTTTTTAATTTTTAAGATTATTTTTATATTCTACATCTATTTAAAAGCTTTTTAATTTTTTTATTTTCACTTTATTTTTTTAGTTTTCTGATTTTTTACTTTTTATTTTTAACATTTTTGATTTGTTTAATATATTTTTACATTTATACTATTGTTCATATTATTATTAGATTATTTATTCAAATTTATACTCCGTATGAATTTTTTGTAAGATTTATCGATATTTCTAATTTAATTTAAATAAAAAAACGCGCTATAGCAGGTCAAATGGCTTCATTTACTGCATTTCAAAGTAAGCGCACTTATATGATGATTTTTTAAGTAGAAGAGCTTAAGTGATGAATTGAAAAATAGCAGAAGAGTGTATTTGAATCTTTTTCGTTTTTCTTTTATTAATGCACCTTCCGTTTCATCTCCTACATCATCATGTGAAAGTCTCACATTAGTTGGAATGTCAACCATCAATATTAATGTAAGATTAGATATTTCTCACTGTTAAGGATGCTTTTTCTTAAGAAATTAGAAAAGCACAGTCTATCCGTTATTTGAATTTGCATTTTTTAGTTTATTTTTGTGTCCTCTTTCATGAAGAAGGCATATTAAATACTTAATTTTTTAGTCGACATGAATGTTAACGTGTCATGTACTAACAACAACTATATCAAATCAACATATAATATACATTTTTCAATAAATAAAAGAAGTAGCTAGTAATCTGATAGGAGCTGTGTGATTTTCAAACTTAAACATGTCTTAGAAGATAAGACCATATTTTTTACATAGCATTGTCTTTTAGGGAATGACTTTTCTATTTACACAACTCTCCTTTAAGAATCAAAATGCAGGAAAAGATTGTATTCATTCAGAACTTCAGATAAGTTAATTTATTCCTACTTCCCCAAAAGTCTTCCCAATAAGAGTTAGGTAAAGTTAAAATTGCATTTTCAGGGATAAGTGACATTGTTGGAGGTATTGGTCCTACCAAGGCCTCCCTTCCACTTTATTTGCTGAGGCTTGCACCCAGGGGCGGATCTAGCTAGCTATGGGCCAGGGAGGGCCTAGGCCCATGCTAAAAAAAAATAGTATGTATATATATGTATTTTAATATATTTAGTTTTGTGTAGAAATGATATAAAAATAATGACAGTCAAAAGATTAACAAAAATGAAAATGGTGATATGGTGGTAGACCATGTGCATGCAGGTGTGGTATCATGAAGATCCTGGGTTTGATTCCCAATGGCAACATTTTTTATGAGTTTTGCAATGGAGAGCATATCTTCAACTCATTGGGTTTGGAGGTGAAAATTAGTTCAATACTAATGACTTTGAGGTGTTTATGTAATTGTTTTTGACAAAAAATCTTATTCTCATAATATTTATTTTTCTTAGACATTTATGTTGTAACATGTGTTATTTTACACATGAAAATAAGTTTTATTAAATATACACTACATTTGTTCTTAAGTAAATGCAACAGCCCACTTGTCACATTTGTTGATGCATAACTTTAACCAATAATATACTCCATATATTATTCTCTATTAGTAAAAAAATTAAAAAAAATAAGATTTTGAAAATTTACAATTAGACAAGTTGAACAATATTTTAAAAAAGTTATTAATTCATTAAAAAATAAAGTGTAATCAAAATATAATATATGAATAGTGTAAAATTCAACATGTTGCATTTATTTAAGAACATAAGTAATTATTTAAAGGAATATTATATTTTAACACTTCAATTAAATTTGGCCCCCGCTGAACGCCAATGCTAGATCCGCCCCTGCTTACAACCTGTGAGCCTTTTTTGTCTTGGCTCTCACCCGTGACTTCCTTCTGGCCGTTGCTATTATTTAGATGCCTTGGCCTCTTCTTGTGATAGTAGCCTGCGTAAGTTTATTCCGGAGAGCAGTGCTCTCTTCTTCTCTTTCCCTTTGTGTGAGAATAGAGAGAGGGTCTTAGTGGTGAGAAGAAAAATTAGAGTGTGCAAAAGCCTCCCCTAGAGTGGTGTGTGAGAGTGTGTAGAGATAGACCTGAGCCGGAGACGGATATACGGTCCTAACAGTGGTATCAGAGACAGGTTCCGCCGTCTGCCGCCGCTGCTGTCCACCGCCATCCGCCGCCATCCGTCAATTTGAGGTCCTGGAGGTCATCGATCGTCCACTGAAGCCTCGCTTGGTGTCGTTGCTTCCTGTTCACCTCGAATCTGGTTCCCCTCGCCGTCAGCCGTCGAGTTCGAAGCTGGAGCCATCGTCTGCCTGAGAGTCATCGCCGGAAAGCTCGCGGATTGAAAACTGCCAATCTCGTGGTCGTTGAAATCTCTGCTGGAGCCGCCGTCCATAGCTGGAGCCGCCGTCGCAGGGAAGGTGCTCGTTGGTCTCCGTTCGTCGCTGGTCTGCAGGAACGCAGGTCGCAGAGGACTGAGACGAAGCAGAGAGAACGCAGAGGCTTGGACTTAGGTTCTTTTTTGGGCCTCTGGACCTGGGCTGTTCATTTTGTAGTGCTGGAGTTGCTGGGCTGACTTTGGGCCTGGTGGACTGCTTCTGGAACTAAAGGAGCTATTGACTGGGCCATCTGAACTAGAGCTGGGCTGCTGACCTGCTGGATTTGGGCTGCCAAGCTGCTGGACCTGGACTGACCTGCTGGAGCAGCTGGACCGCCGATCAATGCCGGTCAACGCCGGTCAACAGTCAGTCAACAGTCAGAAAAATCCCAATTTTTAAATTGGGTAGGTAAGGTCGAAACCCTCTCCTAGGATTTCGCTAAGGTAAATTGGCGATAAACACCCTAGGTGCACCGGGTGCCTCCGGATTTAATTTATTCCCCCTCCCCGCGGGCCGCCGGTAGATTGTATCCCGGCCGCCAACCCCCCAGGTGCGTTTGCTAAACCCTCTCCTTTGTGGCAGATTGTTTAGTTGTTTAAATTGAATTGCATAGTGTTGTTAATTTCAATTCTTGTGCGTAGGGGTGGTTTATTGGGTGTTAGGGGTAGAATTAATTAATGTTAACTGCTGCCCGGAGTTGTTTTATGTGCCAAACTGTCCATATTTGCTATTTGTTGCATGCTGTCCGGGGTTATTAAAGTGTATACTTTATAGCCCGGGTTGGATTATTTTCTGTCAAATTTGTCTGTTTAGCTTTGTGTTGTTTTGTGGTTGATACCATGGCTGCTAATCAGTATGGTATGCTTCCATTTAATGGAAATACAGATTTTGATATTTGGAAACAGAAAATTAAGTGTGTTTTAATACAACAAAAAGTTTTCAGAGTTGTCACTGGTATTTTCCTTGAATCAGAAGATAAGGCTAAGCAAATTGAAATGAACGAAACTGCTTGTTCTACTATTTACTTGAATCTGTCTAATTTTGTGCTTAGGAAAGTGGGTATTCTTGAGTCCGCTAAGGAATTGTGGGAGAAATTGGATAGTCTCTATAGTGATACCTCTTTGCCCGGGAAGTTGTTTTTACTTGAGAAATTCTTTAGGTTTAGGCTTGACCTGACTAAGGATATAGATGAGAACCTGGATGTGTTTAATAAACTGATACAGAATATCAAACAGGCAGGTGATAAACACATAGACGATTATACTCCCATAGTATTACTTAATGCCATTCCCGACTCTTATAATGATGTTAAGTCCGCTATTAAGTATGGTAGGGATGAGATTTCGTTAGATATTGTTGTTAATGGGTTAAGGAGTAAGGAATTAGACCTGAAACATGCTAGGGGTAGTGCTAGTCAGTCCAGGGACTCCGGTGAGGCTATGTTTGTTAGAGGTAGATCTAAGGGTAGTCTAAGAACTCTAAGCAAAATAGTCAAAGTAAGAACACTAGTCAGCCTGGGAGAAAGAGGAGCAAATCTAGGAAGAGAGTGTGTTACAATTGTGGTAACGCTGACCATTTCATTAAGGATTGCCCTAAACCTAAGAAGACCGAGCATGCTAGTGTAGCTGTTGATAAATGTGACCTTGGTGATATTTTGATGGTTTGTGACCATGTTAATTCTGTGCGTAATTCCCTGTCTGATCATGAATGGTTGATTGACTTTGGTTGTACCTATCACACGTCCCCCTTTAGAGATTTGTTTTCTACATATGAATTATGTGATAGTGGCTATGTTTCCTTAGCTGATAATAAGAGATGCAATGTGTTTGGTGTTGGTGATATATGTCTAAAGTTTTCTTGTGGCTCTGTGTTTACCATTAAGAATGTGAGGCATGTCCCTGATTTGTGTCATAACTTGTTATCTGTTGCTGCTTTGGAGAGTAGTGGTTTACAGGGAAAGTGGGGGAATGGTTGCATGAAAATCTTGAAAAATTCTCTTGTGTTGTTTAAAGCTGAGAAGGTCAATAACCTTTATGTGTGTCATGCTAAACCTTTTACTGAGTCTGTGAATGTTGTATGTTCTGATAAGACCTCTTTGTGGCATAATAGGCTAGGACATATGAGCAATAAGGGTTTAGATGTCATGCGTAGGGTTGGTTATTTTGGTAAGGACTCTGTGACTTTTGTGCCTTTCTGTGAATCTTGTGTGTTAGGCAAGCAGCATAGGGTCAGCTTCCCTCCATCCTCTTACCCTAATATGTCTAAGTGTTCGTCTGTGCTTGAATATGTTCATGCTGATGTTTGGGGTCTTGACAGTGTTCCTACCCATGAGGGTATGAAATATTTCCTTTCTATTATTGATGATTTCTCTAGGAAGGTGTGGGTTTGCCTTTTAGAACACAAGTCTGATGTGTTTGTGAGGTTTAGGGAGTGGAAAACCCTAGTTGAAAACCAAACTGGCAGGAAGGTTAAAACCCTTAGGACCGATAACGGGTTAGAGTTCTGTAATAAGGAGATGGACCAAACTGGCAGGAAGGTTAAAACCCTTAGGTTAAAACCAAACTTGTCCTGTAAACGTGTGTTAAACTTTGACTGTGGATAACTGTGGGTTGCGTAATAAAGTGTTTGCCCGTTTTATCTGTTGATATTCCGGGTGACCCGACGATGATGAGTCTTGTCACAACCTTATATTGTTTCTCTATGCCACCTAGGACCAATAAGGTGGAGAATGTTGGAGGTATTGGTCCTACCAAGGCCTCCCTTCCACTTTATTTGCTGAGGCTTGCACCCTATTGTTTTACTCCCACTTTGGTACCTTTTCTTGGTATATATCCTGATCAAATATATACCTATTTTGAGCGGTTGACTTAATCCTCTTGGCTGGCCCCTTCTCTGCTTCCTGTCCGCTGCACTCTTTATCTGGCAGCATGTGAGCCTTTTTTGTCTTGGCTCTCACCCGTGACTTCCTTCTGGCCGTTGCTATTATTTAGAGGCCTTGACCTCTTCTTGTGATAGTAGCCTGCGTAAGTTTGTTTCGGAGAGCAGTGCTCTCTTCTTCTCTTTCCCTTTGTGTGAGAATAGAGAGAGGGTCTTAGTGGTGAGAAGAAAAATTAGAGTGTGCAAAAGCCTCCCCTAGAATGGTGTGTGAGAGTGTGTGGAGATAGACCTGAGCCGGAGACGGATATACGGTCCTAACAGACATGAGCAACTTTTCTGCAAGTTATTTGAAAATAACAATGTTACAATCTGGTAAAAAGGGGGCAAACTCCATAAGTTTCAAAAAGAATTTCCATTTTGGTTATCATTTAAAATGTTTTCATTTAATGTGCAAAGTAAGTGCGCCTACATTGGAGGTAATTGGGGCAGGAATTTCAAGACTATAGGAAAATGGAAGAACTTTACAATGTCATAAGTATGATTCATATTATAAATGGTTTAAAAAGTATTTTAAAAACCTTAACAATGTATGTCTCTACTCATGCAAATGGTTTAGCACATGCATTCCCTTCTCTAGCAAACTTATTAACCATCAAATAAAAACAGTGACAGTATCATTTAATCACTTTGAACAAGATAAACCATGAATTCATTTAATTGATTCATCCATTTGAAATATCTGGTGTCATATACTAGGTATGTATCTGCTCTAGTTCTCCATATATGTAGTACTATGTGGGATTGAGTTGAAACTTGAAAGGGATAATGGAGAGTAGCGAACCTAAGAAGGACGTGAAATTGCCTCTGCTGGAAGCTCGGAGGACGCGTTTCCAGGCGGAACTCAGTTACCTCGCTTCGAAGCGATTTCCTGGCTCGTCTATCGGATAACGTTGACCCGGAGTCTTCTTTTCCTCTCCAAATCTTCTTCCTCTCATTTTCATGCATGTGTTTGTTCATCATCATTTATCTTTTGAGGGTGGCCTGGGGTGATGTGATTATTACGTTGTTCGGCACTTCGCTTCTGCATAATGAACAAATGTGGAAGATGAGCTTTTGGGTTACGTCTTCAAGCATAACTAATTGAAGCTTACCAACCCAATTGTCATAGCAGCATATGCACAAAACAGAATCAGCACAACAAACTAAGTCTAGTTTTGATGTAAAACTGTTCATATGTAAGAGAGAATAAACCGTACGTGAGACCCTAAAAGTCCATCAGCATTTTCAATATCAACAAGTTGAAACAAACTATTTGTAATTACTGAATTATAATTTGTAAGTATAGGCATTAAGTCATAATCATTTGTAATTACTGAATTATAATAGTACTTCTTAGTTATTTTTAACGTCTTTGTTAAGAACACCTGATAGGTTGCACCAAGAACATCTTCAGCCAATACAGCCAGAAAAGTAACTTCAACCTTACTTTTTCGGCTTAGTACACAATTCAACGCGCGAAAGCAAAATTTACGTGTTTGATAAAAAAATTGGCTGATAAGCCTGATAAGCCTGATAAGCCGAAAATGAGGGTTGCCAAACAACCTCTTAAACGTGGGTGGATAGCAAAAAATGTCAAACGATAGTTAAGACAATTAATGAGGAACATAAAGATTTAAATGAAACGTTTCAAAAAGAAAAATTTAAAAATTTATATGAGACAAATAAAGTATACATTTTTATTTAATCATGAATGGGCTATGAATAACAATTTGGAGACTATGAATGAAATTAACAAAGATCTAATAACACATCGTAAGATTAAGCCCTAAGGACACGTTTGGTTAGGGGTAATCATCTATGCAGGTTGAAATCTGATGCACGGTATGTGAGATGTACACGTTTAGTTTACGGGTTTGAAAAAATTTTGGGAATGTTATATTACCAAATACAAAATAATGGAGTGTCATGTATGGGAATGTCAAACCCATATACATCTTAGGTTATCTTACATCCCCCTCCTTGATTATAAATTTGTTCAAAAATTTCTCATGCTAATTTAATTAGCATTCCACAATAGCTCTTCAATCCTATTTAGGTCTCCTATCCAATCAACCCTGCCCAAATTTTTCCCTCTTCAATTTACAAGAGTCTCCTAAATCAGGTAATGACTCCCTCTAAATTTTCTACTCGTTGTACGTTTTCTGCTTCTAATGTATCTTTAATCTTTAATCTTCTTTAATATTCTTCTAATTATTCTTTATTTTGTTTTTTAATCTATTTTAATTTTTCTCTCTATTTTTTCAACACATTGTGCCGTTCTTGAATTTTTCTTGAACCTTCTAATGTTTCTTTAAATCATTAAGGAGACTTAAATATGCTTTTCTTATTATTGTGCCTATTATTTTTAAGAATTTAGTTCACTCTTTTGCTAATCTGAAAAGAGTTTAGCAAAATTAAGTAGAACAACATTCACTTGTTCTTTTTCTACAACTGTTTTGGTAATGATATATTCACCTTTATTTATTAATGTATGTCATTACTTATTTACTTAAACAAAATTATATATTAATGTTCACTGTTGGGTTATTGGGCCGGAGGCCCAACACCCGGCCCAGAGACCATTGAAAGCCCCAGAAGGGTGACAGGCTCATGAAGAATCTGTGACCCGAACGGGAATCGGGGATTCACAATAGTTCATCCCGAATATCCCGAACGGGAAACAGGTCAAATAGTACACTCGGGTCAGATTAACAAACACCAGCCAGGATCAACAGACCGATGCCCGAATGGGCAGTCGGCAAGTGGCAAGGTGCATTAAATGCTAGAGTATGGCATCAGCAAGTGGGAGCATGGGTATCCAAGTGGCTTGAAAACAGCAGCCAGTCGAGTTCAGCCACATCATCACCCCACCTACCCCTTTTTTAGTATAAATAGAGGCGTTAATCTCATTGTAAAGGGTTAGCATTTTGATACTCAAAGCCTTAGCATAAATTATTCACTCTTATTCTTGTATTAGCTACTGTTCCGACATACCGTTCGGGCAATCCAACTCTAATCAACGAATTACTTTAATACAAGTGGGCTTTTGAGTAATATCAATCAGTCTTTATATTTTCTTTTACCCTCGAATTAACACCCACGTCCTTTAATATCCCAAGCATGTGTTGGGCTTTCGGATCTACGGGACTTAACCTCGACATTGGCGCCGTTTGTGGGAAACTTGAATAAAAGTTTCAAACCAACCATTTACCTAAACATCAACCTACCATCAAGATGGTCAGAATCACCTCTCAACATACCGATGGAAGCTCAGAGCGACGCGGGGACAACAGGACTCCGGGGAGGTGGACCTCTCAAGGACAATCCAGTCGGGGATCTTACCAACAGTTTGATGGGGACTTCTTCATCCCCGAAGCACTGAGGAGGAACCCCCACGCCATGCGAGATCTAGCCCAAGTGATGCAGCAGTTGGCGGATGAGCAAGATGGGGGGCAGTCCAACCACACAGATGAAACCGGGTACACACTCCCGTCCCCACTCCGACGGATGCAACCATTCAATGAGGAGACCACTCATACAGAAACAACCAGGGCTTCGGCCCATTCATGGGCCTATCAGGGAGATCACCGAAGGGCTCACACGGCTAGGGACAGGCAGCACACTCCCAGTGACAGCACCCCGACCGGGTCCCGAGCCAGAGGAATTACGCCAGTTGGGCACCGTTTCCAGAATGAAGACTGTGATGGCACCAGATTCATACGGAGACGTCGGAATGAGAGAACACCCCCACCAGAGGGAAATCGGGATTTTGTCGATCTAAGAACTCCACCACCACCTCCCTAACAGCCCATGTAACACCCCGCCCCATAGGCCCCGAGGTAGTTACTTCTGACCTCTAGTACTGTCCTCACAAACCTCCACTAGCCTATTCCGCGCACTTTGTCCTCACTCGTGCGCACCCTGAGAAACTTCCCAGGGGGTCACCCATCCCAAGACTACTCCCGTGCAAGCACGCTTAACTTTGGAGTTCTTGGTGATGAGCTCCCTTAAAAGGAGATGCATCTTGTTGGTATGAGTAGTACTATCAATCCTCTTATATTAATCTCGGGTATTACAATCACCCCCACTTAGGATCGCAACATCCTCGTTGCGCCCTTAACAATCTCAATCAAACCCCAGAATCTTTCCCCGCTAAGTGCCCGCTCGATATCCAACGGGTCAGCACACTGTCGCAGGGTTGCTCTGATACCATTTGTAACACCCCGCCCCATAGGCCCCGAGGTAGTTACTTCTGACCTCTAGTACTGTCCTCACAAACCTCCACTAGCCTTTTCCGCGCACTTTGTCCTCACTCGTGCGCACCCTGAGAAACTTCCCAGGGGGTCACCCATCCCAAGACTACTCCCGTGCAAGCACGCTTAACTTTGGAGTTCTTGGTGATGAGCTCCCTTAAAAGGAGATGCATCTTGTTGGTATGAGTAGTACTATCAATCCTCTTATATTAATCTCGGGTATTACAGCCCAGGAGGAGGAAATGGCCAAAATGAGGAGGCAGGTGACTAAAATGGGAGAGCAGATGAACAGAACACCCGTACAATCCACCTCAGTGCAGGCCGAGATCACTTCCCCCTTTACCCGGAAAATAATGAATGTTGAAATCCAGAGGGATGCCAGACCGCCGACCGGTCAGATATATGATGGGGCGGGAGATCCCCATGTACACTTGAGAAGTTACCAAGGAGGGCTCATGTTGTTGGGAGCAACAGATGCAGCCATTTGCCGACTATTCTTCAGCACGCTCAGGGGCCTGACCAGAAGTGGTTCGGAACCCTGCAACCTAGATCGATTGGCAGTTTCGGCGAGTTGTCATCCTTGTTCTTGGCACAGTTTGCTTCCAGTGCCACCCCGAAGCAGCACTTTAGTTACCTGACCAGTGTTAAGCAGGGACTGAAGGAATCCATCAATCAATTTCTGAAAAGATAGAGGGACGAGACCCTAAAGGCCGGAAGCATGACGGAGGACACGACAATCACCCTCTTCACTGATGCCCTCTAGACCGGGGAACTTTACAAAGACCTGAAGAAGAATCCGGGCACGACATATGCCGAAGTGCTGGATAGGGCTCGAAAGCATGCAGCACTTGAAGAAGAAATCATGATCAGGGATAAGGTAGCTACACCGTCTGCACCGACGATATTGGTCGATCAGCTGGGTCCTATCCCAGCGGCCGCACCCCCTCCAAAGATAAAACGGTTCACCCCGCTCATCCTTTCCATTGCAACGATTTTCCAAAATGAGAAGGACAACATTCCCCCTCTAACGAATTCCAAGTCTTTTGTGGGATCAGATGAAAACGCCTTCTATAAGTACCACAAACGGAAGGGCCACCCCACCCATTTCTGCCGAGCATTGCATGTTGCTATTGAAGAACTGATCCAGCAAAGCCACCTGGATAAATATGTAAACAAAGACCCGAATGGTGAAGGCCCCCCTCAGAGGTCGTACAAAAAGTCTAACAGTTGGAGAAGTGATGATCAGCGGGACGCTGAGCCAAAGAATGATGCATACATTCCACAGAGGGAAGACGGGGAAGGATCAGGGAACCCCGGAAAGAAACTTAGGATGGAAGTAAAAGTGATTTTTGGGGGAGCATAAATAGGAGATACAAAGGCCGAACGGAAGCGTTTTGAGCAGAGTCTGCTGGTGGCATCCGTTCCCACCCCCACCCCCACCCCCCACAGAAGAAGGGCAGGATTGAACCCATGACTTTCGGTCCTGCCGACCTGCCTGCATCACCAAGTCCGCACAGGGACGCACTGGTGGTGAGTATGTGTATTGATGATGCTCTTGTTCGCCGGGTGTTGGTGGACACAGGGAGCAGTGTGAAAGTTCTGTATTTACACACGTTCGAGACCATGAATCTGAGGAAGGATCTGTTGAAGCCGCTGAAAACGCCATTGGCGGGATTTACGGGAAACTGCATTAATGCAGAAGGGACCATCTCCCTTCTGGTTGAAATTGGGGATGAAGCACATCGGGCTGCTGTCCATATGACGTTCGTGGTCATAAACATTGATTGTGCCCAGTGCCCACAACGCCATACTAGGCCGACTGGGCTTGGAAGATTTGGAGGCAATTACTTCCGTTCGGCACTCCTGTATAAAATTCTCAACCGACACCGTTGTGGGGGTAGCCCGAACAGATCCAACCACAGCCCGGATTTGCTATCGGGAAGTGATGAAAAAGATAAATACCCGGGGCATGCGCATCAACAGCATTGAGGAGGAGGCTCGGACCTCAGAATTTGTGGCGCGCCCCGAGCCGGCCACATTGTTAGAACAAATTGAGCTTGACTCGACCTCTAACCGAAGGGTCGCAATCGGGGTAGATTTGGAACCAGAGATCAGAGAAGGAGTTATTGCCACACTAAGTGAATTCCAGATCCTTTTTGCACGAGGGCCAGAAGATATGCCGGGTATCGATCCAAAAATTATTTGCCACAAGTTGGTCGTTCGGCCGGAGGTCAAATCGGTACATCAGAAGAAAAGGTATCAGTCAGCCGAACGGTGTGAGTTCACAAAGGTAGAGGTGGCCACACTTCTGAAAATCAAGCATATTAAGCCAGTCATACATGTGGAATGGGTATCCAACGTGGTTCTTGCTCTGAAAGGGCCAACCTGGAGGATGTGTGTGGACCATTCCGATCTGAATAAGGCATGCCCAATGGATCCCTATCCGGTACCCAAAATTGACTTATTGGTGGACGAGACTGCTGGGTGCGAGTTGCTGAGCTTCATGGATGCCTTTCTGGGGTATCACCGGGTCTTTATGCACCCAGATGATGCGGAAAAAACAGCGTTCGTTACCTCGGACGGCGTATTCTATTATATCGTTATGCCGTTCGAGTTAAAGAACGCCATGGCCACATTTCAAAGGATGATTGGGATGCTATTCAAAGAGGTTTTGAGGGTCAACATGGAAGCTTATGTGGATGACATCCTGATCAAAAGCATGAAGAAGGAGGATCATGTTCAGGATATGAGAAAAATGTTTGGGATCATGAAGAGAGTAAACATGAGATTGAATCCTAAGAAGTGTGCTTTTGCAGTCCGGGGAGGCAAATTCTTGGGATACATGATGAGCGAGCGGGGAATTGAGCCTAACCCTGAAAAAGTAAAGGAAATAATGGACATGGAGGCTCCAAGGAACGTGAAGGAGGTTCAGAGATTGACTGGTCTGCTGGCAGCCCTAAGCAGGTTCCTTTCCAAGTTGGCCGACCGAGCAATCCCATTTTTCCAGATTATGAAGAAGGCGAACCCGTTCGAATGGATAGCACAGTGCCAAGCGGCCTTCGAAGATTTCAAGACATACATGTCCTCACCCATGGTCTTGACAAAGGCTGATCCAGGGGAACACCTGTACATGTACCTAGCGGTGGCCGATCTCGCCTTAAGCTCAGTACTGTTGAAAGAAGATATTGGCGTTCAGCGGCCAATTTATTTTGTAAGAAAAGCCCTGAACGGGCTGGAGACAAGGTACACCATAATGGAGAAAACTATCCTTGCCTTAATAGCAGCCATCAAACGTCTGGCACCATACTTTCAGGCCCATCAGGTGACCGTACTTACAACTCAGCCACTCGCCACCATTCTTAGAAACCCTATGGCAAGCAGGCGAATCACAAAATGGGCCCTCCTGATCGGGCAGTGTGATGTGGAGTTCAAACCGAGGCCCAGCATCAAGGGATAGGCATTGGCAGATTTTATATCAGAATGCACTGCTCGGTCATCGGAGAGTGAGGCTAACAAGAATGACATCGGAGAGTGGGCGCAGATGATCCCGACACATATCCAACGGTCTGCCCACCAAGAAACCTTGACGACACCGGCAACCATGGTCCTTCAGGTGGAGGCTATCTCATACGCCGTTCCTAGTTGGGTCACGGACATGACCAACTATCTGAAGGACGGGGTTCTTCCAGAAGATAAGAACGCGGCATATAACGCAAAATGCATTCAGAGGAGGGCCGCAATGTTCGGGCTGGTGGATGGGCAACTATACAAAAAGACATTCAGGGGGGGAAATTGGCAAAAAAATTGGGAAGGCCCGTATCATGTTTGGAAGAAATACGATTCAGGGACGTTCGGCCTCAAAACTACAGAAGGTCGTTTGGTAGGAACCTGGAACGTTGAGCACCTGAGGAAATTCTATCAATAAAAACGGTTGTTGCCACCTCTTGAGCATTTAAACAAAAGAGAAAGAGGGAGACCTAACTTCCAGAAAAGCCTCACCTCGACCATAAACATTGAGAACCATTCTGGATGACCAAATGGGGATCATTGCTATGGCCTGGAGGGAGCCATCATCTCAGCTAAAGTTTTGACCTTGCGCTCTGAACAAACAAGTAAAGGATTCAAAACGGCTTGGAAGTGATGTTAAAGCCATAAGTATGGACGAGCCGAGCGACATTCGGTAAAACGGATGAGCCGAACGGGGGATCGGAACTATGGTTTTTAAATATCGCCTCAGTCATTAGCTCCGACGAACCACGACGACACCGGATCGAAGGGTGGAATCCAAACTAATGATTTGAAGGTGAGTCTCCATTTTAGCCATATGGAGGAAATTACCCGAACAGGAGATCCTACTTATAGTTTGAAAGTGGACATCTCAAAACCCTGGTATGGATGATCCGGATCAGAGAAAACCGGATGGATTAGCATTGGAACTATAGGTTTGGAAGATGGAAAGAATGGTAAAATAGCATGATCGGGAAATAATCTGAAAGAATAAATCTTTATTCTTCGGCACTACCGGCCAGGGAATACAAGAAAAGGCAAGAATAAGTACGAAAAGAAGAGTACAAAGGTTATGCTACCGGAGGATCCCTGACTAGGGAAGATATGGGATGAGAACCGCCAGCTTGTGCCGAATCCTGAGAGGATGCTTTTTTCCTCTTCACCATGACCCGATTGTAAGTATTTCCAAACAGGTCATCAAACCCGGCCTCATCAGGGTTGAACGGCTTGGGGAAATGCTCCATGATCAAATCAAGGTTTCCATCAACCAGCAGATCCTGGCTCTTTGTCACTGTTTCCTTAGTCAAAGCATCTAAAAAGGTCGTTCCTTCCAGTGTCTCATCCAGGAGTTTGATTCCCGCCACGATAGGATCCTTGCTGGCACGCAGGTACTGGCTAAGATGAGGCCCTAAAAACTGCCGAGCGGTCTCTTCCAGGGCAACACTCAGTCCTTTCCCTCGTTGGAAGTCGATTACCGCTTGTTTGGTGATCTTGGAGACATTGGCCGTATAAGGAGCGGGGGGATTTTCACCTTGGGCCTTCTCGAACCTCATCATAGCAGTTTCAACCACTTTCACCTTGCCTTTGAGGTCGCTGATTGCCCGGTCGCGACGGCGAATCCTCTCCTCCATCTCAGCCAACTCGGCCATCGCTCTTTCGCCTTGGCTGGCACGATCCAGTAGGTCCGCAATCAGCTTACGGGTGGCATCAAGGAGGGTTTTGCTCTCATCTCGATCACGAGCCAGGAGCATCATCTCTCGCTCGACAGCAAGGAAAGCCCGATGATAATAAACCTCAGTCTGAAGAATGACAACCATGATTAAAACAAAATCTAAGGGAATGCAAAATTTGCAACATGAGCCAGAAGAATTCATACCTTGATGGTCTCAAGATGACCTGCCTCGACCAGGTCAGACCAATGGGTCAGATTGGTAAGGCTAGGGAAGCCTTTAGGGAGGTGCTGCACCACATGGAAGTGGGTGTCTGGCCAAACAGATACCTCCCTTCTGCGCGAGGCCCCACGTTGAAGAACTCCACAATCATCCGGTCATCGATCGGCATGTTGGCAAGAGCCGAATCCTCTGACTTAGCAGGTGGGGGTAGACTTCTTGGGCACAGTCTCTGGACCGGTCAGGTCAACCACATGATCGATCAGGATGAGCTCGCTACTGCCATCAGCCCGACGCCTTTTCCAGGTTTCAACGGTCAGTTTTTCTTTCCCCTTCCCATTGGGGACCATTGAGGTGGAAGCAGGGGTGGAACGCTTGGCCTCAGCTGAAGGAATTACACCTGCACAAAGTACAATCAAGGTAAGATACCAGGATTGAGGGGCAGACAAGCCGAATAGTCCACCAAAACAAAGGTTTACCAATGCCCGCAGCTAGAATCTTAGAAGGGGTGACATAGGCCCCTAGATTCTGCGAACACCCCAGACGAAGTCGATCGTACTGGCAAAGTAGGGCGGCATCCAGAACGGGTGCAATATACTTGACTGGGTAAGTGTTTCAGCGGTTGGGGAAAGGAAGCGGGTTGCCCACATGGACAAAGAAGAAACGTTATTCCCATTTTTCAGGAGCAATAGGATTATCCGTGAATAGCTGATGTTCGGGGCAAGCAACCAGCCTCAAGTACCTAATAGTCCAGTAGGCCTGATAGTTGTTGTGATATAAAAACAGATCAATGTTAGGGGAAATCTTCATATCATGACACCGGATGATGAATCCGATCAGGATGCGGTAGGTGCTAGGCATGAACTGAGCCGGAAGCATAGAGACCCGACGAAGGAAATCCACAATGAATGGGTGCAGGGGGAAACGAAGCCCAGATGCAAGGGAATCAAGATGCACCAGCACGTTCCCCGATCGATGCCTCATTGGATGCTTAATGAAACCTGCATAATATTCCCGGGGGGTGGGGGAGACAGGAATTGGCGAATCTGCCATTCGGCATCCTCAGGAAGGCGCTGGCGCTGCTTTCTGGTGCGATGAAAGTGTAATGATATGCGAGGGGGCCGTTCAGGCATCCCCTTCTCATAAAGGGCAAGATCATTGCCCGAGGAACATCCATCATCCATGAGAGGTAGTTCGGACTAATGGGACGCTGAAGTGTTGGTTGAATCTGATACTTGGGATGAAGATGCTCCCGCTTGACCAGCAATGTTGTTCTTTCCTCTGGGACGACGAATGAGTGACATGTCGTCTGTATCTGAAGAACAGGAGGAAAGGGACATAATAAGGAAGGAACTAAATGCCTTCAGAGGGACCTAAGAATCCTAGATAGAAAGCGTAAGAGAAATTAGAAAAGATTGAAGCAGCAGAAAAATGAGAAGGAAGCACCTCTCTTCTTGTAGAGGAAAGTGCCACCCAAAACCGGAATCCGTAAGGGACACGTGGCAGAAGGTGATTGCGAGCAATCATGACACCTAGTTCACGACCCAAGATGGACATCCCGAGCAGAGATCGACGCGTGCCTTCATGATGTGATCATCCCGAACGGAAAAAGACCTCGAGGGACCAAGGAAAAAGAATGAAAGTCGCGAAAAACGTACGGGCAGATTCCTGAACGAAAAAATGAGCCTTGGGAAATACCGTTTGTAGCCATACTTAAATCTCCCGAATGGGGAAGACTGCAGAACTGTCAAAAAGAAAGAAACGACAAAGTCCTAATTGGCCAAATCCCGAAGGGAAAAGCGAAAAATGGAGGAAATAAAATAAATATAGCAGTTGGGCCTGGACAATATCGATCAGGGGAAGGTCAGAAGCTTGGACCGGCCTCCCCATCTGTTGCTACAGCTTGGCCACAAAAGGGCCGCAAGATGTGTTGGCAACCCATGGCATACAGATCCCCGGCTAGGGAATTATTCCAATGCTTACCCCAGGGATCCTTATCAAGCAACTCGACTCCCGCTCTGCGCCTGGGCTGGCCCCGAGGGAACTGCTCGATGTAATTCCCAAACACAGCGGGAAGTTGGTGCAGGGCATACTCATCCTTGATGGCGGAGAACTCATCGGAGGATTTGAATGATTCCGAACGGTAGATAAGTCCACAATCACCTCATAGGGACCGTCCGGTATACGGGAGGCCATTTCCAAGAACTTCACCTGCGCAGCCTCAACGGCGGCCACCTTGGCCTGAGAAGCGGCCAGCTGAACTCAAAGTCCGTTGTAACACCCTGGCCCCGTAGGCCTCGAGGTAGTTACATCTGACCTCTAGTACTGTCCTCACAAACCGCCACTAGCCTTTTCCGCGCACTTTGTCCTCACTCGTGCGCGCCCTCAAAAACTTCCCAGGGGGTCACCCATCCTAAGACTACTCACGTGCAAGCACGCTTAACTTTGGAGTTCTTATCTAATGAGCTCCCTAAAAAGGAGATGCACCTTGTTGGTATGAGTAGTACTATTAATCCGTTTAAATTAAATCTCATGTATTACAATCACCCCCACTTAGGAACGCAACGTCCTCGTTGCGCCCATAAACCAATCTCAATCATATCACAAAATCTTTTCCCCTGCTAAGTGTCCGCCCGATATCCAATGGATCAACACACTATCGCAGGGTTGCTCTGATACCATTTGTAACACCCCGGCCCCGTAGGCCCCGAGGTAGTTACATCTGACCTCTAGTACTGTCCTCACAAACCGCCACTAGCCTTTTCCGCGCACTTTGTCCTCACTCGTGCGCGCCCTGAGAAACTTCTCAGGGGGTCACCCATCCTAAGACTACTCACGTGCAAGCACGCTTAACTTTGGAGTTCTTGTCTAATGAGCTCCCTAAAAAGGAGATGCACCTTGTTGGTATGAATAGTACTATTAATCTGTTTAAATTAAATCTCAAGTATTACAATCACCCCCACTTAGGAACGCAACGTCCTCGTTGCGCCCATAAACCAATCTCAATCATATCACAAAATCTTTTCCCCTGCTAAGTGTCCGCCCGATATCCAACGGATCAACACACTATCGCAGGGTTGCTCTGATACCATTTGTAACACCCCGACCCCGTAGGCCCCGAGGTAGTTACATCTGACCTCTAGTACTGTCCTCACAAACCGCCAATAGCCTTTTCCGTGCACTTTGTCCTCACTCGTGCGCGCCCTGAGAAACTTCCCAGGGGGTCACCCATCCCAAGACTACTCCCGTGCAAGCACGCTTAACTTTGGAGTTCTTGGCTAATGAGATCCTTAAAAAGGAGATGCACCTTGTTGGTATGAGTAGTACTATTAATCCGTTTAAATTAAATCTCAAGTATTACATCCGCCCAGCTCGTTCTCAAGCCTTTGCTTCTCTTCAGCAAAGGCCTTCCGTTCAGCCTCAGAGGTAGCGAGGGCAGTAGCGGCAGCCTGTTCGGCAGAAGTTTGAGCCACGATCAGCTCCCATTCCTTGGCCAGATGGGATTCCCGCAGCTGCAAGCTGTATAGCCCCATATGCAAACCGTTCAGAGATAAAGAACGAGAAAGGAAGTGGGGTACCTTTAGTTATAATAAGGAAGAAATGGAAGGATAGGGAATGAGGTACCTTCAGAGCCGTTAAGGCAACACACTCCTACGCTCGATCGACCAGAAGATTGGGGAGCGGGAAATTATTGAAGAAAGCAAAGGTAGACCAGATCTGGCTCGCAGAAGAGCCGACCCTCTCCAGAATCTCATGGATCGGGTCCTCTAGAGAAATCTGGTTGATCTGCCGCATGACAGTGGCAGCGTTGATCCGCTCGGTCTCCATATTCATCTCATGAGGGGCCTGAAAGTGTTCAGAAAAGGGATACATTTTTTCTAACCCGAACAGGTTATCCATCAACATATCATCAATGTCAGTCTGCCCCAGGGGGACCTGATGAATATGGTGAACCTCCTGGACAGGCTGAGGCGGCTCGGTACTCTGAGGAGCGGCAGTGAAAGATTTGGGATGGCTATTCTTCTTAGCCTTCTTCCTCTTGCCCACTCCACCGGCAGCAAGCACGTGACTATCATCCATGGGAGCGTCTGGGTTGGGAGCTGAAAAAATAACAAAGGCGAAAGTTAGTACCTAACGATCTTGCCACGTGGGAAACTAAAAGGGGACGTTTCTCGCACGGGAAGGACCGCCCGGCCCATGGCACTTGGTTTTCAGTCAAGTAAACCCAGGAATACGGGCAGTCCCTATCCCGGTTTGGACGAGCCGATCATGAGTAAGGTACTCCAAGATGTTGCAGATTTTGTCCTGCTCCACCGCAAAAACATCCTTGTAGATCTCCTCGGTAAGAAGCGGATCTGGAGATTTACGGGGGAAGGCATTCCACCGGTTCGGGATCAAACCGTCCGGGATGGAAACGAAGTAAAACCGGTCTTTCCACCCTTTGATAGAAGTTAAGTTGCCCTTGAACAATATATGTTCCGTTCGGGCACTTGTGACCAAGTACCCATGTGTTTGCTGAGGGGCCACCTTGAAAAATTGATGAAACAGATCCAGATGGGCGTGACCTTGGCGTCCACGCAACGGCAGATCCGACCATCACCCGACAAGAGTTCGGCATGATTTGGGCTGGTACAACTTCGTAAAATTTGAAAAAAGAAACGAAAAATGGGTGTAGCGGGAACCTAAGCCCGGCCTTCACTGAATCCATATGGACTACCACCATCCCATGAAAATGCCGCATTGGGTGAAGTCCAGCCCGAAGGCGGAAGTCCACTGGGACCAGGATTAGGGCTGGAATTTGGGCCCTGTTGTGAGAGGTCAATTTCTGTCTCCTCTCCTTGATCAATCTTAGGTCAATCCTATAACGAGGGACATCGCCCGGGGGACCAGCCACCATAGAGGCAATTTCATCACCAGATTCCGTGCCGTCAGAGTCCTCACCGGAAGAAGTAGAGTCAGTAGAATCTTTATCAACCGCCTCCACCGTCACATTAGTAGCAACATCATCAAAGGGAACAGCTGTGGCGTCCTGTGCAGCGGCATCACAGACTTCTCCTTGGGAGGCCGTCTCGGAATCAGAACCAGAAGATTGTGGTCGAGAAAACATGTTGACCAAACACGAAGTAGAAAAGGTAAGAGGAAGGGGCAGAGATTACCTGAACGAGCGAAGCTTGGGAGTCCTAGAGAGAAGGGAGCACTAAAGCACGAAGAAGATGGGAATTCAAAACCCAGATCCGAAGAACTAAAGGCCTACTTAGAGCCTGACAAGCGCCGATTCATTGACCTACCGAAAGGAGACACGTCACCAGGAGCGCTTGATGGGACACGCGTCACGCGGAGCAACAACGACCAGTAATCATGACGATTACGGGGAAACTAAACCGACAGCCGCAATAAACTACTAATTCATGACATCAGATAATCGGTAAAAATCTCGTTTGAGATTGCCGAACGACGTAGAACGATTCTACTTCCTTATGCACTCATTACCGTCCGAGAGATCGGAAATGGGGGACTTGTGTTGGGTAATTGGGCCAGAGGCCCAACACCTGGCCCAGAGACCATTGAAGGCCCCAGAAGGACGACGGGCCCGTGAAGAAACTATGACCCGAATGGGAACCGGGGGTCCATAATAGTTCATCCCGAATATTCCGAACGGGAAACGGGTCAAGTAGTACACTCGTGTCAGATTAACAAACACCAGCCAGGATCAACACATCGCTGCCCGAACGTCCAGTCAGCAAGTGGCAATGTGCATTAAATGCTAGAGTATGACATCAGCAAGTGCATGGGTATCCAAGTGGCTTGAAAACAACAGCCAGTCGAGTTCAGCCACGTCATCACCCACCTACCTCTTTTTTAGTATAAATAGAGGCATTAATCTCATTGTAGAGGGTTAGCATTTTGATACTCAGAGCGTTAGCATAAATTATTCACTCTTATTCTTGTATTAGCTACTGTTCCGACATACTGTTCGGGCAATCCAACTGTAATCAACGAATTACTTTAATACAAGTGGACTTTTGAGTAATATCATTCAGTCTTTATATTTTCTTTTACCCTCGAATTAACACATACATCCTTTAATATCCAAAGCGTGTGTTGGACTTTCAAATCTACGGGACTTAACCTCAACATTCACTAATCTTTCTCTTTGGATGAAAGATCCACAATGTATCTTTGTCATTTGTATAATTAATCATAATTCATTTAGTTTTGATTTTATTTATTGTTAAGGTATTTTTTTCTTTAATTTAAATTAGTTTAAATGGATGTTGTAATAAGTTTACTGTGTTAAGAAAAAATTCTTAAAGAGCATTGGAGTAAATCATCAAATTTTTAATATAAGATATCATTCAACCAAACAAATCAATGTGATATTTTTTAGTTTTAATAAACACAAATGAGATACAATTAAACACATTCTCATTAATATAATATTTTGAGAAAAGGGTCGAATAAGGCCTTCTACTATTATGAAATAGTCACATAAAGTCATCTACTCAATAAAGTGTCATATAAGTACCTCTATTTGTAAAAAGCAATCAAATGAGTCATAATGACCTATTTAACACCTCTTAATCCCGGTTTCAACGTACTTCTGACCATCTTTTTAGAATACATTATACAACATATGTCTAATATTTAACTAAGATTGGTTGAAATACAAGTCAAAAAAATCGACATGTATGCTAAAATCAGGATTAGGAGATGTTAAATAAGCCGTTAGGACTCATTTGATTGCTCTATACAAATAAAGGTACTTATATAACACTTTATTGAGTACGTGACCTTATGTGACTATTTCATAATTGTATAAATCCTTATTTGACCATTTTCTTTAATATTTGTGAAGTAACATTATTCCAACGGGCCTAAAGTATACTCGACCGTTTGGAAGGCCCAAGATTAGTAAGGAGAAAACGAAAGAGAACGAGTCAATGGGAACTCGCTGCGTTCAACTTGAAACGTAACTTTGCGCTCGCTCTCAGTTCGTCAAATCGGGTTCTTCCTCATTATTCTTTTTGCCACTGCTATCAGAAATTCAAATTCATCGCGTATGGAATCTGTGGAAAACGACGAGGAGCAGTGCATCGGTTCACTTCACAAAAATAAAAAGAAACAGAGTTCTAGCAGCAAAGCTGTTCCGAAATCTCAGCAAAACAATACTGCGAAAGGGACCTTCAATGTGAAGGTGGAAGTTCCCGAGGAACCCAATCGTAAACGGAGCTCGAACAAGATTTCTGATTGTAAAGCTAAACCCATGAAACAAGAGGCTGTTGACGATTTTCAAGTGTGCAAATCCAAAGCCGCGGTTAAAAAAACTGAAAAGGTTTCTTCTTTCTTGTTTCCTGTTATTTTTCCTATAGTTAGTTTAGTTTGATTGTTTGGTTTAAAATCGGGGTTTTGGGGTTAACGGTGTTTAGGTGTTATTAACCTCCACTTTAGTTTAAAGAAGTGATAAAAGAAGTGATGTTATTAACCTTTTGCTTTTTGGTGGAAGGTAATAAAAAATTACGGATGCTAGTGAAGGGTGAGAGGTGCTACGGGTATAACGCTCATGACCTCAAATTTTCACTTTTTGACCTCCAATTTGGGGTCGCTTCAATTCTTCACCTTTTTGTACTCCAATTTCGGTGTTTTTCTGTGTTTTGGAAGGTTGGACTATCAATTGCCCCCTCTTTCCCTATAGTTCTTCATCTTTTTCCCCAAAACTTTAGTTTAGTTATTCATATTATTGTGACTTATCCATATAATCCCAAATCTTCTGAGTTCCTTCAGTTTGTTCTAAAGTATATCCATTATGCGTAGTATATAAATTTCCAAAATTGCTTCTTTATATGTTTATATGACTGGTAGTATTGAAAAAGATCAACATTGAAATATAAATTTAATTTTATACCCCATATATATTTGTCAATAAAAAACGCGTGTTTTACTAATACTCCATCTTATTACCTCTCCCCAACAATATCTCTCCAAAAAAGGTAAGTTTATGTTTCAGGCTTGCACTAACCTTCTCCTTCTTAACTGACTTCCGTTATTAACACCTCATCCAAATAAACCTAAGTTGCAGAAAAAGATGAAGGATGTAGAACAAGAGGACGAGGACGATTCAAAAGATTGTAAATCAAAAAATGCCGCTAATAAAACAGAAAAGGTTATTTTTTTCTTAAGCTTGTATTGTTGTTATGATAATTACTTTGATATTATTGTTTAGAATTAGATATTTGGGATAAATGCGCAGGAAAAGGTGAAGAAAGAGGAGGAAGATCTGCAGATTATTACTGGAAAGAAAAAAGAGAAGAAGGTTTATGATTTGCCTGGACAGAAGAGGGATCCTCCAGGGGAAGTATGTGGTTGTATTTCTGAAGAACCTTTTGTGTATTAGAAATTTCCTTTTATCATAAAGTGACATACTGACATACACACTCTAATAAAGTCCTGCATATTAGAAGCAATAAAAGAAAATGATGTAATAAAGTTTCCCCCCTAATAGTGTTTTTTGGTTTTTTGGTTTGAGTGTTCCAGGGTGACCCATTAAGGATTTTCTATGAATCGCTATACAAACAATTGCCAGAAAGTGACATGGCTACAATCTGGTAAGGGAATATTTATGTGATTAAATGTTTCTTTTTGTTGCCAAAGTGCCATCATATATAAGCATCATATTCTACAAATAGTGTCATTGGTGAGTGGTTGGCTCATTGGGAAAGTAGTATTGGTCAATATTTGGTCTGATATGTATGTATGGTTGCTTTAGCTTTAATGTTTCTGAAGTTTTTTGAGTATAGAACTTGTCTAAGATGCCTGTTTCTTAAACTTGGCCCAAAAATGCTATTTGGAAGGGAATGACACCCACCATGATGCACTGTTTTGAATATGTGATGAAGTATTTTTTGGGTTGCATTTTATGTTGTTGATATTTTCTTTCTTTTTTCTTTTTTCTATGTACTAGCAAATGAAGCGGTACTAGTTTAACATATGTTGGGTGCTCTTATTTGGCTTTACCATGAAAGTGTTAAGAAAATCGAATATAATTAAAACTAAGGTTTAACCTTTTTAAATTGTTTGACATATACTTAAATTCCTTAGCCTTTTTATGATATAAACATTGAAACAGAATGAATCTGAAGTTGTGAACAAATACAAATCATAAACTTAGTGGGTTGTAGCAATGGTATACTTAACCCATACATTTTCTAGCCTTCAAGTTCCGCCATGAGGTCATTTTTTGATATCATGCGTTTCGCAAGTCAGGATAAAAGAGGAGGGTGTTGTGGTAGGCGCGTGATGAATAACAATATCACCTAGTCACATCACAAGGCATGAATTGAAATATGAATATCGTTGCAACTATGCCGTTGCTCAGAAGTGATGCGTCACCCTAATGCCGGGGGTGGTGTCAAATATGCAAAGGCAAGGTGTGGAGGTAGTCAAGGTGTGAAGTGAAGAAGAGAAGACAAGTTGCTAGATTGCGATTTGGAACACGGAATGCTGACTCTCTTACGAGAAGATCATCGGAGGTAGTCGAGGTTACGCGAAGGAGGAATAGCAGCATTATGTGTGTGCAAGAAACTAAATGAGTTTTGGAGAAAAGGCACGTGCGATAAATTTTGGAGGTTTTAAGTTGTGACATTCGGGGAGAGAGAAGATCAGAAATGAAGTAGGCAGTATTGACACGTGATTATGTTGAGGGTGTGGGGGAAGTCAAAAAGAAGGACCACATCATGAGCATTAAATTAGTAATAGGACATGAGATCACGTCCGTCGTAAGTGTCTATGCACAACAAGTGGGATTGAATGCATCTATTACTCAATAATTTGGGGAAGATCTTGAGGCAGTGGTGAGACGATTGCCAAAGAGAGAGAAGTTGGTCATAGGAGGCTACCTTATTGGGCATGCGAGCCCAAATTGTGATTGTTTTGAGAGTATCCATAGAGGACATGGTTTTGACACTAGAAATGAAGCGGGAAAAAACATCCTGTTTTATTTCTGGTCTGAAAAAATACCCTGAATTTTGCCTCAACATATGAGTTGGATGTAATGAACATTTAGTTCAAGAAAAGAGACTTTTGTCTTATGACCTATAAAAGTGGAGCTAATAGTACCCAAATTGACCACTTCTTAGTACAAACGACTTGGAGAACTACCTACACTGATTGTAAGGTTATCCCAGATGAGAGTGTTGTCACTCAACATTCCATGCTTGTGCTTGATTTTCAAGGTAAGAAGAGAAGGCGAGTTAAGCATCAAGTGGAGCTAAAGACAAATTGGTGGAGGTTCGAAAGGGATCTCCAACAAAGTTTTGCACACCAACATGTTGGAGGAAGATGTATGATGTATTGATAATGACGCACATGTGGATGATGTGTAGTTACCATTAGAGTTGACCATTAGCAATGTGGCAAAGGAGATACTCAAAGAATCTAAAGGATGTCTGCCACAAAAAAATGACACATCTTGGTGGAATGATGAGGTGAAACAAGCAATAAGGACCAAACGCGAATGCTACTAGAAGTTGGGCAAAAGTTGGAGTGAGAGAAAATAGAGGACTACAAAGAGAATAAAAGAAAAGCAAAGAAAGATGTAAAGGAAGCAAGAGGGAAAATGAACAAATAGTTGTATCTAAATTGGATTTTAAAGAAGGAGAAAAAGATATTTACAAACTTACTTGTCTTCGTGATCGTAGGACTCAAGATATCCGAAAAGTTAAATGTGTGAAAGATGTCGATCAAATGGTACTAATGGAGGATGGGGAAATAAAAGAGAGGTGGAGGTCATGCTTTGATACCTTGTTCAACGAGAATAAAGTGCAAGGTATTGGTGATCTTACTATACCAGATTGTATGATAAATCATGATTTTGTGAGAAGGATCCAATTGACAGACGTTAAAGAGGCTTTGAGAAAGATGGCGCAGAAGAAAGTAGTGGGTCCACATGACATACCGATTAAGGCCTGAAGAAGTTTGGGAGAGAGACATCGAGTGGCTAACACGTTTGTTCAACATGATTTGGAGAACAGCAAAATGCTAACGAGTTGACGGAAGAGTACTCTTATTCCCCTATTTAAAAATAAGGGTAATGTTCGGAATGCGCCAACTATCGAGGTATTAGACTTATGAGTCACACCATGAAAATTTGGTAGCGAGTGGTTGAACAAAGACTCCGAAAAAATGTGAAAATTTTGGAGAATCAGTTTAATTTTATGCTTGGACGCTCAACAATTAAGACCATTCACCTTCTTAGACAAGTGGAGAAATATAGACACTAAAAATGATCGGCATTTGGTGTTCATTGACTTAGAAAAGACATATGATAAGGTACCTCTAGAAATCTTTTGTTGGGCCTTGTCTATAAAAGGCATATTACGCAAGTATATCAGTATCTTCATGGTTATGTATGAGTCTTGTACCACAAGTGTTCGTACTAGTGTAGGGAGGACTGTGGAGTTCCGTGTCACTATCAGAGTGCACTAAGGATTGACTCTGAGTCCTTTCTTATTTGGTATAGTCATGGATGAACTTACGAAATCAATTCAAATATCGTGGGGTATGATGTTTACCTATGGTATTGTATTGATTTATGAGATCAATTGGATGTTAAAGTAAAGTTGGAAGTATGATGACATACTTTGGAGACCAAGGATTTTAGATTGAGTCGAAGCAAGACTGAGTATATGGAGTACAAGTATGGAGAGGATAGAAGTAGCAGTAAGTAATAACAGTGGGATTACCATTGATGGTAATGAGATATCAGTGTGTGATATGTTCGATTATTTGGGTTCTATAATTCAGAAGGATGGCAAATTAGATGAAAATGTATCACATAGAATTAGAGCTGAGTGAATGAAATGGAAGAGTGCATCAGGGTTTCTATGTGATTGAGGTATGTCGACCAGACTAAAAGCTTGCACTAATGTATGGCGTAGAGTGTTGCACAGTGAAACAATGACACATTTAAAAGATGAGTGTGACAGAGATGCGTATGTTGCGTTAGATGTACCGGAAAAGACCGTTTGAGAAATCAGATAATCAAACAAAAGATAAGAGTAACACCTATAGAAGATAAGATGCATGAGTTTCGATTGCGATGATTTGGTCATGTGCATAGAAGACTTAGTGATACACCTCTTAGACGAGTTATGAGGTGGGGAGAAAAGGTGGTAGGAAGGGGAGGGGAAGATCCAAATAGATTTGGATTATAGGAATCAGAATTGATATTTTCTTTCGTCTTGAGTTGGATGAGAGTATGACTTTGGAAAAACCAAAGTAGAGGGTGCATATACATGTGGTCGATTGATCTCTTTTTCCCTTTCCTCTTTCTCGTTTTCTTTTATCTTCTTTATCATTCCATATTCTGATGTTATTTTTTATCTTTTATCTTTTTTATGTTCTTTTATTTTTTACGTGTCTTATGTTCTTATGTTATTTATATCTTATTCATTTTATCTTACCTTATCTCTTTATTTTTCTTCTCTTTCTTCTCTTTTTGATTCTGATTTTATAGATCAATTCATGTTAGTTGATCCCAAAATCTTTCGAGATTAATAATATTGTTTCTTTCCATAGCATTTCCCGAGTTTCTGTTTGGAGGGAAGGTTTTTATTGGCTCAGTCTATATTTGAGATTTATAAAAAAACAGAAAGTTAAATAAATGATGATAACTTTTTGTTGCCCAGGACCCCAGGTGTTGGACAGCAAACCCTGGTTTAAATTGTTTTTATTTTTCCATTGGATTTATTGAATATATGGGAAATTATCATAAATAGGACTAATAACGTTAATATATTCCAAAATAGTACTATCATGTTTTTATTCCTAAAATAAGACTACTTACTGCCATGTTTTGGCAGTACCATACTTTAAACATGACAGTAATTACTCCTATTTTGGGAATAAAACCATGACAGTCCTATTTTGGAATTATCAAACTTATTTACTCTTATTTCGGGAATTTTCCCAATATATATAGACGAGCATGTTTGGCATGCTACCCTGAAAGCAGAAAAAGTAATAACAACGCGGGAAAGATAATAGCTCTGGATTTGACTATAATTGTTTTGTAACAGAACTGATTTGGAAGAACATTCTTTTATATATATTCACCAAAAGGCTTGTCATTATTTTTGTAAATGAATACCCTGGGGAAACATAAAATATAATATCTGATTATTGAATTGCTATGAAACATACACACACAGTATCTCTCATTGATGCTGCAGGATGATGGAGTCGGGTTTGCTACCAAAGGAGAAGGCGGCTCAAGTTTTTGAGAAGAGACAAAAGAAGTCAATAAAATTTAGTTCCCCCATGAAAGCAGTTGGCGGCAGTGTAAAGAGGGAAAGTGATTGTGTCAACACCAAGGAAAAGAAGAAGAGGAATAGGCCTTCCCCAGCCGCTTCACAGAGAAAGCGAACTGCCCCATCAAAAATGTCAAATAAGAATAATAAAAATAAACGCATGAAGGATGATGATGATGCCGGACTATCAGACGCGGACGACGACGACGACTTTGTTGCTGCTCCAAGGAAGAAACGGAAGACATCTTCATAGTTTGTGGTGGTATCTGATAGGGCATTACAAAGTTAATCTAATTTGGGGGCTTGCCTTATCGCTCGTAAGTCGTAACTATTACACCTTTTTCTAACTATTAAAGCTGGATTATTTTTATCATCATCATCATTTCTCTCTTTTTATTAGCCAAATTTGACTTTTTAAATCAATGATGTTAAATTTGACTGATTATATATTTACAAACTCACGTGTTGCACGGGTTGTAACATCCATCATAAAAGTAGATTATAAAGCATTTACAAATCATATTAGAAGTTTAATAATGACCTTGTTTGGCAATCGGCCGTTAGCTGGTTATAGACTTGGACTCGGTCCGGTTCGGGCCCGGGTCAGACCTAGGCCTGGTCGGGCCGGCGGTTTGTGAATGGTGGGCCCGGGATCGGCCCGCGGTAAAGGCGGTTCCGGTTCGGGCCAGGTCACCCGCCCGGGTCACGGGTCGGACCACCCGCCGGGCCGGGCCGGTTAAATACATATATGTTTTTTATAATTTATACTTTATAGTTTTATAAAAATGTGTATAAAAATATTAGAAAATGTGGAGATTAGAGAAGATTAGTCATGGACTCGGGCCGGGTCGGGCCCGGTCGGGCCGCCGGTTTGTATCATATGGGCCCGGGACCGGCCCGAGGGTTGGACGGGTCCGGTTCGGGCCGGGCCACTCGCCCGGGTCACGGGTCGGTTAAAGTTTTTTTTTTGTTTTTATAATTTATATTTTATACTTTATAGTTTTATACAAGTATTAAAAACAAACTTCAAGTGCATTTATTTGAAATGAAATAGGAACTACATTTGAAAATTAAATATGAACTACAATTGAGAATTGAAGGTAAAATTAAAACATGAAATACTAATCAATCATTCAATCGGAATCTCCGACATAAGTAGAGTCACCCTCGGTTGTAGATTCATCCATAAAGTGTTGGGATGGGGTGATGTCAATTTCTTGAGCTCTACAGGCTGTTTTCAACCAATCGTGGTAGCATATAAGCATCTCAAGAGATTCTGCGCTCAACCTCGTTCTGGTTTGCGTTAGGACATTGCCGGCCGAACTAAATTCTTGTTCCACGGCAACCGTTGAAACCGGCATTGATAGCACTTGCTTAGTCATCTTTGCTAAAATCGGGAACATTCTTTCTTTTCCCTTCCACCAGTTTAGTACGTCAAAATCATCATCTTCTTCAAAATCAACATCATATGTTAAATACAAAGAAATCTCATTAATTGTGCTTTGTTGTGTAGCGGGAGTTGATTTCGTTTTTTTAATAAGATTGGCAAACGTAGATTTGAAAATTGATTTTCCTTTAGATGATGTTTGTATCGGGGGAGGGGGCGCATTGTCATATTGTGCATGAAACTCATTGAATAATACATAAAATATATCACTAATCTCGTTGTATTCTTTTTTCGGATCAATTGGGTTGTCCTCATACATTGGCAATGGACCAAAAAAGCAGCATAATAATAATTCAAACATTCTTCTAAAGAACCAACTCTAAAATGAGGATCGAGAACAAATGCAATATCATAAATATGCGGAATATGTGAATAATATTTTAAAAACTTTTCCTTCATAAAACTAGCAAAATAACTCACACAATCAGCATTCTCAAAATTTGAAAAAGCATCGGCGAGATTAACAACTTCACGAATAAATTGGTTTGAGGTAGGTTTATAAACATGACTAAAAGTTTCAGTTGCATTATTAAAATATATCAAAGCATTACAAATTTTTTCACATGTGTCGATCTCAGCCGAGTTTATAATATAGTTATCATATTGTTTCATAAAAGCAGGAAAATGTTGTTTATATCTAAGAAGAACTTCAATTAACTTATAGGTACTATTCCAACGAATAGACAAATCTTTAGGAAAAGCCACATATCTCTCACCTCTTTCTATCAAATAATCATGCCATTTTTTCCTAAGTTGTCTATTACCCCAAATACGTCTAATCCCCCCTGGACTACCTCCAACGATGCTCCCAACGCTTTTAGACCATCTTGCACACATAAATTTAGAACATGACATGCACATCGTTGATGAAAAAATCTACCCATCAAAGAAGTAGAACCACACAATTCACGCAATCTAGGAATAGCAGCAGTATTATTAGTAGCATTATCAAAACCAATAGCAAACACCTTATCAATTAAATTATACTCAATTAAAATTCGCTCAATCAAAATATAAATATGTTCAGCGGTGTGACGATCATTAAATTCACGGAAAGCAAGAACACGTTTATGCATATGCCAATCATTATCAATATAATGTACAGTCAGACCCCAATAATGTAAATTATGATAAGTATCCTCCCATATGTCAGAACATACAGTAATACGTCCATCAAAGTTTGCAAAATAATTTTGTAACCTTACCTTTTCCGCACCATAAAGCCTTGAAATTTCTTTCTTAACCGTTTTGCGACTATAACCTCTATATTGCGGATTTAAACAAGTTTGTGCATAATCACGAAAAGCAAGACTTTCAAAAAACAAATAAGACAAATTTTCTTCAACAAGTAAGTTAGCCATACCTGTCAAATTTTGTGCATCATTGTATGAGAAATTACCAAAAGCTTGTTGGTTATTTGCAAACCTCGATATTTGAGTTTGCTTCCCCGTTCTGCCGCCTAATTTTGCATACTCCAATGGGTGTTTGGACTTAAGGTGTCTTGTGGCGGATCCGTATCCGCCGGAAATGATTTTGATACTCATCACAGGTATCTCATCACAGGAGTGACAACACTATGTAAAAGAAAATACAAAACTAAAAATGAAACAACTTTAAGGGTACCGTATTGTAGCTCTTCAGAACCTGTGTATCATCGGACAACATGTCCACCATCCGACGACCTCGATCATGGTGTCTGATCTATCTCGTCACATAAGTGACGACTTGTTCCTCAGGTCTTGAATATGGTTTTCCATGTTTGTAATCATGCCTCCTGGGAGATTCTGATTTCCCATGCCCCCCTTCGCGCTCAATTTGTCTTCGACGGGATCGTAAGTCCTCTTCTAGACGGATGAAATCCAACACCTTTGCTTGGATATCTTCGAAGGACCGACAAGGGTATTTTTTCAATTCGTGGTACAACTCCGAATCTTCATACAAACCTCTTCTGAATGCTTTAATGGTGGTAGAGATGCCACATTTTGGGATCGACACCTTTTCCTTATGGAATCGGTGCAAATAATCTCTCAAAGATTCACTCCGTCGTTGGATTACTCGGTAAAGGTCACTGGTCTGTTTTTTGAGGACCCAACTGCTTGAGAATTGTTGGTTGAATAGGTTGATGAGTTCTGCGCATGAGTTGATTCCTTCTTGGGCAAATTGATGAACCATGTCAACATTGGTCCCGTTAATGTCGTCCCGAATGCTCTGCAGGCTTCCCGTTGCTCTGGCCTGACTGAAATGGCCAACATCTGCTGCTTGTAATGTGCAATGTGTTGCAAGGGATCGGAAGTTCCATCGAACAACTTCATTGATGGGGCAGCGAACTTCCTTGGATCTCGACGTTAGTGATATGTCGTAGCATGTCATTTTCCCGCTGGAGGCGAGTCATCCGTTCCTCCACTTCACACCGGATTTCTTCTTTCATCGCCTCCAATTACTTATGGAACTCGGCCATCATCTCGTTGCTCGTTTCTTCCATGGAGAATATATTTCTTGCACATTTCCCACAGACGGCGCCAAATTGTTTTAGCAAAATTTTGATAAACTAAAACTAGTTAGAATGGAAATTGTGTAGTGATTGGGTTTTGTGCAAGAACGGTAAGCAAAATGACTAGAACAACAAGAAAGATGTCAAGTGAGCAAAATAGAATGTAAATCGATGTGTAATTCGAATGAGGGTCTCTTCTCTTACAACTGAGCTCGATACTACTTATAGGAGGGGCAATTAATGTCGTTTTGTCCGTTGTTGACGGTTTTGGCTGTTATGACGACATTCAAACTCGTCATGATGTCGTCATTAATATTGGTTAACTATTTGAGTATGTAACACTTCTGCTTTAATTACAATAATGGCTATAATAATACACATAAAAACCGTTAGAATAATTAGCTAGCATTAAAAGTAGGGGTTATTCCCTTAATATTACTAAATTGGACTGAATTTCCAAAAATGTGAGTACTTTTAAAAGTTGACAAAAAAGTGATTAACAAGGTCACATATTTGGGATTAGAAAACATGATGTCACTGCAAAAAAATTATGTCACTGTGTTCGTTTTTCTTGTCACCGAGAGTTTGATAAAGTCAAAATTTTCACGCCAATTACACCGCCGCAGTGACATCGTCATAGTGACGCCGCTATAGTGATGCCACCACAATGACGCCGCCGCAAACCACAGTGACACGCTACAGTGACAAATACACAGTGACATCCACAACTTCTTCGCACCGGTGATCGCCGCCGCTTGAAAACCACCACCGGCTATAGTTACACCACGACGAGTGACACCGTGACACCACGACGAGTGACACCGTGACACCGTGACGAGTGACACCGCCTACTGCCCCTACCCTTCCTGGTCAATCCCCATGCCCCTACCATCGTAGTTGTGACCCGCCCACTGTAGGTCATCACCAACGGTCACCACCCGCCCTCACCACTACTGCAAATGCCAGGAAGTGTCCAACGAACCCCAAATTTCCGACACCACCCTGCCCTGCCCCCTGCCCCCTTGCCCTGTTAGTCTACCCCCCAGCCCCAAGTACCAGTCAGTACCCCATCCCTGCACCAGTACCCCATCCCTGCACCATAGCTACCCCATCTCCCATACTGTCGTTGCATCTCCCCAATCTTGTAGCGTCGCTGCCCCGCCCTAGGAGCCGTCGCCCTACGAACCCTAGGCAATTGATCCGCAGTCACAAAGGGATGAAATACACGAAGGGGAAAGGAATCGCACTTCGTTAGTCTCCAAATCCAAGCTTCGTCAGTCGCCAATGAAATCCAATCTTCATCCGTCATTCATGGAGCTGTCGTCCGTTGGCCACACAAGTAACAATGAAGCTCGCGATTAAGCCGAATGAAGGAGGAAGAGACGACTTCGACGACGGCAGAAACGAAGGAGACCAATCGGTGATGGATACGGAGACCAATCGGTGATGGAGACGGAGACCAAGTGGAGACGGGAAGCCATCAACAACAGGGAGGGGCATTCGAAGTGGACGACACAGTCTGGCAACGAAGGAGACGAAGTGATGGAGGAACGATGGAGAAGGGGAGTAGATCCAGCGGAAGAAGGAACGAAGCAGGTGGGTCTGGGATTACTCACTTTTTTTGTAAATTTCTAAAATGGTCATATTTGTATCCATTCAAACCTTATGAGTGATAGGCGTTGTGGTAGGCATGTGTGTTGCCTGTCCCAAGCCAGGATAAAGGAGGAGGGTGTTGTGGTAGGCACGTGACGGCCAACAGTATCACTTAGTCACATCACATGACATGAATCGAAATATGAATATCACTACAGCTAGATCGTCGCCCGTTAGTGACGCGTCATCCCTCTGTCTGGGGGTGATGTCAAATGAGCAAGGGCGCGCTACACTTCATAGGCCTGGGTGTGGTGATAACAATGCTAAGGCTGCTAGGTCGTTGCCCGGAAGCGACACGCCACTCCAATGCCCGGGGATGGTGTCAAATATGCAAGGACATGGTGGGGATCGATGTGGGGTGAAGAAGAGAAGGCAGTGTTAGGTTGCGTTTTGGGACATGGAATGTTGGCTCTCTTACGGGAAGATCATCTGAGATATTCGAGGTTATGAAGAGGAGGAATATCAGCATAATGTGCATGCAAGAAACTAAGTGGGTTGGAGAAAAGGCACGTGAGATTAATCTCAGAGGTTTTAAGCTTTGGTACTCGGGGAGAGAGAGGAACAGAAATTGAGTAGGCATTATGGTGGCACATGATTATGCTGACGATGTGGTTGAAGTCTTTAGGAAGAACAATCACATCATGAGCATTAAGTTGATAATAGGGGATGAGATCGTGCCCGTGGTTAGTGCCTATGCACCATAAGTGGGATTAGATGCATCTATCACTCAACAATTTTGGAAGGATCTTGAGGAAGTGGTGCGATGAGTGTCAAGGGGAGAGAAATTGGTCATAGGAGGCGACCTCAACGGGCATGTGGGCCCAAGTCATGATGGTTTTGAGAGTGTCCATGGCGGACATGGTTTTGGCACTAGAAATGAAGCACGGAAGAACATTCTAGATTTTGCCTCGACATATGAGTTGGCTGTGATGAACACTTGGTTCAAGAAAAGAGACTCTCACCTTGTCACCTATAGAAATGGAGCTAATAGTATCCAAATTGACTACTTTTTAGTACGGATGACTTGGAGAACTAGCTACACTGATTGCAAAGTTATCCCAGGTGAGAGTGTTGTCACTCAGCATAGGTTTCTTGTGCTTGATTTTCGAGGTAAAAAGAGGAGACTAGTTAAGGTACAAGGGGAGCCAAAGATAAAATGGTGGAGGCTCGAGTGGAATCTCCAACAAAGTTTTGCACCCAAAATGTTAGAGGAAGATGTTTGGTCTATTGATAACGACGCACACATGGATGATGTGTGGTTATCAATGGAGTCCACCATTAACAAAGTGGCGAAGGAGATACTCGGAGAATCTAAAGGATGTTTGCCACAAAAAAAGAACACATCTTGGTGGAATGATGAGGTGAAACAAGCAATAAGGACCAAAAGGGAATGCTATAAGAAATTAGGCAAAAGTTGGAGCGACGAGAACATAGAGGAGTACAAAGAGGCTAGAAGAAGAGCAAAGAAAGATGTGAAGGAAGCCAAAGGAAAAGTGAACAAGGATTTGTATGTAAAGATGGATTCTAAGGAAGGAGAAAAAGATATCTACAAACTTGCTCGCCTTCGTGACCGTAGGACTCAAGATATCAGAAAAGTTAAGTGTGTGAAGGATGTCGATCAAAGGGTACTAATGGACGACGAAGAAATAAAAGAGAGGTGGAGGTCATACTTTGATACCTTGTTCAACGGGAATAAAGTCCAAGGTATTGATGATCTTACTATACCAGAGTCTATGGTAAATAGGGACTTCGTGAGAACGATTCAAACAACAGAAGTTAAAGAGATTATGAGAAAAATGGGCCGGAAGAAAAAAGTGGGCCCATATGGCATACCGATCGAGGCTTGGAGAAGTTTGGGAGAGAAAGGCATCGAGTGGCTAACACGTTTCTTCAACATGATTTGGAGAAACAACAAAATACCACTGAGTTGGCGGAAGAGTACTCTCATTCCCTTATTTAAAAATAAGGGTGTTGTACAAGAATGTGCTAACTATCGAGGGATTAAGCTTATGAGTCACACCATGAAACTTTGGGAGCGAGTGGTTGAGCAAAGACTTCGTAAAAGTGTGAAAATTTCGGAGAATCAATTTGGTTTTATGCCTGGACGCTCAACAATTGAGGCCATTCACCTTCTTAGACAAGTTGTGGAGAAGTATAGAGACACTAAAAATGATCTGCATTTGGTGTTCATTGACTTAGAAAAGGAATATGATAGGGTACCTTGAGAAGTTCTTTGGTGGGCCTTAACTAGAAAAGGCATATCATGTAAGTATATCAGCATCATCATGGATATGTATGATGCTTGTACTACAAGTGTCCGCACTAGTGTAGGGAGGACCGCAGAGTTCCCTATTACTATCGGAGTGCACCAAGGATCTGCTCTGAGTCCTTTCTTATTTGCTATAGTCATGGGTGAACTTACGAAGTCAATTCAAGAAGATATACCGTGGTGCATGATGTTTGCTGACGATATTGTATTGATTGATGAGACACAATCCGGGGTTAAAGCAAAGTTGGAAGTATGGCGACAAACATTGGAGAGCAAGGGTTTCAGACTGAGCCAAAGCAAGACTGAGTATATAGAGTGCAAGTTCGATGGAGGTAGAAGTAGTAGCAACAGTGGGATTACTCTTGATGGTAAGGAGATACCGGTGTGTGATATGTTCTGTTACTTGGGATCCATAATTCAGAAGGATGGTGAATTAGATGGAGATGTATGCCATAGAATTAGAGCTGGGTGGATGAAATGGAAAAGTGCTTCAGGATTTCTATGCGATCGAGGTATGCCGACTAGACTGAAAGGTAAATTTTATCGTACAACAATTAGGTCGACATTAATGTATGGCGTAGAGTGTTGGGCGGTGAAGCAATGCCACATTCAAAAGATGAGTGTGACAGATATGCGTATGTTGCGTTGGGTGTGTGGACATACCAGAAAAGACCGCTTGAGGAATGAGGTAATCAGACAAAAGATTGGCTACATCTGTCCCGAAAAGGTCGGCTAAATTAAGTTTTTTGGATGTCCCAAAAAGATTTGTCATTTCCATTTAAAGTAAGGAATATGTCACTAAAATTAATTATCTCTCATCTGGACAAATTTAAACGAAACAATTTTTACTTTATTAATCCACGCGACCAAAAAGAAATCTATAGAGACCTGTGGCACCCGTATATCCACCTACAGTCATTACAAAACCCTAGACAGCGCGCTGCATCCACAGTCAACCGCCACGTGTCAATCGCCCCATTCATGGATTCCCCTTATTTAGCCAAACAAACCGTTCTGTGCTTCTTCTTCCCCTTCTGAGTTGTTTGTCTCTGGAGAAGAATTGAATGTTGTGGTGGAGATGGAAGAAATTCCGGATGAGATTGAGGTTTGTAACATATTGCTTGAGCTCGGAAAGCTCTTTCGGGAATCCGAATGTTCGGCGGCGGCTGGATATCGGGAGTCAGTGTGCAGATGGGGTGGTAAGCGGAGGAGATCTAGCAGCAGGGCCGGCGGCGGCGAATTCCCGGCAGTGAAAGTCCAAGTCTTGAGTCCTGACACCCCACTCTCCTTCTGCCCCACCACTGAATCTGATGACAAACACTTGAAGAAAAGGGTACATTTATTTGTGATTTTGGTATCATTTATATGAATTAATGGGTAAGGTTTGTGTTTTTTGCGGGTGGCAGAGTAGAGCGGAATGGAAGAGGGAAATAGAGGAATTAACACGCTGTAAAGAAATGCTGATCCAGGTAAAACCACTTCATTTTTTATCTAATTTTATTAGTTACTAGTAATTTTTTTTACTCCTTGATTTTTTACAGCAATTGGAGAGTGTGAGAGTTCACTGCGATACCCAGAGGCTTTACAATCTCAAGTTGAAAGCAATGAAACATGATGAGGAGGAGGAGGAGGGGGTATGGCCTTATTTGTGCTTTCTTTTTACAATACTAATAATTAGAAATCCTCTCCCATTTAGCGTTATTTCCCGTATTTTTAGAAAAACTCAAAAATGCCCTTAATCGCCGCAGCTGCAGCAGCCGCCGCCGCCGCCGCTATTGACTTCATTCAACAAACAACCAGAGGCTTTTGTGAGGTTAATTGGGCCAGCCAGAACTGTAGCCCAACAACTTTATTATCATTATCAACATCCACTCATTGTTGATCCAATGGGCCAAAGATTCCAAAAGGGCTTGCCCTCTCCGCAGAATAATTTGGGCTTTGAAAATAATCGGTTCGGCCCTACCGCCGACGAGAGTATGCTAAAGAAGAAGAAGGCCATGTATGCTGAGGCACGGAGGAGCAGAAAGAACAAATTGAAGGTTCGGAGGCGATGATGATGTTTCCTTCCACTTCTAAATCCATTTTTATTCTTCTCCTACTTTTCTTTTCTTTCTAACTTCCGTTCTCAAATTGTAAATACTGACTCAGTTTTGGTCCGTCTGACATGCCTTTTTTTAAATACTTCGCGTCACTTCATTAATACTTGTACAAAAATCGCATTTGTTAAATGAAAAATTCAAAACAATAATCTACTATACGTAGTTCGATTGGTAGCAAGGGAGTGTCACACGAGTTAGGTCCTGGGTTCGAATCTCGTCAAATGGGATGAGAGTTTACTATACTAAAAATGCATAGGGGTGTTCTCCTTTTTTTTTTGAAAACAATAATCACATTTTTACAATCTTTTCAAAACAATCTTTTCAATTTTTCTCGTGCGAGGTTTTTCTCTTTTGTTTTTAGGAAAATTCACAATAATAATCTCATTTTTCAATGATATTTTCATAATAATCTCACATTACTATGTAATCTCATAATAATCTCACATTTATATCTACTTTTGTTTCTCTGGTTTTTGACAAGTTGATGATCTTTTGTACGAGTTTTTTTCAAAACAGTCGTATGTCCCCTTTTTTCTTTTTACTCCCTAATATTTTTTGTTATTTATTTATTTTCTACATATCTCTCCATTCCTTTTTTTCATTTTTTTTGTTTTTATTTCTTTTTCATATTTATTATTCTAATTCTCATTCTATTAGGATAGTTTTTGAAAAATTTCTTTCACAAACAAATATTTTTTCCATTTTCTTATTCTTCTTGTAATTTTATTTCATTTTCCTTTTATTTATTTCACTTCTTAGAGCATCTCCATTCATGCTCTCTAAATAAACGATTTTTTTATTACATATCATTGCCACATCACATTTATTCCATAAATTTTAAATAATCTCAAAGTTTAAAACTCTTCATCAACAATAATACTCGTATAGATAGTTTTTCCGGACATGCATTAAATGTAATTTAACTATAATCTAAAATAATTCGGGATTGGAATCTTGATACCAGATTTTCTTTTTCAATAATCTCACTAAATAATCACTCACTCACAATGATAATCTTTAAAATAATCTTACACATCATCCAATTGATCTTCAAATAAACTCATGGATGAGGATGCCTTTAATCATTCCCTTTCTGTAAAACATCTTTTTCAGATCGACTCTACTCTTTTGTGTTTCTTTTATTTTCACGGTTTCCTCCTTTTTCTTGTTACCTTTTTAAAGTTTTTTTCTCACTTTTTTTCTTCTTGATACCTTCATTTCACCATTAATATTTTTTCGTTTATGTCTATGTATTTTTCTAAGTAAGCCAACCTATTAATTCCATCAATAACGCGACAAACTCTTTATGATAATTTTTTTTAGGAAAAACGTTAAATATAAAAAGAAACAATCAGAGAAAAAATGATGTATACTCTTAACACGAAGAATATATGTGAGGAAAATTAGCCGAAAATGGAGAAAGAATAAGAAAAAATATAGAGAAAAAACTCACAAGTCACTAACATGTCAAACTAGCCGAAAAGGAAAAAGTTAGAAGTAAACAATGACTTCAAAGATGTCGAAAAGGGAAAAAAGAAACAAAAAGAAGAATCAAACAAAAAAAGTGAATAAATAAAATAATAAAGAGTAAAAAGAAGCTTTCGCACTTAGGCATACCACACTCCTCAATTGTGAATGACATCTGTACTTATATATCCAATATATATGGTCGAAGCCTTAGCAAGCGAGCTGGGATCCGAGTCAGCATAAAACCCTAGAGTGTCGTAAGATTGCTTCTCATCAGTTGGTCTAGCCTCATCGGGGATTATTTGGTAGTGTTATGATTCAACTTGATTTTTCTTTCGCTGTTGTTGATTATTTGGAGTTGCTTTGGTGTCCCGACCACTGACCAGCTTTGTCAGGTCTGGAATTTCTGTTTGTGTTCTTTTAGGTTGTATAGAGAATGGTAGAGGCATAAAGATTATTTGGTATTCCACCTGTTTCTACGTCTATCCAGAATGAAATAGGAGGATGGATTTAGTTTTCACCGGTATTGTAGCAGCTTGTCCCGCTCTAAAACTACCTCCATGCCAAAGATTTGAAGAAAAAACATTATTTCAGTATTTCTTTTTGTACTAGTACTTGTTTTTATTTGAGTTTGAGTACTTATGATTGTCATATTTGGAGTACTCGTGATAGGCAATGCTTCAGTTCCGGTTGTTTTGGGCTTAAAATCAATTGTTTTGTGTCTAGCGAGTTAGATCACTTTGTATGGGGTGACCGACTCGATGTCTATTACTATGACTTACAATCGAATTTGTAATAGTTGTTTGGAGATTACCTTACATGTTTTTTTGATATTAAGATAAGTCGTTTATCATAAAAAAGAGTAGTGCGGGTTAAAGTTCTTAAAAAAGAATTAACCAAATAGGTATATAAGAAAGAAAGTAGAGTAAAAATAACGAAGAAGAAGAAAGAAAGAAAGAAAGAAAGAAAGAAAGAAAGAAAGAATGAAAGAAGAAAAGTGTTGAGGACAAATTCTACAAAAAGCCTTTTTTGATAAGGCAAAAAAGAAATTATCAATTTTTTTTTACTCTAGGGGGGTCTGGGGGAGGGGGCCTGGAGTAATCAGGGCTGAAACTCACTCCATTGAGTTTCAAACCCTTATGTGCCTAGTGCGTTTCGAACTCGAGACCTCCCATTAGGGATGAAAAAGAAATTATCATTAAAGACACTAATAGCAGCGCTCTCACAGATCCGGCTGATCTTTTCAATGCCACGTCGAGTAAATCTTTCAAGGTTTTTGAAAAATTAAATTTTTTCGGAGAGGAGGGTTTTGAATCCATAAAAATTAAATCTAAACTCTTTAGATTTGCTTCGAGAAACATGGAAATAGCCAGTTTTGACATTCAAAAATCCTCGCTAAAAAGGATTAATTTCAAAACACATTTAGAACCTCAGATATAATGTCTTATCTACCAACTCACAAGCTATAAATTTTTTAAGCACATGCAGCGTAGGATCTATCACGATTACTTCAGTACACAACAACTCATGTTGTCATATGAAGATTGCTAAGGAAAAGGGGAGCTCTGTTATAGTCTCGAGGGTCCCACACAATTCCAACCTCAATGATTAATTTTATGACATTGTTTTCTAATTTGGTTGGTTATCTTATTTAGAGAAGGAGAAAGCCATGCATTGGGAGCATGAGATTTCAATTCGGCTATCGCTGAAGAAATTTCCATTTCTAAATTCATATTTAACTATGAAGTTCAGAGAGCCTATGGCGTGAAGCAACAACCCCTCTCTTTGTAGAAACAATCCCAATTTTCAATTCTATAGGCTTTACTCTCATACCTTGGATGGCTTTGATCATTCTGACAACTCTTTCCTCTCAAACGACTTCCAGGGACATGCAACCAAAAGCGATCGTCGTCCACTTTTATCAAACCAGGAAAAATTAGGAACTCCACATTCAACAGAACGAATTGTCGTAAATCGAAGTTCATCCGAAAACTACCTGCCAACAGACAACCTGAACATGCAACTCAAAATTTACAAGAAATCTCAAAAGAACAAAAGGCGCCACAACATGAGGACTAGATCTCAGTCCAGAGATTTCCTTTGGGTCTAGTTTTTTATCATTTCATTTTCATTGCTTTTCTGTACTTCTTTTCACTTTTATTCTCACATTGTACTTTTTATTTTTTGAATACGTCTTTTCCGTTAAAAACGGTATAAGGGGCTATTTTTAGAAGATATGTGAAATGCAGGACTATTTACGTAAGATTTTCAAAGAAAGAGCAAATAAACGGTATAATAGGTCATTAACTAACCAGAAACCAATGATAAAAAGATATGGTGTAAAAGTGGAGTTATTTTGTGATTATGTAAATGTGCGATTATTTTAAAAAGATATATAAAATGTAAGATTATTCTTAGTCATTTTTAACTTGTTTTCATCATCTTTACACTTTTTCCTCCTTTTTGCATCTTGTTGTTATTTTATTTAGTTTCTCCATTTATGTATTTCATTTTGGAAGTGTATATCGTACATCCGAATGTACGGTGAGCATCGTACAGTCGGTGACATTTTGGTAATTTAAATGAAATTTGCGACTTCCGCTAAATGAGCATTAATGCATTTTTAGTGAGTATCAGACCTATTGTTTTGAGTATTATGAGCCTAACAATGAACATCGTGATCTCTGCTTCATATCTTCTAATTTACTTTCTATTTTTTTTTTTTCCTTTTTGTGAAAATTTCTTAAATTATAAAATAATCAATTCTTATGAACATCAATATACAAATCTTAATTATGTAATATCATATTTTAGAAATATGGAAATGAGCATAACATCAGTACCAAATGAACATACGTATCCTACAAAATGAGCATTGATTTGAAAATCGTAAACTTTGTTAGTTGACCATCAAGACATTTTCATTGAGCATTAAGTTTCCTCTATTGACTATTAGAAGCACACAATTGAGTATCATGATCTCTGCACTCATGTCTATAACCATCTCTTATGTGATTGTGATGTAATATGTTATTTTTGAAATATGCATTGATATGACATTTTAAAATGCACATAAAAGCATTATCAGATGGGCATACATAACTTATAAAATGAGCATAAAAATTTTAAAAAGCTCATTTGAACTCTCTAATGTGTTCAAATATTCACTGTGCATGTTTGTTTCTTTTAATGGTCATACTCATTCGGATATAACATAAACTTCTTTCAATAATATGTACATGGAGTAGATTCATTATTAACAATTTACTAAACTATCATTATATATAATTGTGAGAAATTTAAAAAAAAATTATAGTCTTTTGTTCTTTAATTAAAAATATAATTGTGTTCTTTTTATAATGTTTACTCATGTACATTTATTTTAACTATACTCATTTTAGTATAACACAAAAACTCAATGCAAGTTAGTGATTAAAACACAATATTGAATAAACTATTAAGCGTTCATCTTAAAACTAAAAATCGAAAAATAAAACATTAATACCAAAAATTTTCTACAATGCACAAACTAAAAAAATCTAGGTTAGAAGGCTGATCTGAAAAAGAAACAAATCTGGAACATTAAATACTCCCTCCGTCCCATTCAAAGGTTCTCATCACTGTTTACATGATCAACTTAAATCATTCTTAATCTTTTGCTTTATATATCAAATTTACATTTTTTTAATCAGGCTTTGTAGCGATTTTAATGTAGTTTATGAATATGTAAATTTTATTTACTAAAAATAATCAGAGTGTGAGCAGAGATTACGTTGCTTTATCGTCAGTCAAGCATCGTAAACCGTAATTGAAACCTCCTAATGGGACGGAGGGAGTAATATTTTATATTATACATTTTCATAATAATTTAATATAAAATTAAAGTAAAAAGTGGTTAAAGAAAAAAGAAAGAAAGAAAGAAGAAGAAACTCAATGAATGGGGGGGGGGGGGGGGGGGGGCGTAAAACTAACCAAAATCGCCGGCTGTACCGTGCGGATGGTACAACCGGTGTTACTATATAATTTACTGCCTTGTCAAAAAAGCTATTTATGTAGGAATTATTCTCAATTGTTTCTTTTTGTTTCTTGGTGCTGCTTCTTCCCCATTTTTACTCTATTTCCTTATAAGTATTACTAATTGTATGATTCTCTTTCTACTAAAGAATTTTATCCCGCCCCACTGGGGCGGCCCCAGTTATAATTTGTTTATTTTAATTTTTCTTTTCTTTTACTCACCTATTTTCTTCCTTTTCAACCTCTTTGCAATATTACGAGTCTTTATTTTTTCCTTCTCTTTTCACCTCACCTTTTATTGAAAAATCTTTATACCACTCTACTCTTTATTACTCCGCATTTTATTTATTTTTTATTTCAATGTTTCTTATTCTTTTTGTTCTCCTTTTTCCTATTTTCTCCCATTCTCCGTGTTTGTGACTTGTGATTTATTGTTCTAGTTTCATCTTATTTTTCTTCCCTTTTCGGCTAATCTCTCTAACTTCTATCCCTTTCGTGTAACGAGTATATATGTCAATTTTTCTTTTTATATATTATTTTTTCATCATTTGCAATGAAGCTAAAAATTCACTATTTTTTGGTTTGGAAATATGATGGAATAAAGCAAAAAATGACTTACTAAACTGTCTGCGCTTCTTTGTTATGAAGCAGCAGTCAGTCCATGCAATTTTCGACGCGATTTTTACTATGGGTCATCCGGAAACAGTCTCTCTCTATGCTTTAGTACATGGGTAAGAATGCGTACATCCGACCCCCTTACCGCATCGAAGGTGTGGGAGCCTTTGCGGCATTGAGGTAATGATGATGATTATGATGATAATGATAATGTGGAGATTGTGGAACTCCAGGATCAACGAGAGGTCAATCGCCAGCGCCCTGAGAAGACTATAGCTCTTTTCAAAACCACGAAGACCCCGTCGCTGCCTGGTTTTCTCTCATCGCAAAGAAGGTCCTCGAACCCTAGATTTTGAACCGACAATAATTTGGGGAGTATTATGTTCGGTTACAGCATATATTCCCCCTCTTGGACTCTTACTCGACCTTAATTCCTTTGGGCCATTCCGAGGGCCCAACAATGCTCAAATGTAGAATTAAGTTCCATAGGTATTTACTTGGTTTTTGAATCAATTGTAATCTTATCTAATTTTTAATAAATCTGGTAAATGTTACCCGACATTTACCTCTCCTCTTGAAGACTTTTTGGGCAAAAAAAGATGATAATTATAATTATCTTTCTTTTCCATGATTATTTTATTTTTCTTAGTATTTCATTTTTCATCCTACTTTTTTTTATCACAAAGAGTTTTTTCCCTTACTTATCTCCGTATGTCATGTGAAGAAATGCGGACATAAAAAGAGCTCTAGATTTAAACTGAAAATGGTAAAGGTGTAACACACCACCCCCAGAGTCCAATGTCGTTACTCCTAGATGCTCTTCAGATCAAATATTGTCCTCACAAATCAATAACAACCTTTATTGCACATTTTTTCATCACTTGTGCGTATCCACAAGTTAAGACTACTTTCGTGCAAGCAAGCTTAGTTGATACCAATGTAATTTCCATGTGTATGCTTGTGTTTTTAGTTAATTTTGTTGTTTGATACTTTGGAAATTGCACACTTTTGGTGTAATGATCTTACTTTTCCATGATTATTTTATGTTTCTTAGTATTTCATTTTTCATCCTATTTTTTTTTATCACAAAGAGTTTTTTCCCTTACTTATCTCCGTAGGTCATGTGGAGAAATGTGGACATAAAAAGAGCTCTAGATTTAAACTGAAAATGGTAAAGGTGTAAGTGTGTATCACACCGCTCCCCCAGAGTCCAATGTCGTTACTCCTAGATTCTCTTCAGATCAAATATTGTCCTCACAAATCAATAACAACATTTATTGCATATTTTGTCCTCACTTGTGCGTATCCACAAGTTAAGACTACTCTCGTGCAAGTAAGCTTAGTTGATACCCATGTAATTTTCATGTGTATGCTTGTGTTTTTAGTTAGTTTTGTTGTTTGATACTTTGGAAATTGCACACTTTTAGTGTAATAGTTATGTTTGTGTATTTTTGTAATTTGTTTAGATTAGGTCTATTCTAAGCTAAAACAGGTCCATGTTCACTCAAGAGACCATTGGTGAACCATAAAAGTGGAAGGAAGGTGCAAAAATGCAAGACAAAGAGGGAAGATCTCGTTTTTGGGTTGTACCCGGTCGGGTATACCCTGTACCCGATCGGGGTCCCTACTTGTTTAGCAAATCAGATCGTATCCAAGAACAATGGAACGTGCAGGGAAAATTTTGACCATGATCAAGTGTCTATACCCGACCGGGTAACCGACACACCCGATCGGGTATAGCTAACATTTCAAGTTTCCGGGTAGCTTCTGGGTGTACCCGATCGGGTACCCTATATACCCGGTCGGGTACACATCCCTGCATGCTCCATTTTCCCTATAAATACACCTCTTTTCTTCACATAAAAAACCACCAATTCACATATACTTCTAAGCTCAGTCTAGATAAGTTCTTTCTTTATATTTTTATCATGTTTAGTCTCCAAATGAGGAGCTAAACTCTTCCATCTTGGTTTTGCTACTTTGAAGCTTAATGGATTGTAAGTTGTGAGTTATTTTTCTTTAATCTTCTTCCTTGAATATTAATTCTTCCCTTAATTAATCTATCTCTATATTAATGTTGGAGAGTGTTGCTAAGATGTTAATTAGTTAACAACTCGACATAAATTATAGTAGCATTGATTTTATTTAATCTTCTTCCTTGAATATTAATTAATTCCTATTCATATTTCATATTAATATTTTGAACATTACTTAAAGGATCAACTAGTTTTGATTCATATACTAATTATTACTAGAATCAATCGATTAATACGCTTGTTATTAATTCGGTTCTTTCAACGGTAGTAAACTTGGATTATTAATGCATGCGTCTCATGGTTAATACTCTAAGGGGAATTAATTATATTGACTAAACCAATAAACTGCTTGTGTTGAGGTTATCAATCTCAATCGTTTTCATCTTAAGTTTATTGCTACTATCAGGTTAATATACGGCGCGTGTTCTATATTGACTCGGTAGTAAGTTTTATTAATGAACGCGTCTCATTATTAATAACTACCCTCGATGAAATGAAGATACTCCTCGATTGAGTATTCAAGAGGAAGATAGTTAAAGATATAACCGGGATCGACGAACATTTCATTAAGTGGATAAAAGAAAAACCAAGTCTTCATCTCTATTAATTAAACTCATATAAGTCGTTCATCTCAGTGTTAATTAAATTTAATCAAACTTAAAACCCGCTGTTACTAGTTACATAAAAGATAAATATTCCTTTCCCTGTGGATACGAACCTTACTTCGTGATACTACGTATAATCATTGTATTGTATTTGTTATTTTAACGCACGTCACGACAAAGTGCATGTCAAATTTGGCGCCGTTGCCGGGGAAAGAGAATCATTTTTCTTTTATTTTGATTCAAGAAAAAAAAAATTAATTAAATAAAATATAAAGAATTCTAACTTTTTCTATTTCTGAGCTTTGTTGAGTATATGGTAAAAACCCGCTCTATGAACCTACTCAAATACCAAACTAACCCCGAAATAGAACAAGCCTTCGAGAGGTTGAGAAATTTATTTCCGCACACACCCTCAGAGGAATCATCAAACGCTAGCTCTAGCTCTAGCGAATCCGAAGAGTCCTTCCACATGGCTCTCGAGACCAGAACTTTGAAGGAGCTCACCGCTCCAAATCTAAATCAATAACCACTATGTATTACCTTCCCTACACTCAATGAGGGTAATACATTTGAGCTAAAATCCGGGCTCATTCATCTATTGCCATCCTTCCATGGCCTAAGAGGGGAAGATCCGAACAAACACTTGTCGGAATTTCATATTGTGTGCACAAGCATGTTCCCCAATGGCGTCACGGAGGAGCAAATCAAACTGAGGGCCTTTCCATTCGCTTTGAAGGATACCGCAAAAGATTGGCTTTTCTATCTTCCTTCGGGAAGTATCAACACATGGGCAGCTATGAAAAATGCGTCCTTGAAAGGTACTATCCCGCATCCATCTCATCATCTCTCAAAAAGCAAATAAGCAACATTGAACAAAAGGATGATGAGCCCTTGTATGAATTTTGGGAAAGATTTAAGAAGTTATGTGCTAGTTGCCCCTATCATGGTTACACAGAACAAGACTTCATCTTATACTTTTATGATAGTCTTGTTGATGATGATAGAAGAATGTTGAACGCCGCTTGTGGAGGCGGCATTGTTAACAAAACTCCCTTACAAGCAACAAGCTTGATCTCGGAGTTGGCCGAGAACTCACGACAATTTGGCCGCAAATCCTCAACTCGAAGAGTTCTTTCTGCAGAAACAAGCACAAACCCTCTAGAAAGTTAAGTTACCGACTTGACTTCTTTGGTAAAAGAGCTCCTTCTAAAGCCAAACATCCAGGAGGTCAAAGCTTGTGGCGTTTGCACATCAACTTGACACCCCACTAATTCGTGTCCATCACTCCACGAAGAGCAAGTCAACGCTTTGGGCTTTCAAGGACATCAACAAAGAAGGTATGATCCGTTCTCAAATTCTTACAACCCTAGATTAATGGATCATCCAAACTTGAAGTATGGAAACCCCCAACAATCCAACCCATCTTCTCAACCATCTTTTAACACCCAAGTTTCAAATTCTCAATCTAATATGTCAACTGCACCTCAAACATGGTTACCATGCAACAAAACATGGGACAATTTCAACAAACCATGATACAATTTCAACATGAGACAAAGTAGAGCATAAAAAATTTGGAAACTCAAGTTAGCCAAATTTCAAATGTCGTGACTCCGTGAGCCGACTTGAAGCGAAGGACTCGGGTAACTCCCATCCCAAACGGAGCAAAACCCGAGACAACATGTGAATGCCATCATGTTGAGAAGTAGGGCAGCACTGAAGGAGGTATAGAAAGGAGATCAAGAGATTAAGGAGGTTGACCCTGAAGAAAAAGCTCACTCAGAGGAGGGAATCACAAAGGCAAAATTCCCTCCACTTTCATCATATGAACCAGTAGCCCCATTCCCTGAGGCGCTGAGAGAGACAAGGAAGCCGGAGAAAGATGCTGACATCTATGAGACTTTCGCCAAGTGTGAGGTAAACATTCCGCTCCTTAACTTAATGAAAAGTGTTCCCCGTTTTGCTAAATTTTAAAAAGAATTATGCAAAACAAAAAGGACAAATAAATTGAAAGAGAAACAAGAGGTTAAGGTTAGTGAACATGTCTCAGCTATTTTTCAAAATAAACTCCCCGAAAAATGTAGCGACCCGGGGATGTTCACTATTCCTTGCACGATAGGGGACGCCACATTTCCTAAGGCCTTAGTAGATTTAATAGCATCAATAAACGTCATTCTTTATTCCATTTATAAATCCCCACAAGTTGTCCCATTACATCAAACCGGTGTAGTAATTCAACTAGCAGATCGTTCTAGTACTTACCTGAAGGGTGTGATAGAAGATGTGCTAGTAGAAGTGGAAAATATGGTTTTCCCTGTTGACTTCTATGTCTTAGAAATGGGAAATGATGATCAAACAACACTCATCCTGTTGGGTAGACCCTTCTTAAAGACCGCAAAAACTAAAATTGACGTGTCTAGTGGTTCATTAATCTTAGAGTTCAATGACCAAAAAGTAGAGTTCAATATCTTTGACTGTACGAAAAAACAAATTAAAGATCAATCTATTTTCTCTTTATATGTTTTTGAACCACAAGAACCGTTAATTTTGAAGGAATCTGATAAAATCCAATTTTTTCAAGAAGGGGAGAAAATTGAGCATAGGGAATCACCTTTGGTTGGAAGGGAATTGTTGAATTGTGAAATAAATCCACCTACGGTTGAGGTGGTGACAAGAACGAAAGTTCGGCCTTACTCGAAAAGGCCGGAAAATAAAATTGAAACATGGTCAAACCGGGCCTTAAAGAATAATAGGGATGTTCATGATCCCACATAAAATTTGAAAAATAAAATAAAAATAAACGTCGTGCCACAACGTTAACTAAGGCGCTTCTTGGGAGGCAACGCAAGTAAAGTACTTAGGATTTTTACTTTTATTTATTTATTTATTTTTCAAACTTGAGAGATCAGTGAGAGAGGGCACTAACAAAATGTTCGAAAAAAAGAGAAAAAATGCAGGTTCTGAAGAGATAGGCATATACCCAGTCGGGTATGCGCTAGTACCCGGTCGGGTATATGGTTGAAATTAAATCCAGGGACTACGGCAGAAATTCCCCGATCGGGTACACTTTTATACTCGATCGAATCTATTTTTCCAGGAGGACCTAATCGGGTATATCATTGTACCCGGTCGGGTATGAACTGAATTCAAAACAAGGAGGACTTACCCGATTGAATTAAAAAAAAGAGAGATACCCGATTGGGCACATCAAAACACCTAGTCGGGTATTGCTGGAAAAGCCAAACTTACTATCTCAAAAACTCGTCCGGGTATTTCAAACACCCGACCAGGTACAACAATGAAAACTTAACAAAACACACATACCCGATCGGGTATATCGGGGTATCCCATCGGGTACACTTGCGATTTAACCTCTTTTCATGGCCAGACAGTTCATTTTCTCCAAAAACACTAAACCCAATTCGAACCACCCCTCTCCCAAGCTCCATTTTTACACTTTCTCTCTACCATATCTCCCTCAAAACTCCACCAAATCCTCCCATTCCACCACCAAAATACTCCCCTTACTCTCCTCTAGATCTCCATACCCATTAATCCCACTCTCTCCCCATACATCCAAAAATCCTAAAAAAAACCTACCCTTACTCCAAGTCCAAAATTTTCAAGCAAAATCAAGCATCCATGGCTCCAAGGAAGGAAAGGAGTGAAAGCTCCAATGCAAGAGGACCTATCCCGGGCTTTGAGGATGACATTTTCACCAAAAATGAGCATATGGTCAAATTCCTCTCTTCAATGGCAAGGCAAGTGCACCTTTCACGTTTTTTATGTCATTCTGCTCTTCGTGAACTAGGGAATTTTAAGCCAATGAGGAAATTCTTTCATGAACTAGAGATGGACTTGATTTTTCGGATGACGTATAATTCGAATGAACGGATTATCTATGAATTTGTGAGTTTGGCACACTTTTCCATTGATGATAATGACTTGGGAGATGACAAACTCACGTTTCGATTGTTTAACACCACACATTCAATCACGAAACATGAGTTTGCCGAACACTTTGGCCTCCCCGTCCCTCATGAAAGAGAAGTCCCAGAAAACACCATAGATGGCCACACTCTTTGGGCCAAAACAACTGGAGAACGAGACTTTACCTCATCTAAATTGAGCGTAAGTCACGTGCAACATCTGATTTTCCGGATATTTTTGAAGTTTTTGGCCAATTGCATACTTGGACGCCCCAACAATCATCAAACTATGGCTTTGTTTGACAACCCCGTGTTGGGTGTGTTTCGAAAAAATAAAGAAATATTAATTGATAAAAATAATTAATTAATAAAAATAATTAATTAATTAATAAAATAGCTAAAGAAAAATAGAAATAAGATGGAGCAGATTTTAGCCAGAGCTCGTGCTACGCACGATGTCCTTAAAACGTATTCGTCGCCTCCCACGGTGCTAGAAGCGTTGCAACGACCGTTTCCCAGGATACGATGGGCATTTAATTATCCATAAATTGTCCATTTAACGCTGCATTAAAAGAAGAGACCGTTGGGCATTTAATGGCTGTAACGGCTTGGAGCAGTTCTGGTGCGCGACCAGAATACCCCCATCAGAGTTCGAGTCCGCAGGTCGCCCGCGCACATGAGACGCGGTTTTTCTTCTCCGTTTCGGGATTTGATCGGCACCCCCCCTGCACGTAAGAGAGAGCCTTTACCTTTAGGAATCTTAACTCCTTAAAAGAGGCTTCCCTTTATAAGGGGGTGAAAATCCCTTGAGTTTTCCGGTGTGGGATAAAACACACTAGAAACCCATCACATTCCCAGTTTTTCCATTTCAATGAGTGAACATCGAGAATCAATTTCTCATTCACCCGTTATCCGTTTTGAGTGTACCACATATCGAATTGTAGCCCTTAACAAGGACAATCCGAAACCACTTTGACCCAACCCAAATCGGAAGTGGACCCCACTCAAATAATTGCCCCAAAATGACCATTTAATGCAATTGTTAACACATTTTTCCAACAATCACCCACATGAATGAAAATTGATTTTCGAGACTTAAAAAAACACGAATATAGGAGGACACGTTGTGTTCACCGGATGATCCTTGCATACGGAGAGGTAGGTTTTATCCTTTGAACCTTCCGCGGTAAAGACACGTTTATTTACTGGCTGTCTAGTAGACTCGATGTCCTTGAACTATACTGTCGTCGTGTAAACATTGACTTATCTTTACACAAGAACCTTCCAACTTTGTTCCGTTCTCATGGGTGTGCCCGTTTTGGCCATGGGTCACCGTCCTGGTTCTGCAAGAGTTTCTAAAGAACCGAGCCTTTACAGTTCTCCTTTGAAGCGGCCCTCTTCTCTCTCACATAGGTGATTCTTTCACGAGTATCCCGCATACTCTTCCAATGTTATCGAGTAGATCAACATTTTAGAATCAATAAAGCAAACGTTTTGCTAACCTCGTGCGGGAGTCACTGTTTTAAACGAGGATTGGGTAGGAGTCCGGGACCCCCACAGTGACCATCCTTCGCTCTATAATTTAGTTGTCCCTTTTGAACCTAGGACCAACTAGGTTGGGTATCCACTATAGAACTTTTCAATTCACGGGCTTTAGTCCCATTTCTCGTGATAACTTCTCCAACAATTCTCTATCCAATGCCTTGGTTAGCGGATCTGCTATGTTATCCTTTGACTTCACGTAGTCAACAGTGATAACACCCGTTGTGAGGAGTTGTTTAATGGTGTTATGTCTACGACGAACGTGTCTAGACTTACCATTGTACATATTGCTCTGTACCCTTTCAATTGCCGCTTGACAATCGCAATGTATGCATATTGGAGGGACAGGCTTTTCCCAACTTGGAATATCCTCAAGAAAATGGCGTAGCCATTCAGCCTCTTCAGTGCACTTATCCAAGGCTATTAGCTCAGACTCCATCGTGGATCTAGCTATTAACGTTTGTTATGAGGATTTCCATGACACGGCTGCACCTCCCAAAGTGAAAACATATCCACTTGTGGAATTAGAGTCCTTTTTGTCGGATATCCAACTAGCGTCGTTATACCCTTCAAGTACAGCTGGATATCTTCCATAGTGCAGTCCAAGGTTTTGGGTTTTACATAAATACCTCAAAACCCTTACTATTGCCTTTCAGTGTTCATCACCGGGGTTGCTAGTATATCTACTAAGCTTACTAACCACAAAGGCAATATCAGGCCTGGTACAACTCATTAGATACATCAAGCTTTCAATAATCATAGCGTATTCTACTTGAGAAATACACTCTCCACGATTTTTGGTAAGTTGTACGTTTTTATCTAATGGAGTCCTTGCCTCTTGATAATCATCCTTATTAAATTTCGTAAGGATTTTATCAATGTAATGGGATTGGCTTAGCGTAAGACCGTCTGGTCCCCTAATTATTTTAATCCCAAGGATTAAATCGGCCAGCCCCATATCCTTCATATCAAATTTATAATTTAACATGTTTTTGGTAGAATTAATTATTAGATTATTGCTACCCACGATGAGTATATCATCCACGTATAAACATAAAATGACATAGCCATCTACCGTGCTCTTCACATAGACGCATTTGTCACTTTCGTTTATTCTAACCCCATTAATTAACATTGCATGGTCGAACTTTTCGTGCCACTGTTTAGGGGCTCTTTTCAATCTGTACAATGATTTAATTAATTTACACACTTTCCTTTCTTGGCCAGGAACACGAAAGCCTTCGGGCTGTTCCATATAGATTTCTTCGTCTATATTGCCATTTAGAAAAGCGGTTTTTACGTCCATTTGATGAACTTCCAATTTCCGTAGTGCGGCAATTGCTAGTATCATCCTAATGGAATTTATTCTCTTCAGAGGAGAATACGTGTCAAAGTAATCATGACCCTCACGTTGCTTGTATCCTTTGATTACAAGTCTGGCCTTGTACTTATCGATGGAACCGTCAGGTTTCATTTTCCGTTTAAAAATCCACTTGGATCCCAAAGGTTTATTTCCCGGAGGAAGATCAACCAATTCCCATGTGTGATTTTTAAGGATAGAATCCACCTCACTTTTGATGGCTTCTTTCCACATACGACCTTCGGTAGACGTCACGGCTTCCGTATAAGTCCGTGGTTCATTTTCTACCAAACATGTTAGAAAATCCGGTTCATTTTCTACCATACATGTTAGAATATCCGAGTCAAATTCTACCAAGTATGTGAGAAAATCCAGTCCGAAGGATTTTTCAACTCTAGCACGTTTGCTACGTCTGGGTTCGGGTTCTTCTCCAGAGCCCTCGCTAGTATTTTCCATAGCTACGTCAAATGTTCGTTTTGACGTGCTTGGTCCTTCGTTGGACTTGCATGGAAATACGTCTTCAAAGAATGAAGCATTCCTTGATTCAATTATTATGTTTTTATGTACATCCGGATTATTCGAATCGTACACTAAAAACCGATAAGCACTACTATTTTGTGCATACCCAATAAAAATACAATCCACCGTTTTTGGACCTATTTTTATTTTCTTAGGTGTTGGTACAAGCACTTTTGCCAGACACCCCCACACTTTTAAATATTGATAGGAAGGCCGTCTGCCTTTCCACAACTCGTACGGAGTTTTATCATATTTTTTCCGGGGAACCTTATTTAAAAGGTAATTGCTTGACAAGACTGCTTCGCCCCACATATTTTGTGGCAGGCCCGAACTTACTAGCATCACATTCATCATATCTTTCAATGTGCAATTCTTTCGTTCGGCAACACCGTTTGATTGAGGTGAATAGGGTGCGGTACGTTCATGTACTATACCCACGCTCGCGCAAAAGTCACCAATTGGTACTTCATACTCACCACCTCGATCACATCTAACCGCTTTAATCCGTTGATTAAGTTGGTTTTCCACTTCATTCTTATAAAGAATGAATTTATCGATTGCTTTGTGTTTATTTTTTAATAAATAAACGTAGCTATAGCGAGTGCTATCATCGATAAAAGTAATAAAATCACAAACGTCACTATGAATTAATTCAAGTGGTTCCGTTTTTCTTTCAACCGATTTGAAAGACGTTTTCGTTAGTTTTGCCTCTACACAAACATCACATTTGTGCTTCACATCAATTGTGAATTTAGGAATGTGCTCCATGTTAATTGATCTACATATAGAATTAAAATTAACATGTCCTAGTCTACCATGCCACACATTGGAAGACTCAAGCAAGTAAGCAGAAGGTGTTTTATTATTATTAATAATAATAGTCATTACATTGAGCTTAAACAGCCCATCAACTGCATATCCCTTGCCCACATACATTCCCGATTTAGACAAAACTAATTTGTCCGACTCAAAAACCATGCGGAAGCCATGCTTGTTCAACAACGAGCCAGAAATCAGGTTTTTGTGTATCTCCGGAACGAACAGCACTTGGTTTAGAGTCAGCTCCTTGCCCGAAGTCATCTTCAGGACCACTTTGCCCAGGCCTTCAACCGCGGAATGAGCCGATTTTCCCATCCACACCTTCTCACCATTTGTTGGCTCAAAAGTAGTGAATAACTCCCTGTTTGAGCAAATATGCCGGGTTGCACCGGTGTCCACGAACCACTCCTTGGAATTGGATCCAACGAGGTTGACCTCGGTCACCACGGCCGCCAGGATGATGTCTTCATCCTTTTGCCCACCTTGCACCAAGTTCACGTGAGAATCTTTCTTCCTCTTTGGTTCCTTGCAATCCGCGGACTTGTGTCCGTTCTTTTTGCAATTGAAGCATTTTCCATTGAACTTCGTCTTGGAAACGCATCCCTTGGGACCGAGCTTGCTCTTCCCATTATTTTTATTTTTGGAGCCTTTTGCATGCTCCACCACGTTGGCCTTGGCGCCGCTAACGATTGGGAGTTTCCCATCGTTCTTCTGGTTATCCTCTTCAATCCGCAGACGGAGGATCAATTGCTCCAAGTTCATTTCCTTTCTTTTATGCTTAAGGTAGTTCTTGAAGTCCTTCCAAGCCGGCGGCAATAAATGGATAATTGACGCCACTTGGAAAGACTCACTAACTGTCATTCCTTCATCTCGAATTTCGTTGAAGATCATTTGCATCTCCTCAACTTGACTCAAGACCGTCTTCGAATCCACCATTTTAAAATCAAGGAATCGACCAACAACAAATTTCTTTGCGCCGGCATCCTCGCTTTTATATTTGTGGTCCAAAGCATTTCATAGCTCCTTAGCCGTAGCTAATTTGCTATAAACGTCGTACAAAGCATCATGCAGCCCGTTCAACACATAGTTTCGGCAAAGGAAGTCAGAATGCTTCCAAGCTTCAACCGCGTTGAAAGATTGCGCATCCACCTCACCCCCGGTTGCTACCGGCACATCTTCGGTCAAGAACCTAGCAAGACCGAGAGTAGTGAGGTAAAATAACATCTTTTGCTGCCACCTTTTGAAGTTTAACCCGTTAAATTTTTCGGGTTTCTCCACAGAGTTGCTCAGCACGGTAACCATAGGGATTGCCCCTTGGTTGCCCAAAGTAGATGCATTGTGTTGTGAACCATTGTTCACCGGTGCTCCACTTTCAGATTGATTATCGTTTGGCACATTCTGCCCACCAACATTTCCAATTTCTTGTGAAGCCATTTTAATGTTTTCTTACGTTTTACGAAAACACAAAAAAAATAAGTTCGTTCACCAAAGTGACAAACTACGATTCAAGATTGTATCTGTGTGATACAAGCTTGAAAAAATACGTTTTAAGATTGTTTACCTCAGTAGAACAATCACGGAATATGTTTTAAGATTGTTGGGTGTGTTTCGGAAAAACGAAGAAATATTAATTAATAAAAATAATTAATTAATTAATTAAATAGCTTAAGAAAAATAGAAATAAGATGGAGCAGATTTTAGCTAGAGCTCATGCTACGCACGATGTCCTTAAAACGTATTCGTCGCCTCCCACGGTGCTAGGAGCGTTGCAACAACCGTTTCCCAGGATACGGTGGCTAACGAACGATCGTTTGAGCACACAAACGAAAGTCCCGGCGAATTGGAACAATAGCAGAACAGTTGGGAAATTTTCAGAGAGCTGAAGGTGTTTTTGAGAGCTAAAATTCGTGTATGATTGCTTGTGAACGTGTGTTTGTTGCAAACCACCTGCCAGCTATTTATAGGAGGATTTGTTGTGTGTTAAATGGGGTGTTAATGGACCTGAACGTTGGACATCAATGACCATTCCGTTAGACCGTATCTTTGAATGATAGATTTTCGGACGACATTCGTGTCCGCAGGTCGCCCGCGCACACGAGTCGCAGTTTTTCTTCTCCGTTTCAAGATTTGATCGGCACCCCCCTGCGCGTAAGAGAGAGCCTTTACCTTTAGGAATCTTAACTCCTTAAAAGAGGCTTCCCTTTATAAGGGGGTGAAAATCCCTTGAGTTTTCCGGTGTGGGATAAAACACACTAGAAACCCATCATTTTCGCAGTTTTTCCATTTCAACGAGTGAACATCGAGAATCAATTTCTCATTCACCCGTTATCCGTTTTGAGTGTACCACATATCGAATTGTAGCCCTTAACAAGGATAATCCGAAACCACTTTGACCCGACCCAAATCGGAAGTGGACCCCACTCAAATAATTGCCCCAAAATGACCATTTAATGCAATTTTTAACACATTTTTCCAACACCCCGTGGAATTCAACATGTGCAATTTGATATGGCATCACTTGAAGAAGGAATTCAATGCCAAAGGCAAAATTGTAGAGGGAGGGGTGATTATGCATTTAGCAACAAAATTTGGCTATGTGGATCATAACCCTATAGCTGAATATTGTTTGTTAAACATTACATGGCTAGGTAATGCAGGGTGTATTTCTTTTTCCCATATTGACTGTGATGACAATAACCATTACAAATGGCACATACACCCCAAGCCCCTACGCTATTTCCCAATCCATCCCCGGACATCCCCAAACTGCAATACAAAATGCCTCCCTTTGAAGTGCCCCACTACCTATTCCCCAATGACATACCTGAAGTCGATCAAGACGGGATGAATGAGCATGTCCCCGAGCATCCCCAAGGCCCACCACCACCCGAGTATTTCCAGCAAATATTACAGAGCCAGCAACAACTTCTTGTCGGGTTCAACCAAATGAGCCAAGAAGTTGGTCACTACAGGGAGGAACAACGGGTGGGTTTTCAGCGCATAGAAGAGCTCCGGGAGGCCGACAACCGGAGGTATGAGGAGTATCAACATAGGTTCAATAGACCTATGTACTCTTACATGGCTCATCAAGCCTCTTTTCAGACTATGGCAACTCCTCCAACACCACCCTCTTGGTATGACCCCACTCATTGGGGTAGCTTTGGCAGTTCGAGCTTCGGTGGTGGAGGATATGATGGCGGGGATGGAGGCGATGCAATAATGGGCGATGGTGGCACCGGCAACGGATTTGGTGGCGGTTTCTATGGCGGTGAAGGCGGGCACTAGGGACAGTGCTTGGACTAAGAGGGAGGGAGATGCAAACATGGTATGTAAATTTCCTTATTCTACCTTATACTAAACATGAATTTCTTTGTTTAAAAAAATTAAAGAAAAAATAATCAATAAAAGAAAAGAAATGCTTAGGTTGAAAACCAAAAAACGGGCAATCTAAGCAAAAAGGGCTTATTAAATAAATGAGTGAGTCAGAAAGGATGGAAAAACAAAAAGAGATTCTAGGATGAAAACCTGAAAAGGCTCCTAGACAAAATGAGAGATATGAGAGAAATATTCATTTTTGCAGGACCTAATTTGATCTTTTTGGAGAAGAGGAAGACTAGAAGAAGAAGAAAAGGAGGCAAAAAGCTAGAAGACCAAAAAAACCAAGAAGAATATGTTTTGTAAAACTCATTGATTTCCCTTGGTGGTCTTATGTTTTCCTTTCTTGAACTCATGAAAATTTACAAATTGTTTGGAAAATTCTACTTTACTCGAGGTCGAGTAAAGAATTGTGTGTGGGGGAGTTGATACTCATGTAATTTCCATGTGTATGCTTGTGTTTTTAGTTAGTTTTGTTGTTTGATACTTTGGAAATTACACACTTTTGGTGTAATAGTTATGTTTGTGTATTTTTTGTAATTTGTTTAGATTAGGTCTATTCTGAGCTAAAACAGGTCCATGTTCACTCAAGAGACTATTGGTGAGCCACAAAAGTGGAAGGAAAGTGCAAAAATGCAAGACAAAAAGAGAAGATCTCGTTTTTGGGTTGTACCCGATCGGGTACCTACTTGTTTTACAAATCAGATCGTATCCAAGAACAATGGAATGTGCAGGGAAGATTTTGACCATGATCAAGTGTCTATACCGGATCGGGTAACCGATACACCCGATCGGGTATAGCTAACATTTCATGTTTCTGGGTAGCTTCTGGGTGTACCCGATCGGGTAACCTACATACCCGGTCGGGTACACATCCCTGCATGCTCCATTTTCCCTATAAATACACCTCTTTTCTTCACACAAAAAACCACAAATTCACATATACTTCTAAGCTCAGTCTAGATAAGTTCTTTTCTTTATATTTTCATCATGTTTAGTCTCCAAATGAGGAGCTAAACTCTTCCATCTTGGTTTTGCTACTTTGAAGCTTAATGGATTGTAAGTTGTAAGGTATTTTTCTTTAATCTTCTTCCTTGAATATTAATTCTTCCCTTAATCTATCTCTATATTAATGTTGGGGAGAGTTGATAAGATGACAATTAGTTAACATCTCGACATTAATTATAGTAGCATTGATTTTCTTTAATCTTCTTCCTTGAATATTAATTAATTCCTATTCATATTTCATATTAATATTTTGAGCATTACTTAAAGGATCAACTAGTTTGGTTTCATATATTAATTAGGGAAAAGTACGGAAAAGATACTTGTGGTTGAGCCCGTTTTTAGATAGGGTCATGTGTTTCATTCTTTATCAAAGTGGTTCATGTGTTTGAATTCCTTTATCACAAGAGGGACATGTCGTTAAAAATGTCTGAAAAAGACAGTTAAAAGTAACTCCTGTTTTCAAAAGTGTGCGAAAAATTAAAAGAAAAATATCGGAAGGTGTGTCTCAATAAGACGACCGCTAGGCCATCTTTGTTTTTTGTTTTCAGCCACCCTTGTCACTCGAAAGTCCATTGGAAAATTGATATTAGCGAAATCATTTTTAAAAAATAATTCAAACAGGTTTGAAAAATCTAATGGCGAATGTGGTTTGGAGGTCATCTTGACGAGGCGCACCTTTCGGTATTTTTTTTTTAATTTTTCGAACACTTTTGAAAATCGGAGTTACTTTTAACGGTCTTTTTCAGACGTTTTTTACGGCGTGACCCTCTTGTGATAACAGAATTCAAACACATGAACCACTTTGATAAAGAATGAAACACATGACCCTATCTGAAAACGAGCTTAACCACAAGTATCTTTTCCGTACTTTTCCCTACTAATTATTACTAGAATCAATCGATTAATACGCTTGTTATTAATTTGGTTCTTTCAACGGTAGTAAACTTGGATTATTAATGCATGCGTCTCATGGTTAATAATCTAAGGGGAATTAATTATATTGACTAAACCAATAAACCACTTGTGTTGAGGTTATCAATCTCAATCGTTTTCATCTTAAGTTTATTGCTACTATCGGGTTAATATATGGCGCATGTTCTATATTGACTCGGTAGTAAGTTTTATTAATGAACGCGTCTCGTTATTAATAACTACCCTCGATGAAATGAAGATACTCCTCGATTGAGTATTCGAGAGGAAGATAGTTAAAGATATGACCGGGATCGATGAACATTTCATTAAGTGGATAAAAGCAAAACCAAGTCTTCATCTCTATTAATTAAACTCATATAAGTCGTTCATCTCAGTGTTAATTAAATTAAATCTAACTTAAAAGTTAAAACCCTCTGTTACTAGTTACATAAAAGATAAATATTCCTTTCCTTGTGGATACGAACCTTACTTCGTTATACTACATATAATCGTTGTATTGTATTTATTATTTTGACGCACATCATGACAAAGTGCACGTCATTAGTCTTATAGTTCACATATGAGATCCCATAGAAGAAGGTGCACGTTACTAATACGAGTAGAACTTTTACTGTTTTGAGATAATCTTGTGATTACACTGAACCAAACTTAGGATTGCAAGTACGCAACATCTTTGTTGAGTCGAGAAGTTGATCAGAATCAATCCTTGAAACCATTCTTCCGTAAGCGCGTAATCAGCTTGCCGTTGTAGGGTTGCTATGATGCCAATGCCCCGAACCCATAAGATCCAAGGTCATTACTCTTGAATAATCTACGGAACGATTACTATTCTCACAAACCAACTCAAACTTCTTCCGTACGTATCAGGAGAAGCTTCTCAAGTCTCACTCATCCTAAGACTATTCTCATGCAATCATGCTTATCCCTAGTGTTCTTAGCAGATGAACCCCCTTAAAGAAGATGCACAAGGAGTAACGACCTTGTACCTTGTGGGGCGTGGTGATACAAGTGATATCAGAGCAATCATGTGAAAGTGTGTGTGATCCAATGTATTGAGTTAGGTGCTTAGTAGGGGAGCATTATATTTGTGTGTGTTTTAATTTGTACATATTAGTATAATATTAATAACTTTGAAAATAGGAAATTTGTTTTTCACTCTAACTCAATTTTGAGCATCTTATTCGAGATGGAAACTATAAAAAATAATGAGCAAAAATCGAGCCGAGGTTGAGCAAATCCTTGTCGTGCTCAATCCGAGCTTGAGCTCGTGACTCAAACCGAGCTCAACCTTGATGACCTAGGCTTGTGACCGGTTCGTTTTTCATTAAAAATTGATGGAACCGTTTGAAAGTTCAAGAACCATTTGAGTACCAAATGAAGTATTGACGGTCCAGTTCTTCCTTTTTTCAGTTCTTAAAAAAGTCTTCTTGTCACGACCCGGACCGCATCCAAGCACGTGTACAACTGCCGTGTGATCAAGTGACGTCACTCACAAGTCAATCTCACTTAATCACACAAGGCGTTCATGAACATCGTTCATACCATACTCAGTAAGTAAACATACATAGCAACATCAGATCATAGATTGAATGAATAGCGGAAAATATTCATTGGTCAATCATAAGCCACATATGGCAAAACGTAGGCTCGCAGGCAAAAACAAAGTAGTATTACAAAAGTATCCTTGAGCATAGTTTATGATTTAAAACAGTAAAGGAAGCACGAACCACGTCTTCCTCTAGATTCCTTTCACCCGTGCAAAGGTGTAGATAACAAGCTCTAGCTTCAACCTGAAATGGTGGAGCCCCCCGAAGGGGTCAGTACAAGTATCGAGCGAGTAGCAAGCTAAATGTAGAGTAACTAACGTTTCAAGTATAAGACCCAAACATAGGGTGATACATATACTTATACATCTTTACCCCAAGTTACAAAATACATATCGGTACTTATATACACTTGGAAATACCCGACCCGTAGGTCATTGTTTATTTGGGAAAAATAATAGTGGTCAATGTCCTTGACTTAAAACCTCAACCCACCCATAGACATATGAGTGTATAGGACTCCTCTTGTCCAAATCAAATAATCATAAGGACACCGCCTGGTCCTGAATTACTAAACAGTAATCTATGAGTTTTGAGGATACCTCCCGATCCTTGGGTACTCCACCCTATATAACCGAGTTTTGAGGATACCGCCCGATCCTTGGGTACTCCACCCGACATAACCGAGTTTTGAGGATACCTCCCGATCCTTGGGTACTCCACCCGACATAACCGAGTTTTGAGGACACCTCCCGATCCTTGGGTACTCCACCCGACATAACCGAGTTTTGAGGATACCGCCCGATCCTTGGGTACTCCACCCGACATAACCGAGTTTTGAGGATGTCGCCCGATCCTTGGGTACTCCACCCGACCTATGATCTACCACATATCATACTAGATAGGACCTATATCAATAAATAAGACTAAACCAAGTCTTAAGGCCTAAGCAAAATCATTAATGCAATTCATGCATTAAAATTAACATATAGCCAAAACAAGGCCAAACCGGCACCGGTTCAAAACTGACCGGCACCGGTTCATAATCAAATAATATGAACCGGGCAAAACTCATTCAAACCGGCACCGGTTCTATGAATGACTGGCGCCGGTTGCCCCTAGACAACCGGTCAACTCTCAGTTGACCCGCTGTTTCAAATCCAATATGTGTCAAACTTAATCACACCATGCATTAAGTTATAAACAACCATATTACACACCATTTATCTCTAAACATATCACATATGTTTTTATAAACATTTTCATTTCACAATTCACGCATATTTCAATAGTTCATTTCATACAAGCCTAATTACTTTAGCTAATCACATGTTTAATCTCATTTAAACATCATCATGAACACATATAACATTTACTTAGGTAATCTCATGCTTAACCCAAAAGTTACAAGATATTAAGCCATCCACTCACCTCAAATGAGCTTTAAGAAGTTCTACTCTTCTTAGTTGAACTCCGACGAAACTCCGGCGAACTCTAGAAACAATTTAGTCAAGCTCCTAACATGGTTTTATCATAAAAAACCCCATATCAATACAAATAACCTCTAAAAGGTTATTTTCTGGCGAACCGGTCATTTCGGTTTCTAAATCCGTTCTTGGACTTAGAACTACCTTTCAACCCCTCATTCTACACTTCTAAATATGTAGGACAATCCTAGGGGTGTGAAATATGATTACATAATCATCTTAGAAGATTAAAGAAGAAGAAATGGGATTAATGGAATCATTACTTTGTTAACCTCAAGTTTTTCCTCCTTAACCTCCCCTTTTCTCTTCTCTATTTATCTCCTTCTTCTTCCTTAGGCTTGGTGCGAAAATGGATGAATAAAATGGAGTTTTGCGGAGATTCTCTCACCTTGTTTTAGGGCTTGGTAGAAATGGGGTGTGTGTTGTTGATTGAGAATGCCTTTTTTGCATTTCTCTCAATAATAACATGGGAGAGGTCCCATTTCTTTTATTAGTTTGGCTCTCAATCACCTCAAGCCTATTCCCCCATGTGTTGTGCGGCTCCCCTTTATATTTGAGAGGCTAATTTCGTGAGGTGGACCCCACTCATGTGGGAGGTCATCCCTTTTTGTCCTGATGTGTACAATCGGCCCCGAAAGTTGTATTTCTTGGACTGTTTTAATTATATTTTATTTTATCGGGTCAAATAAAATCAACACATGTTCCTACTCATTGTAGGCCTTTATTATGGATGTACATTCCCCAACATTAATTTAGAAGTCTCCGAAATTCGTTTCGGACTGTTATCCGATAAATTACCAATACTGGTAATTGGGCCTCGTTTGACCGACGGGTCAACCCTATGCCCTTCCTATGGCCCAATTAAAATATCCACCACCATATAAATAATATCTAGACCAAGATGAATATAATATGTGGTCCCGGGATTATCGGGTGGTCCCCGCTCCTGATGTGGGCTCCACGTGCAATCCACTATTCACGCAAAAGTAATAACAAAAATTTACAACCTCGTAAATTCTTAACTCATTATTCAAGGTTTATTACATGATTTACTAAAAAGTAAATATACTTAGGGACGGTGTTACACTTCTAAACTTTATAATGTCAAATCTTTAGCTTCTGCTACATAAAACAAAAAATAATTAAAGTTTCAAACATATGACGTTACGTATGTTTCTGCTACATATACCAAGATTAAAGTATGAAAGTTCAAATACATCAACAAATAAAAGTTTAAACATAATACATTGGAATTTAAGGATTTAAAACACAAAAGACCATAAACTCAAATTACTCGATTCATAATTGAAAATGATTAAGTTAATAAGATACATCAAGTTTAGTGGCTTAAAGGAATAATGTAATAAATTGGTTAAGTTAACAAAGCGCAAAAGTGTAAACCTGCTAGCCCACGATCTTCACCGGCTCCACTGCATATTGTAAGTCCTCTCGGATCTTTACCGGTGGTCTCTCAAGAATATGTGACGGATCTGGTACATACTTCTTGAGCATCGATACGTGGAACACGTCATGAATCTTCTCAAGTTCAGGTGATAACTTGAGACAGTAAGCCACGACCCCAATCTTTTCAAAGATTTCAAACAGACCAATGTATTGAGGGCTAAGCTTACCCCTCGATAAGAATCGGATGATACCTTTCCAAGGAGAAATCCTTAGAAACACCTCATCACCAACTTCAAATTGTAACGGTCTACGCCGTTTATCGGCATAGCTCTTCTGCTGATCTTGGGCAGCCTTAAGCCTATCCCGAATGACCTTCACCTTATCCTTGGTGATCTCAACAAGTTCTATACCCTCGAGTTTGGCCTCGCCAACCTCGTCCCAACACAAAGGTGTCCTGCATTTCCTCCCATACAATGCCTCGTATGGAGGCATGCCAATACTTTCCTGATAACTGTTGTTATAGCCAAACTCCAAAAGAGCCAAGTGTTTGTCCCAGCTGCCTTGGAACTCCAAATCACATTCCCTAAGCATGTCTTCCAATATCTGTATCACCCGTTCGGATTGTCCATCCGTCTGTGGGTGAAGCGTTGTGCTAAATTTCAGTTTAGTTCCTAATGATGCCTGAAACTTTGGCCAAAACCGGGATGTAAATCGTGGATCCCTATCAGAGACAATGGATATTGGAACTCCATGTAGCCTCACAATCTCCTCCGTGTACAACTTGGCCAAACGCTCAAGAGGATAAGTGATGTTGATGGGCAAGAAGCGTGCACATTTGGTAAACCTATCAACCACCACCCACACTGCATCATAATTTTTTACCGTCCGTGGTAACCTTACCACAAAGTCCATGGTCACATGTTCTCACTTCCATTTTGGGATGGTAAGCGGCTGCAAAAGCCCCGCCGGGTGCTGATGCTCCGCCTTAACTTGCTGACAAGTAAGACATCGACTCACATACTCTGCGATGTCCCTCTTCATACCTGACCACCAATAACTTTCCTTCAGGTCTCGGTACATCTTTGTACCTCCTGGATGCATAACATAGGCTGAAGAATGAGCCTCCTCAAGTACGGATTTCCGGAGCTCCTCATCCTTTGGTACGCATACACGATCTTTGAACAATAAAAGACCATCATCACGTACCCGAAAATTTTCAACGGGCCCCGCAAGGATCCGTTCACGGATCTTCTGACATTCTTCATCAATGCCCTGACCTCTACTGATCTCGCTTAGCAACGTAGGTGTAACCTCAAATCTAGCTATGAGCGCCCGCTCGAAGACACCTCCACGTGTGCCCGCAATGCCCGTAGGCATGTGAGTAACGTCCCCATCGTACTCTTCCTGCTTAGTGCATCGGCCACTACATTGGCCTTTCCGGGATGATAGTCGATGATTAAGTCATAGTACTTGATCAACTCCATCCATCTCCTTTGCCTCATATTCAACTCTTTTTGAGTGAATACATACTTCAAGCTCTTATGATCATTGTAGATGTGACATGTCTCCCCGTAGAGGTAATGCCTCCAAATCTTTAGTGCAAACACTACCGCTCCCAACTCTAGGTCATGAGTAGGGTAGTTCCCCTCATGTTTCATCAATTTCCTAGAAGCATAGGCAATCACCTTACCCTTTTGCATTAGTACACCTTCAAGCCCTTGGATGCTAGCATCACTATAGATATCATACCCTATCCCTTGTATGGGTAGAGCAAGAACTGGTGCCTCGGTGAGTCTTTTCTTTAGTTCATGAAACCCTTCCTCAAACTCGTCGTCCCATACGAACTTAGCCCCTTTCTTCGTGAGATTCGTAAGTGGTGATGCCAACACGAAGAATTTTTCCACAAATTTACGATAGTACCCCGCCAAGCCAAGGAAACTACGTATCTCTTTCACATTCTTGGGTCGCTCCCAATCAATGATAGCTTCTATCTTTGCATTGTCCACCACAATGCCCAATCCGGATATGACATGCCCGAGGAATCCAATCTCTTTAAGCCAAAATTCACATTTTGAGAATTTGGCAAAGAGTTATTTCTCTCTTAGCCTTTCAAGCACAAGACCAAGGTGCTGCTCATGTTGTTCTTCGTCTTTTGAGTATATCAAGATGTCATCAATGAATACAATCACAAACTGATCTAAGTACTCACTAAACACACGGTTCATCAAGTCCATGAATTCCGCCGGTGCATTGGTTGGACCAAATGACATCACAAGAAACTCGTAGTGACCATACCAGTGTGAAAGGCACTCTTAGGTATGTCACTCTCCTTGATCTTCAACTTATGATAGCCCGATCTTAGGTCAATCTTAGAGAACACCATGGCCCCCCGAAGTTGGTCAAACAAGTCATCAATCCTCGGTAAAGGATACCTATTCTTGATTGTGACCTTGTTCAACTGTCGGTAGTCAATACACATTCTTAATGTACCATCCTTCTTTTTTACAAAAAGGACCGGTGCTCCCCACGGTGAATGACTAGGTCTAATAAACCCACCGTTCAATAGTTCTTGTAATTGTACTTTCAACTCTTGAAGTTCTGCCGGTGCATTCGATAAGGAGGAATCGAAATGGTTTGGTTCCCGGCTCTACTTCAATCACGAATTCGATCTCCCTATCGGGTGGAAGCCCTGATAAGTCTTTGGGGAAGACGTCCGGATACTTACACACGACACGCACATCGTTGATGTCGATCTCCTTCCTTGTCCCATCTACCATGTAAGCAAGGTACGCGTGGCAACCTTTCTTCATCGTCTTCCGTGCTCTCATCATGGATATGATACAACTTTGAGATCTTCCTCGATCTCCCTCGAAACGTATGGTTTTTCCCTCATCATCCTCGAGTTCTAAGACCTTGGTGTAGCAATCAACTCGAACATGATGCTTCTCGAGGCAATACATCCCTAGGATCGCATCAAACTCCAACATACTTAGAGGTACGAAATCACAAGTCAAAGGTTGACCCGTCACTTCTACATCACACGATGGATAAAAGTGGTCCCTCTCCACATCATCTCCTAACGGTGTGGAGACTAACAAGGTCTGAGTCATCGGCGTCAATGGCACGTCAAGACATTCGGCAAACGCTTCGCTCACAAAAGAACGTTGTGCCCCGGTATCAATGAGAATTCTTGCATTTCTTCCTTTTATCAAGAGTGTTCCTACATTTACAGATGATGTAAGACACACTACCCGAAGTACAGGATAAAAACGAGCAATTTTTTTTAAATTCAACTAGACCGGCGCCGGTTCTGGGCCTGACCGGCGCGGTTGGGCCCGAAATTATTATTATTTTCTTTACCCTTTTTTTTAACGTCGGAAAAGTAATCGCAATGACCAGCGTCGGTTGGTCCTTGACCGGTGCCGGTTGGGTCCAAAACTGAGCCGGTTCGAAAAAATGCACCGGTCGTTAATGCGCCGGTGCAAAACAGAGAGTTTTCCGCTACGACCGGTGCCGGTTGGCCTGTGACCGGTGCCGGCTTCCCCCTGGGCAGCTTCCTTTTTGCTCATTAGGCTAGAAACCAACCGGTAACGTCGTCGGCCGGCCCGTACAAACCCTCTATCACAATTATCACATAACTACATGTATTTTATCAAGTGTTTACAAGGAATTACCTGTAACGGAGTCGGGGTTGGCCCATGCATCAGCCTCGGTCATCGCATAGACCCTTTCTTGGGCCCACCTTGATTGACGGACGTGGCGTTGCTTGTTGACGCGCCGCCTCTTCCGGTGCCGCCATTTGACGGTCCTGCACGGTTCCTCCCCTTCATGTCCCCTCCTCCAGCTCCCGATGCGTTTCCTTGTGTCAATTGGGGGCAATTAGCTTTCATATGCCCCGCATTCCCGCACTTGAAACACCTCGGTGGTTCATTGCACTTCCCAAAGTGCTGTCTAGTGCAATTGGGACATCTAGGTGCCCCCGAATTCTGTGGCCAAGGTCTGTGCCACCTTGCATCTTTATTCTTCTTTGCCTGCGGTGCCGGTGGTCTAAATGAACCACCACCACCGTGGTTGTTCTTCCGAGAATGATCGGGTTGCCCCGAATTATTCCATTTCCTCTTTTTCGCCTCCTTGGCATCCCTTTCCTTTCTCTCATTCCATTGGGTTTCCCCAAGCATGCCCTGCTCCACCACCTCACTAAACGTCATGTGGCGCGAGTATGTGGCCCGATCACGGATGTCCAACAGTAAGGCATCCCAAAAATGTTCGGTCATGCGGTCCACATCGGCCGCATACTCCGGCAAGAACCTAGCCAATGTTCTGAAGTCTTGCTCCAATTGCTTGACAGTGACACCTTCCCATTGCTTGAGGTTTGTGTACTCCCTACGCTTCACATTAACCTCAAAGTCGGAGTAGTATTGAGCATAGAACTCTTGCTCAAAGTTTTCCCATGAGATGTTCCCACGGTATTTCCCTTCCACGCCTTTCCACCACGTAGAAGCCATCCTTTCAAGCAAGCGTGAAGCATATGTCAACTTTACGTTAGGTGTGATTTGCATGTCTCTTGCTGCATCATTCACCTTCTTTATCCAATCGGCGGCAACGGTAATGTCACCAGTGCCATCGAAGGACTTACACCCCAAGGCCCTAGCCTCTTGAGGTATTTGGAGATTCTCACGCAGAAATCTCCTCCATGCCCACCTTGGGATGTCCCTGAAATGGCCTTTGAAGCTCCCTGGCTTCCTTGACCCGAACCTCCTGAAGGGGCACGCCTAGTGAAGGTCCCAAATAGAGGTAAAAGTCTAGAGGGGGTGAATATAATTTTAAGGCTTTTTCAACTTTAGAAACTTTTCCCTTCTAGATGAGTTGACCTATAATCTTTTGGAAGAGTTATAGATGCACCGCGGAAGTCTTTAACCTCTAGATAATCATTGTGTAACAACTTTCTAGCTTGGTTGATGTTTGGACTAAGATAGTGAGCAGTTGGTTTGGCAGTTGGCTGGATGGCAGGGAACTGCGGAGGCAACTGCTGAGGAAAAATTTGATGTATGATGAAGGCGAAGATAGAATATTGTTTAGAATGATGAGAGCTCTATGGAAATGTGCTGAGATGATTTATAATTGAAGGTTTATGAGAGCAGTGGTCTGGGCAGTTGGGTGGTCTTGTAGGGAACTGCTGAGTGAACTGCTTAAGGAAAAATGAAGGTATGGGAAGATTAATTCTATAATATTGCTCAGGGTGAATAGAGCTTTCTGGAAATGTACTTGGGAAATTATAGAGGAAGTTTATGAGAGCAGTGGTCTCAGCAGTTGGGTGGTTACTAAGGAACTGCTGAGGCACCTGCTGAGTAACAGACTGATTTTCAGATAGATGTTTGAGCAAGTTCCTTTGTAAATGATGTTATAATATCTTTGCAATGTAGAGCTACCTCAAAGAAAGTAAGTAATTAAGCGGTAGGATAAGCAGTACAGTCAATTGAGACTACTGCTTCGGATACTGCTGATAAACTACAATCCTTTTATGAAAAGTGTTGGATGTGTGCTTTGTTGAGTGAAAGTAAATCAACACACAGTATATCCTGGTTCAGATGTGGTGTAATCCTCATACATCTAGTCCCACCCTCTTTCAGATGGATTTCCACTAAAGTATTAAGCCCAATACACTTAGTGTCAATCTAGACTTTACAACACTTAGGCCTAGATTGAAGGTGTTTCACAAGGTGTACAACACCACTCCAAGTTACTCAATCCTTAGAATTTTCTCAATTGATCCAGTGGGGGTCAAAAGATACTCTATCTATCTATCCACACTTTAGGACTTGATAACACAATCCTTCTAAGTGTATACAACAAAGTTTTGTGATTTGTTACAAGAAAGTTCTAACCTCCAAATAGGAACTAAACTTCCATAATTTAGCAATGAAGATGTTTAACTTGGAAGTCTAGTGAAGCATGAGTCCAAGCAGAGAGTAAAGTTAAGTTCGCATTTTCTCTTTTGCTAGATAGCTCGTGTATGCTTAGTGGGAGTTTTTCTCTACTTAGGATGCTCAAAGCTTGGTTAGAAACTTTCGTTTCAGCCTATATTTATAGTCTTCTCCTGTTGATTAATCTCATCCGTTGGTTAGGATGCTTTAATCACCGTTGAAAAACTGGCAGTGACGAGTTGTTAATTCATCTTCTTGTGTTGGAGCATTTATTGAGGATGTCCTCAATTAATTTAGCCGCTGAAGACCTTTTTCAAAGAACCTTCCATGTGTGCGTTTAATGCTGTAGGTCTGAGTACATCTCTAGCATTAAATGCCTACCAATATTGTCTTCAATCATATATGTGCAGTGTACATGATTTTCGTACTTGCCTACCAATCTTATACCGGTAGGATTTAAATATCCTATTAAGGTAAAACAATAGTACCTTATTGCATTTTTAAATTTCTAGCATAATTTTATTAGTCTAAAAAATTGTACAATTATTTGTCACTATGATTTAAATTAAATGCTATTACTCGAATTGAATAAGACACAATGTATAGGTGTGAAGTATAGTGGCATCATCAAAATCTATCAAAATTGGGTACTAACAATTTCCCCCTTTTTGAAGATGCCAAAACTATACAACACAAGAATGAAATATTTTTATTGATTTTCATAATTGATTATTGTACATTGGTCTAAAATCTAAGGTACAATAGTTTTTAGTCACTTTCGGACTTTTGATCAAATCTGCTCTTGTTGACTTCTTCTAAGGTCTTCTTGGCTTCTTCCTTGGCTTTGGATTCTTCTTCTTTTCTTCTCCCGATTTCCCTTTCTTCTTGGTACAGCTTGTTCTGTCTTCTTGTTTCAGCTGCTTTCTTGGCTGCTAATGATCCTGCAGAGGAGGGGCCTGCTTGTGTTGTCCTTTCCCCGTTTTTGGCATCAACAGCAGGGGTCTCGGCTTCTTTGAAGAGTGCTTCTATTTCTGGATTGGAATCAGTTTCTTCGTGTGTTATTCTTGCTGGATCCAAGCCATATACCTTGATAGTCAGGGCCTTGATGTAATTCTTGATGTCCATAAGTTCTGTCTTGACCTCATCCTTGACTTCATGTTCTAGGATTTGAAGCTTTTGGTTTGTTGCTTCTAAGTTATGGCCCAGCTTTTGGAAGTCAGTTCTTTGTTTCCAAAAGGTTTCTTAAGTTGCCTTTTGGAGAACTTGGAAGTTGTTAGCCACATCCTTCGTGAGTTGCTCATATGCTTGGGCATGGGCCTGCTGCTCTATGAAGAACTTTTGAGAGAGCTTGAGCTTTACTGGGAATTCCTCATTCTTCAGTTTATTGATGTATTCGTCATGTGCTTGAATTCTTTGAAGGTCCTGCTCAAGGATAGGAGGTAAAGAAGGGATAGAGGGTACCTGGGCAGAGGCCTCTACTGCGGGTTGAAAGTTTCCTGCTGTAGTTTGTTGCCTTTGGAATGCCAGAATTTGATTTTCTAGTTCTTCGTCCCTAGCACTCAGTGCTTCTAGCTCTTGCTTGAGGTCTGAGATGATGGCTGGTTGCTGAGAGACTTGGATTTGGAGTTGAGCTTTCTGTTCAGAGTTGAATACTTGTTGAATCATTAGATTGCTCCGGATGTGCTGTGAACTTCTTCAAATCTCAAGTCCAAGAGGTTGTCAAAGTGGTTCTTCATTTTGATCAACCTTTTGTGTAGTCGTACCTCGGCATTGCTGATGAACTTGATAGTGGCTCGTCTTTCTTGGATAAAAACCTTTGCCATTGTAGGTGTATCCTCTGCGCCATCGTTGAGAATGCGCTCCATGAGTTCAGGAGATGTAGTGGGCTGAGTTTCAGGAGTCTCTTCCTCTTGTTGAACTTCCATGTTGAGATCAGGAAGTTGAGCTACCTGCTGGGAGTTGGTAGTCAACTGCTCTTGAGGTGCTTTTGATGATTCTCCTCCTCCTTGAGTTTCCAACCTAGATTTCTCAAGAACTCTCCTGAGTTCTTTATCACTAGAGGAGGAAGAGTGGGTGATGTGCTCACCTCTGTTGCTTGGAGGTCCCTTGGGAGCACCATCATCATTGTCATCATCTGAATCTGATTCACTAACTTCATCCTTGGCAGTCAGTTGCTTTTTCTTCCGTGCGTAGACTTGGTTGATTTGATGGAAATTGACTGATGTTGCAAGGTCCTATGTGCCCAGCCACTCTAGAGCAAAATCTTCCTGCTCAATGAAGCTTGATAGGGTTTCAGCTTACACTAGGATGCGAGATAGCTTCCATTTCTCCAATTTTTGACTCTTGTGAATTATGCATCCAGCTGCTCTAGGGGCGTTAGTTTGGGTGAGCTGACTGCTAGAGATGGAGGAGCCACATGCTCATCTAGTTGAGCCGCCTGCTCGTGTAAATGAGCTGCCTGCTGTTCAGCTTGATGAGCCACCTGCTCTTCTGGTTGACCCGTCTGCTCCTCCATTTGAGCCGGCTGCTCTTCTTGTTGCTTTAGCCTGGGGATGAGTATGGAGAGATGAATGGCTGAGCTATTGCTAGCATTGGAGGAGTTGGAGGACTCTGCTTCTTCATTGATGATGGTGAGAGGGGAGGCCACTGCTGCTTCATGAGCCAGTTGTAAGGATGAGGCTGCCTCTTCCATTTCTTCTTGCAGATTTCTTGTTGCTGTTCTCAGCCTTTTTGCCTTAGCCTCTTGACATCCTGATCTGAGCCTCTTTGCATTTTCGGTATCAATTTTGAAGGAGATCATGAGAGGGTCGTTGGAGAGGAAGGAATCATCTGCCTTTGGGATTTGTGGAGCCCCTGCCTTGGAGGTTTGGTGGAGGAACTTTCTCCAGGTTGTTGCTTCTTTGGTTGTTCCCACAATCCCTTTTTTCTTGAGGAGTTCTCCAATCAGAAATCCATAACCCACCAGGGGCAGGGTGTTGTCATCGTTTCCTCCTTTGTGGGATTTATTTACATATTTCAATGGCTCATTATAGATGTACCTGGACCAGTTGTGTGGGGATCCTGAGATTATAGCGGACAGTGGCTTTGTTCTTTGTGCATTTATCTCGTCCAATGTCGTGGTTCTTGTGTCAATGCATTTGTATAGGATATCTAGCAAGAGAGAGTATTCGTGCACCATCATCTTCTTCTTTACTTTGAGGGTGTGGAGGTGTTGAGCTCTTGGAATGAAAACTGTTTCTTTGAAGTTTTCCTCGTCCAAGTTGAGGTCTTCTACGGTTGGAGCCTCATCCCCAGGTGGGAAGAGCAGTTCCCTTATTTCATCTTCCTTGATCTCCACTTCGAGTCCTAGTACCACTGATTTCAGTGTTTTAGGCGTGGAGTTGATGTACAACTCTGCCACTACTTCTGGATAAAAGTGAGGATAGGGTTAGGTTGCCATCTTCATTAGGCCAGTTGTGTCGAGCTTCCTCAGGAGCTCCCTCATGATATCACTATCTTATGCCCTCTCAAGGATTTTAGAGGTGTTTAGAATGGAACCAGTGAAGATGGATTTTGAGATTTGGAGGAGGGAGGCCATGGATTTAGGTGAGAGTTAAGTAAGGTGGTCGTGAAAGTAAGGTGATGATTTGAGAGCTTTTGAGAGCTTTGAGAGTGTTTTAGAATTCAGAAAGAGATTAGAGAGAGATTGTAAGTGAAAAGTGTTGGTGTACTGTACGGAGGAAGTATTTATAGGCTATCGGAAACTAGCCGTCGGAATATAGCCGTTGGAGAATACGGCTGGTCACTCTTGGCATTAACTGCTAGTTTCTGTGTTCACACTGGTAGACTGGGGCTCAAACTTGGTTAATGTTTTTAATGTTTCTGAGAGCGAAATGTACCTTTTTGGAATCATTGATATGAGAGGATCAAGATGATATAGTCTAAGTTCAGAGATTCCATGTATTTTGTTTAGAAATTGAGCCACCTGCTGGTCTGAGACAGTCGACTGCTCCTGAGGCAGTCACCTGCTAGCAGGCACCTGCCCGATTTTACCTCCATTCACCTTCCTTGTTTCTCTCTAGTCCGTTTTGGTTGAATTATGTGATGCAGGTGTCAAGAGAATGTTGCAGTTGACTGGTTTCTTAGGCAACTGTTGAGCCTACTGCTGCTGAAATACAGTCACCCACTGAGCTTACTGCTGGAATTTTGGCTCCTTTATTTTTGAAAGTCTGAGATTGACTTTCTTGGACCTTGATGCTTCATTCCTAGTGGATTTGAGTAGCTTACCTTTAGCAGGTGGCTACCCCTAAGTACTTCATAAGAGTTCCCCCTCAGCAGGTGGCTAGGGATTCCCCCTTGATTTAAGAATCAAGTTCCCCCTGAATAAGCGCATGGTTATTCCTTCACTTGATCTAGATCATCTAGCATTCCAAGCTCTTGTCTTAGTTCGTTGAATCTAGCTTCATTCAATGGCTTGGTGAAGATGTCAGCCAATTGCTTCCCTGTGGGGATATACTCTAGCTTGATGGTCTTCTTCTCAACATGTTCTCTAAAAAAGTGGCGCCTGATCTCAATATGCTTGGTTCTTGAGTGAAATACCGGATTATGAGTGATAGCTATAGCGCTTTTGTTATCACACAGAATGCTAATCTCCTTTGTTTCTTCTCCATAATCCTTCAATTGTTGTTTCATCCATAGTATTTGAGCACAGCAACTGCCTGCAGCTATGTATTCAGTTTCGGCAGTGCTAGTAGCAATTGAGTTTTGTTTCTTTCTGAACCAAGAGACAAGTCTTCCACCAATCAATTGACAAGTACCTGAGGTACTTTTTCAATCAATTTTTCATCCGGCAAAGTCTGAGTCTGAATAGCCATAGAGTTCAAACCCTCCATTTGATGGGTACCATAATCCAGAGTTAGGATTACTTTTTAGATACCTCACTAACCTTTTTGCAGCTAGGAGATGGCTTTCTTTAGGCTTTGATTGAAACCTTGCACATACTCCAACTGAGTAGGATATATCTGCTCTACTAGTAGTGAGATATAACAGGGAACCAATCAAACCTCTATAAAGTGTAGGATCAACATCTTTGCCATCTTCATCTTGACTCGAACCTTGTGAAGTATTCATGGGAATTTTCACAATAGACTTGTTTTCAATCTTGAATTTCTTCATGAGATCTCTTGTATATTTGGCTTGGTTGATGAAGATACCTTGTGAAGTCTGCTTCACTTGCAGTCCCAGAAAATAGTTCAACTCTCCCATCATGCTCATTTCAAATTTGCTTTGCATGAGAGTTGAAAATTTCTCACATAAAGCTTTATTTGAGCTTCCAAAGATTATGTCATCAACATAGATTTGAACAAGCAGTATGTGGGGACCTTCTTCAATTTTGAATAGTGTCTTGTCTACTTTTCCTTTAGTGAACCCGTTATTCACTAAATATTCAGAGAGAGTGTCATACCATGCTCTTGAGTCTTGTTTGAGTCCATAAAGAGCTTTCTTCAGTTTTTACACTTGATCTTTCTCTCTATTGACTTCAAATCTAGGAGGCTGCTCCACATAGACCTCCTCTTCTAGTAGACCATTTAGGAAGGCGCTCTTCACGTCCATTTGATAGACAGTGAATTGCTTATGAGCAGCATAAGCTAAGAATATTCTTATTGGTTCAAGTCTGGCAACAGGAGCAAAGGTTTCATCAAAATCTATTCCTTCTTCCTAGCAGTAGCCTTTGGCTACCAATCTTGCATTGTTCTTAACTATGGTGCCTTCCTCATCCATCTTGCTTCTAAACACCCATTTGGTTCCTATCACATGTTGGTGATAAGATCTAGACACAAGCTCCCAAACATTGTTTCTTTCAAACTGGTTGAGTTCTTCCTGCATAGCTTATATTCAGTCAGGGTCAAGTAGGGCTTCTTCAATTTTCTTGGGCTCAGTTTGTGAGATGAAGCATGAGAATAGTGCTTCTCTCTGAATTGCTGATCTGATACGAACCCCTTCATGGATGTTTCCAATTATTTGGTGAGGAGGATGTTTGTTCAACCATCTAATGTCAGATGTAGTTGTTTTGGTTTGGATTTGTTGGTCATCCTCCTCTTCTTCTTCTTCACTATCCTCAGGTAGAACAAGATGATTAGGAATTTCAGGCCTTGTGATAGGATCATCTGGAATGTCTGGAAGGTTGGTTCTGGGTGAGTCACCTGTTGGCCGTGGTCTGTATTTGGAGGCAACTGCTGGCAGTGGGCTGCCGTACAAGTCAACTGTTGCTTCCAAAATCTTTCCATCATTTTGAATATTATTACTGGGAAGGCAACTTGGAGTCTTTTCAATATCCTTCTTTGATTTAGATGGCTCACCTTCATTCCTTTCATTAGCAGTGGAGTGGTTTTCAAAAACCACATGAATTGATTCTTCTACCACTAGAGTTCTTTTGTTGAGGATCCGGAAGGCCTTGTTTGTTGCTGAATAGCCCAGGAAGACCCCTTCATCAGATTTGGGATCAAATGGATTGAGATAGTCCTTTCCATTGTTTACAATGAAGCATTTGGATCCAAACACATGGAAATGACTAACACTTGGCTTCCTTTCTTTCCATAGCTCATATGGTGTCTTTTTGTAAGTCTTATGGATAAGACTTCTATTCTGGGTGTAGCAAACTGTATTAATTGCTTCTGCCCAAAATCTTTTGGGCAATCCTGCTACTTCTAGAATTGTCCTTCCAGACTCTTTGAGTGTCCTATTTCTTCTTTCAGCAACACCATTTTGTTGAGGTGTTCTTGCTGCTGAAGTTTGATGATGGATTCCAGTTTCTTCATAGTGCTGAATTATGATAGAGTCGAGGAATTTAGTACCTCTATCTGACCGGATCTTCTGGATTGAGAGACTTTTCTCATTCTGGATTAACATCATCAATTCAGGGAGCTTCTTCTCTGTCTCATTCTTCTTCTTTAGGAATATGGTCCAAGTGTATCTAGAGTAATCATCAACTACAACCAGAGTGTACCTTCTGCCACTTAAACTTGTTGGTTCAATTGGTCCAAACAAGTCAAGGTGTAGTAGGCTTAATGGCATAGTTGATGATTCAACTCCTTTTGATTTGAATGATGCCTTGGTTTGTTTTCCTTTTTGGCAGGAATCACAGAGATGGTCCTTCTTGAAGTTGATTTCTGGAAGTCCTCTCACCAGTCCTTTTTTGGACAGTTTGTTGATTGTTTTGAAATTGAGATGGCTTAATTTGTTATGCCAGATCCAACATAAATTTGATTCTGCCTTTGTCACAAAGCATATCCCTTCCTTAGCTGAGCACCAATCAACAACATACATGTCCTTCTTCCTTCTACCAGAGAGCACAATTTTATCATTTTTGACATCCCTAATCAAGCAGGTGTCTTTGGAGAATGTCACATTATAGCCATTGTCACAGATCTATCTTGTGCTTACGAGATTGAACTTTAAACCCTTAACATAAGATATGTTTTGGATTGTGAGTCCATTGATTGATAAGTTTCCAGCTCCTTTGGTTTTTCCTTTCTTTTCCTCATTCCCAAATGTAACTTTGGGTCCTTTTCTAGCAACATAGTTAGACAGTAGCTTCTTGCTTCCTGTCATGTGCCTGGAGCGGCCAGAGTCTATGTACCATATTTGTGAATCAGTTGCTCCAGCACCTTCCTGTATTTATCAGTGTTGAGAAGTAGCCCACAAGTTAGTGGGCAACTTCCCTTGTACAAGATTAGGCATCCATGCCCATCTAGAACCATCTAACTCTAAGCAGATTGGTGTATAACCATTTGATGTGTTGTAATCATGGGGGATGGCTGTGTATTTATTGATCCTTTTCCTTCTTGATGTGGAAAAGGGATTGTTAACTTTTGGAGGAGTCTGCTTGATATTTTGGCTGTGGTTGGTCTTATTGATTGGTTTCCAATTGTTTCTTGGGTTTTGATGGTTAGGGAGTGTTTGTTTATACAGGGGTTTGGATTTTGATTTGGGAGCTGGCTGGTTCCTTTCTTTGGGAATAAGTTGGGAATGGGGTTTTTAGTGGATTAGCTTTCTTGTGTTTGTTTGTTGACTGGTGGATGAGGAGTTCTGATTGAGTCTTGTAGGGGATATGTAGCTCAGACCCCTTCTCTTCCTATGTAGAATAACTTCAGCAGTGGGGTCACTGGTTTTACTAATCATGCTGAAGTTATTCATCTTGCTTTTCAGCTCTTTGTTCTCTTCTTCTAAGACTTTGTTTCAGCCTAAGGCATCTAAGTGCTTAGCATGGATAGCCTTAATGTCTTGTTTTAATCTATCATTTTCTGATCTTAAGAGAACATGGTGATTTTGGACCTTTTGGAAGTCTTGTAGTAAAGATTCCAGTGTAATGTTAGAGGGTCCAGAATAACTTGAGCTATAGGAAGAGCAGGAAGTTGCCTCAACATCATTGTAGTGGTCTTTGGCCATTAAGCATATATGGGAGCAGCTTTCATCATCTTCTCTTCTATTTGTGGAAGGCTCGTTGAGCCACCTGCTGCTTTCTCTAGTGAGCCACCTGTCGCCTTCTTCAGCCACCTGCCAAGATCCTAGGCAGAGAAGTGCTTCTTCTGAGCTCTCAGATGAGAAGCTCTCATCACTTGAGCTGCTTTCTTCATCAGTTTGGGATTCCTCCTTTTTCTTTTCACTTACAAAGGTTTGTCTCTTGCCTTTGAGGTCCTTCTTGTATCCACCTTTTTGAGCAGTTCTCTGTTGCCCTTGATACTTTTCTATGAATGGCAGAGGGCACCCATTTTTGTATTGTCCTGGCTGTCTACAGTTGTAGCATAGGACAGTGTCCTCACTGGATTGAGGTCTCCCTTGTCTCCTGGGTTGCAGGTTGTACTGCTTCTTTGGAGCAGATCCCTCCTTCTTCATGAATCTTTTAAACTTCCTCACAAACATAGCAAACTGCTCATCAGTGAGGAGATTGTTGAGGGATTTCTCATTGGATCTTGATGTTCTTGGCTCAGACACTAGAGCTAGTGTCTTGGATTCTTCTTCCTTTTCATCCTTGATTTCTTTCATCTCAAACTCATACGCTTTAAGATCACTGAAGAGCTTATCAGTTGACATAGTTCTTAGATCTCTGGTATCTCTCATAGCAGTCACCTTCATGTCCCATTTTGAGGGCAGACCTCTCAAGACCTTAAGGGAAATCTCTTTGTAAGATAGTTCTTTCCCTAGGTCAGAGACCTCTGCCACAATTTTCAGGAATCTGGACTCCATCTCATGGATAGATTCATTTGGCAGCATCTTGAAGTCCTCATACTTCTTGAGGGCTATGGTCAGTTTATTGTCTTTTTCATGTTCATCTCCTGCTCCAATTTTGTGAGCTCATCTCAGACATCTTTGGCCGTTTCACATTTCCTAATCCTGGGAAATATGGATTCATCTACAGATTTGAAGAGAATATCTTTTGCAATGTTGTCGAAATTGTTTCTCTTCCTGTCCTCAGGTGTCCATTCCAATTTGGGTTTTGGAATGTACACATCCTCCTGATCATCAGTTTGTTTAGATGTGCTGACCTTCATTATTTTGATAGGTCCAGCTGTAATCACCTCCAGCATTTCATCGTGTAAGGCACTGAGATGTGCTTTCATTCTTATTTTCCAGTCATCAAATTTGTTCAAGTTGAACAAAAGATTCTTTGCAAGCTGACTGTCCATTTTTTAGAAATTGTTTGGGAAGTAGAGTGGATTTGGATCTTTAGTTCAAATTAGTCAGAAACTGACTCTAGGAACACTCCGCTATGATACCACTTGAAGGTCCCTGATAGAGGTAAAAGTCTAGAGGGGGGGGGGGTGAATAGACTTTTAAAGCTTTTTCAACTTTGAAAACTTTTCCCTTTTAGATGAGTTGACCTATAATCTTTTGGAAGATTTATAGATGCACAGAGGAAGTGTTTAACCTCTAGATAATCAGTGTGTAACAGCTTTCTAGTTTGGGTGATGTTTGGACTAAGATTGTGAGCAGTTGGTTTGGCAGTTGGCTGGATGGTAGGGAACTGCGGAGGTAACTGTTGAGGAAAGATTTGCTGTATGATGAAGGCAAAGATAGAATATTGCTTAGAATGATGAGAGCTCTATGGAAATGTGCTGAGATGATTTATAATTGAAGGTTTATGAGAGCAGTGGTCTGGGCAGTTGGGTGGTCTTTTAGGGAACTGCTGAGTGAACTGCTTAAGGAAAAATGAAGGTATGGAAAGATTAATTCTATAATATTGCTCAGGGTGAATAGAGCTTTCTGGAAATGTACTTGGATGAATTGTAGAGGAAGTTTATGAGAGCAGTGGTCTCAGCAGTTGGGTGGTTACTAGGGAACTGTTGAGGCACCTGTTGAGTAACAGACTGATTTTCAGATAGATGTTTGAGCAAGTTCCTTTGTAAATGATGTTATAAGATCTTTTCAATGTAGAGCTGCCTCAAAGAAAGTAAGTAATTCAGCAGTAGGATAAGCAGTACAGTCAATTGAGACTACTGCTTAGGATACTGCTGGCAAACTACAATCCTTTTATGAGAAGTGTTGGGTGTGTGCTTTGTTGAGTGAAAATAAATCAACACACAGTATATCCTTGTTCAGAGGTGGTGTAATCCTCCTACGTCCAGTCCCACCCTCTTTCAGATGGATTTCCACTAAATTATTAAGCCCAATACACTTAATGACAATCTAACCTTTACAACACTTAGGCCTAGATTGAAGGTGTTTCACAAGGAGTACAACACCACTCCAAGTTACTCAATCCTTAGAATTTTCTCAATTGATCCAGTGAGGATCAAAAGGTACTCTATCTATCTATCCACACTTTAGGACTTGATAACACAATCCTTCTAAGTGTATACAACAAAGTTTCGTGATTTGTTACAAGAAAGTTCTAACCTCCAACTAGGAACTAAACTTCTAGAATTTAGCATTGAAGATGTTTAAATTGGAAGTCTAGTGAAGCATGAGTCCAAGCAGAGAGTAAAGTTAAGTTCACACTTTCTCTTTTGCTAGATAGCTCGTGTATGCTTAGTGGGAGTTTTTCTCTACTTAGGATGCTCAAAACTTGGTTAGAAACTTTCGTTTCAGCCTATATTTATAGGCTTCTCCTGTTGATTAATCTCATCTGTTGGTTAGGATGATTTAATCTTCACCGTTGAAAAACTGGCAGTGACGAGTTGTTAATTCGTCTTCTTGTACTGGAGCATTTATTGAGGCTGTCCTCAACTAATTTAGCCGTTGAAGACCTTTTTCAAAGAACCTTCCATGTGTGCGTTTAATGCTGTAGGTCCGAGTACATCTCTGGCATTAAATGCCTACCAATATTATCTTCAATCATATATGTGCAGTGTACGTGATTTTCGTACATGTTTTGACCTTTATCATTTTGTGACAAGGTTAATTTTTGTTACAGATAATCTTATATTGGTAGGATTTAAATATCCTATTAAGGTAAAATAATAATTACCTTATTGCATTTTTAAATTTCCAGCATGATTTTATTAGTCTAAAAAATTGTACAATTATTTGTCACTTTATGATTTAAATTAAATGATATTACTCGAATTGAATAAGACACAATGTACAGGTGCAAAGTATAGTGGCATCATCAAAATCTATCAAAATTGGGTACTAACACCTAGTTTGGCGTCTTAGCTCTCTCATTTGCTTCTATTTTTGATACCATTCAAACAATTCACCCAGTTGGGCGAATCGGGCATCACTTTCGTCATTGTCCTCCTCATCGGTATGAAAGTCACCCCGTCATACGTGGTCTCCTCATGCCCCGTTTCGAGAACATAAGTTGCATCATATTCCTCGGTGTTGGTTTCATACACCGAGTCAACATGACCGTCGCTCACTGTTTGAGCTCGATGGCCCCCACAACTTCCACAGCCTCCACGGCCTCCTCTTCCACCTCTGGAGCCCCGAGATACGGCCCGACTAGCCCCAATAGAGGCTACCGGTGTTTTTCCCCTCGGATTGTTTCTTGTCGGCATACGTCTACCTTCCATTTCTGAAAAGGAATTTGAACGAGTCATTAGACTCCAATCAATGTCAACTGACGGAAAACGTTATAGACACGTATTGGCCCAAGTCACCGCCATACCAATGCTCATGGTTTTCGGTAAAAACTCTTTTGTAAAATCGCTTGTGAGAGGTTGGTTACATAGTTTAGAAGCGGAGATGGCTCTGATACCACTTAATTGTCATGCCCCGGACCGCATCCAAGCACGTGTACAACTGCCGTGTGATCACGTGACGTCACTCGCAAGTCAACCTCACTTAATCACACAAGGCGTTCATGAACATCGTTCATACCATACTCAGTAAGTAAACATACATAGCAACATCACATCTAGATTGAATGAATAGCGGTCAATCATAAGCCACATATGGCAAAACGTAGACTCACAGGCCAAAACAAAGTAGTATTACAAAAGTATCCTTGAGCATAGTTTATGATTTAAAACAGTAAAGGAAGCACGAACCACGTCTTCCTCTAGATTCCCTTCACCCGTGCAAAGGTGTAGACAACAACTTCTAGCTTCAACCTGAAATGGTGGGCCCCCCTGAAGGGGTCAGTACAAGTACCGAATGAGTAGCAAGCTAAATGTAGAGTAACTAACGTTTCAAGTATAAGACCCAAACATAGGGTGATACATATACTTATACATCTTTACCCCAAGTTACGAAATACATATCGGTACTTATATACACTTGGAAATACCCGACACGTAGGTCATTGTTTATTTGGGAAAAATAATAGTAGTCAATGTCCTTGACTGAAAACCCCAACCCACCCATAGACCTATGAATGTATAGGACTCCTCCTATCCAAATCAAATAATCATAAGGACACAGTGGGGTCCTGAATTACTATGAGTTTTGAGGATGCCTCCCGATCCTTGGGTACTCCACCCGATATAACCGAGTTTTGAGGATATCGTCTGATCCTTGGGTACTCCACCCGACATAACCGAGTTTTGAGGATACCTCCCGATCCTTGGGTACTCCACCCGACATAACCGAGTTTTGAGGATACCTCCCGATCCTTGGGTACTCCACCCGACATAACCGAGTTTTGAGGATACCGCCCGATCCTTGGGTACTCCACCCGACATAACCGAGTTTTGAGGATGCCGCCCGATCCTTGGGTACTCCACCTGACCTATGATCTACCACATATCGAACTAGATAAGGCCTATATCATAATCAATAAACAAGACTAAACCAAGTCTTAAGGCGTAAGAAAATCATTCATGCAATTCATGCATTAAAATTAACATATAGGCAAAATAAGGCCAAACCGGCACCGGTTCAAAACTGAACGGTGCCGGTTCATAATCAAATAATATGAACCGGGCTAAACCTGTTCAAATCGGAGCCGGTTCTATGCATGACCGGCGCCGATTGCCCTTGGACAACCGGTCAACTCTCAGTTTACCCGCTATTTCAAATTCAATATGTGTCAAACTTAATCACAACATGCATTAAGTTATAAACAACCATATTACGCACCATTTATCTCTAAACATATCACATATGTTTTTATAAACATTTTCATTTCACAATTCACACATATTTCAATAGTTCATTTCATACAAGCCTAATTACTTTGGCTAATCACATGTTTAATCTCATTTAAACATCATCATGAACACATATAACATTTACTTAAGTAATCTCATGCTTAACCCAAAAGTTACAAGACATTAAGCCATCCACTCACCTCAAATGAGCTTTAAGAAGTTCTACTCTTCTTAGTTGAACTCCGGCGAAACTCCGGCGAACTCTGGTGAAACTCCGGCGAACTCCGGCGAAACTCCGGCAAACTCTTGCGAAACTACGGCGAACTCTAGAAACACTTTAGTTAAACTCCGGCGAACCCATATCAATACAAACAACCTCTGGTGAAACTGCCTTTCAACCCCTCATTCTACACTTTTAAATATGTAGGACAATCCTAGGGGTGTGAAATATGATTACATAATCATCTTAGAAGATTAAAGAAGAAGAAATGGGATTAATGGAGTCATTACCTTGTTAACCTCAAGTTTTTCCTCCTTAACCTCCCCTTTTCTCTTCTCTATTTATCTCCTTCTTCTTCCTTAGGCTTGGTGCGAAAATGGCTGAATAAAATGGAGTTTTGCAGAGCTTCTCTCACCTTGTTTGAGGGCTTGGTCGAAATGGGGGTTTGTTGTTGATTGAGAATGCCTTTTTGGCATTTCTCTCAATAATAACATGGGAGAGGTCCCATTTCTTTTACTCTCTCCGTCCCATTTTGTAAGATACTTTACGGTTTACGATGTTTGACCGATGATAAAGTAAATTGATCCTTGTAAACACTCAAATTAGTTTTAGAAAATAAAATTTACATATCCATAAACTACATAAAAATCGCTACAAAACCTGCAAAAAATAATTCAAATTTCATAAACTTTTGATATATAAAGTAAAAGATTAAGAGTGATTTATGTTGATCAAGTGAATAGTAAATGTATCTTACAATTTGGGACTGAGAGAGTATTAGTTTGGCTCTCAATCACCTCAATCCTATTCCCCCATGTGTTGTGCGGCTGCCCTTGATATTTGAGAGGCTAATTTCGTGGGGTGGCCCCCACTCATGTGGGAGGTCATCCCTTTATGTCCCGATGTGTACAATCGGCCCCGAAAGTTGTATTTTTCGGACTGTTTTAATTATATTTTATTTTATCGGGTAAAATAAAATATAACACATGTTCCTACTCATTGTAGGCCTTTATTATGGATGTACATTCCCCAACATTAATTTAGAAGTCTCTGAAATTCGTTTCGGACTGTTATCCGATAAATTACCAATACCGGTAATTGGGCCTCGTTTGACCGACGGGTCAACCCTATGCCCTTTCTATGGCCCAAATAAAATATCCACCACCATATAAATATTATCTAGACCAAGATGAATATAATATATGGTCCCGGGATTATCGGGTGGTCCCCGCTCCCGATGTGGGCTCCACGTGCAATCCACTATTCACGCAAAAGTTATAACAAAAATTTACAACCTCGTAAATTCATAAATTATTATTCAAGCTTTATTACATGATTTACTAAAAAGTAAATATACTTGGGGACGGTGTTACACTTCTAAACTTTATAATGTCAAATCTTTAGCTTCTGCTACTTAAAACAAAAAAAAATCAAAGTTTCAAACATATGACGTTACATATGTTTCTGCTACATATACCAAGATTAAAGTATGAAAGTTCAAATACATCAACAAATAAAAGTTTAAACATAATACATTGGAATTTAAGGAATTAAAACACAAAAGACCATAAACTCAAATTACTCAATTCATAATTGAAACTTATTAAGTTAATAAGATACATCAAGTTTAGTGGCTTAAAGGAATAATGTAACAAATTGGTTAAGTTAACAAAGCGCAAAAGTGTAAAATCTTATAGTTTATCAAATGGTTGATTTAATAAATTAAAGACTTCAAGGTAATCAACTAATATACCCATTTATGTAATTAAATTAAAAAACTATGTGTATTAGATTAAACGAGCAATGAGCTAGCTAGGGCCACATTATTCAATGCGAGTAGTGACTATTTTGATATTAGTTTGCCTTGTATTTTGAGACAGTTGGCGAACGATTGTTTGATTTAATACATGAGTTTTTTATGTTCAAAAAGAAAAAAGATTACACGAGCATAAGTCTCGGTAAAGAACATATATACCCTCCTCCAACTATAACTCACACAGAATATACACCCTTCCACTACTACATTTTCGAGTCTAACGTAACATTAAAATTGTAACGTTTATTGAAAGTGTTACCTAAAATCAGTCTTTTGTAATAGTTTTGAAGGTTTCGTTACATTTAAGTCAAAAGTGTTGCATTTATTGTAGTGCTAATGTAACGCCGGTATACACTTTAATAAACTATTACATTTGTTTTCCTGATGTTACTTTTGGTGGACTCTAATGTAACACATGTGAAGTGGCAAAATTGAGCGCCATATTTTCATTAAAATTACGCTAAAACTATAATGCTGAAAAGCAGGATGGTAGAAAACCCCAAGTGAAAATCTAAACGCCTGCTCCTGCAAACACTTTACTTCTTCAGCATAGCTAATCGCTAACTCCAGTTCACAGAGACAAATGCCGCAACGTAGCCCTAGCAGCCTCATCCTATTTTATAGTAGACACGCCCGCTCCCTGCCTGCACCTCTCCACCCTCCCAGTTACTGTTGTTGCTTTTTTTGACAGTCCACCGGATAGCAGATAGCTCCGCGGCCCGCTTGTGCTTTTCCGCTATTGGGCGATGCTTTCTCCTATTTTCCGGTCGTACCTTCCGACATTACAAGGAAAACAGTTTTTAACGACCAATATATAACGATGACTCTCAAAAGTTTCTTATAACGTCAACTATGAGTTCGTCGTTATTAAATTTATCTATAACGACCATACTTGAAATGTTGTCATTTTTAATCAATGTGTAATCATTGTTATTACTAATAAATATTTCCCCACATATATATTTTGTTTTTAAAAATAATATAGGGAAATAAGAAAACCTAAATATTAATAAAAATAATTACAAATATTACGTGTAGCGTCAAAATTTCAATCCAAATGTATTCGCCCTTAACTGGTATAGTATATTAGTGGCATGCGTAGCTAGGTAAAGAAAATAAACCTCCTACTAATCAAATAATCAATTACCCTAATCCCCTGAACTTATAACTCATAAGTCATAATAGGTCTAAGGTATACGCCGCTCGCTCTTGAGAGTTGAGATTACCCTCTCCACCATGAACTTATTAGCAAGGAATGCTACTAAACCAGTGAATCATGGGGTTGCTACATAATGTACTATGTACCTTTCGGAGCGCTATTTGGGTTATGTCACATTAGTTCGTGTTTGATAACTATCAGTGCATAATAACAAATGCTAGTATTTGTAGAACGATTCCAGCCATATCAAGAATAAGTGAAAAATGGAAAAATAAGTTTAACAAACAACCACTACTTATGTTTCTTTTCCCACTTGCAACTTTATATTTTGTTTAGGTATTTGAATGGATATCCAAATTATTTTTGAAGTTGGTGGTTCTGAGTTACTTTGGCTAACACCGATCATTGTGATGGAGCTGAGTTAGAATGCAGATGAAACAGCTAGCTAACAAGGTATCAGCTAAGCAATTAATTTATAAACTATTGTTTAAATACTTCCTAGGTTTTGTTCCTGGAAAGCGCCATAATCATCGTCTAATCTAGATATGAATGAACTAGATAAGACTAAATATGCATCAAATAATTTCTTTATTTAACAATAGGTGTCATAAAACAAAGTTGAATTTATAGGACACAAGTATAAGTAATAAGTAAATATGACTTGGGAGTTGTTCAGTTCATCTTGTTTTTATCGTTCTTATCGCGTATTGCACCCTTCTCCTACATTTGAGATTAATCTCATATCCTGTGCTCAAATTTTTATTTGTTCTTAGGAACTCTGATTGACAAAAAGTATGTTTGTTAGCTCGTTGTTATTTGTGTGTTAATTACTTATCATACATTAGCATGATACTCTGTAGCTTAGATGTGAATATTAGTTCTCATACTTAGTTGCTCAAATATAAATAATTGCAGTATAATATTGATTTCTTTTTCAAAATAATATTTAGGTAAGTCTTATTCTAAAAAAAATGAACTGATTATATATAAATATATAAAATGGGTGCTTAATTATTTGAAATGGTTGTTTACAGGTGAGGGATTCATCACATGAAGATGGAGATGGAATGGAATTAAATGATGAATGACGCGACGCATACCCATGATTTGTCACTTGAGCTTCTCCTAGCAGTAGTGATAAACAATCTTTTGCTTTGTGAACATGATGTTCAACATTTTGCTACTTATCAAACTCATGTCTCTGTCAAAGAGCTTTTAACATAGCTACATTGCATGCTTTTGAATGCTTTTGTACAACTTAAGTTGTTTGGTTTGTAATGTAATGAATTTGATGTTGGGGCCAACATTTGTTTCACTTTTGTGTGTAGTTATAATTAAATGGACAACTAGTTACATTCATTTCTATAGGTGTGTAAAAACATCCTGGCTGCATGTGTGCAAATATAAAACTGTTACATTACATAATTAATCAGGGCCAACTTTTTTCCAAAACCGTTACCCATGTGCATGTTACATACCGTTACATTTGTACTCGATCTGTTGTAACATTTATGACATCTCGTGAGGACCATTACAGTTGGTCATAAATTTCATTACAAGCCGTTATATTAGAGCAAATGCAACGCGAGCGAATGTAACGGCGAGAAACTATTACAATAAGTCAAATGTAACACTTTTTGGACCAAATGTAATGATTTCCGCTGTTACAAAAGACCCAAAAATGTAGTAGTGTTCTTTTGTTAGGTTAAAAATATGTCAAAATGAAATTTGGAGTCTGTAACCTTCTGTTAATTTAAAATCCAAAGACTAATTTTCTCATTTTTACTGATCAACATATAAATACAAAAGTAAAAAAAATCTTTAATAGATTAATTATTAGACCGGGGCCAGCTTTTTATTTGGATCCGTAAGCTTCTTATAATACGGAAGCCTAACATTCAGATAATATATATCTGAAAACCAAGCTTCCGTAATCCAAACTTATGTATTAGGCATTTGTGTTGTTCCATAGTTGAGGATTGAACACCAATTTGCAGACTTCATGTTCATCATTCCTCGTACTCAATACATCTTCATCACTGTTCATCTACTCTCTATTGTTGTTGATTGTCGTATAAACCGGAACCATCAAACATGTATACTATAAAGTAAAAAATCCCTTAAATTACTCACAATAAAGAGAGTTTTAAAATCGGTAAGCAGAAGGAGGTCAAATATATGGTCTATTAAGGGATCCTGGGTAAGAACTATATGGTCTACGAATGGAGAAACACAAACTTTGAAAAATCACCCTTTCCCCCCCTCTTTTAGGCACATTTCGTCTAACAGTTGGCATGAAGCCTGTACTTTATTAGTTCTACCTCTAAGTAAAGTAGCACTTGTCATTTGAGGCTTGAGAATCATAAGGGGAATGATCAAGTTCATCAATACCACTAATATGTACCTTGTCTTTATTAACTTTCATCAATTCCTACCTTAACTAAAGAGTATTGTTTCTTGGTTAATTAATTACAAATCAAACGATCCCCAATTATCCTAAAAAACGAAGGCTTCAAGATAAGAACGGTGAAGAGAAGTCATGGAGATTTAGAGATGAAGAAACCAATAGAAGGCAGAAACAAAAGAGACGAGGATCTGTTAGCATGCTACGGTATGGCAGGTCCAGGCATTTGGTGCAGTCAACTCAGTACAAATTATTATTTTTGTACATTATTTTATTTTGCATGGTTTCCTTGTAGAAATAGAGTTATACATGTACCATATATTTTATTTCATTCTTTATGTAAACCGGTCCCGATTCTTTGGCTGCATTAGAGGACAACATCTCTTGTATTTATAGGGTGAATTTCGATCACCGCAATCAAGGAAAGAGGTTTACCAAAATATTTTCTTGCTTGTACTAGTTTTTCCTCACCTGCTAGAATTAATTTTGGTATCAGAGCAGGAATCATTGTTGAAGACACCTACGACGCACACCATGAGCGACGAAAACATGCCACCCCAAGGACAGGTTGCCAAAACCCACGATAAAAACACGGACAGCCATGAACCACGACTACGGAAGATCACCAACCCTGCTTCTCCGTACTACCTGGCTAATTCCGAATTCCCAGGACTAAACATATGCGGAGTTGTGTTGAAGGGTGAAGAGAATTATCGATAGTGGGCAACCGCCACGCGGAACGCTTTCCGGGCTAAGAGAAAGATTTGTTTTCTGGATGGCAGCATCAAACGGCCAACCGATCACATTGACGACATCGACGACTGGATTAGCGTGAACTCAATGTTGGTTGGGTGGGTCATGACGGCTATCGACCCATCTCTCCGTTCCAAAATTGCGTACATGGACAACGTGCATGATCTGTGGGAGGATCTCAAGGCACGATTCGCCGTAGGAGATCCGATGCGAATTCACGAGTTAAAAGATATGATTCGGGGATGCCGACAAAATGGGCAGAGCATCTCGAAGTACTTTGGGAGATTGAAAACTCTGTGGGACGAATTCGAGGGGTACCGTGTAGTGCCAAAGTGTACCGTGATGAGTTCCTATTGGGCTTGGATACGGATCGTTTTGGAATGTTACAATCTAACATTCTCAGTCGAGATGAACTGCCACCCTTGACCAAATTATATCAAATATTTACGTAGGAAGAACGTCATAGAAATATGATGCACGGACGTGAGGAATGGCCAGAGGCAGTGGCGTTTGCAATCAAAGGATCTGAAAACATGTCAGAACAGAAGGTGGTATGCACTTTTTGTAAGAAATCGGGACATGGTTTTGAACAATGCTTTAAGCATACCGGAAAATACCCGGACTGGTGGTACGATAATCCGGGAATGGGACGAGGAGCACGTGGTCGGGGAGCTGGACGAGGACGTGGAAGGGCACTGGCCAGCGCCATGCATGTTGAGGAGGGCGTCCTTGGGCATGACAGCCTCGAAGGTGCTCCTGATGCGCAAACAAGCCGAGTAGCTGCTACACTCACAGAAGACCAGTGGCGTACCTTCATGCAGCTTGTGGAGAGTTGCAAAACTGGACAGGTCTCTCAATCGCAGGAGAAATTGATAGGTACAAAAGTAGAAACCAAATGGCTTCTAGACTCCGGGGCTTCTTACCACATGACGGGAGACTTGCGCCAACTCTATGTGAAAGAAAACATGCAGCCCGGACCGGTGACACTACCCAATGGCGAAATAGTGCATGCTACAATGCGCGGCCAAGTGTCATTGACTCACAAAATTATTTTACAAAATGTCCTATATGTCCCAGGCCTTATGTGTTGTCTTATTTCACTTGCACGATTAATTGATGACGTAAAATGCAATATATTGTTCACTAATGATATTTGTGTTATACAGGACCCGCCTACGAGGATGCCGATTGGAGTGGGTAGGTGCCGTGGAGGAGTCTATTATTTTTGCGGTGTTGAAGAGATCCTTAGTTCGGCCGTGAGAAAAGTGAATAAAGGAGATCTGTGGCATGCTCGACTTGGATATCCTTCAAGATCCGTTGTGCGTACAATCTCTAGTATCAACAATGATGTTTTTGTTTCCAGTACTTTTAATAAACCTTGTGATGCTTGCTTACGTGCTAAGAAAACTCGTGATGTGTTTGGAATAAGTATGGCTAGAGCCACCGAATATTTTGACTTAATTCATTGTGATGTATGGGGTCCGTATCGATTACCTTCTTCATGTGGAGCAAAATATTTTTTGACAATTGTGGACGATTTTTCTAGAGCTGTTTGGGTACATTTGATGCATGAATAAAGCGAGGTCCAAACTATTTTAAAACAATTCTTTGCCATGACAAAAAGACAATTCCAAAATGTTGGGCCGCGGGTATGCGGTGCCAGCAACAGCCAGCCTGCCGGTGCAATCGGACCACGTGGCGCTTCGCTTGTGCTATAAAGGGGGAGGAGCGTGCTTCACAATCAGCGATTGCTTTTAGTGTAGCGGTAAGCGCAACGATCCACAAGTGGTATCAGAGCCAAGGTCACGGGTTCGACCCCCGGCAACAGCATGTTGCGCAGTTGTAGGCTGGCAGGTGCTGGGGGGGATATTGTTGGGCCGCGGGTATGCGGTGCCAGCAACAGCCAGCCTGTCGGTGCAATCGGACCGCGTGGCGCTTCGCTTATGCTATAAAGGGGGAGGAGCGTGCTTCACTATCAGCGATTGCTTTTAGTGTAGCGGTAAGCACAACGATCCACACAAAAGGATGTTCGTGTGGTGCGGAGTGACAATGGAAAAGAATTTTGTGCACTGAAAAATTATTTTTTGGATCACAGAATTCTTTTTCGAACCACTTGCGTGTATACGCCTCAACAAAATGGACGGGTAGAACGGAAACATAGATATATTCTTGAAGTTGCACGGGCACTACGGTTTCATGCTAATCTGCCTCTAGATTTTGGGGGGGAGTGCATTCTTGCTGCTGGATATTTGATTAATCGGTTGCCCTCACCCGTGATCAATAATAAGACTCCTTATGAACTATTGTTTGGTACGGCCCCTCGGTACAACGATCTACCCGTGTTTGGGTGTTTGTGTTATGTTTATGAAAAGGATCGGTCCGGTGACAAATTTTCTCCTCGTGGGATCAAATGTGTATTTCTTGGCTATGCACATTCCCAAAAGGGTTGGAAAGTTTATGATACGGAACGGAATCGTCATTTTGTCTCTCGGGATGTACGGTTCTTTGAAAATATTCTTCCATACCATGACAACATCGCTACAGAAGCCGAAACCACCCCATCATCCTTTCTTCTACCCCAGAACCCCGGTCTACCTTGGCCCTACCATGCCGAACCTTCCATGCCGGACCTCAACCCTACTGAACCCCATCCGTCCACTCAACTCATTCCATCCCATCCTCCTTCGGACCACACCCCTACTGAACCCCCCAATAATCTTCAAAGCCACACCACCCTCCCATCCGAACCAGTATCTCACCCATCCGACACCCACACAACCCCTCCTGAAGCTACTACCCATAACACCGATACTTCTTCTTCCGATGCTACACAACCCTCCCCTACCGAAGTTGTCTCTCTCCGCACCAACCGCCCGCGACAGCCTCCCAAATGGCACACCGACTATCACATCTCTCATAACACCGTAAAGACTGGGTCTTCTTCCAGCACCTCATCTACTCCACCGGTATCCTCAGGTAATCCTTATGCCCTTTCTAATAATTTGCAATATACTTGTTTTTCACGTTCTCACCGTGCCTTTTTAGCGGCCATTAGTGCCCACCACGAGCCAGAATCTTTTCGTGCAGCCATGCAGGATCCACAATGGCGGGCGGCCATGCAAAATGAGATCAATGCCTTGGAACGCACGAGAACTTGGCGTATCCAGAAGTTGCCGCCGGGTAAACGCGCCATTTTTTCTAAGTGGGTGTATAAAATTAAATATAAAGCGGATGGATCCGTTGACCGATATAAAGCCCGATTGGTGGTTTGTGGAAATCGGCAAATTCATGGCCTTGATTATGATGAGACGTTTGCTCCGGTAGCCAAGATGGTTACGGTGCGGGCTATTCTTGCTGTTGCTGCCTCTCGTGATTGGCTGGTTCACCAAATGGACGTTGAAAACGCCTTCCTGCATGGTGAACTTGGTGAAGAAGTCTATATGCATCTTCCTCCGGGATATTCTTCCTCCTCCCCGGGTCAAGTTTGTAAGCTTTTGAAATCTCTCTATGGTCTTCGCCAAGCACCTCGGTGTTGGTTCCATAAACTCACCGCTGCTCTCAAGTCCTATGGCTTCCAACAGTCTCAAGCCGACTACTCTTTGTTCACACTCCGGTGGCCCAGAAAGATATTATGTGTGTTAATTTATGTAGATGATTTTGTTGCTCACAGGAAATGATGGTGAGCTGCTCCATGCTTTCAAAGGCTTTCTGTCCTCACGATTTCCTATTAAAGACTTGGGGATCATGAAGTATTTCTTAGGCTTGGAAGTGGCTCGCAATTCGACGGGTATTTTTTTGTGCCAACAGAAATATACCCTAGATATACTTACTGAAACATGGCTGCTTGGATCTCGGCCAGTTCATTTCCCCATGATCCAGAATCATAAACTTCAGTCCGACAATGGGCCACTTTATGCCGATCCGGAGCGATACCGATGATTAGTAGGCAAACTTATTTACCTTACTTTAACTCGCCCGGATATCAATTATGTCGTGCATGTCCTTTCCCAGTTCATGCAAGCCCCTCGGCAAGCACACTGGGACGCCATGGTACGTGTTCTGCGCTATCTCAAAGCTCACCCCGGGCAAGGAATTCTTCTTCACCGTGACTCGCCCCTCACTCTTACAGGTTATTGTGATTCCGACTGGGCTGGATGTCCCGTTACACATCGTTCCATTTCCGGTTACTTTGTCCTCTTGGGCAACTCTCCTATCTCCTGGCGCACCAAGAAACAGGTTACAGTATCTCGCTCTTCAGTCGAGGCCGAATACCGGTCAATGGCATCGCTTTGTTGTGAGCTTATTTGGCTCACCAGCTTGCTGCGCTCCCTTGTAGTTCCCTCTTCTGGTCCCATTCGCTTACTTTGTGATAATCGGGTTGCACTTCATATCATGTCGAATCCCGTCCTCCATGAGCGCACAAAGAACATCAAGATTGACTGCCACTTTATTCGTCAACACGTCCAGCAAGGTACCATTGCTCCGACACACTGTCCTTCATCAGAACAATTAGCAGATATCTTCACCAAGGCCCTTGGGCAGGCACAATTTTCTTATTTACTTTCCAAGATGGGTTTTCGCGATCCTCACTCTCCATCTTGAGGGGGGGTGTTAGCGTATTACGATATGGTCGGTCCAGGCATTTGGTGCGGTCAACTCAGTACATATTATTATTTTTGTACATTATTTTATTTTGCATGGTTTCCTTGTAGAAATAGAGTTATACATGTACCATATATTTTATTTCCTTCTTTATGTAAATCGGTCCCGATTCTTTGGCTGCATTAGAGGACAACATCTCTTGTATTTATAGGGTGAATTTTGATCACCACAATCAAGGAAAGAGGTTTACCAAAATATTTTCTTGCTTGTACTAGTTTTTCCTCACCTGCTAGAATTCATTTGGATCCTATTTCAATTGGATTAAAAGGCAAAAGTTTGAAGGGTTGCCCAATAGAAGGCAAGTTCATAACTCCGTAAATATAAGAGTAAATTCCCTAAATAGGAGTAGAAAAGTTTTAAAATTCCAAAATAAGACTATCATGTTTTTTATTCCCTAAATAGGAGTAAATTTCTGCCAAGTTTGACATTACATGACATTTTTTTCCAAACATGACAGATTACTCCTATTCAAGGAATAAAAAACATGATACTCCTATTTTATAATTTCAAAATATTTTTACTCCTATTTAGGACAATTTCAATAAATACAATTGAACTTCAATTCCTAGTAGGTTAATTTTATTAGAAACATAATCGAACTGTTTATAAGATTTAGGAACCGAACATTATCCCCTAAGGCCTATTGCTAGGAACCGAACTAAATGGTAATTTCGAACTAAATGAAACTATTTTCATAATAAAAAATACTTGTTTGTGATTAACTACAAATTCTCGTTTTGGCTGATTAACTTTTTCAAGTAAAAAGAAAAAACAAATGCTTCAATACTTGGATATTACTTAAAATTGAAAATTAGTCTTTGAAATCAATGAAGGAGGTGCTCTAACATAAGTTCATGCGCGAATTGGGCCACTTTTCTATGCTTAAACCTCTCACGTTTTGAAGAAGCAGGAGGTTACTTTTGCAGATTTCGGACAACTAGCTCTGCCAAAATGTCACAAATGCGATTCTTCCTTGTTGCGCTGCTTCTTGCTTACCCAGATCTGTTTTTACCAGGTGAAGATCATTGGCCAAAAGTTTGGTAGATTAGGTTTGTGATTTTCTTAATAAATGTTTGATTGATTGACTATAGGAGTGGACTCATCGACGAAATTGATGTTCACGAACAAGTGCGAACAAACGATTTGGCCGGGCATTTTGTCGAACGCCGGTGTTGCACCGCTGGATACCACCGGATTTTCGTTGGAGAGGGGCGAATCCAAGACGATCAGTGCTCCGTCGAGCTGGGGAGGTCGTTTATGGGGTAGGACCCAATGCACCGAAGATTCCGCCGGGCAATTCAGCTGCGTCACAGGCGATTGCGGGTCTGGGAAGGAGGAATGCGCCGGCGGAAACGCCGCTCCCCCGGCTACGCTGGCGGAGTTCACCCTAGATGGCAGCGGAGGGATGGACTTCTATGACGTCAGCCTAGTGGACGGGTACAACCTGCCGATGCTGGTGGCCCCGCAGGGCGGATCTGGAGTGAACTGCACGGCGACGGGATGTCGGGTGGATGTGAACGGACTCTGCCCGTCGGCGCTGAAGGTGACGAGCTCGGAGGGAGATATGGTGGCGTGCAAGAGCGCGTGTGAGGCTTTCGGCGACCCGGAGTACTGTTGCAGCGGCGCGTTCGGCACACCCGACGCTTGCAAGCCGTCGAGTTACTCGATGATGTTCAAAGGAGCTTGCCCGAGCGCGTACAGTTACGCGTACGACGATAAGACCAGCACCTTCACCTGTTCCGGCGCGCCCGATTATGTTATTACCTTCTGTCCATCTCCCAACACCAGGTTTATTCCTTCCCCTACCTTTCCACTTCATTTTTTTTCAGTTAAACTTTACTCTCATGCTTATCATCGTCCGGTGGATACAAATGAACCTCCCCAAAATCAAAGGTCGTTCTTTGCTGGATCAATATTAAAAATTGAATTCACAAATAACACTAACGCCTAAATCATTCACAAAAAAATTTAAATATTAATTTTCTTCCCTAAATATCTCTAAAGTATTACGGAGTAATTCATAATAAAATATTTTAATTCATAACAAAATCGTAAAATATAATAAAAATCTTAAAGAAATAATCAAAAATTTATAAAATAAATATTCAAAATAATTGAAAAAAATAAAAAAATAAAGTAAAAACCCATGAAAACTATTAAAAAAAAGTGCGAGGTATTTAAAGTACATCCGCAAGTTTGGGGATATGCAAGTTTGGGATGTTTACTTCACATCCCTTCAAAGTTTTAGGTATTTTTATTATTTTTCCCCAAAAAATATATAGATGTCTTTCCTACCGGCTACCGCCTCTACCGCCTCCCAACACCACCACATCGGATCATTGAAAACTAATTTCAATTTTTTGTAAAAAAAATGCCATTTATTTGAAAATGTCAAGAAATTGACATTTTACTCTTTGATAATGCCAAAGTTTTCATTGCAATTGCCATCAATAAGGCATTACTAATGCATGTTGGCATTTTCTTCCGGTGACCAGAGCTGGTGGTGTATCTTTTTTGGAAAAGGGATCTAATAAGTCGTTCTACTATTTCAATTTCGTCACTTAAGCCCTTATACTAAAAAAATATCATATAAATACGTTTACTTTTAGAATACAAACAATCAAGCCATTTGACCTGTTACAACAAGTTTTTTTTAAATTAAAATTAGTATATTGATAAATCTTACAAAAAATCATATAAATTTGAATAAATAATATAATAATAATATAAAAAGTAGTATAAAAATAAATAAAATTTTAAAAACATAAAAAAACAGAAAACTAAAAAAATAAAGTGAATAAAATAAAAAAATAAAAATCAAAAATTTTAAAACCTTTTAAACATATGTAGAATATACAAATACTTTTAAAAATTTAAAAATATTGACTTTGTTACTTTGAAAATTTTTACAATTTTTTGTATTTAATTCTTCAAATGCTAACAATTTTTTAGAATTTTGAAATTACAGGTCAAAAACTGATTAAATGGTCTAATTGATCAATTCTGTAAAGTAAGCGTACTTGCATTATACTTTTTTTGAAGAGGAGCTTAAGTGACGGATTGGAAATAATAGAAGAGCTTATTTGACTTTTTTTCCTTTTTTATTTTTTATTATTTTTTCGCATTTTTTTTATTTATAATTTTTGTTTTTCGTATTTTTTATTTTTATTAATTTTATTAGTTATTTATTTTAGTCCAAAAAGCTACATAAGTATATATGTCCAAACACACATAATTAGTCATACTAGGGAATTTAAAACAATATAGTCCTATTTGTGTTTTTTGGCATCGGGCACTCCAAGGCCTCAGTAGCTTACCCCCAGTCCAATGGTCAGGTGGAGAACATGAATCGCACCATCATGGATAGTTTCAAGAAGAAGTTGAAACACTACATCTCTACCTAGCCAGAACAGCTGAACTACGTCCTGTAGCTCCTGTGGACCTACAAGTTGAAACCCTCTTCGCTCTGGCATACGGCTTCCAGGCCAAGGTTCCTACGGAAGTGCTCGTACCAACACACCGGACGATGCACTTCCAACCTGAGCTCAATGAGGAAATGCTACGTGCGGAGCTCCACTTCATCGAGGAACGGAGGGACCTCGTCGCACGTCGAATGGAAGAATACCACCGAGCCACTCAGAGATACTTCAACAAGGCGGTAAGGATCAGAGAGATAGAGGTCGGAGACCTAGTTCTATGCAAACGAGAAAAGAGCAAGCCCCTCGAAGGCGGCAAGATGGCCAAGAACTGGGAAGGCCCGTACAAAGTCTTCAGGAAGTACGCATACGGGACGTTCTTCCTCCATACCATGGAGGGGTATGCCGCTGACATGTGGAACGTAGAACACCTGAAGAAGTTTTATCAATAAAGACCAACTTACTAGATTCCTTCCTCCCGAAAAAAATGGGGGAAAAGGGTGACATAACTCCCGGAATTAGGGAATCCCGAAAAGGAAAAACCTGTTCTCCATCAAGATCATCGGCTTAGCGCGGTACGGGCTCAAGGCTTAAGCTGTGCAGCACGGTGAGAGGGTGGTTGAACGAAAATCGGGGAATCTCGAAAAGGATAAACCCGTTCTTCATCAAGATCATCGGCCTAGCGCGGTACGGCCTCGAGGCTTAAGCTGTGCAGCACGGTCCCACGGACCGGGCCAGGTAAAGGAACAGTGAGAAGGTGGTTGGACGAAAATCGGGGAATCCCGAAAAGGATAAACCTGTTCTTCATCAAGATCATTGGCCTAGCGCGGTACGGCCTCAAGGCTTAAACTGTGCAGCACGGTCCCATAGACTGGGTAAAGGAACGGTGAGAGGGTGGGTGATTGAATGAAAACCGGGGAATCCCGAAAAGGATAAAGCCGTTCTTCATCAAGATCATCGGCCTAGCGTGGTACAGCCTTTGGGCTTAAGTTGTGCAGCACAATCTCACGGACCGGGTAAAGGAACAGTGAGAGGGTGATTGAACGAAAACCAGGGAATCCTGAAAAGGATAAACCTGTTCTTCATCAAGATCATCGGCCTAGCGCGGTACGGCCTCAAGGTTTAAGCTGTGCAGCACGGTCCCACGGACCAGGTAAAGGAACGTTGAGAGGGTGATTGAACGAAAACTGGGGAATCCTGAAACAGATAAACCCGTTCTTCATCAAGATCATCGGCCTAGCGCGGTACGGCCTTAGGGCCCAAGCTATGCAGCCCGGTGAGAGGGTGGTCAAACGAAACAAGGGAAACCCAGGAAACACGTTCAAAACCAAGGCGACTTTTAAAAAAAGAAGATCAGACTTGATACACAAAGAATGAGTTTCTTTATTCTTCGGCTCTACTAGTCGGAATGATACATCAATATTGGAATACAAGTACAAAAGGGAGAATCAGGCTTGGCCACCGCCCGGAGGAACATCCTTTGAAGGGTCCTCGGCTTGTCCTTTTTCTGCTCATCCTTTTTCCGCTCGTCCTCCTGTTGCTCATCCTGAAGATACTCCAGGCCCCCCCATGAGCCTCAATGAAAGATGCGTTAAAACCAACAGCTGCAAGGTCAAAGGGGACAAGGAAATGACGTTCAAACACCGGGAGGATAGCCGCCACAAGGCCGACCATCCCTTTAGCACAAGCATCATCGGCCAGATCGGCAAGGAAATCTGAGCCCATGGGGGTGCTTTCGAGCAGCTTAATTCTAGCTTCCAGAACATTGGGGCTCGTTGCCAGATATTCCTCGATGTGCTTGGCCAAGAATCGCTTCGCAACGACGTGCAACACACTATTGTAGGCCTTGGATTGTTGGAACTCAATAGAGTCGGCCTCCTTAATTTTGGAAACATCGGCCTAAAAAACGGGAGCAGACCCCTCGGTGCCAACTTGGCGGATTGGCACCTTGGTTTTCTCTACAGTTTCTAGCTTGGCATGGAGCATCTGCAGCTCCTCAACTTGAGAAGCACTCTCTCGGGCAAGCTTGCCGGCAATGTCGGCCTTCTCCTGCAGCTTGGACACACGCCCCCTGGCGTTCTTGATAATATACTCCGCCTCGGCTATCTGTTGGGCCATAGCGTGACCCTGCCACTCATAGGCAAACCGCGCCTTGCTAAAATAAATGACGGCCTTGTTAAGGGTGCTGAGGCCGCACTCATGGAGATCAACAGGGTCCTCTTGGGCGGCAAAGTCTTGGGGAACCTTCAAGCCTAACGAACACCAGATTGATGAAGTCGTCTGTTCGAACAACATCTTGGACTCATACCGAGGGCCGAGCCCAGAAAACTCAATCAACCTCATGGAAAGATTATGGAGCTCTGGTGGCGGAGGAGCACGATCCTCCTTGGCCTTCCCTTTGTCCTTCCCCTGGTTCCTAGGGGGGACGATTTGCTTATCGGGGGGACGGCCTCATCATCAGAAACGTCCAACAGAACTATGGACTTGGAAGCCCCCTCTTCATGGCGGGGCCTCTTAGGAAGACATTCGTCATCGACACGATCATTGGCTCAGGACCGTGTCGTGCGCTGGTCGGCCCCAGTAGTGGACTTCCCTTTTTCCTTGCTCTGACGGCTGGGGACTAGAGGAATATCATTAGAGCGGTCCATGGCAGGAGGATCAATATAAACACCTGCAAAATAGAAAGAATAACGGTTAGCGTGGAAAGATGCAAATAACCCTACGCTCCAAGACTATGAGCGGACGTACCTAAACCGGCCCGGGACATAAGAGGCTCAGCCACCAATGTCCGAAGGTTTTGGACGCCAAGGCTAGTGATACGGTCAACGTATCCCAATTCTTCATCTGACATGGCGGGGGGACCGAACTTGACCGGGTAGGGGTTCCACCGATCGGAGAAGGGCAGCGGGGAACCCACTTCAGCAACAAAGAATATTTCCTCCTAGCTGTCCGGATTGGATCCGTTATTGGTGAACAAGAGCTTCGAGGGGTGGGCGGTTCAACATAAGTAATCCGTGTGTCCAAAGGGCGAGATACGAAAGAAATGGAGGAACAGATCCATAGAGGGAACCACCACTACACTATGGCAGCGAATGATGAAGCCTACAATTAACCTATAGGAGGTGGGGACGAGCTGAGCCGGAGTGATCCGAAGGTCCCTGAACAGCTCCACATGGAAGCAATACAGAGGAAAAACTCTAGACCGACTATGACCAAATCTAGATGAACAACCACATGGCCAGGCAAATGGCGCATGGGGTGACAGACGTGACGAGCGTCGTATCCCGGGGGAGGAAACTATTGACCTATCATGCGTTTCTCACAAGGGAGTAGGCATTGGCGCTGACGTCAGATGCAGGAGAAATTAAGGGAATAACAGGGAGGCCGTTGAGGCATTCCCCGCTCATAGAACATCAGGTCGTCCCCAAATAGGCATCCATCATCCACCGGACACGGGGTAATGGCCATGGTCTCTAATTTATGAAGACTCAACGATTCTAACTGTGTATACATAGCAACGGACGGAGGATAGACAGGGAACTCACCGAGAAGTTAAGAAAGCTTAGAGAGAGAAAACAAATTGGCAGAGTGACGACCAAAGAAGAAAGAATGACAGATCCTTCGGAACAAATGGAGTACTTATAAGCAACACTGTCGGGCCCATCAATCGGGGAGGAACACGTGGTGACCCATGACCGGTGGACCCCACGGCAAACATTTCGCTTCGATACCTGTACCAGTCAAGTGGCCACAAAATTGGCATAACTTGGAGGAGGCAGACGTGCGTCCTCAAAGCCCACGGTAAATGCATCTGGATAGGACGGTCGTCTCCATAAAGGCAGGGTCCATATACAACTGTCCTAAGACGCACTGCTTCTTTAAAACAAACACTTCTTGGAGATGAAGGATTACACGGTCAAGGGGAGTAGCGCGTTGGACGTACGTCATAAAACGAGTGCTACACAAAGACCAACGCCTCCTAGGACACATGGTAACCAGTGGATGATAGATTAGATTGGCAATAAGGGGAGGCACATCCCAGGAGGGTATGTACAGCCCCACGCCAATGTTGATCTAAGTGCTAGGGTTAAGAGCAATGCTACCCTAAAAGCGATAAGAACTAATACTACGCACGGACTCAAGTACTTTGCAAGCATTATGACAAAGGAAAAACGAAATCATGGGACAAGGTTATGCAAAACACAAACTTTCTTCTTTGGCTGTACCAGCCGGAAATATACAGATCAAAAAATGAAAATGAGAATACATCACAAGAAACCGTGGGCGGGGGGAACGACGCATGGAGGCGTCTGGCTCAGATTCCTCCTCGTCGGAGCTCACATCAGGGGTCGGGGGGTCAGGAGCCTCCCCCTTTGCTATAGCCTCGGCCCTCTTCAGGTCTCGATCAACCTTGGCGGTGACCCCAGGAGCTCGTTATCCTCCGTATGGTCCGGTATGTTGAAGGACAGGCCGCTGAGCTGTGAAAGGATCGGCTTCAGGGCCTTCACGCCAAGATAAAATCCTTTGGCGAAGATGTCCTCAACCACGTCAAGCAGGAACTCGGCACCGAGCGACGTACGTTCTAAGAGCTGCACCCCATGAGCCAGACGCTCCTTGGGCTTCTTTGTCCACAGCTCCTCTTCAAGGACATCCCCAACAGCCCCCCGACAGTATTCATAGGCGCGGTCATAAAGAGGGGCGTCTTCTTTAACCTGGAGATATCAAGCACCAAGGGAGGGGCGTCTCCGGGGGCAGCCTCGCCTTCAGGGGCCGGAGAAGGGACAGGGACCGGGGCGATGCCGTGCTTCTCCACCATGGCCAACTTGGCAATAAGGTCTTGCCTCTCTCTCTCTCGGCCAGGTCAAAGGCGGCCTGGAGTTTCTTTTTCTCCTCAGCAGCTGCCTCCTTCTCCTGCCGTGCTGCCTCACGCGCCGATCTCAGAGCCTCATCAGCTCTCCTTTTGGTCTCGAGAGCGTCCTGCTCCCGAGCTGCCTCCGACTGCAGCAGGCTCTGCCCGGTCTAGAAAAGGACAAGAGCTAATAAGGGAGGAACGACTTACAGGGGTTAGAGTAATCTCAAAAGGAAAGGATACATACATGGAGGGTCAGCGCCAATGCATGGCTGACAGCCTCAACCGAAGTGCGAGGTGGTTGTTGCACCCCAGTTTAGAGATCAATGTCCCTCCAGATCTCAAATACCGGACGACCCAGGGAGGCAGCACAGTATCATCGGCCTTAGGGCCAGAAGGCTCAGGGCGGGACCTCTTCAGCCTCTTCCTCGCCGAGGGGGGGGGGCAATGCTCAATGGCTCTACATCCTACACCGCGCCGGATTTCATGTAAGGTGCCTCTAGGCTCTGCCCCATCACAGCCTCAATTAGCTGTTGTACGGCCTCTCCAGTACGATGCTTATAAGCCTGGGAGGCCGCAGACGAATTAGCCTCTGAAGTTTGGGCAGTAGACGGCTTGGCCTTGGCTTTTTCCAGCGTTGTTTGACGTTTAGCGGCCTTGGCATCACGGCACACGATGACCTTCTTCTGATTCATCTGTTCTTCGGTAGGGGGAAGTCCTGAAACAAAAGGACAAGAATGTTAGTACCGGGCGGTGCGAATCTCAAAGGCGCTTACTTCGAGAGCAGGACCCCTCGGACCCAGAAGATAATCAGAAACGTGTGTTTAATCTAGGGAACACGGGCGGTACCTATCCCCGCATCAGAAAGTGCCTTGGTAGTTAGAAAGTCCTTTAAGGGCTTGATCTCGCCCGTCTTCAGCTTTCGGATGGCCTCCTCTAGATTTTCGGCCAGCTGCGGCTGCCCGATCTTAGGAGGATACCCATTCCACCTCACCGGAAGCTGGCCGTCCGGATGGCGCAGGAAAAAGAACCGATTTTTCCATTCATGTATGGAGGTCGGAGCCCCCTCGAACAGGTTTTGGTCGGGACGAGCGTCAACGCTCAGAAATCCGTTAGCGTTTTTAGGGGTAACCCGGAAGAAGTAACGGAAGAGGTCCAAGCTCGGAGTCATCGCACTCGCCGTGCAGCTGGCGATGAACGCAGAAATGAACCGGTACGAATTTGGCATGAATTGAGCCGGAATGACCTCAAAACAACGGAAGAAATCGAGGCAGAATTGATGAAGAGGGAAACGCAGCCCGACTTTAACAGAATCCATGTGCACCATAATCATCCTCGGACGTCGCTTAATCAGGTGGTCCACACCTCGTAGGTTGTAGACGAACTGCGGGGGAAGAAGGAACTACGGTTCTTTCAGGGCCTTGTCCGAGAAGGATTGTTCGATCCCGGTTACATCGTGCAGAACCACGATGTGGCGGTGGACGTCTACAGGAATGCCACAGTCATATATCGGCAGGTCGTCCCCATCAACAGCCTCTGCCCCGGAATCGTAGTCATCGGGACGATCCTCCTCGGGATCCTGTTGGGCCACCACCATTTGGGTGTTTTCGGGGGCAATGTTCAAATCGACGTCCCCTGCTTCACCCTCGGGGATAGCAACGTCGGCCATAATTGTCCCCGCTACAGTAGAAGAGCCAGAATTACTGGAGGTGCCCGCCTCCCCTGAGGAACGAGATCTCGACTCCGAACCGGAGGATGAACAGGAAGAGGAACCAGAACCCGAGCTTGTGGAAATTTCCATGGAGCAAGCCATGGATCGAACATAGAAGTAGGAAGAAAAGGAAGAACCAAAATATCAATTACCTTACGAGTTTGGGAGCGGGTGACCTGAAGCACTTCAAAGCACTAGCAGCAGAACAACAAGAATACTTGGAAGCAAAAGGCGAAGAAATGAAAACCCTAAACTTACCAAGAGAGTTGGTATTTTATAGGGGAAGGCGCCCCCAACGGACCAACTAGCGGGCGATGCGTGGCGAGGAGCGTGTCCAAGGACACGTGTCGCACGAAGATGAACAGACACGTAATGATTACCTCTCATCGAAAACTGTACCGTTCTGCAGCAACCGCCACCTAGGGCTTCGTGAACCACCACCAGAAAGCAACCGCCACGTGAGGAGCGTCGACGAATTTCAGCACGGCGGGAGCATCTCTACTTCCTCACGTTCCGTGCACGCTCGGAACATCAGAAGTGGGGGACTTGTGATGGGTTAATGGCCCAACAGGGGTTGGCCCATGTACCCTTAAGGCCCGCCCGATGAACGTCCTCGAGCGCCTGGACCAACTGGGGTGCCTCCTCCCTAATTAAGGTGAGGTTCGTCCCCAGGAAACCAGCCCGCGTTACACAGGCCGCCAAGGCCAATGGACATCTGCCAGGGGACGCACGTAGCCGAGGGCAGCCTGGTAACTGGATCTAGGAGGCAGTGCAAGACGCTCATCACCTGGGACTTGGATCAGGCGGAATACATTAAGGAAGCTCACGGGGACGCTCGTCCCCACCCATTGGTGGGAAACCCAGATTCTGGCGGGAGGCGCATTTAATGCAAAAGATTTGGTGGTTGGGGTCCAGGCCATCCACAGCCCACCACGTCAGCATGTCTAACCACCCATTGGTGTATAAATAGTAGCATTTATTTCATTGTAAAGGGTTGACAACTTAGCACTTTAGTATTATAGCATTCATATCAGCTCATAACATAGCATTGTACGAACGGCCTCAGGGCTTTGTAACGATTGCAGTGTATTAAGACATATCATTTGACCTCTTCTTGCTTGTTAATCTTCTATCCACTAAAACATCCACTCGAAATCCTTATGTTGCGTGTTGGGCCTACAGATTGAAGGAATAAACCTCAACAAATGTGTTTTAGTAACTACAAACGATTATAATTGTTTCTAAAGTTTACATCATAGTAACAACATGTAAGTCACTAGAATGTAAACTTTGAACACAATTATACCATTAATAGTTATTAAATCACATTTTTGTCCATGACCTTTTATTAGTAATATATAAGGAAAAACTTCGTTTATTTATGCCTAGGTAGGTAGTGTTTTATATGAGATCAAGAAATATTACTTGAGTACTGAAAAACGTAGAACAATACTCCATACAGAGTAGTATAATCAGAACAGAGCGGATAAAAAATATTAAAATTAGAAAAGTACTACAAAATAGAAAAAATGGAAACCCTAGACAAAATACTCTTCAAAAGAGTTTTTAGGAAAATTAAGAGCATTCATAATTACTACTCCCTCTGTCCTTTGAAAAAGGTTCCATTTTAATTTATGATATTTGACTGCCAATGCACACTTAAATCGGAGAGATGTAAATAGTAGGACCAAACATGGAATGTAAAATTAATACTCGATTTAGCCAGTTTACTATCACAAATAAAATATGTCATATGTCATAATAAAACTATAATGGTGAAAGTGCAAAAGCACATTGAGGCGTTGAAGGAGGAGATGAAGCGGAATATGGCATTAAAAACCGCTTACATTCAAGAAGAAAGCAACCTCCTAAAATCGTAAGTCCCGATCATTGCCTCCATAGCTTCCAACTCTAGGATTTCCAAGAGAAGCGACGCAATCACTTCTATGACCAGTCCTGAATCCCATCATTGTCACGTCGGATCCAATCCCGATCATCAACGAGAACATCTCACTAAGCATAGAGTTGTCCTCATTCAACCAACCCAAATTTCCGGTGATATCTCAAGTTATGCCTCATACCCCTTTGCATCCAATATCCACATTTGCTGACAACATTCCAGATGTCACTTTCAGGCTTCTCTTAGTGTAGGGAATAGACCTTTAAATCTGCAACTCGTCACCCAAAAGCTTTCTACATCCAATGGTGTCTCGTCCTTGTCAGAACCTTGCATCCTTCCCATTCCCATTCATAATAGACTGAATCATGAAGCCATCGATGTCCTTTTTCCGACTAGATCAGAATGTCCTCAGATTGTCGATATTACACCGACAACTATCAGTCTCTCGACGAGCAATGTCGATGGTCCCATGGGAGTCATATCCGCACTACTACGACAAATGCATGAAAAGACCTATGCAATTCCTAGAGTTTCCCCTCCACATGGCATAACATCTCAAACATGTTATGACAAGTCTCTTTTTGACGATTTGATCACCCATGTTGAACTAATGAATAAATTTGACGTACCACACATTAAACCATTTGACGGAACCTTAGATCCCCGAGAACATGTCACGCGATACAAGCAACTAATGTCAATCGTCTCTGTCAGACCTGAACATAGAGAGACATGTATGTGTCGGGGATTTGGCATGACATTGACCGGTCCTGATTTGACATGGTTCGTGAATCTTCAGAATGGGGGCATCGGTTCATTTTCTAAACTCATCAATATTTTCAATTATCAGTTCGCGAGCAGTAGAATATTAGAAAGACGTGCCATTGACCTTTATCAAGTCACATAGAGGCGTGGTGGACCCCTCAAGGATTATTTGCACAGATTCAACAAAAAGAAGGTGTGGATCCGAGAATGTGACGTCCATAACACCATTGAAGCATTTAGAAGAGGTTTGTATGAATATTCAGAGTTGTACCACGAATTGACAAAATACCCATGTTGATCCTTTGAAGATGTCCAAGCAAAGACGCTAGCTTTCATCCATTTAGAAGAAGACTTACGATCATGTTGCTGACAATTTGAGTATGTAGGGGGGCAGAAAATCAGAATCTCCTAGGGGCATAATTACAAGCCTGGAAAACCTTATTTAAGACCAGAGGACCAAGTCGACACGCCATGACAGAATGGACTAGACGAGATAATTGAAATCGTCGAGCGTGGGAGCATATCGTCTGATGATATATAGGTTTTGAGAAGCTGCAATATGGTACCCTTAAGGTTGTTTCATTTATTTTAATACTTTCCTATACATGTAATCATCACTAACTTAAGCATCAGAGAGCCGTTGGATCTAGTCAATGGCTAGCCTTAGCAAATTCTTCTTGCATAGGAAAAGTCGGCATTGGATAATGACAAAATCGTGACACAAGTCGAACAAAGCCTTACATATTTGTCAAAACTTAAATGACAGGGGCTTACACAATTACAATGGGAATAATGGGGTTTTCATGTCGTATAATCATGAGTGCAAACACCACTGATTCTCTACAATGTTTTGGCCAAAACTGTACATAAAACACACTACAGTTGACATCGACACGAATGACATCGGCATGAACTTTAAACATTCATGCTTAAGTTGATGGTACTACTAAAAATACAAACAAAATATTGTTTAATTTTTTTGCAGGATTCGGTCACACTCATGGACCCCAACTCGTCATTTGTCCCAAGATAGACGAAGTCTCCCTTTCGAACTGAAGTGTCAACATCAACATGGACGAATTTTCAATTTTCCACCGTCTAGTCATTAGCACAAATTTGGAGAAAGAGGATAGGATATCAGTCGTCGTTCTTCATCGCTTCACTCAACACGACGAGTTTGATCAGAAACTGCTTGCAAGAGAAATGTTGAAAGTGTCTCATCAAACAGGTGATGAATTGACATATGCATCTCGTCAGACAGATGAAGAGTCGATAGGCGTGTCTCGTCAGACAGGTGATTAGTCGATAGGCGCGTCTCATCAGACACATGACGAGACTATAGGTGCAATTATCAATGATGATGAAGTTGGTTTCTTTCAAAGTTTCGAAAAGTTGCTGCTTAATGGATCGACGTTGGCGTCCATACGTCATAACTTCTCAAAAGGGGCAGTTGTTATGCCGTAAATTAGTCAAAGAAATTGATGATTATCTTAATCAGTAAAATGAAATACATATCAACAATGAAATAATTGCCCCCTTTCGAGAAGTTTAGGCGTATAATGCATATGTTGACCCATTAAACAATAACTTGTCGAAGATTTAAAAGGACTTATAATTCACATCCTTGATCATTGTGCCCATCAACTCGTCGTCCATCTGACGAAACATATTATGTCAATTTGTCACTCGTCTGTTGAAATGCTTTTGTCTTCCTTGAAAGTAACTCCCAATCGAATCTGCCTCCATGACTGAAACATTGAATAATGAAAGTAAGCGTCTTATCTTCTTTCCTCCAAAATTGTGTTGATGACTAGATTACAATAAATTGGAATTTCTTCCATGTCGATGTTGACACTTCTGTTGGTAAAGGCAACTTCGTCTGTCGTCGGAGATGACGAGTTGGGTTGCCATGAATGTGATCGATATCCTGCCAAAACATGGAACGTTATTTTGTTTGCAATATTGTCGACATGAATGTTTGGGATTTATGTCATTCGTATTGTCTACTTATATTTTGGAGCTTTTGGTTGTCCTACTCTTGGAGCACATATTCCCGTTGTCTATTTCTGTATAGTTTTGTCCAAAACGTTGTGGAAAATTGGTGGTGTTCATATTCATGTTTAGCGTACATGAAAACCCCATTTCTTCCCCTAAGATTCTCGAAGACCCCATCAATTCAGTTTTGACGTTTCTGTAAGGCTTTGTTTAATGTATGTTAGGACTTTGTCATCGTCAATTGTTGATTGTACATGTGTAAAACAAATTGCCAAAGTTGATCATTGGCTATGAGCCAACATCCCTTCGATGCTTAAGTTAGTAAATAATTGTTTGATAAGTTTAAACATAATGAAGTGATTAAAAATGAGAGTTTTAGGTGTACTGCATTCCAACTTCTAGGAACTTATTTATCATCTATTGTATCAGGTAGATATGCCCCTTGTCCGACGATTTCGGTGATCTTGTATGGTCCTTTCAAATTTGGACTAAATTTGCCACTTGCTTCGTTTCCAAATGCACGCCTAAGGACTCAATCGCCTTTCTTGAATACTTTTCCTCATACGTGCTTGTTGTAACTTTTGACCATCGTTTGTTGATATGTCTGCATTCTAATCTTGGCATGTTCTCGCAACTCATCAATAGTGTCTAAGTCATGAATTAGCTCCACGTTGTTCCTTTCCTCAGTGATAGGTCCATATCTCGATGTTGAGACCTCAACTTCAACAAGAATGACCATTTCGTAACCATAGACCAAGAAGAAAGGTGTTTGTCCAGTAGCATTTTTAGGCGTCGTCCTGGCTGCCCATAAGATTAATGGCAACTTTTTAGTCCATTTTCCTTGTGCTCTTTTCAATCTTTTCTTTAGGTTGGACATAATGATCTTGTTGCTAGACTCGGTTTGTCCATTTGATTGATGATATCTCGGTGTCGAAGTTTCCAATTTGATGTTGTACTTGTCACGAAAACATTTTGTCTTGGCACTTATAAACTGGGATCCATTGTTGCATAAGATTTCTGCTGGAATGCCAAAATGACACAAACTCTTTCTTTTAATGAAGGATATTACCTGGTCGTCTCGTATCTGTCAGAATGGCTAAGATTTGACCCATTTTGAAAAATAGTCTGAAATTGCCAACATCTACACCTTTTGTCCTGGTGCCTATGGTAATTCTCCAACAATATCCATGCCCCATTTCATAAATGGCTCAGGTGATAAAGTGTTTCAGACGACTGATGACGAATTGACCCATGCTTCTGAGAAGCTTGACAATTTTGTGTGAGCATGATTGCGTCATGCCTCATGGTAGACCAATAATATCCAAACCTGAAAGCCTTGTTAAATAGACTTCTGTCAGCAGCATGGTTCCCACATTCTCCTTCGTGAAGGTTTCTAAGACTTGGTGGCTTCTTGCGGCATTAGACATCTCTGGTACGGTCTTGCCTTGGAACATTTAAAAAATATGTCGTCAATAACTAAAAATTTAGTTACCTTAGATAGAAGAGTCTTTGTCTCTTTCTTGTCTGATGGGAGAACGTTATGCTTCAAGTAGTCCTTGTATGGCTGCATCCAAGTATCATATGTAGATGTTCTGACGAGATTGACGATATCTTCTTTGTCGATTACCGAACTCGCCAAATGAATGAATGAGATGTTCTTGTTAGGTTTTGATCCCAGGTATGATCCGACTGTTACGAGTGAGTCTGCTTGGATGTTCTCTTCCTTTGGAATTTGTTGGATGGTGATCTCATCAAAGGAACTTGTCAATTCCGTGACGATTTGAAGATAAGATGTCATCTTTGGATCCTTGGCTGCATAGAGTTCGTTAGATTGATTAACAATTAAAAGAGAATCACAATTTACCTCAAGTAGTTCCACGCCCAAGTCCCTTGCTAAATTGAGTCCGGCGATCAATGCCTCATACCTAGCTTCGTTGTTTGTAGCTTTAAAATCACAATGAACTGCTTGGAGTATGGTGCCCCTTGTGGCGACTTTAGTAATACGCCAAGCCCCGCTCCGTACATATTTGACGCTCCGTCGGTATACAAAGTCCACTTTTGTCTTGGCGATCCGTCAATAAGAAGGCATGTTTCCCTTTTTGCATCCGTCTGAAGTTAAAACTAAAGTCTGCCACAAAATCAACCAAAACTCAGGACTTTATAGTTATCCTTGATTCATATCTGATATTGTATGTCCCTAGTTGGATCGACTATTTTGTCATCCGACCTGTCAACTCTGGGTTTTCTCATGATTGACTTCTTGGGATAGTTAGTACGCACACAAATTGTATGTGATTCAAAATAAAGATGTAACTTAACCGAGGCTTTAATTAATGGTAGAACCAATTTTTCTAATAAGGCGTACCTCAACTCCAGCTCGCTCAAAGATGTACTTACATAGTAGACTGGAGATTGTTGTTCATCCTCCTCTCTGGGTAGGACTGCACTAACGACATGTTCCGACATGGCACGGTAGAGTTGGAGGTCTTCGCCATGCTTTGGTTTCGTACGGAGAGGCGATAGCGTCATGTACTCTTTCAGTTGTTGTAGGGTCTTCTCATGTTGTTCGGTCCATTCATTTTTTTATGTTCTTCTGTAAGACGTCATAGAATAATCGACATTTATCCGACGATTTGGAGATTAAATGGTTCAGGACCGCAACTTGTCCAGTTAATCTCTGGATATCCTTCATTGATTATGGAGACTCTAAATCCAAAATGGCTCTAACTTGTTCAGGACTCGCTTCTATTCCTCTCTCGCTTATGATATAACCCAAGAACTCTCCCGATGATACGCCAAAAGTACATTTGGCTGGATTGAGCTTCAAGTAGTACTCTCAATATTTTGAACGAGATCAGCGGCTAGCTTTGACCTGACGAGCATATCGTCAATGTACACTTCCATAGTTTTTCTGAGATGATCTTTGAAAATGATGTTGATCGGTCTCTGGAATGTCGCACCTGCATTCTTAAGTCCAAATGGCATTACGATATAACAATACATATTTGTCTTAGTGATGAATGTCGTCTTCTCCTGATCATCGAAATGCAAAAACATCTGCTGATAGCCACTAAATGCATCCATAAAGGATAATAGATCATGTCATATTGTTGCATCGGTAAGAACGTCGATATGTGGCAATGGAAAAGAGTCTTTGGGCCAAGCCTTTTTTAGATTTCTGAAGTCGGTGAGGACGCACCATTTTGTCTTCTTACCCTTCTTCTTTTTCCACACTACGACAACATTTGCCAGCCAATCGAGATATTTGACATCCCTGGCCTTTCTTGCCTTTTTTTAATCGATTACCAAAATGAACTCTTCATCCTCAAGTCTTACATGTTAATTATAATAATAAGCCTTTCTTGCCTTTCTCTCATGCAAATCTCCTTAGCTTCTCTTTTGTTCTATGGGCTTACATGATGGGTTTACGTTTAGTCAATGCGTGATGATCTTCGGATCGACTCCTGTCAAGTCTTCGTTACTCTATGCAAAACAATCCTAATGTTCTTTAAGACATTCAACCAATTCGTCTCTGAGTTCTTTTGACAAGTTTCTCCCGATGCGGATGTTCCGAATGGCTAGGATCAATGACGATTTCCTCCGTTTTTTTGTCATTTTCGTCTTACAGGACTGAATCACCCTTTAGTTGCTATGCTAACGTAATTTGGCTTGCTGTCTGTTTCAAGGCGTACTGATAACAAGACTTAGAAGTTGCTATGTCACCTTTGATAGCTTGCACTCCCCAAGGCGTCACGAATTTAATGATTTGATGGAATGTTGATGGTATTGCCCCAATTTGGTGAAGCCAGGGAGTACTCAAAATCATGTTGTATGCTGGCAAGTCTTGGACCACATCGAACTTCACCTGCATGTTAAGACCCTGTCCATAAACGGGCAAAGAGATATTAATACATATTGTCCGACTTGACTCATCATTGAACCCGACAAGTGTGGATCCCGTCTTTGATATGTCCTCTTCATTGATTCCCATTTTGCTAAGCATCCTTATAGTGGTGATGTTTGATGTGCTCCCGTTATCAACAAGGACGCGTCTAACCATGCAGTTTGCCATGCACAAAGATATTACCAATGCGTCATGGTGGGAATCTGACAAATCGAGCGCGTTGGTTTCATCGAACGAGATTGGGACATTCTTCCATGCATCATGTTTAGTCTTGTCTCTGCAAACCTGCAATGGATTGTCTCGACAATACTCTCGAGCGTGCCTCTTCGCTGCAGAATAAGTTAGTCCACATATATATGAACCGCCGCTATTAAAATTAATTGCGTTGCATGGTGCTGACGGTGACAGAGGCCTTTGCTAAGTGGGTGTTGACTTTTGATCGCGTCGTAGAAGCGATTTAGTGTGTTCTAACATTATTTCAGTCAGGTATTCTTTCCTTAGAAGATATGCGGCTTCCTTCCTCAATGCTACATAATCCTATTGTGCCCAATATCGTCATGAAAATCGCATCTTTTGTTTGGGTCTCGTCTTCCTATGGCCTTGTCTGACATGTTGGGCCACCGAATCTTTTCTCCCAACTTTTCTAATGAGTTGATGAATCTTGACGTGTTCATATTGAAACAATACTCTGGAATGACTGGTGGCGGGTTCAGGTCATCCAACCAACTTGTCACTGTGGGGTATGGACGATCTCCGGTTCTGGCGTATGGTTTTCCCATTCTGTAGTCGTGTGTTTCTGGACGAGTTGGCCTTTCTCTACCCCCGTTTCATAACTATCATGATGATGTTGGGACTGTTGATCTTCTTCAAGACATATAAAGGCCAGTGTCTTGGCCTGAACATCTTCAAAGGTGCAACATGGATATTCAGTCAGTTCTCGATACAATTCTGAATCTTCAAGTAGTCCCCTTCGGAATGCCTCTACCATGGTAGGAATATCACATTTTTAAATTGACACCTTCTCCTTGTTAAAACGGTGTAGGTAGTCCCTCCTGATTCACCTCGTTGTTGGACAATTCGGTACAAGTTACTAGTTTGCTTCTCGAGGACTCTGTTGCTTGCAAATTGCTGATTGAACAAGTTGACGAGTTTCGTGAACGAGCTGATCCCTTCATTGGGTAAATTGACAAACCATGTCAGAGCAGGTCTTGTCAGTGTAGCCCCAAAGGCTCTACACTTACAAGCTTCTCACTGTTCTGGCCTGATCGAGACAACATTCACTGCTTATATTGTGCTACGTGCTCCAATGAGTCCAAGGTCTCCCATCAAACATCTTCAAGGAAGGAATGGCAAATTTTCTGGGGATCTTGTCACCCGTGCTTTGGCAGTTGAATGGATAGTATGCATAACATGTCTGCGAAGCTAAATCCAAAGACTGTGGTACTCCTGGGATGTCATTGATTGTCTTGCATATGTCAGAATTGGGCTAATATCATGGCCATTGGGTCCGCCAAGTCTGTTGGATGTAAGCCTGCCATTGAAACCGTAAGACCAACCATCAGAGCAGATTCTGGTCGGGTTGGTGACGGGATGATTATTACCTCTGGTTCTCGTCGTCTTTAGGCTAGACCAATCGAAATGACAGAGTCCTGGACTCGTTGGATATGGGGCTCTGGGAATAAACTATCTCACACATTCCCTCAGTTTCCAAAGGCTCTGGATTGGAGGATGAAAGGCTCTGATGGGACTTAGGCAATATTCAACATCGGCAGGCTTTGGGTGATGGAATCTAAACATGTCGATTTGGGCCTAACTCGTAACGATTCGAGGAAAAAGCAAGTCGGATTGTTGGGAGTGGGTGTTGACTCTGAGATGAGAGGTATATATGGTATAACTTGAGAAATCACCGTGGATTGTGACAGGTTGACTTGTGAAAGGCCCAAAGTCAAGGAGATGGCCTCTGTGGTGATAGCAGGTGGTTCCGTCATGCCAGGGACGAAACCTAGTTCCAAACTCATTGTTGCAGTCATGGCATCACTTCTCCGATTGAGTCTTGAGTTAGAAGTTTTGGATGCCACAGATTAGACTTCAGACCTCAACATATCATTCTCCCTTTGGATGCACGCAATTCTTTGGGCCATCTCGCGTCAGATTTCTTCTTTCGAGGCTTCAAGTTGCTCGTGAAATTCCATCATGATTGATTTGCTGGTTCCAGCCATAATCAATATCTCTTTCTTGCAAGACCCCACGGTGGGTGCCAAATGGTTTAAGCAATAATTTGATAAGCTAAAATGGATTAAAATGAAAATTGTATATAGATCGGGACTCATACAAGAACAATAAGAAAAAATGACAAGTGAGCAAATAGAATGTAATTTAGTATATTATTCGAATGAGGATCTGACCGATTACAGTATGGCTCGGTCCTATTTATAGGAGGTGTAATTAATGCTCCTTTGTCTTTTACCAACGGTTTCAACCGTTATGGCGGTATTCAAAGTCGTCATTAAAATTGTCATCCATAATTATAACAGAACTATTATAATTGCTAGCATTAAGCCTAGTATATGCATCATTAATTGACGCGGTCAAGTCTCTTGAATGTAGAATAAACATTGTGAAGCGAAATCATAAAAATTGCTTCATGATCAACCTTTGTAATTAAAAAATTGCAAATAATAAAGGAATACAAAATTGCACAATATCACACAAATATTAATTTAACAAGGCAATAAAAATGCCACCTATAACAACACCAAACTTCCTTTCAATTACCTCGTACAAGTAGATGTATAAATGAGAAGAAATATTATTAAATTCATAGGTTAAGAATGATTTACTGCTGAGAATTTAACATTTGATGCCTTGATAAAATAAAGGTTTTTAAAGAGTTCTGCCGCCGTTTGGGCTTCTCACTTATGCACGGACTGCTCTTTGTAGCATTCTCTCGTGCAAGAAAACTATTAATTTGACCTCCTCTATAGCTGTTTTTAGGAACTCAAATATTATGTATTCATTAATTTTTTCGCAATTTGGATACAATTGATATGAGATTTGGGAGGCATGGACTACACAAAGACGATAACACTCCATATAAATTTGTATTTTGTGGTTAAAAGGAAAAGGCCTCAAAGGCTTAAGAGATATGATTGGGTGAAGAGGATTCAACCAGCGGGTTTGAGTAGCAAAAATAAGTTGATGGGTTGCAAAAAATATTTGGTAATTTAGTTGTTTGACCGTAGTGGTTAGTAGGAAATGACCTATTTCAAAACGATAACTGAAATGTTGTTGTTTGTAGTGTTTTTATTTCAGCAATTCCGTTCAATACCAAATATTTACCAAACGCTAAAAAAGGTCAAATTGCTATTTTTTGGCTGAAATGCCATATGATGATGTTTTTCCAAAAATATATGTAGTAACTAATAAAAAACATGTGGACTAAAATGTAACTACAAGTTACTAAAAGAAAGTTTCATAATCGGTATGATGCACAATTTGAATATAATTATAGTCACTAAACATTACTAGGTCGCATTTTGGTCTACTACTCTTGCTATTTTGATTATATAATTAAAGAAAAAAATTGGGGCATTTGTTTTCTTCTATTTATCGGGCCGGCGTGTAGCCTGGGAGGGCAGCCCCTGATTTGAGGAGACATTTGGTGGGGGGTTGGCGTGTGTTTTTATTATTAGTGTATGTAATTCAATCAGGATTTGAATGTGAGTGACTCGAAAATTGGATGCAGTCAAAAATCATCGGCGATTGAGGACGGTGGGGTAGAAGAGCCGGCGACGGGTATGGACAACTCAATGGTGTACGACGGAGCATTGGACGTCAGTTCGGGCATTTACCGAATGGGAAGCAGCAATGTGTTCAGTTTCCACGGCGTTGCGGAAGCCGTGGCGATCATAGCGACGATGTATGTTATCTATACCACACAAAGCTGAGTTGAGCTGTGCTTGACACGCGCACGGTGTAGTACATTGGTATGTACGTTTCATTTCCAAATACATCCGGCCACCATTACGTACGATCGATTAAGTAGCTAGGCCAAGGGAGTGAATTAAATTACATAGTAATAATTTGGGTTTTATAATTATTATTGTAATAATAATAATCTCGGACCGATTGATCCAACTATGTATGTATGTATGTATGTATGTATGTATGTATGTATGCATGCATGCATGCATGCATGCATGCATGTATAACAACATGTACAGCGCATGCATGCATGCATGTATGTATAACAACATGTACAGCGCATGCATGCATGCATGCATAATCACGCACTCATTTAAGTAGTTACTATACACAAATTACATCTTACAATCTGTACGTCCTCTGCCAGTGCATTTTTTTGTTTGTTGTATACATTGACCTCTCAGTATGTAGCCTTTCAAACTATCTATTTGTAAAATAATGGGAAAGGATGCTTCAATGGAAGTCCTGACAGGTATATTTATAATAGAAAAGAAGTTGCCAAAATACACAAGGATTCCTAATTAATATAAACTATTACACCCCTTCAAGCTGTGCGGGAGATACAACGCGCAAGTTGTCTTTTAAAAAATGAAATTGCTGACTTGATAAACTTTTAGTAAATATATCCGCGAGCTGGAGATGTGTACGAACATACTTAACTATGAGACCACCATGAGCGACTCTCTCACGAACAAAATGATAATCAATGTGAATATTCTTGCTACGAGCATGCTTAACTGGATTTGCTGTGAGATAGGAGGCATATATATTATCACAGAAGAGTTGAACAGGAGCTTGAACTGCAAAACGAGCTCAAATAAGACTAATCGGATGTGTAAGGTGTCTTGCACTGTATAAGTAATTGCCCGATATTCTGCCTCCGTAAAGGACTTAGAAAATGTAATCTGCTTCTTGGATTTTCAGGACACAAGGTTAGGACCCAAGAAAATAGCAAAGCATGTAGTAAATCGAGAGCTATCCGGACAGCCTATCCAATCAGCATCAGACTAGGCCAAAATACATATGGGGTGTGCGGAAGTTTGAAGCCACAAGCCATGATCAATAGTGCCCTGTAAATAACGAAATATGCGCTTGACAGCAAGCATGTGAGTAGTACGAGGTGCATGCATAAACTGAGACACTAAATGAAGTGCATAAGTAATATCAGGTCTTGTCAAAGTTAAGTACTGCAATGCACCTACCATACTTCAATACTCAGTAGCATCAGCTAGGAGTTCGCCATATGTGAGGGAGAGAATCGTAGGAGTGGCAACCGGTGAGAGTGTGTAAGTGAAACCAAAGAAGAAGATCAGACACATATTTTTGCTGAGAGAGAAAAACTCCTTTAGACCACGCGGGGCCTGCTTAAGACCATAAATGGCTTTTTTGCAGATGACACACATGATGAGGAAACAGAGGATGAATAAACCCCCGCAGTTAATGCATATAAACCTCTTTAGTAAGATGACCATGAAGGAATGCATTTTCACATCCAATTGACGCATAACCCACCCAAAAGAAATAGCAAGGGTAAGAACAATATGAACCGTGGTGGGTTTAACCACTGGACTAAAGTGTTTAGAAACATCTACCCCAACCTGCTGATTAATACCTTGAGCAACTAAAAGTGCTTTATGACGCTCAATAGATCCATCAGAGTGAAATTTAGTTTCATAAATCCATTTATACCCAAACACATTTTTAGAACTGTCAAATGGAACTAAATTCCAAGTACTATTAGAAATAAGTGCATTAAATTCATATGTCATAGCCTCACGCCAAATTAAATGTTTATGTGCCTCAGAAAAATAAGTCGGGTCTGCTGAGCTAACAACTGTGTTTAACGTAAAAAAAGATTTGGGCTTAAAAATTCCGGACTTAGCCCGGGTTTGTATAGGATGGACATTTATTCGAGGAAATTGTGGATCGGAGGAAGGGGGGGCGAAGGCAAGGTCGGGCTAGATGAGGCATCTGCCGAGGCCGGGCCGGGGTGTGTAGACACCGGCAGTGGACTGGAGGTAGTTGTAGCGGATGATTTGGATCGGCAGGAGGTGGGAGGGGAGTTCTGGTCACCTGGAGGTGAGGATGGGACTTGCGGCGTGGCCGTAGGAGAGGAAGGTGAGTTGGAGTTGGGTAGTGGCATGTCGGTGAAGTGGTGGACGGTAGAGGGGGTGACGTCCTAAGGGTATTAGTTAGTAAAAAATCAGAATCATAAGGAGATGAAGACGACTCAGGTGAGGAAGAACTTAAAATTTGAAAGGGAAAATTATTTTTAAAAAAATCTAACATGACGATTGACGTATACCCTACGAGACTTAGGCTCAACACAATGATACCCTTTGTAACCAGATGCATAGCCAATAAATACATGATGAACAGAGCGGGCAGACAGTTTGTTGGAAGAAGAGGCAGGAATATTTGGAAAACAGGAACATCTAAATACACGTAAGGAATAATCAGGAACTTTTTGAAAAAGTCTTTCATAAGGAGAAGAGCCACAAAGTAAGGGAGAGGGTAAACGTTTAATAATATATGCAGCCGTAAAAATGGCATCTACCCAGAATTGACTAGGAATAGAAGCTTGAAGAAACATAGTCCTAGTGAGTTCTAACTGATGTCGATGTTTACGTTCAGCGACCCCATTTTGCTAAGGTGTGTCAGGACATGATTTACGAAAAACTTTAAAAAAACTTTAAGTTTTATAGTAAAAAGATTTTCAACTAGAGCTTTAAAATTTTGAAAATGATGAAAGACTTCAGCCTTTATGCGCATGGGATAGAGCCAAGTATAGCGAGAAAAATCATCAATAAAACACACATAATATTTAAAGCCTAAATTAGACAGAATGGAAGAGTGCCAAACATCAGAATGAATTAATTGAAAAGGCAGAGTAGAAGTATGTGTCGCATCCGTAAAAGGTAAACGTTGATATTTGCCTAATTGGGAAGACATACAGTCATGAGAAAAACTACAGCTACTACAAATATGGTTCTGACTATTTAAAGTGTGTAAAACAGGACTAGAAGTCCTTAAGAATCTTTGAACCTAACAACGGTCGTCTCCCTAGAGCTTAGGGTTTGGGAAGTGCGCAGATTTGTGATTCTTTTTTCTTCGACAAGAAGGGATTTGCTTCGGCAGTTCTTCTTCTGTTAGTTTGCTTTGCAGGTTCACTCTTGTTTGGCTTCGTGGTGTCAGGAGAGATCGATGCAAAGCACCGAGACGGAGTTTTGGACTGGGTGCTGGTTTGTTATGTGCGGCGAAGATTCTTGTCAGCTTTGCAATTCGGGCACGATCGACTGTCTTCGTCGGCGAAGCGGTAAGGCAGATGAAGGCTTCTCAGGGCTTGGCAACGAAGATGAAAATAGTTAGTGGCGGTTTTGCTATGAGTGCGGGACGAGGAGAGGTGGACGGTTTTTGCGTAGGCCAGATTTTGATCGACAATGGAGAATCAATTGGAGTGGTACCGATGGTACGACCTCCTCCTGAACTACCTCCATGGGTGGAAAGAAGTGCTAGGGTCCGTGAAAGATTTCCTTTTAGTTATTATTTTTTTGTCATTTGGATTCTTGTTAACATCTATGTTGTTAGGTTTGCCAGTTTGTTTGGAAATTTAGCCTATTTCTATGTCGTTGGGAGTATATGGATCTATGGGGCCAGCGATAGATGTGTCAATCCCGCTACATGGTTAGCGATTCGTGTTGCTCTTTCAGGGATGACCGTCTCTAAGTCTAATCATAGGGTTTACAGTCGTAGTTTTTGGAGTTTAGTTGGTGTCAGTTTTGATTTTCGTTTGATTGATGTAATGATCCTGAAACTGATGATATGAATAGATGCAAGTTTCCGTTCAAAAAAAGTATGTAAAACAGAATTGCCACGTTGGCCTAATCTACGATGCCAAACGGGACTAGACGAAGTGAGAGAAGACAAAGCAAGTTGTGGCGGTGGGCTGAGGCTGACTGGATAAAGATGACCATGATTAGGTGCTTGAAGAAGGATCTTCCCCGAAATTTTGTCCTTTACAAAAAATGATTTTTTATCAAAAATTACCACACAGTTGTTATCAGCACACAATTTTTGAATGGATAATAAATTAAATTTAATGTGAGGCACATAAAAAACAGATTTTAGCGTGAGTGGACGACTAGAGGAATTTAAATGAACATCTCCAATACTAACAATAGGAAGATTAGAGCCATTAGCAACACTCACAAAAAGTGGTCTAGTATAAGAGAATTTATTTACTAAAATACCTTCTGTAGGAGTCATGTGAGCCAAAGTCGCAGAGTCAGGATACCATAAAGCAGCGTTAGATTCACCATTGGCGGTCAGAACGGCTAGTGCAGATGGCCGATTAAATCGAGAGGGACAATGAAGGGCAGAGTGACCTACAAAGAAACATATTTGACAGACAATAAGTGGCGGAACAGAACGATGAATACCCTCACCCGATGGGAAATCTGCATAGCTAGCGTGAGTACCAAAAAGAAAATAGGGATTAATATTTAAAGTTGACAAGACTGAGTTATATGCAGAACCTGTAGTGTTCGGGCGAGGAGAATGTACCCCCTGAGTCTAACCCTGTAGCTGACTGGGCCATTACTCTGGTGTGGCGGCTGAACGCCGTATGCCGGCTGCCCCTCCCCCTGCTGTGGAGCACCGTAGAACATCTGACCGACCGGCTGCTGGCCACCGTACGGTTGCATGGGTCCTTTGCCGCGGCCGCAGCCCCCCTTCCGCGGCCCCCTGCCACGTATAGCTGGTGTTGTCGGTGGTTGGCCAGCTGCGGCAGCAGCCGCAAACACCTGATGACCAGCCCCAAGCTCCTGCTGACACTCATAAAACACTCGTTGCTCTTGTTCTAGTAGACGAGGATGCAGAATATCAAAAGGAAAATTCACAGGATATAAAGAGACAGTAAGGACAAGAGAGCCATACTCCCGTCCCAAGCCAGCCAAAATAGGCTGAAGAAGCTCTTTAGTCAAGACAGGGGAGTTAATAGCAGTTGACAATAACTTTCCATAGATTGAGTTTCTTTCTTCTTCATGTTTGACAATAACTGTTTAAGTTCCATGCACCGGGGTAAGCTGGCAGACATGAATCTAGTCAAAAGTCTAGCCCAGATATCAGCACAATGTTTTAAGTCATGAACATCAACTAAAACATCCCGAGTCAAAGTAGCAAATAACCAACAGCGAATTGTGTGATCTACTCTAATCTAGTGATAATACTATGAATTTGGAACTTGACGATTAGTAAAATCAACAGTATACATGGGGTACCTAAATGAAACCATCAACAATGCCAAACAGACATTGAGAGACCAAGAATGATTCGAACTGAGTACGCTAGGTGAGATGATCCTCTACTGCCTTCAATTTAATTGTAACAATTTGAGAGACCATAGTAATATGCGACACAGACTGAGCGAGGGCCGACATGGGAGAGCCGAAACCAGACCACTTAGCCGGCTGAATTATTTCTGGCATTCGCGAGAAGGTTGAGCTGAAGTATGGTGAAGCGTGCGGCGGTGGAGAGGATGCAGACACCGGAGACCGGATGAAGGCCGGCTGCGAAGGAAACCGCGGTGGCAGAGAGTGAAACAAGGAATAAGGCTCTGCCATAGGGAAGAGAGGCAGCGGCGAAAAAGTGAAGAAGATAGTTGACGACGAGGGCCGTAGAACCGGAGAATTGATGACTCCTCTGGAAAAATTTGCAGAAAGGGAAGAAGAAAAAGGTTGTTGTGTCAACATAGCAGTGGTGGGAATTAAGGTCTCCGACGCCGTGGAGAGGACGACAGCAACGGAGGATCCGCTGTTGGTAGGCTACGGATGATGTGTGAACTATGCCCAGATTTCAACAGTCGAATAATCTAATAATAATTGATAGAATTATAACAGTAGAAGAGAAATCTCACCAATAACGTATATCGTGTATATAGAATGATGAATCCATGAAGAACAATTACACAGTACTCGAACGAATAAGCTAGAGAGAGAATTTCTATTCTACGTGCTCTACAGAGAATAATATGCGGAATAGAATGTGTAGAGACTTTCTCTTTCTAACATTGGAGTTCCAGAATGCGTGAGGCAATTTCAGAATAGGGATCTCTTAGGCTATTCGGTCCATTCCCCTTGTATTTATAGAGGGATGGCCGATCATCCTAATGAAAGTAGGATGGGCCTGATTAATCTAATTAAATGGCCTCTAATTAATTACATAGGCCCACTAAATAAATGCTAGTTAAACAAAGATAAATCTAATTAAATTGAACACAATAAAATATATTCTAACAATCTCCCCCTTTGTGTTCAATTTGCAATGAAGTGCGGGTTATCTTTGTCTTGATCTTTAGAGGATATCAGCTTCTTTTGTCTTCTTTGAAAGGCTTCGTGAAGAACTCTTTGCAATCTCCCCTTTGTTGTCTTCTTGGTAATTTGATCTTTGATGTCGAGGGATTTAAGGATCTTCACAATCTTGAATGTAGTCCTTGCCTTTCAGAAGTTGCTCTTGATCAGCTTGAATGAAATCCGATGGCGCCTCTAGAATGAATATTCTTGACTTGCGTCAGGCGCGCACATGATTCTTCTTCAGTTCTTGAGTATCCAACCTCTGTCTCCTCCATAATGTAGCCTTTTTTATATTTGATGTGAAAGATGTTGAGGAGCACTTGGCAGTGGTACAGCGGAAAATGATGATTGAGTCGTGAATATATGTTGACCATTTGATTAGAAGCTGAGTGGACAGATGTGGGCAGATGTTTGTATTGGAGGAGAGAAGTGTCTGAGAATGATCTTTGAAAGTTTATAAGCACTTGGACCGCTCTCCCCCTCATGACGATTTGATGAATCAGGACGTCATGTCTTTGTTCGTCCTTTATTCTGCAAAATAAAACTAAAGTCCGAAAACATTGAGGTGTTCCATTATCACAGTATCAATGTAAACACTTATATGTGGCCTGAATAAAATGATAGAAGCATTATAGCTCTGACGGGACTTCCGACCAATCATCGTGAGGCATCCGAAGTAGATGTCACTTTGGTCATTATGGCATGATCACAAGGATATGCAAAGAAAAACTTGTAGCCCACGGGGTCGCGTAGACGCCCGTTATCATTAGTATAGAGATGAACTCTTTAGCAATGGCCTGAAAATATTGGTGATTTCTATGTTGCAACATCAAGACTTCCATCCAATCATCGGTCTACATCCATAATAGATGAGTCCTATGGAAGTTCTCGCAGGTCTTGAAGACTAGCAACTGACTCTAAAATGTGTCTGTGTCCTAGAAAATTAAAAACATTTGGGAGTGTGAAAACTAGACATGACATGATCAATTGAAGTTCAGCGACATGGGGCTGTGGGCCACTGTAGTCAGTATCAGTCGCCTCAGAAGGAGACAGTGATAAATAATGAGGTTCCCCGTGAAATTTTGATGAAACACTTGTCTTTTGGCAAACAGATGAGTGGTCTAGGGTAGGGTTGTGCATGCGTTGTTGGACAAGATGCAGCGACTTCTACTCGGGATCTGAATAAATTCAGTCTTGTACCTATGGGGAATTGTGCGGAGTATTTGAGTGACTAGGATTGATTCTTCAGTTAATCGCTCAGTTGAGGTAGCACAATTGTCTTTGATTATTGTTTTCTTGCTCAATTGAGCCTTCTACTTCCTCACTCTCATAAAAAACCTCACTCACTCACTCTCGGCTTTGTCTCTTGTGTAGGCTCAGTTGGGTTTGCTATGCCATTGAGACTTATCTCTCATTGATCTCTTTGCCCCCCTTCAATAGGAGCACTCAGAAGGATGCATTTGACGTTGTTTGGTGCTTGAGAAGAAAACTTTGTAACTCCCCCTCAAAAGGTGCATCCTTGAGTTGATTCTTGCATCAATCATTGTATGGCGCCAGGAGGAAATAGAGATGTTCCTCCTCACAATTAGCAAGTATTGTTGTTGTTTGTCACATAGGGAATAAGATCGAAACTCCCCCTTGGAATGAGCTTTCTTCATTGTACGGTACCAGAAGGAGTGAAAAAGAAACACTTCCCCTCAAAATATGCACTTCTTGTTTGTTCTTCGCGTGTGTCAGTGTTGAGGTGTGCATTTGTTGATTTTCAGCTCAGTGGAAGGTATACACACCAGTACTATCCTTCATAAAGTGCACACTAGCTCCCCCTAAAGAATGATTTGTTTTGAATGAGTGCACTGGGAGCTTTTGTTGAACTTGTTTGGAAGCTCATAAAGATTTTCTTCATCGCTCCCCCTTGACGTATTTGAGGTATGATAAGTCTTATGTTTGTGCGTGGGTTCTGAATTGAGGTGTTCAGAAGTCGTTCTATGCTATCGAGTTCTGGACTGATGTATCCAGAAACTCTGTTGTAGTGCGGGTTCTGAGCTGATTTACACAGAAGCCAACTCTTCCTTCTCGTCAAAGGACACATTGATGCTTTCAATGACCTTCTTTCAGCCTCTGATGTACACTCGGTAAGCTTTAGTTGAAGAGGAGTAGCCAATAAACACACCTTCAATAGCTTTTGGATCAAATTTGCTTCGTTCTTCCCTATCATTAGCCACGAAACATTTGCATCCAAAAACCCTTAGAAAAGAAACACCGGGAGTTCGGCGGTTAATCAGCTCATACGATGTCTTTCCAAACCTTTTGTGAATTGAGGTTTTGTTCTGAGTGAAGCAAGCAGTGTTTATAGCTTCAGCCCAGAGAAAATGTGGAAGTTTGGAATGGATCAACATGGTTCTTGCAGCTTCAACATGAGTCTGTTCTTTCTTTCATCCACCCCATTTTGCTGTGGGGTCTTTGTTGCAGAGAATTGCTGAATGATGCCTTGAGTCTCATAGAATTCACTGAGTTTCTGGTTCTTGAACTCAGTGCCGTTGTCAGATCGTATGAAGAGGATGGTCGCCTGGAGTAGATTATGAGTAGTCCATATGAAGGTGATGTTGATATCTGTTGTCTCGTCTTTGGTGCGCAAGAACTGGATCCATGTATATCTTGAGTAGTCATCTACTATCACCAGGACATATTTCTTCCCATTGATACTCTGTGTACGCATGGGCTCACAAGGATCCATGTGAAGTAGTTCAAGAGGGCGTGTAGTAGATGTAGTCACTTTCGTCTTGTGAGAAGCTCTTTTCATTTTCCCAAGTACGCAAGAATCGCACAGATGATCACATTTGCTTTGAAGTGCTGGCAGACCAGTAACAAGCTTCTTTGATGATAATGTATGCAGATCACGGTACTTTAGATGAGACATCCTCTTATGCCACAGTTGATTTAGTTCAGAGGACGCTCTTGACAGCAGGCAGGCATCGGTATTGGGAAACACAGTTTTCAACACAATGGTGTAGAGGCTGGATTTGCGTCTACACCTCAGAATGATGTTTCCTTGATCATCCTTCACACAACACTTGTTAGCTCAAAATATGACTTTCATGCCCTTGTCCCAGAATTGTACGATGCTAAACAAGTTGTGTGCCAATCCAGTAACATAAGACACGTCTTTGATTGTAACCCTGATATTGCAGATATCTCTGAATCCACGGATAGGAGCAGAGTCACTATTTCCAAATCTTACTTTCCCACCAAATTTGTCGACATAGTTGCTCAACAGCTCTTACTTCCCAGTCATGTGTGTGGAGCAACCTGAATCTAAGTACCACACATGACTGACATCTGCAAAAGAATTAAGAAACCTTTGGTACCCATTTAAGGATGGGTATGTCCTTTCTCGCATGACACAAATTATGAAATTTTTGTTTTGTTTTTGTTCCTAAACCAGTCTCGTTTGAAGCTTTTGAAGAGCTATATGACTGTAATTCTGATTTAGGAATCCATTTTTGAACAATAACAGTTTCAGCGCAGGTGAGTGATGGGATATTATTTTGAGAAGTAATGATTTTCTCCTTTGATAGACGTTTCATTCAAATGTTTGACTGAATAAACCTTGAGAGGATATTTCAGTTGAACATCATCACAAACATCATAGGTAGAAGCTCTAAATCTTTTATCTTTAGATGTCCCATCACTCACATCACAATGATGACTTGAAGTATCAGACTGCGTGGTTGCATTAACAGAAGCACTAGAATGAGTATTCACATGAGTAGAACCATCAGTAGAAGACTTACAAGACTTGTCTGTGAAAGAAATAAGTGTCTGACTTTCAGAACTAGAATGAGTATCCTTGAAATTACTACAAGACTTGGAAAAAGAAGATTTTGATTTTTCAGAGAACATGTTGAGTCTTGCAGCCTCCTTTTGAGTTTGTTTGAAAATCTAGGCCATCCTCTTATCTTAGCGTTTATTGAGAACATCACCTTTCAGTTTTTGAAAATGAGAGTGAGAGGATGAGCCGTGTTCTTTAGAAGCCTGTTGAGAAGGAGGTTTTGAAAAATTGCTTTTAGGAACATGAGAGGAGGAAGAGTCCCTTTTTTCTTGAAAAATAATTTTTCTTTGTGTTATTTTTGAAAAGGGAATTATCAGGAGTCTTCGAGCCTTAAGAAGATTGATCAGATAATTCAGAGATTTTCTTCAAAAGATTTTCCTTTTCAGATTTTAACTTTTCTCATTCTTCTTCAAAAGAAGAATGGAGATCAGCCATTTTCTTGATTATTGCAGGAAAATATGGTTCAGAAGCCTTTGAAGATGAGGCTTCTTCCTCATTAGACACAGTTTGATTTTCAGGAGGAGAGAGGGCAATATAATCATCAGATAGAGGAATTTGTCTAGTAGCATAGCTGTCATTAAGAGCAGTATAATCGAATTTAATTTCAGCTTTTGCTCTATTTTTCCTTTTGTCCTCTTCTTCCTCACTAGTCTCAGAAGCACCAGTAAATTTCATCAGTTTAGTTAACCTTAACTTCATGTACCTAATTTCATATAATTGGGCACAATCAACCTTCTTCAAGTTCTCAGGGTTTTGAAAGCCTAGTCCTTCTCTAGGGTTGTAAAACTCAGTGTCCTTTGGTTTGTTGTTTAGAAGAAAAACAATTTGTTCTGATTGGCCTCTCTTGACAAGAATATCCTCTAACTCCTAAATTTTAGAGTAAAGGCGACCACGTTCCTTGTTAATTATTTTAGAATGAGTAACAGCTTCAGAACGTTGTCGTTTGTTTGCATCTAGTTCCTTAGTTAAGTCACAGACACTTTGTTTAAGTTTACTAACTTCATATTCTAAACTTGTGACCTTATCACGTGAGTCTTTCAATTGCATAGTTTAAACTGCTCCTTTATACATTAGTTCCTCCAGATCTTTTTTATTATTAGCATGTCTGTCTTCAAGTTCCTTAATTTTATTGGAATAAGAAGTACTTACCTGGAACTTGTCAGATACTACCACTGATCCGTTGCTTGAGAGCATTGATGAATTGGAGTGAGAACTCATTGATGTTTGTCGGAGAGGGATCCTTCAGAGAATAGCTTTGACCAGCTTTGAGCTTTGTGAGGAAAAAATAGTCTTTAACTTTGAGATTTAATTAATAATTTTTTTAAAATCTCAAGGTTGACTTTTGGAAGCTTTGACTGTAGTTTTGAACTTTGGTGTTGAAGATTTGAGCTCAAAAATCGAAATGGGCTCAAAATTAGCTCTTGAAGTGGGAGTTTTAAAAAAATGTACTTCTCCAAGTGTAAGAAAAAGTAAGCTTGATGATTTATCCCACACCTAAACTCCTTGGAAACTTTTGAGCCTATATATATGGAACACTCCTTCCTTATTATCAAAGTGAGAATGAGAAAGAGGAGCTCTCGTGCACATGGGATTTCGGCTTCTAGTTCAAAAGTTGAAAATTCGTACCACCCTGCGCGGGCGACCTGCGGACAGGAATGCCGAAAAATTTAGCTGGCCTCAAAGGACAATTTTGTCCCTCTTTTTTTGGTAATTGACTGTTGGAAGATCGTAAGGCGAGAACTGTTCTGGCAAAGTAAGATTTCGGTGCTTCCGAAATTGATGGTGAAGATTTCGGGTGCCTACTTCCGAAATTGATTTCAAATGTTCTTTTCAGTGAAGATTTCAGATATGCTTTCCAGGTCTGTCGGATGCTACTTCCAAATTAAGGATTTCGGGTGCACGAATAATAACCAATGTTCACCTGAAGGATTTCGGGTGTGTGCAAAAATAGCAACCTGTTCAACTAGGATTCTTCTTCCGTATCTTTCCTTGTAGCAGCAGCCTTCCAAAACAGTAAGTTTCCAAGAACATATCTAGAAATTAATTTAACCAAAAATTGTGATTTTGATCAAATTAATTCGAGAAAAAATCAAGGAATCGCAAGAACAAAATTGCGCCGAGGCTCTGATACCAATTGTGTGAACGTAGCCTAGATACAACATTCGAATAATCTAAGAATAATAGAAAGAATTTAAACAGTAGAAGAGAAATTCAACATCAACTTATACCGTGTATTAAAAATGATGAATCCATGAAGAACAATACACAGTACTCGAACAAGCTAGAGAGGGAATTTCTAATCTACGTGCTCTACCAGAATACTATGTGGAATAGAATGTGTAGAGACTTTCTCTTTCTAACGTGGGAGTTCCAGAATGCGTGAGGCAATTTCAGAACAGGGAACTCTTAGGCTGTTCGGTCCATTCCCCTTGTATTTATAGAGGGATGGCCGATCATCCTAGTGAAAGTAGGATGGGTCTGATTAATCTCATTAAATGGCCCCTAATTAATTACATAGGCCCACTAATTAAATCCTAATTAAACAAAGATAAATCTAATTAAATTGAACACAATAAAATTTATTCTAACAGATAAATCCATGGAGAACCGGGTGTGTGGCGAAAATTTTTAGAGAGAAAAAAAATAGGCCAGGCTCGTGATACCATGTGAAATAATGGGAAAGGATGCTCCAATAGGAGCCCTGACAGGTATATTTATAGCAGAAAAGGATTCCTAATTAACATAAACTATTACTGAGTTTTTTCCGTATTAATGCTAATTAATTAAATAATTACGAAAAGAGGGTTGGGTTAAAAGTATTTACGGATATATTGATGGGCTTAACCCTGGTCGGGGTAAGTCGCCAAACTGTTTGGCGACTTATAAGTCGCCCAACCGGATGGCGACTTATAAATCGCCCAACCGGATGGCGACTTATAAGTCGCCAAATGGTTTGGTGACTTACCCTAAAATTAAAATGCCAGATCAAGCTACGCCGTAAGAACGAAAACCCCCCTTCCCAAACAATCTGCAGCGCAGCAAGGACGAGCGAGAACGAGTGACGAGCAGCGAAAAGAGGTTCCAACTCCGGTGAAACTCCGGTGAGACCTCCCTATCTTGTCAATACTACTTCACTTCCATCTTTTTTTTCAACACTCTAGGTAAACAAATATCTCCAATTTATCTCATTTTTCAGTTTAGGGTTTAGAATATAGAAAATTGGATTTTGTAAATTAGGAAGTGTAATGTGAATTTGTATGAAGTGTTGAATGTTGATGTTGAATTCATTGTTATATAATTTTTTTTTTAGAACTTTGTTATATAATGTAGATTTAGATGTGTTTTTGTTCTGTATTAATGCTAAAAAACTCAAAAATTAGAATGTATTATTTTTTTAAATGTTATATTTTTCCATTTTTAAGTGTATATATATCATATAGGATTTGCTTAATATGTTGTGATGTCTATGAAATGATTAATTTGGGTGTATGAAGTGTGTATATTAATGTGTACTAATGAAAGTTGGACATGTATTTGTAAGGAATAATTGTAATTAGATTTTGATGATGCTATATTAATTAGGATTTTAGAGTACCCCTCTTTAGAAAATTGTATTAGAATTTTCCTTGTAAAGCATTCTTAGAATAGTCGACTGACAGAAGACCTTCTGGGTTCCTGTTAGACTTTGTCCAGACAGAAGACCTTTAGCTCTTTGTTGCTTCACTTTGTGGACAGAAGACCTCCTGGTTCTCTGTTGGACTTCATCAGACCAGAGGTACTCAAGTCCTTCTGTTAGCCTCTACTTCAACAGAAGTGCTCGTGATCCTCTGGTAGCTTATTTTCAACAAAAGTGCTCGAGGCCCTCTCTGATTGACTCTCTGTTCAAATATACCAGAAGGCCTGACACTTTGAGAATTTCCTGAAATCTACCTAAGCCGGTGAATTCAACGGAAGATTCCTTCAACGGCTAGAAGACTTAAACGGAAAAGCTAGAGTACGCGCATTAAATGCTCATTTAATGAGCCCCATACGCTGAAAAGTACAAGCTGATGATTAGCCGACATTCCAGGATAACTTTATCCTAAAATAGCAACTCACCAACTTTACCGGATCCTACTGGTCAAGTCAACTGTACGCGCATTTAATGCAGTTGTCCTCCTCCAACAGGAAGACAACCCCGGTATATAAGAGATACTACTCGAAGAACAACTAGAGAACTTAGCTAGAACTGTTGCTCAACTTTCGCTCCAACAACAAACATTCAAACTCACAAGCTTTCTTTAGACTTCAAGCTTCATCATCTCAAACAAGAAAAGCTTCAGTTGGAAAGATAATATTTTCCTATCTTCATATTCCAACAAAGAGCAACGTTCCTTGTTCTTCAACACTTCAAGCACTTCATCTACACATCCTTTGTGACGAAGCAAGTTGGAGAACCCCTGTTTACAAGAAATCTTCTTTAACTAGAAGGACGACCAAGTAACTGGAGTAGTGAAGTGGGTATACCTCAAGGAAGCTCAGTGAAAGGACCAGTCTTAAAGGAAGCCAGGAAGTGCATCCCAGGAGGCATCTAGACTTGAAGAAGACGTGGAGAGCTTCTTAAGTGCTAGGGCTAAGGCTTTGTAATCTGAGTTTTTACAAACTTAGTGGAACAGTGGATTAGAGGAACGAGTTGTTCCTTGAACCACTATTAAAATCCTTGGTGTCATTTACTTACTTCTTTTGATTCTCGCATTTACTTTAAACTGATTAAATCCAAAGACTAGGTCTCTGTGTTCAGCAAAACGTGTCTTGTGAGTTAACAGAAGGCCTACTGCCTTTGCACCTCTGTGAGGCTAACCGGACAGAACCCCTACCAGAATACCATCCGCTACCAGTCTGTTATGTCATCAGAACAGGCTATTTTATTAAATCTGGTACTTAGCTTGAAAAAGTTAAAAGCAGTACAGCCTTTTCCGCCCCCCGCCCCCTGCCCCCCCCCCCCCCCCCCCCTCCCCTCTAGACTGTACCCAGTATAACCGGGACCAACAAGTGGTATCAGAGTCTCCTTGTTTTTGTAATCTCTTAGGTTACTTGCTGAACAAGGATCCATTTGTTTCTATTTAGCCTATGTATTAATCTTTTATAATGGATCACTCTCTTTCCAAGAACCTTATGTTTTCAGATCTTAAGTTTGATGATTGGAGGATCCGGATGAAGGCACATCTCTGTGCTCTTCTTGATGAAATGTGGGAAGTACTTGACATAGGGTCATTCACCAACTTCCAGAAGGTGAATTCTGAGCATGCCATCGATAACACAAGGCCACAGATGATCAACAAAGCCAAATCTGAGTGGACCACTGAAGAGAGAAGAAAATACAATCTGGACAACATTGCTAAGGACATCCTCTACAAGTCCATAGATGATAGATACTTCAACAGAATCAAGAAGTGCAAAACCGCAAAAGAAATCTGGGATACTCTTCATCTCATTGAAACAGGTGATGAGCAAGAAAAGGACAACAAGCTGACAATAGCCAACAAGAAGTTTGATGACTCCAAACTTCTCCCTGGTGAAAGCATCTCCAAGATGTATGACATGCTTCACTTGAGAAATTTCTAAACTTGGCAAGGAACTCACCACCAAGGAGATCAACCTCAAAGTGTTGAGAGGTCTACCCTCAGCATGGAAGATGAAAGTGGTTGCGGTTCAAGCAAGCAAGGATGTGAAGACATATCCTACATACAAGCTCATCTCAGATCTCAAAGCTCATGAGTTCGAGATGATTGAAGAAAAGAAAGATGTACTAGAGGAGAGGACCACCACAGCTCTCACAGCCAGTACATCTAAGGTAATTGATTTTGACCCTTCAATATTATTATCTGACGAATATATGGCTTCTTTTGCCAGGAGATTCAAAAAGTACATGAAGAAACCAAAAGATGGAAGGAGTCCATCTGCCAGCATAAAATCATTCCAGAAGACCAAGTCTTCAGATAGTAGTGGAGAGCTTCTCTGCTACAACTGCAAGCAGCCTGGACATTTCAAGGCAAATTGTCCACACCCCAGAGTGTCCAAAAGACAAGGACAAGATGGAGAGAAGAAGTATAAGATAATTCTAGAAGAAGGAAGGCACTCGTCACAGAACAATACGAGAAAGACCCTCTCTCTGAGACAGAATCCAGTTCTGACTCTGATTCTATTGAGGCCTTCCGTTGCCTGGATATTGAAACAGAAGACCTATGCCTCATGGCCCAATCTGATGATGAGGTAACCTCCTCTTCTAACTCCCGTTTCTCTTCGGTAGGCACAACTTTAAATGATGATGCAATGTCATCATTGTGGGAAGAGTTTAGAACTATCCAAACCACTTATTCTTTAGTCAAAGAAGAAAACAGTAAGCTAAATGTTGAAATTTCTGACTTAAGAAAAGCGACTGAGGTAAAAATCAATCTCTTGATTAAGAAAAATGATGAACTAGAAGCTGAATATGTTTCTCTTCTTGATAGAATAAGAGAAATTAAGCAATTTGAGATCAGATACAATAGTCTTCTGAAAATGCAAACTTCTCTAAAGGTTGTTGATGTTGATCAAATGTTTTCCCATGTCTCTGGTCTTGGATATGTTGCAACAGAATTCGGTGAGCCTTCTGTAAGGCCTAGCACCAGAGTTGCTAAGGTTGATAAGGTCATAGAGCCACGGATCTCTAGCCCCATCTGCCTTGTTGGTGTATCTGGCACCAAGGTTATTCATGAGGAAGTCAGACCAGAAAATAGGAAGATAAAGGTTCAACAGAAACCCATTTTAAAAATTAATGAACCTGGCAGAAAACCTAACAACAGAAAAGGTTTTCAGAAAAATCAAAGACAACCCCATAACAGACAACCTCATGATGACCGTGCTAGAAATGATCACCAGAAGGGCTGGTATCAAGAGAAAGTTAACTTTAGGCAGAAGAGGTTGACAGGTCAACTTCAGAAGCCCAAAGCTAACCGCCCCTCTGCTCGTGATAGTATATGGGACTTCTTTCCTACCAAGACAACTATGCAAAAATATGTAAACAGGAAGCATGACCCTCACAAGCATCTGCCCAAAGTGAATCACATTTCAGTTTACTATGACTACCAGGTGGACAACGGGTACCACCCACCAAGGTTTCACTTGATGAGACCAAAGTGGTACCAACTACCAAGACTCCATGACCTCCTAGGACCCATCATTGCTTGGGTACCTAAATCTTTCTTTTAATTCTGCAGGAACTGTGTGTTGGAGCTATCTCTGAACAAGAATGGTTTATTGATAGTGGATGCTCCAGGCACATGACAGGTGACAGAAGTTGCCTAACAGAGTTCCAAAAGCAAAATGGACCTAGAGTTACCTTTGGTGGAAATGACAAAGAAGGTCAGACAAAGGGTAAAGGCAAGCTGATCAAGAACCAGATAATCATTGATGATGTCTCATATGTCAAAGGCCTGAAGTTCAACCTCCTAAAAGCTTGCCAATTCTGTGACAAAGGCTACACATTTGAATTCACAAAGGACTTTTGTTATGTAAAGCATGAGACAACAAAGGAAGTGGTTCTTACGGCAAGAAGGAAAAAGAATATCTATGTGGTTGATTGGAAAACTGCTAAAGATGGAGTATGCCTGACAGCCAAGGGAGATTCAAAATTAAGTTGGGATTGGCACAAGAAGCTTAGTCATTTGAATTTCAAGACAATCAACAAACTGGCAAGAGAACACATTGTAGATGGACTGCCATACATAGTGTACAAGAAAAAAAACCTCTGCAGTTCATGCCAGAAAGGAAAACAAGTGAAGAACACATTCAAACCCATTGCTGGAGATCTCTCCACTAGTACTTTAAATCTCATCCACATGGATTTATTTGGACCAGTTGAGACTCCAAGTGTTGGTGGCAAGAAATACACATTACCAAGACTCCATGACCTCCTAGGACCTAGCATTGCTTGGGTACCTAAATCTTTCTTTTAATTCTGCAGGAACTGTGTGTTGGAGCTATCTCTGAACAAGAATGGTTTATTGATAGTGGATGCTCCATGCACATGACAGGTGACAGAAGTTGCCTAACAGAGTTCCAAAAGAAAAATGGACCTAGAGTTACCTTTGGTGGAAATGACAAAGAAGGTCAGACAAAGGGTAAAGACAAGCTGATCAAGAACCAGATAATCATTGATGATGTCTCATATGTCAAAGGCCTGAAGTTCAACCTGCTAAGTGCTAGCCAATTCTGACAAAGGCTACACAGTTGAATTCACAAAGGACTTTTGTTATGTAAAGCATGAGACAACAAAGGGAGTGGTTCTTACAGCAAGAAGGAAAAAGAATATATATGTTGTTGATTGGAAACCTGCTAAACATGGAGTATGCCTGATAGCCAAGGGAGATTCAAAACTAAGCTGGGATTGGCACAAGAAGCTTAGTCATTTGAATTTCAATACAATCAACAAACTGGCAAGAGAACACATTGTAGATGGATTGCCATACATAGTGTACAAGAAAAAAACCCTCTGCAGTTCATGCCAGAAAGGCAAACAAGTGAAGAACACATTCAAACCCATTGCTCGAGATCTCTCCACTAGTCCTTTAAATCTCATCCACATGGATTTATTTGGACCAGTTGAGACTCCAAGTGTTGGTGGCAAGAAATACACATTAGTCATGGTTAATGACTATTCCAGATATACATGGACAATCATCTTGACAAAGAAGAATGAAACACTTCAGAAGTTGCCATCTCTGTTGAAGCAACTTCAAACTGAAAAGAATATGAAAGTCAGGACAATCAGATCTGACAGAGGAACTGAATTTGTGAACCAAGTCATAAAGGACTTCTGTGATCAAAATGAAACTTTTCATCAACTATCTGCCGCCAGAACACTTCAACAGAATGGCGTGGCAGAAAGGAGGAACAGAACCTTGAAAGAAGCAGCAAGAACTATGATGGCTGAATCAGGACTACCAATGAGGTATTGGGCTTAAGCAATCAACACTGCATGCTACACCCAGAACAGAAGCATGATTAACAAGAATCACCAGAAGACCTAACATCGGCTACTTTCTCATATTTGGATGCAAATGCTACATTCTCAACAATGGAAAAGAACATCTGAAGGTATTTCAAGAGAAAGCTGATGAAGGAGTATTCATAGGCTACTCTAGCACAAGCAAGGCCTATAGAGTACTCAACAGAAGGACTCTACATGTTAAAGAATCAATACATGTGAAGTTTGATGATAGCACCTCGGTTGAAGAATTAACAGAAACCCTGAAGGAAGTCGACTTAGAAGACAAGGTTTCTGAACCAACAGAAGGAGTAACAGTTAATCATGTGTTCCCAACGCCTGCACCAAACCCCCTTCTGTTGAATGAAGATGAAGATTCAGAAGATGAGGAATCAGAGAAACCTAGACAACAGCTGACAGAACCTGATCTAACTTGGTTTAGAGATCATCCCCCAAACCAAGTGATCGGGCATATCAGAAATTGTGTACAGACTAGATCTGCCACAACAAGAAGGGAAGCAATGTTTGCCTGCTATATCTCTCAGATGGAACCTATGACTGTAGAAGAAGCCCTTGCAAACTCAGACTGGAACAATGCAATGCAAGAAGAGCTTACTCAATTTGAAAGGAACAAAGTGTGGGAACTTGTTCCTAGACCAAAGCACCAGAATGTCATTGGAACCAAATGGGTTTTCAAGAACAAAGCAAATGAAGATGGCAACATTGTAAGGAATAAAGCAAGGCTGGTAGCTAAGGGATACTGCCAAGAAAAAGGGATTGATTTTGATGAAACCTTTGCACCAATTGCCAGACTAGAAGCCATCAGAATCTTCCTAGCCTATGCAGCCTACAACAACATCAAGGTCTACCAGATGGATGTCAAGAGTGCATTTCTGAATGGAGATCTTGAAGAAGAAGTTTATGTGGAACAACCACCAGGTTTTATCATTCTTACTCAATCTTCTTGTGTCTACAATCTTAGAAAGGCCCTTTATGGTCTTAAGCAAGCTCCCAGAGCGTGGTATGACACATTGTCCCTATTCCTAGTGAACCATGGGTTTACTAAGGGAAAGGTTGACAAAACTCTATTTCAAATCTCTGTTGCTAATCATATTCTGCTAGTACAGATATATGTTGATGATAGTATATTTGGAAGTACTAATGCAGAACTATGCAAGAAATTTTCTAAAGTTATGCAGAGCCAATTTGAGATCAGCATGATGGGTGAACTGAGCTACTTCCTAGGACTACAAGTGAAACAAATTCCAGAAGGAATCTTTATCAACCAAGGGAAGTACACCAGAGACCTGATCAAGAAGTTTGGAATTGATGGAAAATCCTCAGTCAAGATTCCCATGAACACTTCTCAAGTAATTATTTAAATGATGAAGGAAAAGATGTAGATGCAACAATGTATAGAGGAAACATTGGATCTATTCTCTATCTAACTGTAAGCAGGCCAGACATAGCATTCTCTGTTGGAATCTGTGCTAGATACCAATCAAAGCTCAAAGAGAGTCATCTAAGTGCTGCTAAAAGGATCATCAGATACATCAAAGGAAATCCAAATGCAGGCCTATGGTACCCCAAGGGAGGTAACTTTGAACTAATTGGTTACCCTGATTCAGATTTTGCAGGTTGAAGGTTAGACAGGAAGAGCACCTCTGGTCACTGTCAATTGCTAGGTGGGAGACTTGTCTCCTTGTTTAGCAAGAAGCAGAACTCAATCTCAACAAGCACAGCTGAAGCTGAATACATTGCAGCTGGGAGATGCTATGCTCAGCTACTCTGGATGAAGCAACAGTTGAAGGATTATGGCATTCAAGCAAAGGAGATCAAACTTCTCTATAACAACACAAGTGCCATTGCAATCACTCAGAATCCAGTCCTTCACTCCATAACCAAGCACATTGAGATCAGACATCACTTCATCGGAGATCATGTAGAGAAGAAGCACATATGCATGGAGCATGTGTCAACAGAAGACCAGCTTGCAGATATTCTAACCAAGCCTTTGCCTGAGGCAAGGTTTAACAAGCTGAGAGAAGAACTGGGAATGATGAATGAAATCCCCTGAGATGGTTGAAAGAAAAACTCTTTGTTGCAAAATCTCTGTTACAGAACCCCTTCTGCTCTTCAATTTGAACAGAGAAACTCCGTTCCTACCGGAACCCCTCAGCAACAGAAGCCCCCTTTTCTCTCAAAGAAGGTTAAAGACTTAGAAAATTTTGAGAAAACGGGTGACCTAGTTACTAAGTAAAGGTCTTTTACCTTTATGCCCCTGACAGTTATTACAGTTGCAGAGTATTTACTGTGCCCCTTTTTCATTTATTGGTACCTCGAAACCGCCAATAATCTCAAACGTCCACTAACCCGAAAACTTATATTCCCCTCCTTTCAACCTAAACTGTTACTGCTCTCATCTCTCTCAAGTATTCAAACTTTCATATCTCTCAAGCTCTCAGAAACTCCTCATCAACTCTAATGGAATTCATCAGTTTCGAATCCCTCCCCAAATCTCAGAAGAAAACCATGACCAAGAATGTTCTCACAGGGATGAAATGCGACCTCTACGCAATCCCAAGACTCGCTGAGGACGAGGAACTAACGATCTAGAAATCTCAATGGAATTAGAGAAGAGGTCAATAAAGATTTGAAAACGCTACAAGAATTGGATAATCAAGTCATGGCTGCAGCACTAAGGGAGAATGTGTAACTAATATACTCTAAATGCTTAAATAAAATCACATCTCTGTCTTTCATATTGTAAGGCAATTACTCCCTATCTGTTTCTTGCTATTTATTATTTCTATTATTATGTTTGTTTGTATGCTCTGATTGATTGTGATTTATCTTGATTGTACTCTCACTCTTACTATTTTCCTATGCTAAGTTGCCCGCCAAGAGTTTTAATGAAAGTTTTTACTTTATTTCTTTTATGGTGAAAGGCACTTCTCTGGAAATAGTTTAAGGGTTTTGGCATCATCAAAAAGGGGGAAATTGTAAGGAATAATTGTAATTAGATTTTGATGATTCTATATTAATTAGGATTTTAGAGTACCCCTCTTTAGAAACTTAAATTAGAATTTTCCTTGTAAAGCATTCTTAGAATAGTCGACTGACAGAAGACCTCATTACAGAAGACCTTCTGGGTGCCTGTTAGACTTTGTCCAGACAGAAGACCTTTAGCTCTCTATTGCTTCACTTCGTGGACAGAAGACCTCCTGGTTCTCTGTTGGACTTCATCAGAACAGAGGTACTTAAGTCCTTCTGTTAGCCTCTACTTCAACAGAAGTGCTCGTGATCCTCTGGTAGCTTATTTTCAACAGAAGTGCCAAGGCCCTCTCTGATTGACTCTCTGTTCAAATATACCAGAAGGCATGACACTTTGAGAATTTCCTGAAATCTATCTAAGCCGGTGAATTCAACAGAAGATTCCTTCAACGGCTAGAAGACTTCAACGGAAAAGCTACAGTACATGCATTAAATGCTCGTTTAATGAGCCCCGTACGCTGAAGAGTAAAAGTTGATGATTAGCCGACATTCCAGGATAACTTTATCCCAAAATAGCAACTCACCAACTTTATCGGGTCCTACTGGTCAAGTCAACTATACGCGCATTTAATGCAGTTGTCCTCCTCCTCCAACGGGAAGACAACCCCGATATATAAGAGATTCTACTCAAAGAACAACTAGAGAACTTAGCTAGAACTCTTGCTCAACTTTCGCTCCAACAACAAACATTCAAACTCACAAGCTTTCTTTAGACTTCAAGCTTCATCATCTCAAACAATAAAAGCTTCAGTTGGAAAGATAATATTTTCCTGTCTTCATATTCCAACAAAGAGCAATGTTCCTTGTTTTTCAACCCTTCAAGCACTTCATCTACACATCCTTTGTGACGAAGCAAGTTGGAGAACCCCTATTTACAAGAAATCTTCTTTAACTAGAAGGACATCCAAGTAACCGGAGTAGTGAAGTGGGTATACTTCAAGGAAGCTCAGTGAAAGGACCAGTCTTAAAGGAAGCCAGGAAGTGCATCCAGGAGACATCTAGACTTGAAGAAGACGTGGAGAGCTTCTTAAGTGCTAGGGCTAAGGCTTTGTAATCTGAGTTTTTACAAGCTTAGTGGAACAGTGGATTAGAGGAATGAGTTGTTTCTTGAACCACTATAAAAATCCTTGGTGTCATTTACTTACTGCTTTTGATTCTCGCATTTACTTTAAACTGATTAACTCCAAAGACTAGGTCTCTGTGTTCAGCAGAACGTGTCTTGTGAGTTAACAGAAGGCCTACTGCCTTTGCACCTCTGTGAGGCTAACCGGACAGAACCCCTACCAGAATACCATACGTTGCCAGTCTGTTCTGTCAACAGAACAGGCTATTCTGTTAAATCAGGTACTTAGCTTGAAAAGTTAAAAACCGGTACAGTCTATTCACCCCCCCCCCCCCTCTAGGCTATACCCAGTACAACCGGGACCAACAATATTGTTATTAGAATATGGATTTCTCAAACTTCCCAATCGTGTGTCATTGGGGAGGGAACGTATTTGAGGAAGGTGACCAAATACGCCATGAGGGGGGTCCACTAGGTAAGGGTTTAATTATAATATTCCAAAAATGATACTAATGTTGCATGAAAAAAATAATTAGTAAAATATTAATTTAAAATAAATAAATTAATACAGTAGTAAAAATTAACTAATATCCTTTTTCTTTTTTGTAGGCATGGAGGTGTCAGCGGATCCTGGGCCGAGTGATCGTTCTGTCCTGACATTGCAAGCCTCGCACAGGAGTGAGGATGTGTGGCTTGGCCTCGATGTTCAGGTGGATAGGTGTCGTGAGCACCTACGTGGTTTGTCGCATATGCAGGTGGACGACAGAGTACTTGCATGTGTTCGTGCTGCGGGTTTTTATGGTCTGCATAGATTGGTGGCTACTATCCCTCTCGATAGAGCGCTACTCACTGCTCTTCTTGAGCGTTGGAGGCAGGAGACACACACATTTCACCTCCCTGTTGGTGAGGTGACAGTGACCTTGGGAGATGTTGCTATACTGACTGGGTTACAGGTCGATGGGAGAGTTGTTACTGGTACTGCTTGTCGACAGTGAGTTGATGAGTGTGAGCGTTTGTTGGGTGTTCGCCCCCTTCTTCGGGCTGACCTTCAGGGGTCATCTCTGAGAATGCCATGGTTGAGGGAGCATTTCGTTGTTCTTCATGCGGACGTTGATGAGGTGATGATCCAGCAGCATGCACGGACATATATTTTGATGATGATGGGAGCTTCCATTTTCACTGACAAGAGTGGAAATGAGATTCAGGTGCTGCACTTGCTTATGCTAGAGAGGTTTGATGTAGCAGCGCAGTTCAGTTGGGGTAGTGCCACGTTGGCTTATCTCTACAGACAGTTGTGTTGCGGCTGCCATAGAGGGAGCACAGAGGTTGGAGGATTTTTGCTTCTTCTCCACATTTGGTCATGGGAGTACATCCACATTGGGCATCCCACTAGAGTGGCATACTATGGCATTGATGGACACCCACTACCTGATGAGCCTCCACGTCTCCTGGGACCACATCATGTACGGGGTGAGGACCCTCTGGGCCGTCGGTATGTTTTCAATCATTTGAATTTATGTTCTAGGCTCGGTGTGTACAGGGATGCGTTTGATCGGATGTATGAGGATCAGGTATGGTGTGCGTAATATAACATTAACTATAATATGTATAGCAGAAATACTAATTTTGTATCTTTATGAAACAGATTACATGGATGCCATATACAGCTGAGATGTTTGCAGAGTTACCCCCCTTTAGACGAGAGCATTCTCACATATGGCGAGCACGTGTGCCGTTGATATGTTTTGACATTGTTGAGCTTCATTTGCCTGATCGTGTATTGCGACAGTTTGGGTATGAGCAGGTCATTCCAGCACCTATCGACACATATGTAGACCTTCATAGGTTGGATAAGCGTTGGAAGCATACAGAAGATTGGGCACTCAGACATGTCCGATACGTCACTGTGTCGGAGAGGCGAGCTGAGCTTGTTGTGATTGGGACACCGACATTAGTCCCATCTATTTCGGGAGACTACATGGGATGGTATTACAGCATCACTCGTTTGTTTGTGTCTCCTTCGTTCAGACTCCCTACTCACCATTATCAGCCTAGTTCCTTGGCTTTGCATCTGACGGTAAGTATATTACTAATTACTAAAGTAAGTCATTTTTATTATTTAACACTTTTATTTATTTCTAACTAATTGTAATTGTGTTTCATATTTCAGACACGAGCTTTGCAGCGTATACATCAACGGTCTACTGCCACAGTGAATGATACGCATGACGTGGACATGTACGGTCAGGCTTTGACGGGCATCGCCTCGTTGTGTTCATATTTGTTGGGGCGAGTTGACTACGGTCATCTTAGTACATATGCCCCCATCTCATGATATGCCATCGACATCTAGTGCATCGGCAGCTTCATCATCCCAGACTCAGCATGAGAGAGTGGTTCTTCAACCACGCCAATGACGTAGGCAGCAATAGCAACATCTACATGACCAAGACGATCAAGAAGAGCACGAGAACTTGTAGTTTGTCTTTTGTATTGGAGTGTTTCTTGTACACTAGATGTTGTAGGAAGAATTGACTTTATTTTACTTATTTCCACCTGTAAACTCTTTTATGATGTGTTGATGTGTTCGATTATGAATATTAGATGACTACTATGTTATGAATATTGGATTTTTGTACTGTGTTTTACTAGTTATGAATCTACTAGTTTGTATCTTATTTGTGAAGGGTATGTATGCGGTGTTTTATATGTTGTTGAGAGAATGTGTTATGGATGTGTTTGTGAGCAGGTGTGTTGTATGTTTTGTAATGTGTTGTATCTGGTTCGTAACCCCTAAATAGGAGAAAGGAGACCTTGTGTATAGGAAATATATAGTCAGGGGTAAGTCACCAAACGGTTGGGCGACTTATAAGTCACCCAACCGTTTGACGACTTACCCCGACCATGGTTAAACCCAGAAGTAGATCGGTAAATACTTTTAACCCAGCATTATTTTCATAATTAATTAATTAATCAACATTAATTTGAAAAAAAAACTCACTATTACTATCATCTTAAAATTATTATTCTGCCATCTTCTATATCTCATTCCATTTCAATGTTTTCCTTAGGGTGGTCATATCTGTTTTCGGTTTGGTTTTTATCGGGTTTGGTTCGGCTCGATTTCGAACGGATTGGGAGAATTATTACTAAACAAAAATCATACTGTTTTTTGGTTTAGTTCGGTTTGGATTTGTTACTTTTTAATAATATATGAATGTTTTATTGAATTTTTTTACTTTGGTTCAGTTTTGTTCGGTTTTTATCGGTTGCGGTTTGGTTCGGCTTACTACAAAACTCAAATCAAATTGCATATGGTCCGGTTTCAATTTGGTTTGGTATTGTTCGGTTCGATTAAACCAATCCAATATGTCCACCCCTAGTACTTTTACTCATTTATTTTTGAGAAAATTGTGCAAAATATGACTAAATCATACAAAGTTTACATGATTAGGACCTACTTAGTTTTTTTCCATCTGTATGTTTTATTTAGTTCTATTTTTAGGAACCTTAATTTTTGTTTCCGTTTTTACCCTCCACTTTAAACTGCTTATTAAAGACTAATAACCTGGGGCAACGACAAATCTCTTCCGCAATACCCTTTCTTCTTCCTTCGTTCTTCATATGTGAAATGACGCGAGCTCAAGTTCTTCGTCCTTTTAATCATCCGCGCTCACTTCTCCAGATTCGATCGTGCTCGTATGGTCCATGAATTGTTCTAAAGCCATGAATCGTTCTGAAGCATACGGATTGTTCGCCAGCTCTCAATTGATTCGACCAGTTCCCGATTTGGGTTGGTTTATCTATGTTTCACACTCATCATCTATCTCTTCATATCTTGACATATATGGATTTCTATCTTGGATTACCCCTTTTATCATTGTCTCCTAGAAAAGGGAGATGAAATAATATATCACTGGTTTGTTAGTTCTAGAAATCTAGTCTATGTATGATGTTCTATAAATTCTTACTATTCATTTTCAAGACATTTATTCCGAGATTGTTAATTTTTATTATAAATTTTCAAACTGGTGTGATGTGTATCTCCTGAGCTGAGATGAGTGTATTGTGATTGCACTTGAGCTGATTTTGAGAATCCTCTCTTAATAGGTTCTATGGCTACGCAGATGAAAGAGTGTGTCCATGAAGTATCTCTTGAGAAATTGCTGGTGAAGCAAGGTCTTACTCACGTAAGTGATAGGCAATTGTCAGTTGAGGGAGTTTCTGTTACCTTCTCTGCTATTGTGGTATTATCAGAACTTATTATCTATTTATGGACTACTTATTGTCTATGTATTGTCTAGTGTTTGCAAGTTTGATTTTGTTAATCTCAAAACAAAGTATGTTCATGTTCTGAGTTTCGCCTGGAATAGTCCGTAAGTGTTCATGGCATTGGAACTGTGAGTCAAAGTCAAGGATTGTACTGATATGATTATATCTCAAGGATTTGCTTCACACATGAGTGAGGTACTTTCCTAATTCTTGCTTTGATTGGAACTTTCCTAATTATATGCAGTCCATAACGTGCAACCCATCTAAATTTTCACACGCCAACCCTTAGATATAAAAAGTAGTGTATACATTCAGCTAGAATATATAGTTGCATCAGTGTTCAAGGTGTAAAAAATGAGGACACAATAAAAGTCTTGCAGGAATCCTATTTGATTTCATTCTTCTTAAATTCACAAATCATAATGTCCTATCACTTTCATTTTATTTCATGCAATAAGTGTGTGAGACTTTTAGTTTGTTTTGCTCACAGGAAGCTAGAAATAAATAAAATTATTCTCTCTGAACATTTTGAGGCCAAGCTTTGTACCTTCCATGAGTCCTCATTGATGTTGGTAAATTAATTACCTGTTTAGAATTATTATTTCTATTAGTACCCAATTTTGATAGATTTTGATGATGTCACTATACTTAGCACGTGTACATTGTGTCTCTATACTTAGCACGTGTACATTGTGTCTCAATATTGTTCGTGTGTTAGCATTCAAAATTATGTGACAAAATAAAATGTACAATTTTTGAGTCGAATTAAATATTACCGGAGAAGTTAAAATGCAATAAGGTAATTTTTATTTACCTTAATAGGATATTTAGATCCTATCGGTATATATTATTTTAGCTCAAAGATTAATTGTATGTCACTAAAGAAAAGGATATTATTTACCTAAATAATATTTTTCAATATTATTTTAAAGAAAAGGAGCTCGGAAAATCAAATACATTGAATGTAAATGATTGAAGACAAAAAATTGACTGGCAATTAATACATGGGACCGAAGCATAGGACGCATGCATTATTATTATGAGAAGATTTTCCGAAAAGATACTTCAGCAGCTGAGATACTCAAGACAAAGAAATCATCCCAAATAAATGCTCCAGCACAAGAAGACGAATGTACAATTCGTCCTTGCAAGAATTTCAACGTCAGAGATTAATTCATCCTAACCAACAGATGAGATTAATCCAAAGGAGAAGCCTAAAAATATAGGATGAAACGAAAGTTTCTAACCAAGCTTTGAGCATCCAAAGTAGAGAAATACTCCCACAAGCATTCACGAGCTATCTAGCAAAAGAGAAAGTGCTATTCTAAACTTTACTCTCTGCTTGGACTCATGCTTCACTAAACTTCCAGTTTACAAGCTATTCATTGCTAAATCATAGAAGTTTAGTTCCTAGTTGGAGGTTAGAACTTTCTTGTAACATTTCACAAGTTGTTGTAAACACTTAGGAGAACAGTTGTTCGGATCCTAAAGTGTAAGTAGATAGATAGAGTACCTTTTGATCCCCACTGGTTCATTAGAGAAAAGTCTAAGGACTGAGTAACTTTGAGTGGTGCTATACTCATTGTGAAAAACCTTCAATCTAGGCCTAAGTGTTGTAAAGACTAGATTGGCACTAAGTGTATTGGGCTTAATACTTTAGTGAAATCCATCTGAAAGAGGGTGGGACTGGACGTAGGAGGATTACACCACCTCTGAAACAGGATACACTGTGTGTTGATTTACATTCATTCAACAAAGCACACACTTAGCACTTCTTACAAAAAGATTGAAGTTTGCCAGCAGAATCATAAGCAGTTGTCTTAACTGACCCAACTGCTTCTCCTACTGCTTAATTACTTACTTTCTTTGAGACCATTTTCACACAAGAGACGTCCATCAATATCACTAAAAGGTCTGTTCTATCATTTTCCAGAAATTCATTTTCTAAGTATAGCAGGTGCCTCGGCAGTCCCCTGGTGTCCACCCAACTGGTGAGCCCTCTGCTCATATACACTTGTTTCTCTTGAACATCTCAATATCACCAGACCTTCATAACATTACCAACAAGGAGGTTGACCAAACTGCTCTCTGAAATTCACTTTCTAAACTAAGTAGGTACCTCAGCAGTGCTCTCATCACCACTCAACTGCTGAGACCACTGCTCCAGTAAAGCTCCTGATTACTTTTACTAAAGCACATTTTCTGAAAGCCCTCATCATTCTCAGTAACATTCCATCATCACTTTCATCAAACACCCAATATTTCCTCATTAGTTGTCTTAGCAGTTCCCTGCTATCTAGCCAACTGCCAAGCCAATTGCCAGACATTTGAGTTCAATCTTCTACCAGGATAGAAAGTATTCACACACTGATTCCATAAAGGGTAAAGACTTCCGATGTACATCTATAAATCTCTCAAAAGATTATAGATCAACTCTTTAGAGGGAGAAACGCTTCAAGATTGAAAAAGATTTAAAAGTCTATTCCCCCCCCCCCCCCCCTCTAGACTTTTACCCTATCCGGGACCATCAAGTGGTATCAGAGAGGAGTGTTCCTAGAGTCATTTACTGACTATTTTGAACTAAAGATCCAAAACCACTTCACCTCCCAAACACTTTCTAAAAATGGACAGTCAACTAGCCAAGAATCTCCTGTTCAACTTAAACAAATTTGATGATTGGAAAATCAAGATGAAAGTACATATGAGTGCTTTACATGATGAAATGCTTGAAGTAATTACTGCTGGACCTATCAGAATAATGAAGGTCAGCACGTCTAAAGCTGATGACCAGGAGGATGTGTACATTCCTAAACCAAAATTGGAATGGACATCTGAGGATAGGAAGAGGAATAATCTTGACAACATTGCCAAAGATATTCTATTTAAATTTGTTGATGAATCCATATTTCCCAGAATCAGGAAATGTGAAACTGCAAAGGATGTATGGGATGAGCTCACAAAGATCGGAGCTGGTGATGAACAAGAAAAGGACAACAAACTAACCATAGCCCTCCAGAAATTTGAGGACTTCAAAATGTTGTCTAATGAGTCTATTCATGAGATGGAATCCAGGTTCCTAAAGATTATAGCAGAGGTCTCAGACCTAGGGAAAGATCTATCCCAAAAGGAGATTTCCCTTAAAGTCTTAAGAGGCCTGCCATCAAAGTGGGATATGAAAGTGACTGCTATGAGAGATAGCAGAGATCTAAGAGCCTTGTCAACTGACAAGCTCTTTAGTGACCTAAAAGCATATGAATTTGAGATGAAGGAGATGAAAGATGAAAGAGAGGATGAATCCAAGACACTAGCCTTAGTGTCTGAGCCAAACACATCAGGATCCAGTGAAAAATCCCTCAACAATCTGCTCACTGACGAGCAGTTTGCTATGTTTGTGAGGAAGTTTAAAAGATTTATGAAGAAAGAGGGATCTGCCTCAAAGAAGCCATACAATATGCCACCCAGGAGACAAGGGAGACCTCTATCCAGTGAGGACACTGTCCTGTGCTACAACTGTAGACAACCAGGATATTACAAAAATGAGTGCCCTCTGCCCTTAGCCCAAAAGTATCAAGGGCAGCAAGGGACTGGTCAAAAAGCTGGTTACATGAAGGATTTCAAAGGCAAGAGACCGGCCTTTGTAAGTGAAAAGAAAAAGGAGGAACCCCAAACTGATGATGAAAGCAGCTCGAGTGATGAGAGCTCCTCCTCTGACAGCTCAGAAGAAGCACTCCTTTGCTTAGGATCCTGGCAGATGGCTGAAGAAGGCAGCAGGTGCCTCGTTGAAGAGAGCAACAGGCGGCTCAACAAGCCTTCCACCAGTGCAAGAAAAGATGATGAAAGCTGCTCCCCCAAATGCTTAATGGCCAAAGACCACTACAACGATGTTGAGGTAACATCCTGCTCCTCCTATAGCTCTAGTGATTCTGGACCAAACAATATAACACTAGAATCTTTATTATAAGACTTCCAAAAAGTCCAAAATCACCATGTTCTCTTGAAAGCTGAAAATGATAGACTGAAACAAGACATTAAGGCCATTCATTCTAAATTACTAGATGCCTTAAACAAAAATGATGTCTTAGAAAAGGAGAACAAAGAGATGAAAAACTCCAGCACGAATAGTAAAAACGTTCACCCTACTGCTGAAGTTATTCTATTCTTTTTTATAAAAGGTAATTATATTAACACCCAAAAATAACATTATACAATGTATCAAACAAGATCAGAAGGAAGGCTACCTAAGTTAGATAAAAGTCTAACCTAAATATAATGTATCTCACATGAATCAACCAACCCACATTTTCCCACACATAAATCACAGTAGCTCAACAAAGTTCGCCATAATTAGCCAAAAACCCTCTTGAGCTTGCTTTTCGGCTAAAGTTTCCTCTCGCTTCTTCCTTCTTAGCATCAAAATTTTTTTCTTACATTCTTCAAAAATTTCCCTCTCATCATCACTGAGGACTAGACACGCAGTGTCTGACTAGACACGCAGTGTCTGATTCCTTGCCTTCCTCTGATGTATCATCCTCTGTATCTTCCGGTGTGGGGTTCTGTTCTGGTGCGGGAGCCAACTCCGTTGGTACCACTTCTGGCTCAGTGACATCCACAATATCATCTCGGGGTGTCCCCCCATCCTCAATTCCTATCTCCTCCCCTCCAATTCTCGTTTCATCCTCGCTTGCCTTTAGTTGAAGCTCTTCTATTTTCTTGCCCTTCAATTCTGTCTCCTTTCCCTTAATCACCATCTTCTCTTTCTGCTCTTCTCTAGCCACTTCCCGTTCTTTCGTTGCCAGTTTTTTGCAAATAAATGGGTGGTGCCCATATTCTTTGCAATGGAAGCAGAAGTTGGGGAAGGTCTCATACACCACAGATTGGTTGACTACTTTACCGGAAGGTAGCCGGATAGGAAATGATAGCGGTGGTGGCTTGGAGACGTCAACCTCAATAAAAACCCTAGCATATAGATGGTTGCTCCTATCTTGGGTTACTTTATCCGTGGATAATGGAACCCCAACCATGGAAGCAATCTCACTCATAGCTTCCTCATTCAAAAGCTTCATATGTAAATTGGGAAATTTGACCCAAATGGGGACCTTAAGAAATTCATCATCATCAAATGAAAAATCATCCTAGAGAGCTTTTAGCATTAGTTGTATACCAAAAATAGTATAAGGTCCCCCCCCCCCCCCTCAATACTTTTTGTCTATCTTCATCATTGCGAAATTTAAAAATAACCCACCCCTTTTGATGGGTTTTCACAATACAGCTAACACCCCAAGTATTTTTCAGTTCATAGATGGCCTTAAGTCCGGGGTGTGTACCGGTAAAGAGTCCAACAAGGCAAAAGCCCCACATTTCGACCATGGAGGGGAAATTCCTATCAACAAAGTCGAGTGAGTTGCCTTTAGGCGGGATATACCTCAGTTTTAGCCCATTTGAGGGGTCTCGGTTGTCTTTGAACAAAGCGTTCCAATGCTTGGCAGCAAACTGCACAGTTTCAGCCGTAGGTGTATCAGCACACTTACTGGCAGTAGGTGTATCATCAAGCAAGGGCATCACATCAGAACCTTTAGCCCCTTTAGCCTCGTTCACAGCAGAACCTGGAGCCAGAGGCCAACCTTCCACAGCTGCACCAGATAAATTCGAAGTCCCTGCAGCCTCCTTTACAGCAGCAGAGTTCAGCGTCCTTTTCCCAGGAGTTAGAGGAGGAAAATCATCATCCAAGTTTTCCAAAGCAGCAAACCTGGACCTGGTTGTACGCATAGCAGCATGCTCGACATTCCCCTGCTTCGTCCTCCCCATGATTTTCGCACGGACGAACGAGAGAAAAACGAGGTGCGGAAATCTCCTGTACCGGTCTGAAGAAAAGGTCGTTACAGCAAGAACGATTCAGCAAGAACGATTCAGTGGAGGGGATTGACGACGAAACACAGGAGCGAATCGTATTTGAACAGTTACTGCTCAGAATCGTCGCAGTTCAGAAACCCTTCGATTTGGGGCAAGAATCGTTGCAGTTCAGATTTTCAGTGTTCAGCAAAAATGCCTCTCGAAATCCAAATCTGAGCTCAGAAATGGATTTAGAGGAGGAAATCGACGAAGAAACACAAGAAGAATGGAATTAACCCCTGCCTTGTGAAGAAGCAACGTTGGAGAAAACTGATTTTGAATCAAACACTTCTTGAAAAAGAAGGGACGTCTCAAACTAGCTGGAGTAAGTGAAGTGGGGATACTTCAAGAGACTCAGTGAAACGAGACCAGCCATCAGGAAGCAGGACTGCATCCCGGGTGGCAACTAGACTTGAAGAAGACGAGGAGTGCTTCTTAAGTTCTAGGGACTAAGGCGTTGTAAACTGTTGTTTTTGCAAGCTTAGTGGAACAGTGGATTAGAGGAACAAGTTGTTCCTTGAACCACTATAAAAAACCCCGGTGTCATTTACTTTAAGCTTTTAATTCCTGCACTTAAGATTCTACTGATTAACCCTTAAGGTTGGACTCTGTGTCCAGCAGATCTTCCTTCAGAGTTATCAGAAAGGCATTTTGCCTTAGCATTTTTCTTGAGGCTACCCGAACAGAAACTTATCCGCTGCCTGGTCTAGTTCTGCCATCAGAACCTGACCATCTCTTTCACCAGATTTCGACCATCTCTGATAAGTCAGTTTTGACTTAGAGAAAAGTTTAAATTCCTGAACAGTCTATTCACCCCCCCCCCCCCCTCTAGACTGTTCCCATTACAAACGGGACCAACAACACCTATTAACCATCAACACACAAGAACCCGTTGGCAACCAACCAATAAGACCAACCACATCCAAAATACCAAGCAGTCCCCTCAAACCAATAATCCATTTCCCACATCAAGAAGGAAAAGGATTAATAAATACATAGCCATTCCCTATGATTACAACACCTCAAATGGCTATAGACCAATCTGCTTAGAGCTTAATGGTTCTAGATGGGCATGGATGCCTAAACTTGTACAAGGGAAGTCGCCCACTAACTTGTGGGTTACTACTCAACATTGATCTATACAGGAAGGTGCTGGAGAAGCTGAAACACAAACATGGTACATAGATTCAGGCTGCTCCAGGCACATGACGGGCAGCAGGTGGCTTCTGTCAAACTATACAGCAAGGGAAGGACCCAAAGTAACATTTGGGAATGTGGAAAAACAAGGAGAAACCAAAGGAGCTGGAGACCTATCAATTAATGGACTTACAATCCAAAACATATCCTATGTTAAGGGTTTAAAGTTCAATCTCATAAGCACAAGCCAGCTCTGTGACAATGGCTATAATGTTACATTCTCCAAAGACATCTGCTTGATTAGAGATGTCAAAAATGACAAAATTGTGCTCACTGGTAGAAGGAAGAAGGACATGTACATTGTTGATTAGAGCTGAGTAAAGGAAGGGATCTACTTGGTGACAAAGGCAGATTCAAACTTGAGTTGGGAATGGCATAACAAATTAAGCCATCTCAACTTCAAAACAATCAACAAACTGTACAGAAAAGGATTGGTGAAAGGACTCCCTGAAATCAACTTCAAAAAGGACCACCTCTGTGATGCTTGTCAGAAAGGAAAACAAACCAAGGTATCATTCAAATTAAAGGAAGTGGAATCATCAACTAGGCCCTTAAGCCTACTACACCTTGACTTGTTTGGACAAGTTGAACCAACAAGCTTAAGTGGTAGAAGATACACCCTGGTTGTAGTTGATGATTATTCTAGATACACTTGGACCATATTCTTAAAGAAGAAGAATGAAACAGAGAAGAAACTCCCTGAATTGATGAAGCTAATTCAAAATGAAATGAGTCTCTCAATCCATAAGATCAGGTCAGATAGAGGTACTGAATTTCTCAACTCCATCATAATTTAGTACTGTGAAGAAAATGGAATCCATCATCAAACCTCAGCAGCAAGAACACCTCAACAAAATGGTGTTGCTGAAAGAAGGAATAGGACACTCAAGGAAGCTGGAAGGACAATTTTAGAAGCAGCTGGATTACCCAAAAGATTTTGGGAAGAAGCAATCAACACGGTTTGCTACACTCAAAATAGAAGTCTTATTCATAAGACTCACAAAAAGACACCATATGAGTTATGGAATGAAAGGAAGCCTAATGTTAGTCATTTCCATGTGTTTGGATCCAAATGATTTATCCTAAACAATGGAAAAGACTATCTCAAGCTATTTGATCCCAAATCTGATGAAGGGATCTTCCTGGGCTACTGAACAACAAACAAGGCATTCCGGATCCTCAACAAAAGAACTCTGGTGGTAGAGAAATCAATCCATGTGGTGTTTGAAAACCACCCCACTGCTCATTTAAAAGATGAAGGAGAGTCATCCAAATCAAGGAACACTGGAAAGGATCCAAGCTGCCTTCCAAATAATAATGTTCAAAAAGATGGAAAGGCAGTTGACTCAAACGGCAATCCACTACCAGCAGTTGACTCAAACGGCAATCCTCTAATTCGGGCCTGCTGTGCTTCCTGGGCCTATTGGGCCTTCGCTATAGTAGTGGGAGTCTATGGGTCGGGGGTTCCTGGGCCATATACTCCATCAATATTCTTCTTCCTTGTTGCTGTAAGAACCACTTCCTTTGTTGTCCCATGCTTCACATAGCAGAAGTCCTTTGTAAATTCAACAGTGTAGCCTTTATCATAGAAAAGGTTGGCTGGTCAACTTAAGAAGCCCAAAGTTAATCGCTCCTCTGCTCTTGATAATATATGGGACTTCTACCCAACCAAAAAGGCTATGCAGAAGTATGTAAACCGGAAGCATGATCCTCACAAGCATCTGCCCAAAGTGAATCACACTTCCGTTTACTATGACTACCAGGTGGACAATGGGTACCACCCACCAAGGTTTCACTTGATGAGACCAAAGTGGTACCGGCTGCCAAGACTGCATGACCCCCTAGGACCCAACATTGCTTGGGTACCTAAATCTTCCTTTTAATTTTGTAGGAACTGTGTGCTGGAGCCATCTCTGAGCAAGATTGGTACATTGATAGTGGATGCACCAGACACATGACAGGTGACAAGAGTTGCCTAACAGAGTTCCAGAAAGTCAAAGGGCCCAGAGTTACCTTTGGAGGTAATGATAAAGATGGCCAGACAAAAGGAAGAGGGAAACTGATAAAGAACCAGATAATCATTGATGATGTCTCTTATGTCAAAGGATTGAAATTCAATTTGCTGAGTGCTAGCCAATTCTGTGACAAAGGCTACACAGTCGAATTTTCCAAGGAAGGCTGCTCTGTCAAGCATGAGACAACTAAAGAAGTGGTTCTAACAGCAACAAGGAAGAAAAACATCTATGTAGTTGATTGGTCAACTGCAAAAGATGGAATTTGCCTGATAGCCAAAGGAGATTCAAAACTCAGTTGGGAATGGCACAAGAAACTGAGTCACTTGAATTTCAAAACAATCAACAAGCTAGCAAGGGATCACATTGTTGAAGGTCTACCCAACCTTGTATACAAGAAGGAGAACTTATGCAGTGCATGCCAGAAAGGAAAACAAGTGAATAACTCCTTCAAACCCATTGCTGGAAACCTCTTTACTGGTCCCTTGAATCTAATTCACATGGATTTATTTGGACCAGTGGAAACTCCAAGTGTTGGTGGCAAGAGATACACCTTAGTCATGGTGGATGACTAGTTCAGATTCACATGGACTATCATTCTGACCAAGAAAAATGAAACTCTGCAGAAACTACCATCTCTGCTAAAGTTACTACAGAATGAGCAGAATCAGAAAGTCAAAGCCATCAGATCAGACAGAGGAACAGAGTTCATCAACAAGGTCATACAGGAATTCTGTGACCAGAATGGTACAATGCATCAACTATCTGCAGCCAGAACTCCTCAACAGAATGGAGTTGCAGAAAGAAGAAATAGAACCTTGAAGGAAGCTGCAAGGACCATGATTGCTGAATCAGGTCTACCTTACAGATACTGGGCTGAAGCTATCAACACTGCATGCTACACCCAGAACCGGAGCATGATTCACAAAACTCATCAGAAAACCCCCTATGAATTATGGAAAGGACGAAAACCCAACATCAGCTACTTTCATGCATTTGGATGCAAATGCTATATACTCAACAACGGAAAGGATCACCTCAAGGTGTTTCAAGAAAAAGCTGATGAAGGAACATTCTTAGGCTACTCCAGCACCAGCAAAGCCTACAGAATACTCAACAAAAGAACTATACTTGTTGAAGAATCGATTCATGTCAAGTTTGATGATCTCAACTCTGTTGAGAGCATAACTGAAAACTTGGAGAAAGCGAATCTAGAAGAATCACCAGAACTGGAACCACCAGAGACGGGCATACCAGAATTGGTAACTAACTCTGCCATACCAATACACCATCAGAATATCATCCTACAAGACAAAGATAGTGATGAAAAATCAGGAGGAGAACAAGAGAATCCAAGACAACCCTTATCAGAACCTGATTTAACTTGGTTAAGAGATCATCCTCCTAATCAAGTAATTGGACAAATCAGAAGTGGAGTCCAGACCAGATCCGCTACATCAAGGAGAGAAGCAATGCTTACCTGCTACATATCTCAAATGGAACCTATGACTGTGGAAGAAGCTCTTGCAGACTCAGACTGGATCAATGCTATGCAAGAAGAGCTTACTCAGTTTGAAAGGAACAAGGTATGGGAACTTGTTCCTAGACCAAAGCACCACAATGTCATTGGAACCAAATGGGTATTCAAAAACAAAGCAGATGAAGATGGCAACATTGTAAGGAATAAAGCTAGGTTGGTAGCCAAGGGATATTGCCAAGAAGAAGGAATTGATTTTGATGAGACCTTTGCACCAGTTGCCAGACTTGAAGCCATCAGAATCTTTCTAGCCTATGCTGCTTACAACAACATCAAGGTCTACCAGATGGATGTCAAAAGTGCTTTTCTGAATGGAGATCTTGAAGAAGAAGTTTATGTGGAACAACCACCAGGTTTTGTCATTCCTACTCATTCCTCTTGTGTCTACAAGCTTAAAAAGGCCCTATATGGTCTTAAGCAAGCTCCCAGAGCATGGTATGACACATTGTCACTCTTCCTAGTGAACCATGGGTTTACTAAAGGAAAGGTTGACAAAACTCTATTTCAAATCTCTGTTGCTAATCATATTCTGCTAGTACAAATATATGTTGATGATATTATATTTGGTAGTACTAATCCAGAATTGTGCAAGAAATTCTCTCAAGTGATGCAGAGTCAATTTGAAATGAGCATGATGGGAGAACTAAGCTACTTCCTAGGTCTTCAAGTGAAACAAATTCCAGAAGGAATCTTCATCAACCAAGGAAAGTACACCAGAGATCTAATCAAGAAGTTTGGAGTGGAAGGCAAATCATCTGTAAAGATTCCCATGAACACATCACAAGGAATTGGTCCAGATGATGAAGGAAAAGATGTGGATGCAACAACATACAGAGGGATCATAGGATCTCTGCTGTACCTGACTGCAAGCAGACCAGATATCTCATTTTCTGTTGGAATCTGTGCCAGATACCAATCAAAGCCCAAGGAAAGCCATCTAAGTGCTGCAAAGAGAATCATCAGATACATCAAAGGAAATCCAAATGCAGGTCTATGGTATCCAAAGGGAGGTAACTTTGAACTAATTGGTTACTCTGACTCAGACTTTGCAGGTTGCAGATTGGACAAGAAGAGCACCTCTGGTCATTGCCAATTGCTAGGAGGAAGGCTTGTTTCCTGGTTTAGCAAGAAGCAGAATTCAATCTCAACAAGTACAGCTGAAGCTGAGTACATTGCAGCTGGGAGTTGCTGTGCTCAGTTACTCTGGATGAAGCAACAGTTGAAGGACTATGGGATTCAAGCTAAGGAGATCAAGCTGTTGTGTGACAACACTAAAGCCATTGCTAATTCTCAGAATCCAGTTCTTCACTCCAGGACAAAGCATATTGAAATCAGACATCACTTCATCAGAGATCATGTTGAGAAGAAGCACATCTGTATGGAGCATGTATCTACAGAAGACCAGCTTGCAGACATCCTAACCAAGCCTTTACCTGAGGCAAGTTTCAACAAGCTAAGGGAAGAACTGGGAATGATGGATGATCTTCCCAGAGATGCCTGAATCAGAGACTCACTGAGCCAGAACTGCTTTCTTCTGCATCAGAAACTCACATCAGAGAACCCCTATCTCTGTTCATCAGAATCTCACATCAGAGAACCCCCCTTCTCTGACCAGAGATCCCTATCAGAGAGACAGCAGATACGGATGTGGACTTAGCAATATTTCGAGGTACGGGCAAGACCTAATTAATTGAAACGGTCTTTTACCAGAATACCCCTGATCGTTACTCTTCTAACGGAAATGTTTTCCGCCCGCATTTCATTAAATGTTACCTCGAAACTGCCAATATCTCAAACGTCCACTATTCTAAACCTTTTATATCCACCGTCTTCAACCTAAATCTCTACTGCTTCTTTATCTCTCTCAAAACTGCTCTAGCATTCAAGCCTTCAGATCCTCTAAAACCTTCAATCCTCAGAATTTTTCGAAACTCAGAATGAACTTCCTAAGCATCAATGATCTCACTAAGGAAGAAGCAAAGACCATCATTGCCAATGTTGTCTCCGGCATGAAGGTCGACATGTCATCTCTTCCACTACTTGCAGAAAACCAAAAGAGGATGACCAAGATTATCCAGGGGATGACTGACTCACAACTCTCAAAGGTTGTTGCTCATCCCTACGAGCATTTCAGCATCAAGGATGTGGCTGAGTTCTACCTCAACGCCACCATCTCCAAGACTGGCATTCACTCCCAGGTGCAGGGTCAACGAATTTTTCTGAATGCAGATGCTCTAAACGAGTTCTTTGGGGTACAACTAGACTCCCAAGACCCGGAAGCCAACAATCTCCTTACTCTTGACTCAGTGGAAGTCTCCACTGAAGGATTTGTACAGACTTACTGTCGCCCGGAGGCTGCCGGACTGGACAAGCTGTACATGAAAAAATTCTTGCTGAAGAAGGACTATGAGAAACTTGTCAGCATTCTGCACCGGTGTTTGTGGTGCAAAACTGCTTCAACTGACGAAATGAACAAAAACAATGCCAAGGCAATCTTTGCAGTTCACCATGGCATGAACATCAACTGGGGCGAGGTAATATTTGGCTCCCTAACTGAATTCATAAAGAAGAAGGACTCAGAAACAAGTCTTTTTTCCACCAAAATGGGACATGGACTTCTCATTTATGCCATCCTTGCGGCCAAAGGAGTTCAACTCAGGGATACCATCCCAGTTGATCACTCCAAAACAATCTTCCTCACAGCCTCTCCAAAATTCAACATAGCCATCTCCTCTGAGCTAAGGAGAGAGGAAAGGCTAGAGAAGAAGAGAGAGGAACAGGTTGCTAAGTCTAAACCTGCTCCTAAGAAAGCTCCCAAGAAACCAAGTGAGACTTCAAAACAACCTGAGCAGTCACAGGCTGTAAGGGAAGTCAGGAAGAAAAAGAAGAGTGACAAACTGTCACTACCAGAGAAAGATGCAACAGATGAGGTTGCATCAGAGTTGCCCTCCCCAAAAGCCACCAGAAAATCTCCTGCCAGAAAGCTAAAGCAGAAGAGAAGAAGAAAGCTAGTTGTACAGAGTGATGACTCTGACAACTCTAGCCCTCAACCAAAGCAGAAGAAGAGAAAGACGAAGGTAATCTCACCTGTAAAGCGATCAGAAGTTCAGGGGGAACTTGAACCAGAATCTGGAACTCAACCAGAGGCTGAACAAGAATCTGCACCAGAGTTGCCAAGTTCTGCTCTCTCACCAGAACGTGAAGCCTCACCAGAAAAGGAACCAGAGGTTGACTACAACATCATTCTGCAGAGGCAGTTTGATAGAGTCTTAGCATGGAGAAGATGGAGAATGGGACCTCTCCAGAAAATCATTCAGTTCTTTGATGCCTATGAAGAAGAAGAAGCTGCAGTTCTTCACTGGGTAGGCACAGATGATGTGTCAAAGTGCTTCAACCTTGCCTTTCTCATCTCTGTCCTACAGAAAAAGAAAGAAAAATATCAAGGTAAAGCTCCAACAACTGCCTTGTCTCCTGAAAGGCATGTCAAAGCTATGGAAGAGGAAGAAATGGAAGAATTTGATGCATGGCTGATGGAGAAAAAGAGAAAAGAGTCTCTCATCAAGTTTCGACATAGTACCCTTGAGGAAGGAGAACCCTCCACAGCAAATGACATTGCTCTAACCATGGAGAAGCTGATCAAGGAATGGAGAGAATCCATGTTCTCAGAAATTGTTCTTGAGGTAATCCCTACACCTCCTCCTTCCCCTCCCAAATCTCCTATTACTCAACCATCACCTTCCAAATCCCCCTCTAAACCTTCATCTCCACCCCAACAGAAAACCCTCTCACCAAACCAGAAAACTTCAACTTCCACCAGAACTCCATCTCACCAGAAACCCAAATCCAGACCCTCATCACCTTGCAAACAACCCTCAAACACCAGAAATCGATCACCTTCACCCCCTCCATCCCCCTCACACCAACCTATTCCTCAACCAATAATCCCATTTCCCCAGAGTTCACCTCATCAGAAATCCTTACCACCCTCCAGATCTGCCTCACCACAGAGATCATCCCACCACTCTGCAGCCTCTACACCTAAGAAGAAACCAATCTTCAGAGTCCCCTCTTCAGACAGTGACAATGATGGTTTCCTCACCTCGTCCATTGCAGCTGATGAAACATCCAAAAGGAGAAGGACACCTCCAAGAGTTCCTTCCCCTCCACCATCCACCAGAGCTCCTCCATTTCCCAAGGGCAGAGGATTGGTGTTGGTCCCGGTTATACTGGATACAGTCTAGAGGGGGGGTGAATAGACTGTATTGGTTTTTAGCTTTTTAAACTAAGTACCAGATTTACAGAATAACCTGTTCTGTTGAAGGAACAGACTGGCAGCGGATGGGGTTCTGGCAGGGAGTTCTGTTAGCCTCAGAGAAGCAAAGGCAGTAGGCCTTCTGTTAACTCGTAGAACAAGTTCTGCTGAACACAGATACCAAGTCCAAGGAGTTAAACAGTTCTATCTAAGTGCAAGTAATAAAAGCAGTAAGTAAACGACACCAGGGATTTTTATAGTGGTTCAAGGAACAACTCGTTCCTCTAATCCACTGTTCCACTAAGCTGTAAAAACTGCCGTTTACAAAGCCTTAGTCCTAGTACTTAAGAAGCACTCCACGTCTTCTTCAAGCCTAGATGTGTCCTGGGATGCACTGCCTGGCTTCCTTTAACACTGGTCTTTTCACTGAGTTTCCTTGAAGTATCACCACTTCACTACTCCAGTTATTCGGACGTCCTTCTTGTAGCAAGAAGAGTTTCTGTTGAAACAGGGGTTCCTCCAACTAGCTTCGTTACAAAAGATTTGTATGTGATGAGCTTGAAGAGTTGAAGAACACTTGGAACTTTGCTTGAGTTGGAAAGAGTATTTTTCCAACTTCTGCCTTCTCTTGTAGAGGATAATGAGTTTGAATCTCAAGGAGGCTTTTTGCTTTTCAGAGTTTGAATATCTTGCTTGTGGTTAGCAAAAGTTGCAATGTTATCTTGGCAAAGTTATATCAAAGTTGTAGCAAAGTTATCCGGTTGTTCTTCGTAGTGTATCTTTTATACTGAGGTTGTCTTCCCGTTGGAGGAGTAGGAGGACAACTGCATTTAATGCGCGAGCAGTTGACTTGACCAGTAGGACCCGGTAAAGTTGGCGGGTTACTATTTTGGGATAAAGTAATCCTTACATTGCGGCCAATCATCTGCAATTACTCCACGAAGCATGGGGAGCATTAAATGAGCATTTAATGCGAGCACTGTAGCTTTTCCGTTTCATACTCCTAGCCGTTGAAGGAATCTTTAAGTTGACTTCCCGGCTTTGTGGATTTCTTCCAAGTGTCAGACCTTCTGGTGTCATTGGCAGAGAACTGATTCAGAGAAGATCTTGAGCACTTCTGTTGATAGTAGCTTACAGAGAACCAAGAGGGTTTCTGTCAAGCTAAAGGGTAACAGAGACCCTGATGTTTTCTGTTCCTAGACAGAGAACCAAGATCTTCTGTCTGGAGGACTTCTAGTAGAGAGGCCTTCTGGTAGTCGATTATGCTAAGAACTTTACAAGGAAAAATTCTAATACATAATTTCTAAAGGGGTACTCTACAATCCTAATTAATATAGCATCATCAAAATCTAAATACAATTATTCCTTACAATTTCCCCCTTTTTGATGATGCCAAAACCCTTTAACTATTTCCAGAGAAGTGCCTTCACCATAAAAATTTAAAGTTTAAAACTTTTCATTAAAATCTTGGTGGGCAACTTGGCATAGGAAAATAGTAAGAGTGTGATACATTCAGATAGCAGTTCAACAAGAAACAAGTACATAATGAAATAGTAAGCAACAAAGAGTAAAGAAGCAAAGAGACTTTTAGAAGGAGCAGAGATAAGCTTTTATTAGATCAAGAGTTTTAGGAAGGGTTTAAAAGGAATTACAGATTTTCCCTTTCAACTTCAGCTCTGGTTCTGCGATCTTGTTCCTTCAGATTCTTCAGTTCAGCATTCACTTCTTCTTATATGCTAGCCAGATTTCCTGGTGCTTGACATGAGGCCCAAATGGGAGAGAGCTTGCAATTCAGATAGTGAAGTACTCCTTCATGTACATCCTTTCCTGGGAGTACTCTCTTGTGGAACCAATATTCAGCCTCTTCCAAGGAACCACCATGTCTGACCCTTATATGACCATCTCTGTCAAGATAGAGATTCTGTCTTTGAGTTGGGGTCATCTTCTGTTGAATTTCTTCGAACTGTGCTCTATCAATCTTTTGGGAGCCTCCAAGTCCCCACTCAGTTAGGCTCAAGGGTTTCTTCTTCTTGGTAGAACCTCTGCGAGGAGAAGAAGGTCTTGAAGTACCAGCTTCTCTCTTCTTCTATTGGGAGGCCTGGAAGTAAGGGGGCAATTTCTTCTGTTGGGGGTCCTTTTCCTTTTCCCCCTTTTTGGCATCATCCAGGTCAGAGATCATCATGGCAATTTTCTGGAACTCTGTTGCCTGGGAGATGGCTATCTGCTCAAGAGTTTCTGGCAAGGTCTGCGTGACAGAGGTCAGACCTTCTATCAAGTTCTGTTGACGATCAAGAGCAGACTTGATGTCCTGAGAGCCAGCTTCAAGTAGTATCAGCTTCTGATACCTTTCTTGATCCTTCTTGATCAGGGTGGCCACTTGATCTTTGTGATCATTATTCAAGAGTTGTAGCTGCATAAACTTCTCAGCAGATTGGTCTTCATACCATTGTACAATGTCAAGGGATTCTGTTATATCCTTGAGTTGTTTATTCTTCTTATTGAGAATCTGAGACTGGGAGTAGAGAACAGAGTGGACACCATCCACTTCTCTAGCAACAGCATTAAGCTTTGCAGATGATGATTCCATGAAGGTGACCAGTGTCTGGGTCAGAGCTTCAACCTTCTCTGAGATATGCTGAAGTCCAGCCTCAAGATGATTGTGAACAAAGGTGAGATGTTCATGGTGCTTGGTGTTGATCTCAGCCAATTGATCCATTCCATCAAGCATTTTACCACCAAAGTCTTCAGCTGCAGTGATAAACTGATTGAAGGAGATTTGGGGCTTATCTTCTTTGGATTCTGTGTTCCCAGGCATACCTAGACCTCTTGATTTAGGCATAGGAGGCCTTCTGGGTTGTTCTTCATTCTGAGGAGGGGTCTTCCTCCTTTTGGAAGTTTCATCAGCAGCAATGGAGGATGTAAGAAATCCATCATTGTCACTGGAAGAGGAGGGCACCCTGAAGATAGGTTTCCTGATGGGGGTAGAAGCCACAGAGTGTTGAGGGGAGATAGGTGTGGCTGCATCTTGTGGTGCAGGCTTTGGAGAAGCAGTTCTGGATTTCTTGATGGAGGGGTTTTCTTGTTGATGTGAGGGAGCATTCTGTTGTTGTGGAGGAGAGGGTGGAGGTGATGGTGATCTGGATCTGATTGAGGGTTGGGATTTGCAGGGAGATGGATTTTTGGTTTTGGGTGAGGAGGTTTTCTGTTGGGGTGAAGTTGTAGAGGAGATGATCTGTTGGTGTTGGTATGGGATAATTTGTCCTGGAGGGGATGGTGATTTGTTCTTTGGAGGAGAGAACGGTTTGCAGGGTGAAGGAGATGAAGATTTGGGGGTGGAGGGTTTCTGGTGTGAAGGGGTTTTCTGTGCAGAGATGGTTTTCTGTGGGGGTGAGGGGGATTTCTGTTGGGGTTGGGGAGAGGTGTTTTTAGGAGAGGGAGGGGGAGAAGGAATGATTGGGGGAATTACCTCTAGTATTGTTTCTGTGAACAGAGAGTCTCTCCATTCTTTGACAAGTCTTTCCATGACCAGAGGTAGATCATTGGCAGTAGAGGGTTCACCTTCTCCATGTGCACTGTGGCGAAATTTGATCATTGACTCCTTCCTCTTTTTCTCAACTAGCCAAGCATCAAAGTCATTCATCTCATGCTCTTGAAGAGCCTTCACATGGTCTTCTGGTGAGTTTCTGACCAGAGGTGCTTTTCCTTGAAGTTTTTCCTTCTTCTTCTGTAGGACAGAAAGAAGAAAATCCTTGTTTAGGCATGACTCCACATCTTCTGTGTCAGCCCATCTGAGTACTTCTTCTTCTTCAGAGATGAAGTGGGACAAGTTCTTGAGGAGCTCAGTGAGAGGTCCCACTCTCCACTTTCTCCATGCCAGAATCCTGATGAATTTCCTATCAGGGCTTGAAGTGTTGCTTACTTCTTGGTGTTCTGGTGAAGGAACCACCATAGGTTGATCATTTGCAGAGGCAGGAGGAGAAGAATGTAGTTCCCCCTGAGTAGTGGCATTCTGCACCACTACTTCTTCTTCTGAGTCACTTGACTCAAAGATGATCCTCTTGCCGTGCCAAGCATTTCTTTTGGCTGGGGCAGAGGTGACAGAGTCCTCCAGCTTCTCCTGTGCTGCAGGTGTCAAAATTTTGGTCTTCTTTGCAATGGGGGAGGCAGAAGGGGTGCTTTCTGAAGAGATAGGTGAAGGTGCCTTTCTCTTAAGGACAGATTTCTTTGCCACCATCTTGTGGACTTTGACAGGTGTGGTCTTTTTCTTGGGAACCTTCTTGACCACCTTCTTCACCAAAGGCATTTCTTTTTCAGAGTCAGAAGGGGTAGGAGGTTTCTGTTGCTTCTTTGAAACTTTCTTTGGTTGAACAACCTTCTGTTGTTACCTTTCTCTGTTGAACTCAAGGGTTCTGAGTCTTTTCTGCTCTGCCTTGAGAGCAACTTTCCTGTCACTTGAAGTGTTGAGGAAGAGCAGCTTGGTGTAGTCTGCCTCAATAGAGTTTCTCAGCCCTATCCTTGCCTTGAGCAAGGTTTCAGAGATTAGGAGACCATAACCCATGGGGGTCCTGAACAGATCGGTCTCCTTGTCTTTCTTCTTGATGAATTCAACAAGGGATTTGACAATTACCTGTCCCCAGTTGATATTCATCCCATGATGAACTGCAAAGACAGCCTTTGCATTCAGTGCATTCATGTCATCTGTGGAGGTGCTCTTGCTCCAGACACACCTATGCAGGATGTTGACCAATTTCTCATAGTCGCTCAGAAGGAGGTTTTTCTTCATGTAAAGCTTTGGAACTCTACCCACTTCAGGTCGGCAGTAGAGTTGGACAAAGTTGTCCACAGTGACGTTGACACTGTCCAGAGTTAGGAAACCTTCAGTTTATTCTTCTTGAGGGTCCTCTACTACGCCAAAGAGGGCGTTGAGGTCTGCAGGGGTGAGGGTAATATCTTCACCATTGACATTTGACCGAATGGTCTCCCCTTCGTATGTAGCGTTGAGATAGAACTCTGCTACGTCCCTTGTACTGTAGGATTCAAAGTGATAACCTACCACTTTGTTCAGTTGGGAGTCCTCCATTCCCTTGATGATCTTCATCATCGTTTCGTGGTTTGAAGCGAGTTCAGGGAGTGCGGAGAGGTCGCAGTTCATCCCTGTGTAGATGTTTGAAACAAGAGTGTTGATTTCCTCCTTGGTGAGGTCGTTGATGTTGATGAAGGCCATTTGATCAGAGAGTAGACAGAGAGCTTGAGAGCTATGGAGGTTTGAAAGTTTGAAAGTAATGAGAGCAGTAACGGTTTAGGTTTGCGAAAGGGGAATTTATGGGTTTGGGTTAGTGGACGTTTGGAATTAATTTATGGTTCCAAGAAACCAATAAATGTAAAAAGGGGGCGGAGTAAATAAACGGGGGCGCAGTAAATATTATACGGCTTGATACCGTTTTAAGGGTAAAAGGGTAAAAGACCTTTAATAATTTACTAGGACACCCGGTTTCAGAAAATTTTTTGAGTCCACAACCTTCTGAGGGTTTTTCTGTAGAAGGGGGGTTTTCTGTTGCTGAGGTGTTCTGCCAAGGTAGGGATCAGAAGGGGTTGACAGAAGGGGTTCTGCTACAGGTATTCTGTCAACACCAAATGAGCAACAGAGGGCCTTTCTTTTCAACTTTCCCTTGGAATCTCATCCATCATTCCCAATTCCTCTCTCAATTTGTTGAACCTAGCCTCAGGAAGAGGCTTTGTCAGGATATCTGCAAGTTGGTCTTCTGTTGGCACATGTTCCATGTAGATGTGCTTCTTCTCAACATGATCTCTGATGAAGTGATGTCTGATCTCAATGTGCTTTGTTCTGGAATGAAGAACTGGATTCTGAGTGATAGCAATGGCACTGGTGTTGTCGCACAACAGTTTGATCTCCTTTGCTTGAATTCCATAGTCCTTCAGTTGTTGCTTCATCCAGAGTAGCTGAGCACAACAACTCCCAGCTGCAATGTACTCTGCCTCAGCTGTACTTGTTGAGATGGAGTTCTGCTTCTTGCTAAACCAGGAAACAAGCCTTCCTCCTAGCAATTGGCAGTGATCAGAAGTGCTTTTTCTGTCTAGTCTGCAACCTGCAAAATCTGAGTCAGAATAACCAATTAGTTCAAAGTTACCTCCCTTTGGATACCATAGGCCTGCATTTGGATTTCCTTTGATGTATCTGATGATTCTCTTTGCAGCACTTAGATGGCTTTCCTTGGGCTTTGATTGGTATCTGGCACATATTCCAACAGAGAATGAGATGTCTGGTCTGCTTGCAGTTAGATACAACAGAGATCCTATGATTCCTCTATATGTTGTTGCATCTACATCCTTTTCTTCATCATCTGGACCAATTCCTTGTGAAGTGTTCATGGGAATCTTCACTGATGATTTGCCTTCCACTCCAAACTTCTTGATTAGATCTCTGGTGTACTTCCCTTGATTGATGAAGATCCCTTCTGGAACTTGTTTGACTTGAAGTTCTAGGAAGTAACTGAATTCTCCCATCATACTCATTTCAAATTGACTCTGCATCACTTGAGAAAATTTCTTGCACAGTTCTGGATTAGTACTACCAAATATAATGTCATCAACATATATTTGTACTAACAGAATATGATTAGCAACAGTGATTTGAAATAGAGTTTTGTCAACCTTTCCTTTAGTAAACCCATGGTTCACTAGGAAAAGAGACAATGTGTCATACCAAGCTCTGGGAGCTTGCTTAAGACCATAGAGGGCCTTTTTAAGCTTGTAGACACAAGAAGATTGAGTAGGAATGACAAAACCTGGTGGTTGTTCCACATAAACTTCCTCTTCAAGATCTCCATTCAGAAATGCACTCTTGACATCCATCTGGTAGACCTTGATGTTGTTGTAGGCAGCATAGGCTAGAAAGATTCTGATGGCTTCAAGTCTGGCAACTGGTGCAAAGGTCTCATCAAAATCTATTCCTTCTTCTTGACAATATCCTTTAGCTACTAGCCTTGCTTTGTTCCTTACAATGTTGCCATCTTCATCAGCTTTGTTCTTGAATACCCATTTGGTTCCAATGACATTCTGGTGCTTTGGCCTAGGAACAAGTTCCCATACTTTGTTCCTTTCAAACTGAGTGAGCTCTTCTTGCATAGCATTGATCCAATCTGAGTCTGCAAGAGCTTCTTCAACTGTCATAGGTTCCATCTGAGATATATAGCAGGCAAGCATTGCTTCTCTTCTTGATGTGGATCTGGTTTGAACTCCACTTCTGATTTGACCAATTACTTGGTTAGGAGGGTGGTCTCTTAACCATGTTAGGTCTGGTTCTGTCAGCTGCTGTCTTGGTCTCTCTGGTTCCTCATCTTCAGAGTTTTCATCTTCATTCAACAGAAGGGGGTTTGGTGCAGGTGTAGGAAATGCAGGGTTGTCTGCCACCTCTTCTGTTGGTTCAGGTGTTCTGTCTTCTATGCTGACTTCCTTGAGAATATATGTTACCTCTTTAACAGAGATGCTTTCATCAAACTTCACATGTATGGATTCTTCAACATGTAGGGTCCTTCTGTTGAGTACTCTATAGGCTTTACTGGTGTTTGAATAGCCTATAAAGACTCCTTCATCAGCCTTTTCTTGAAACACTTTCAGATGCTCCTTTCCATTGTTGAGAATGTAGCACTTGCATCCAAATATATGAAAGTAGCTGATGTTAGGTTTTCTTCCCTTCCAGAGTTCATAAGGGGTCTTTTGGTGATTCTTGTTGATCATGCTTCTGTTCTGAGTATAGCATGCAGTGTTGATTGCTTCAGCCCAATATCTCATAGACAATCCAGATTCTGCAATCATTGTTCTTGCAGCTTCTTTTAACGTTCTGTTCCTTCTTTCTGCTACGCCATTCTGTTGAGGGGTTCTGGCGGCAGAAAGTTGATGAAAAGTTCCATTTTGATCACAGAAGTCCTTTATGACTTGGTTGACAAATTCAGTTCCTCTGTCTGATCTGATTGTCTTCACTTTCAAGTTCTTCTCAGTCTGAAGTTGCTTTAACAGAGATGGCAACTTCTGAAGAGTTTCATTTTTCTTTGATAGAAAAACAGTCCATGTATATCTGGAATAGTCATCAACCATGACTAGGGTGTATTTCTTGCCACCAACGCTTGGAGTCTCGACAGGTCCAAATAAATCCATGTGAATCAGATTTAGAGGACTTGTAGAAAGATCTCCAGCAATGGGTTTGAAAGAATTCTTCACTTGTTTGCCTTTCTGACATGCACTGCAGAGGGTCTCCTTCTTGTATACAATGTCTGGTAGCCCTTCTACAATGTGTTCTCTGTCCAGTTTGTTGATTGTTTTGAAATTCAAATGGTTGAGCTTTTTGTGCCAGTCCCAGCTCAGTTTTGAATCTCCTTTGGCTATCAGGCAAACTCCATCTTTTGCAGTGTTCCAATCAACTACATAGATGTTCTTCTTCCTTGATGCTGTAAGAACCACTTCCTTTGTTGTCTCATGCTTCACATAGCAGAAGTCCTTTGTGAATTCAACAGTGTAGCCTTTGTCACAGAATTGGCTAGCACTTAGCAAGTTGAACTTCAGTCCTTTGACATATGAGACATCATCAATGATTATCTGGTTCTTGATCAGCTTTCCTCTTCCTTTTGTTTGACCTTCTTTGTCATTACCTCCAAAGGTAACTCTAGGTCCTTTGCATTTCTGGAACTCTGTTAGGCAACTTCTGTCACCTGTCATGTGCCTGGAGCATCCACTATCAATAAACCATTCTTGTTCAGAGATGGCTCCAGCACACAGTTCCTGCAAGATCAAAAGAAAGATTTAGGTACCCAAGCAATGCTGGGTCCTGGGGGGTCATGGAGTCTGGGTAGTTGGTACCATTTTGGTCTCATCAAGTGAAACCTTGGTGGGTGGTACCCATTGTCCACCTGGTAGTTATAGTAAACTGAAGTGTGATTCACTTTGGGCAGATTCTTGTGAGGGTCATGCTTCCTGTTTACATACTTTTGCATAGCTTTCTTTGTTGGAAAGAAGTCCCATATACTATCAAGAGCAGAGGGACGGTTAACCTTGGGCTTCTGAAGTTGACCAGCCAACCTCTTCTGCCTGAAGTTAACTCTCTCTTGATATTTGCCCTTCTGGTGATCATTTCTGGCACGATTGACATGAGGTTGTCTGTCAATGAATGGTCTTTTATTTTTGTTATCTTGAAAACCTTTTTTGTTGTTAGGTTTTCTGCCAGGTTCATTATTTTTCAAAAAGGGTTTCTGTTGAACCTTTATCTTACCCTTTTCTGGTCTGACTTCCTCATGAACAACCTTGGTGCCAGATACACCAGCTTGACAGATGGGGCTAGAAATCAGTGGCTCTATGACCTTATCTGCCTTAGCAACTCTGGTGCTAGGCATTACAGAAGGCTCACCTGATTCTGTTGAGCCATAACCAAGACCAAAACCAGTGCCAATTTGTTGATCAAGCACAATCTTTTCCATGGAAGACTGGGCCTTCTGGTAAGCTTTGTACTTAATCTCAAGAGGCTCTATTTCTCTTATTCTCTTAAGAAGAGAAACATTTTCAGTCTCCAGTTGATCTCTTTCCTCAATTAGAAGATTGATTTTGATCTCAACCTCCTTCTTTAAGTCAAGAATTTCAGCTTTTAACTTACTGTTTTCTTCTGTTACAGAGGAATAAGTGGCTTGTATGGCCTTAAACTCTTCCCAAAATTCTGACATTGAATCAGAATCAAAAGCTAAGCCTACCGAAGAAAAACTAGATTCAGAAGTAGAGGTTACCTCATCATCAGAATGAGCCATGAGGCAAAGGTCTTATGTCTCAGTATCAAGGCAACAGAAGGCCTCATCAGAATCTGAGTCAGAATTGGATTCTGTTTCTGACAGAGGGTCTTTCTCCAGTTGTTCTGTCACAAGTGCCTTTCTTCTTCTGGAGTTGTCCTTGTACTTCTTCTTTTCTCCATCCTGTCCTTGCTTCTTGGACACTCTAGGATGGGGACAATCAGCCTTGAAGTGACCAGGTTGTCTGCAATTATAACAGAGAAGCTCTCCACTGCTTTCTGTTGATTTGACCTTCTGGTATGGCTTTCTGTTGAAAGATGGACTCCTTCCATCTTTGGGATTCTTCATAAACTTTTTGAATCTCCTGGCAAAGGCAGCCATGTATTCATCAGATAAAAGTACTGAAGGGTCAAAATCATTTACCTTAGATGTGCTGGCAGTGAGGGCTGTAGTGGTCCTCTCTTCTGGTACATCTTCCTTCTCTTCAATCATTTCAAACTCATGAGCTTTGAGATCTGAAATGAGCTTATCAGTGGGATAAGTCTTTACATCTTTGCTGGCTTGGACAGCAACTACCTTCATCTTCCATGCTGAGGGCAGTCCCCTCAACACCTTCAGGTTGATCTCCTTGGTTGTGAGATCCTTGCCAAGCTCAGAGATCTCTCCAGTGAGAGTGAGGAGCCTGTCATACATCTTGGAGATGCTTTCACCATGGAGAAGTTTGAAGTCATCAAACTTCTTGTTGGCTATGGTTAGTTTGTTGTCCTTCTCTTGCTCATCACCAGCTCCAATGAGCTCAAGAGTATCCCAGATTTCCTTAGCAGTCTTGCACTTCTTGATTCTGTTGAAGTACCTATCATCAATGGACTTGTAGAGGATGTCCTTGGCAATATTGTCTAGGTTGTACTTTCTCCTCTCTTCAGTGGTCCATTCTGACTTGGCCTTACTGATCATCTGGGGTCTGGTGTTGTCTATGGCATGTTCAGGATTGACCTTCTGGAAGCTTGTGAAGGGGCCAATATCTAGAACTTCCCACATCTCATCATGTAGAGCACAGAGATGTGCTTTCATCCGGATCCTCCAGTCATCAAACTTAAGATCTGAAAACATAAGATTCTTGGACAAGGAGTGATCCATTATATCAGATAGAAATGAGGTTAAACAGAAAAACAAGTGGATCTTTGTTCAACAAATAACCTAAGAGATTATTAGAACAAGGAGGCTCTGATACCACTTGTTGGTCCCGGTTATACTGGATACAGTCTAGAGGGGGGGTGAATAGACTGTATTGGTTTTTAGCTTTTTAAACTAAGTACCAGATTTACAGAATAGCCTGTTCTGTTGAAGGAACAGACTGGCAGCGGATGGGGTTCTGGCAGGGAGTTCTGTTAGCCTCAGAGAAGCAAAGGCAGTAGGCCTTATGTTAACTCGTAGAACAAGTTCTACTGAACACAGATACCAAGTCCAAGGAGTTAAACAGTTCTATCTAAGTGCAAGTAATAAAAGCAGTAAGTAAACGACACCAGGGATTTTTATAGTGGTTCAAGGAACAACTCGTTCCTCTAATCCACTGTTCCACTAAGCTGTAAAAACTGCCGTTTACAAAGCCTTAGTCCTAGTACTTAAGAAGCACTCCACGTCTTCTTCAAGCCTAGATGTGTCCTGGGATGCACTGCCTGGCTTCCTTTAACACTGGTCCTTTCACTGAGTTTCCTTGAAGTATCACCACTTCACTACTCCAGTTATTCGGACGTCCTTCTTGTAGCAAGAAGAGTTTCTGTTGAAACAGGGGTTCCTCCAACTAGCTTCGTTACAAAAGATTTGTATGTGATGAGCTTGAAGAGTTGAAGAACACTTGGAACTTTGCTTGAGTTGGAAAGAGTATTTTTCCAACTTCTGCCTTCTCTTGTAGAGGATAATGAGTTTGAATCTCAAGGAGGCTTTTTGCTTTTCAGAGTTTGAATATCTTGCTTGTGGTTAGCAAAAGTTGCAATGTTATCTTGGCAAAGTTATATCAAAGTTGTAGCAAAGTTATCCGGTTGTTCTTCGTAGTGTATCTTTTATACTGAGGTTGTCTTCCCGTTGGAGGAGTAGGAGGACAACTGCATTTAATGCGCGAGCAGTTGACTTGACCAGTAGGACCCGGTAAAGTTGGCGGGTTACTATTTTGGGATAAAGTAATCCTGACATTGCGGCCAATCATCTGCAATTACTCCACGGAGCATGGGGAGCATTAAATGAGCATTTAATGCGAGCACTGTAGCTTTTCCGTTTCATACTCCTAGCCGTTGAAGGAATCTTTAAGTTGACTTCCCGGCTTTGTGGATTTCTTCCAAGTGTCAGACCTTCTGGTGTCATTGGCAGAGAACTGATTCAGAGAAGATCTTGAGCACTTCTGTTGATAGTAGCTTACAGAGAACCAAGAGGGTTTCTGTCAAGCTAAAGGGTAACAGAGACCCTGATGTTTTCTGTTCCTAGACAGAGAACCAAGATCTTCTGTCTGGAGGACTTCTGGTAGAGAGACCTTCTGGTAGTCGATTATGCTAAGAACTTTACAAGGAAAAATTCTAATACATAATTTCTAAAGGGGTACTCTACAGTCCTAATTAATATAGCATCATCAAAATCTAAATACAATTATTCGTTACAATTGGAGATGCCAGGATTTACACCTGAAGAACCCCATATTCCCTTCAACCAGTTTGTGAAATCTGCCGAAGCTTTTGGTGGTCTGTTAGTTCATGATCTGAGTAAGATCATTGAGCTGAATGACAAGCATCATGAAGAGCTAACCCATACCAACCTTCAAATCACAATCGGATTCCAGCATATGACAGACAAGGTTGCTGCACTATCAGAAACTCTGCACAACTTCATGCATTCATCTACCTTGAGAATAGATTCTGTCTCCAGAGATGTCAGTGGTCTCAACTCTGTTCTCCACTCTCACTCTCAAGCTCTACTTGCCCAGCAACAGACAATCAACCAGATCTCAGATTCTGTTAATAATCTTCAGAAATCTGATGATAGCTCATCACAGAAACTCACAGTCTTACGCTCCCTCTGCAAGGAGCATCAAGAGCAAGGTCTAGCTCTCCTCAAGTCTGATAAGGAAAGATACCAGAAGATGGTTCTTCTAGAAGTCAGCACTAAGGATCTTCAATCTGCAGTCGACAAGCAACAGAGCCTGATTGAAGGACTTGCTTCTGTTACTCAAACTCTGCCAGAAACTCTTGATGAGATCAGAGATGCCCAAGCCTCTGAGTTCTCAAAGATTGAGCTCCTCCTTGGTGATCTTTGTGATGCCAAAAGGGGGAAGATACCAGAGAAGAGGAAGGACCTAGCACCAGAGCTCTATCTATCAGAGAACCCTCCTCTACTGTTGATCCTGCTCCATACTTTGATGCAACCAGAAAGAAGAGACTAGCTACTGCAGGTACCAGACCTCCACCTCCTCCTCCAAGAAGCTCAAAGAAAAAAACCTCCTCATTTTCATTCAATGATTGGATGAAGAGTGGTCTGTCAAGGCCAGACAGAGTTCAGTGTGAACAAATGAGGAAGCTGATGACTCCCCTTCAAAGAGAGAATCTGTTCATGGATAGTGATGGACTTGTCCAGATCAACCATGGTGGTTCTATCCAAGAAGTAGAAATGTGGTACGGAATGAAGATTCTCACTGGCAAGAACTCTGCAGAAGCTGTCAGAAATTATTTGGATTGCAAACTTGCACCCCATTGGGCTGACTATCAGAATCCGAGGGATCTAGCCTCTATCAGAGCTAAGGTAAATGCAGAACTCGAAAGGATTGACAGAGCAGGACCACAGGTAGATGAAGAAGACCTCTAACTCTCTATCTCTGACTCTGTAATGCTTTATTTTCTCTATCAGATAAATAAGATACCAACTCTGCCTCTTTTTGCATGGCTTATTCAAATATCTGTTCTTATTCACCTTCTTTGTGTTTATTCTGTTACCTTATTTGCTTTAATTGCTATCTGAATGTATCGTACTCTTACTATTTTCCTATGCTAAGTTGCCCACCAGGATTCTAATGAAAAGTTTTAAACCTTTTTTTTATGGTGAAAGGCACTTCTCTGGAAATAGTTAAAGGGTTTTGGCATCATCAAAAACGGGGAAATTGTAAGGAATAAATGTATTTAGATTTTGATGATGCTAGGTTAATTAGAATTTGAAAGTAACCCTTTAGAAATTTTGTATTAGAATTTCTGTTGTAAGTTTTAGCTTAGTCTGTCTGCCAGAGAACCACCTTGCTTCTACCAGAGTTGCTCACCAGAGAAGCCATCAGAAACTGGACATCTGTGTTGGTACCAGAGTTGGCAACAGAGGCGGACTTCAGAGATTGAACCAGAGAGCCTCTTAAGACTCTGTCTAACACACCAGATTCCAAAAGCACTTTCCAACGGTCGTTAAACTAACGGAAAATTCCCTAACGGTTACGAACCTTTCAACGGAAACATGGTACTGTACACGCATTAAATGCACATTTAATGCTGTACGTACGAAGAGATATTTAAAGCTGATGATTGACCATGCGGGTATCTTCACGCCCCCAAAATAGCAAGTCGAAGGTCCAACCGGTCAAGTCAACAGTATAAGCATTTAATGAAGCTGTATTCTACACTCCAACGGGAAGACTGCTCCCAGTATATAAGATACACTCTGAAGAACTAAGAGAACAACTTTGCTACAACATCTGCCAAACGAACTTGCTCAAAGCCTTCTTGAGACTCAAACTTCATTCTTAACAAGAAAAGGCTACAGTTGGAAGATACATTTTCTAATCCCTCATCCAACTAGCAAGTTGCAAAGTTACTCAGTTCTTCAACACTTCGAAAACTTCATCTACTCATCCTTTGTGAAGAAGCAACGTTGGAGAAAACTGATTTTGAATCAAACACTTCTTGAAAAAGAAGGGACGTCTCAAACTAGCTGGAGTAAGTGAAGTGGGGATACTTCAAGAGACTCAGTGAAACGAGACCAGCCATCAGGAAGCAGGACTGCATCCCGGGTGGCAAATAGACTTGAAGAAGACGAGGAGTGCTTCTTAAGTTCTAGGGACTAAGGCGTTGTAAACTGTTGTTTTTGCAAGCTTAGTGGAACAGTGGATTAGAGGAACAAGTTGTTCCTTGAACCACTATAAAAAACCCCGGTGTCATTTACTTTAAGCTTTTAATTCCTGCACTTAAGATTCTACTGATTAACCCTTAAGGTTGGACTCTGTGTCCAGCAGATCTTCCTTCAGAGTTATCAGAAAGGCATTTTGCCTTAGCATTTTTCTTGAGGCTACCCGAACAGAAACTTATCCGCTGCCTGGTCTAGTTCTGCCATCAGAACCTGACCATCTCTTTCACCAGATTTCGACCATCTCTGATAAGTCAGTTTTGACTTAGAGAAAAGTTTAAATTCCTGAACAGTCTATTCACCCCCCCCCCCCCCTCTAGACTGTTCCCATTACAAACGGGACCAACAACACCTATTAACCATCAACACACAAGAACCCGTTGGCAACCAACCAATAAGACCAACCACATCCAAAATACCAAGCAGTCCCCTCAAACCAATAATCCATTTCCCACATCAAGAAGGAAAAGGATTAATAAATACATAGCCATTCCCTATGATTACAACACCTCAAATGGCTATAGACCAATCTGCTTAGAGCTTAATGGTTCTAGATGGGCATGGATGCCTAAACTTGTACAAGGGAAGTCGCCCACTAACTTGTGGGTTACTACTCAACATTGATCTATACAGGAAGGTGCTGGAGAAGCTGAAACACAAACATGGTACATAGATTCAGGCTGCTCCAGGCACATGACGGGCAGCAGGTGGCTTCTGTCAAACTATACAGCAAGGGAAGGACCCAAAGTAACATTTGGGAATGTGGAAAAACAAGGAGAAACCAAAGGAGCTGGAGACCTATCAATTAATGGACTTACAATCCAAAACATATCCTATGTTAAGGGTTTAAAGTTCAATCTCATAAGCACAAGCCAGCTCTGTGACAATGGCTATAATGTTACATTCTCCAAAGACATCTGCTTGATTAGAGATGTCAAAAATGACAAAATTGTGCTCACTGGTAGAAGGAAGAAGGACATGTACATTGTTGATTAGAGCTGAGTAAAGGAAGGGATCTACTTGGTGACAAAGGCAGATTCAAACTTGAGTTGGGAATGGCATAACAAATTAAGCCATCTCAACTTCAAAACAATCAACAAACTGTACAGAAAAGGATTGGTGAAAGGACTCCCTGAAATCAACTTCAAAAAGGACCACCTCTGTGATGCTTGTCAGAAAGGAAAACAAACCAAGGTATCATTCAAATTAAAGGAAGTGGAATCATCAACTAGGCCCTTAAGCCTACTACACCTTGACTTGTTTGGACAAGTTGAACCAACAAGCTTAAGTGGTAGAAGATACACCCTGGTTGTAGTTGATGATTATTCTAGATACACTTGGACCATATTCTTAAAGAAGAAGAATGAAACAGAGAAGAAACTCCCTGAATTGATGAAGCTAATTCAAAATGAAATGAGTCTCTCAATCCATAAGATCAGGTCAGATAGAGGTACTGAATTTCTCAACTCCATCATAATTTAGTACTGTGAAGAAAATGGAATCCATCATCAAACCTCAGCAGCAAGAACACCTCAACAAAATGGTGTTGCTGAAAGAAGGAATAGGACACTCAAGGAAGCTGGAAGGACAATTTTAGAAGCAGCTGGATTACCCAAAAGATTTTGGGAAGAAGCAATCAACACGGTTTGCTACACTCAAAATAGAAGTCTTATTCATAAGACTCACAAAAAGACACCATATGAGTTATGGAATGAAAGGAAGCCTAATGTTAGTCATTTCCATGTGTTTGGATCCAAATGATTTATCCTAAACAATGGAAAAGACTATCTCAAGCTATTTGATCCCAAATCTGATGAAGGGATCTTCCTGGGCTACTGAACAACAAACAAGGCATTCCGGATCCTCAACAAAAGAACTCTGGTGGTAGAGAAATCAATCCATGTGGTGTTTGAAAACCACCCCACTGCTCATTTAAAAGATGAAGGAGAGTCATCCAAATCAAGGAACACTGGAAAGGATCCAAGCTGCCTTCCAAATAATAATGTTCAAAAAGATGGAAAGGCAGTTGACTCAAACGGCAATCCACTACCAGCAGTTGACTCAAACGGCAATCCTCTAATTCGGGCCTGCTGTGCTTCCTGGGCCTATTGGGCCTTCGCTATAGTAGTGGGAGTCTATGGGTCGGGGGTTCCTGGGCCATATACTCCATCAATATTCTTCTTCCTTGTTGCTGTAAGAACCACTTCCTTTGTTGTCCCATGCTTCACATAGCAGAAGTCCTTTGTAAATTCAACAGTGTAGCCTTTATCATAGAATTGGCTAGCACTTAGTAAGTTGAAATTCAAGCCTTTGACATATGAGACATCTTCAATGATTATCTGGTTCTTGATCAGCTTGCCTCTTCCTTTTGTTTGACCTTCTTTGTCATTACCACCAAAGGTAACTCTAGGTCCTTTGCATTTCTGGAACTCTGTTAGACAACTTCTGTCACCTGTCATGTGCCCGGAGCATCCACTATCAATAAATTATTCTTGCTCAAAGATAACTCCAGCACACAGTTCCTGCATAATCAAAAGAAAGATTTAGGTACCCAAGCAATGTTGGGTCCTGGGGGGTCATGGAGTCTAGGTAGTTGGTACCATTTTGGTCTCATCAAGTGAAACCTTGGTGGGTGGTACCCATTGTCCACCTGGTAGTCATAGTAAACTGAAGTGTGATTCACTTTGGGCAGATGCTTGTGAGGGTCATGCTTCCTGTTTACATATTTTTGCATAGCTTTCTTGGTGGGATAGAAGTGCCATATACTATCAAGAGCAGAGGGTCGGTTAGCTTTGGGCTTCTGAAGTTGACCAGCCAACCTCTTCTGTCTAAAGCTAACTTTCTCTTGATACCTGCCTTTCTGGTGATCATCTCTAGCTCGGTTATCATGAGGTTGTCTGTTGTGGATTTGCCTTTGATTTTCTGAAAACTTTTTCTGTTGTTAGGTTTTCTGCCAGGTTCATTGATTTTCAAAATGGGTTTCTGTTGAACCTTTATCTTTCCTTTTTCTGACCTGACTTCCTCATGAATAACCTTGGTGCCAGATACACCAGCATGCCAAATGGGGCTAGAGATCAGTGCCACAATGACCTTATCTGCCTTAGCAACTCTGGTGCTAGGCATTACAGAAGGCTCATCTGATTCTGTTGAACCATATCCAAGACCAAAACCAACGCCAATTTGTTGGTCAAGTAGTAACCTTTCCATTGAAGATTGGGCCTCCTGGTGGGTGTTGTACTTGATCTCAACTGACTCTATCTCTCTTACTTTCTTTAGAAGAGAAACATTTTCAGCTTCCAGCTCTTCTCTTTTTTTAATGAGAAGATTGATTTTGATCTCAACCTCCTTTCTTAAATCAAGAATCTCAACCTTCAACCTACTGTTTTCTTCTTTAACTGAAGAGTGAGTGGGTTGGATGGCCTTAAACTCTTCCCAAATTAGATGTAGAAGTAGAGGTTACCTCATCATCAGATTGGGCCATGAGACATAAGTATTCTGTTTCAGTGTCCAAGCAACAGAAGGCCTCATCAGAATCAGAATCAGAACTGCATTTTATCTCAGAAAGGAGGTCTTTCTCGAACTGTTATGTGACAAGTGTCTTCCTTCTTCTAGCATTGTCTTCATATTTCTTTTCTCCATCCTGTCCTTGTCTCTTGGACACTCTAGGGTGAGGACAATTAGCCTTGAAATTTCCAGGCTGTCTGCAATTGTAACAGAGAAGCTCTCCACTAGTATCTGCAGACTTGGTCTTCTGGAATGGTTTTCCGTTGGCAGATGGACTTCTTCCATCTTTGTGGTTCTTCATGAACTTCTTGAATCTTCTGGCAAAAGCAGCAATATATTCGTCAGATAAAAGAAATGAAGGGTCAAAATCATTTACCTTAGAGGTACTAGCTGTGAGGGTTGTGGTGGTCCTCTCTTTAGGTACATCTTCTTTTTCTTCAATCATCTCGAACTCATGATCTTTGAGGTCTGAGATAAGCTTATCTGTAGGATAAATCTTCACATCTTTGCTGGCTTGAACATCAACCACCTTCATCTTCCATGCTGAAGGTAGACCTCTCAACACGTTGAGGTTGATTTCCTTGGTGGTGAGTTCCTTGCCAAGTTCAGAGATCTCTCCAGTGAGAGTAAGGAGTCTGTCATACATCTTGGAGATGCTTTCACCAGGGAGAAGTTTGAAGTCATCAAACTTCTTGTTGGCAATGGTTAGTTTGTTGTCCTTCTCCTGCTCATCACCTGCTCCAATGAGCTCAAGAGTATCCCAGATTTCTTTGGCAGTTTTGCACTTCTTTATTCTGTTGAAGTATCTGTCATCAATGGACTTGTAGAGGATGTCCTTTGCAATGTTGTCCAGATTGTATTTTCTCCTCTCTTCAGTGGTCCACTCAGATTTAGCTTTGTTGATCATCTGAGGCTTTGTGTTGTCAATGGCATGCTTTGGATTCACCTTCTCGAAATTGGTGAATGACCCTATGTCAAGTACTTCCCACATCTCATCATGAAGAGCACATAGATGTGCCTTCATCTGGATCCTCCAATCATCAAACATAAGATCTGAAAACATAAGATTCTTGGAAAGAGAGTGATCCATAATATGAGATTAAACAGAGGCAAAAATGGAAACAAGTGGATCTTTGTTCAACAGGCAACCCAAAAGATTACAAGAACAAGGAGGCTCTGATACCACTTATTGGTCCCAGTTGTACTGGGTACAATCTAGTGGGGGTGAATAGACTGTACTGATTTTTAACTTTTTCAAGTTAAGTACCAGATTTAATAGAATAGCCTGTTCTGTTGACAGAACAGACTGGCAGCGGATGGCCTTCTAGTAGGGGTTCTGTCCGGTTAGCCTCTAAGAGAAGCAAAGGCAATAGGCCTTCTGTTAACTCACAAAAAGGGTTCTGCTGAACACAGAGACCAAGTTTCTGGAGTTAATCAGTCTAAAGTAAATGCAAGAAATAAATGCAGTAAGTAAATGACACCAGGGATTTTTATAGTGGTTCAAGGAACAGCTCGTTCCTCTAATCCACTGTTCCACTAAGCTTGTAAAAAATCCAATTACAAAGCCTTAGCCCTAGCACTTAAGAAGCTCTCCAAGTCTTCTTCAAGTCTAGATGTCTCCTGGGATGCACTTCCTTGCTTCCTTTAAGACTGGTCCTTTCGCTAAGCTTCCTTGAAGTATCACCACTTCACTACTCCAGTTACTTGGACGTCCTTCTCATTAGAGAGGAGTCCTTGTAAGAACATGGGTTTTCCAACTTGCTTCGTTACAAATGATGTGTAGTTGAAGAGCTTGAAGTGTTGAAGAACAATTGGAACTTTGCTCTTGTTGGGATATGAAGATAGAAAGATATTATCTTCCCAACGTCCGCCTTTCTTGTTGATGGAGATGAAGTTTTAATCTCAAGAAGGCTTTGTGCGTTTGAATACAGTTGATGGAGTGAAGTTGTAGCACAAAGTTAGAGCTAAATTTCAACAAAAGTTATCTCGTTGTTCTTTGAGGAGTATCTTTTATACCGAAGTTGTCTTCCCGTTGGAGGAGGAGGACAACTGCTTTAAATGCGCGAACAGTTGAATTGACCAGTAGGACCTAGTAAAGTTGGCAGGTTGCTATTTTGGGATAAAGTTATCCTGACATTTCAGCCAATCATCTGTATTTACTCTTTAGCGTACGGGGGTGCATTAAATGTGCATTTAATGCGTGTACTGTAGCTTTCCCGCTCAAGTCTCCTAGCCGTTGAAGGAATCTTCCGTTGGTTTCACCGGCTAAAGTAGATTCAAGAAAATTCACCAAGTGTCAGGCCTTCTGGTATTTTCAGCAGAGGGTCAACCAGAGAGGGTCTCGAACACTTCTGTTGGAATAAGCTACCAGAGGGTCCTTAGGTCTTCTATCAAGATGCGAGACAACAAAGGGTCTTGACAGATTCTGTTGCTACTACTGCTACTGCTGCTACTGCTGCTGCTACTGTTGCTACTGCTGCTACTACTGCTGCTACTACTGCTACTGCTGCTCCTCCTCCTGCCGCCGCCGCTGCCGCTGCTGCTGCCGCCGCCGCCGCTGCCGCCGCCGCTGCTGCCGCCGCCGCCACCACCACCACCACCACCACCACCGCCACCGCCACCGCCACCGCTACCGCTACCACCGCTACCACCGCCACCACCGCTACCACCGCTACTCCTACTGCTACTGCCACTGCTACTGCTACTGCTACTGCCACCACCGCTACCGCCACCACCACCACCACCACCACCACCGCCACTGCCACCGCTACCACCGCTACCACCGCTACCACCGCTACTCCTTCTGCTACTGCTACTGCTACTGCTACGGCTACTGCTACTGCTACCGCCATCACCACCGCCACCACCACCACCACCACAACCACCGCCACCGCCACCGCCACCACCGCCACCGCCACCGCCACCACCGCCACCGCCACCGCTACCGCTACCACCGCTACCACCGCTACTCCTACCGCTACTGCTACTGCTACTGCTACTGCTACTGCTACTGCTACTGCTGCTGCTACTACTACTACTACTACTTAAAAAATGAGCATACACAATTGAATTTCAACACATTAGAGAATTCAATTGAGCTTTTGAATTTTTTCGATGCTCATTTTGTAAGTTGCGTATGCTCATCTGATACTCAATAGAGAAGATTTGATACTCAGTGAAAACGTCTTGATATTCGCTCAACTAAAAAACTTATGATTTTCCTACTAATGCTCATTTTATAATTTAGGAATTCTCAATCGGTACTCAATTGCACGTTTTTAATACTTAGCAGAGGAGGTTTAATGCTCAATGAAAAACGTCTTAACGTTCAACTAACAAAGCTTATTATTTTCATATTAATGCTTATTTTATAAGCTACATATGCTCAATCGATACTGATGTTATGCTCATTTCTAAAATGACATATCAATGCATATTTCAAAAGTATCACATTACATTCGATTCACATATTGAACTTCACATGGATTGATTGTAGATATAATTTAATACGTTTCTATAAAAGAAAAATACAAAAAGAAAGTGAATTAGAAGATATGAAGTAGAGATTGTGATGTTCAATATTAGACTCCTAATACTCAACATAATAGGTCTAGTACTAATTAAAAATTCATTAATGCTCATTTAACAGAAAGCGTTATTTCCATCTCAATGAAAAATGTCGTGACGTCCAACTAACAAACCTAACAAACCTTACGATTTTCATACTTATGCACATTTTGAAAGTTGTGTATGCTCATAAAAACCCTTGTTGGGCCGGTTGTACGGTGCTCACCGTATAGCCAGATGTATGATATACTTATTCGTGATCTACGAGAACATCATGTGCGAGAACACAACTCAATTTTACTTCTTAGTAATTAATTTTAATTTAATGATTAAAAGCACAAAGTGATCATGTGTTACATTTAGTAAGAATGGGGTGCGCCTAGCAACCCCCTTAACTAACTTGTGTGCAATTTTTTTCCTCAAAAGCCCGATTCATGCTCATATTAAGTAAGGACAATTTTGTTCACCCTCACCAAAGAGAGTGATTTTCACCCCACCCTAATTGCTTGCCATGTGGCTTCCCATCTCCCTTTTTTCTTTAAATCAATTTATTTTTTTATTTATTGTTCAAATTTTATAGAAAAATATATCAGATTTAATAACTTTTTAAGATCTTTCCAATGACACCAATATTGTATATAAAATAGTTGAAAAAATCACATTTTTATAAATATTCATTTCTAAGTGTTTTTTTTTAATTTTTTATATGCAATATTGGTACCATATGAAAGATCTTAAAAAAATAAAAATTTTGATATATTTTTTAAACAATTGGATTAGAAATTAAAAATTTAAAACAATTGCCAAATAATTAAGAATTGCCTTGCCACATTGCAAGCAATTAGGATGGAGGGTGAACATCACCCTCTTTGGTGAGGGTGAACAAAATTGCACTCATATTAAGTGACCCGCAGAGTATTATTTACGGTGTATGTCAAAAGCCTCACATAGCCCCATCCTGTATTTTAAGTGACCAACCGAACCAGGTTCTAACTAGTTACAGTACATTTTAATTTATTTTAGGTTTAAATATCATTTCAGTTTCCTCTAATATATTACATTTTTTTGGTTTTTTATTTGTGAAAGTCTGAAACTTTGGGAACAACCCTCATTTCATCTAATTCTTTATCAAATTATTCAAAAAGTATTTAATTTTAGTTTTTAGAAGATTTTTAATACATATTTGAATATGTAAATAAGTAGTGTTTATATTATTTTAACTCTCAAATTAGTATAAAATAATTGTAATTTTTTAAGCAACAAACATTTTTTTTGTAAATAGGACTTAAAAAAACGGGTATTAGCCCTTAATAGGACTAAAATTAGCCCAAAATTCAACAATAAGAGTACAATCTCTTTATTCCCAAAATAGGACTAATATATGTCCCTTCTTCACATTTTACCCTCTTCCTATAATTTCCAATAGATTTATTTTATTAATAAGAAAATCATAGTTTTATTTTTAATAAAAATATAAAAAATAATAAATTATTTATAAATTAATAAAAACGTGAAAAAATTAATTAAAAAAAATTAAAATAATAATAAAATATTTTAAAAACTTTAAAAAGTCTAAAAAGTAATATAAAATACCTTAAAATATTAAAAAAATATGTAGGTCACTGCCAATGCGTTCTCTACCTCCTAGCACCACCAGCTCCGGTCGCCAGAGAAAAATGGCATCTTGTGTAAAAAATACCACATTTCTCTGAAAATGCCATGAAGATGATATTTTTACTCTTTGAAAATATTCAGCTTTCTCTTCAAAATTGCCATCACGATGACAATTTTTCCCCAACTTGGCAATCTTTTCCGGTGACCGGAGGTGGCGGTGCTGGAAGGTGGCTGAGGTGGTGGTTGAGGTCTGTATATTGTTTATTTATTTTTTACATTTTTTTTTATTTTTTATATATTTTATAATGATTGTTTAAAAGAATCTATTAGGATGGAAAGGGTAGAATATGAAGAGTTAGTTCTATTTTGGGAATTTAAACTTTAAACTCCTATTGTTGCAATTATCTTTTTATTTAGTTCTATATATTTAAGTAAATCTTCCTTAAAAAAATTCTAGTAGTGCATATTAAAAGCGTGAAAGAAGTATTTAATTGAAAGTTAATTTAAAATAATGTATATGAGTTATCGGGATTATTCATATTATAGGGACCTAAAACAAAATGTTAAAAGAATTAAAACTCTATTTATATATTACTACTTCCGTCCCAAAAAACTTTGCCATTTTCAAAACCTTGATCGACTATATTTTTTTATTGAAAATTATTTATAATATAAAAATTATATAAAAATGTTCTTTGTTAAAAGTGTTTTCATAAAAGTATAAAATTTATAATTTCCATAAGGGAAAAATAATGAAAATACCTCAAACTTTAAAGGGGTGTGAGGTAAGCACCCCAAACTTGCATATGTGATTTAAATACTCCAAACTTTATATAAATAGTAATTTTAGCGCCCTGCTCATCATTATTTTTTTCAAAAATGTCATTTTTTGTGTTAATTTCATAATTTAAAATATTTTAGCATTCGTGAACATACAATTAACATTCTAAACTTCCATTGTAAAATAAATAGTATTACCACCACTATATATAATTTCATAATTTTCAATTTGATATTTTAAATTATGCAATTAACATCATAAATATACATTTTTGAAACAAATGATATATGACTATACGTTAAAATAACATTTTACATAAAGTTTGGGGTATGTAAATTACATATGTAAGTTTGGAGTGTTTATCTCACACTCATTCATAGTTTAGGGTATTTTAATTATTTTTCCCATTCCATAATATTATATAGTAATAAAAATAATTTTTTTTGAAATCACACCTATTTGAATACACTTCCCGCAAAATTTGCAGAAATCAGAATAATCAGTAATCCATAGCCGCCCAAGGAAGCTAGAACATGGAGGTTCAGAACGCAGATGTGAACAGTCCCCAGACGTGTCCGAAAACGATGACCATTCGCCGGAACCCTTACCGACGTGCTCGGAATACGCCATCAACGAACAATCCGCCCTCATTTCTCAAGCCAAACCCAGTCCGTAGCAATAATATCTCTTCATTTCCCATTCAAGAGATTCTGTCTATTGATGTAAATGCAGACCCGAAGATAGATTCAGTAACGACAGAAGAACATCTACCAGAGAATCTCAAAGTCTATCTGAGAATCCGGCCGGGGGTCATTCAGAATTTTGCCGGAAAAAAGGCAAAAGCAGGAGCTTCAAATTTACAGGCAAAGAATGTTTGGCCTAAAAAACCTAGAGCAAAGATCAATTCGGACAAGAGGTTGAAGACAAACAGCAATACTTGCTTAGCTATGAACGATTCACACTCAGTAACGCTCGTACCACCCTCGAAATTGCAAGACACCAAGCGGACGAAATATGAGGTTTATGAAGGTTTCTCCCAAGTATTTTCTCCTGAGGCGTCTCAGGTATTTTGTTCTTACATTACACTTGAAGATTCTTGTATGCCGTTATTTGTAGCCATTGAATAATAAAATTCACTATGTACTAAACTGTATTGCAGAAGGAAGTATATGAGAAAATGGTGAATCCATTGGTTGATGATCTTCTCCGTGGAAAGAGTGGGATGCTGGCTGCTTTAGGTCCAAGTGGCTCTGGGAAGACACATACTATCTTTGGATCTGTGAAGGACCCCGGTATGGTCACACTTGCACTTCAACAACTGTTCTATGAAGATGGCGATAAGACTAAACCACCAAGGTTATAACTTCTATTCAGTTCATGGTACCCAATATGACCGCTTGAGATGCCTGGTATCTTTTTTTATTGTCACTGACCACTGTTATTATCAGGTGAATGCAGAAGTTAAGTTTCTATAATGCTCAAGGCATCTGAAACTTGTTTTGACAGGATTTGAAAATTTTGTTCTTGTTATATGGAGCTTTTACTATGAAAAATTATGTACTAATTTCGGTGTGTGTCGAAAGAGCAAGGATTCTCCTTTGCATTTTGAAAAAGTTTATGTTTAAAAAATAGGCCACAATCCACATCATCATACACAGAAGTTAAAATTTTATAATTCTTGATTAATGCAATTGAAACTCTAGTTGGTGGACACTTTTTTTTTAAAATCTTGTTCTGGCTATTTGGACGTTTTTTTTAAGTTCTGGTGTTTGCTGGAAGAAAAAGGATTCTCTACCACAATGCACAGTGGGCCTTCCAATGCTAGGTGCTAAATTTGTGGTAAAAAGAACAGGCCAATCACCGTTCAGTGTATCTATAAGTTTTAATTTGAATCTTGGAATGATTTGGCCTGTTTTTCTGCCCAAATCTAGTAGTGAGTCCACTGCTGCACAGACTAGAGGTAGTTATTGCTCTTGCTGAAGTATATTATTAAAATTCTTGGATATTCCATTTCTGCATTTATTACGGGTAAAATAGATGACATGTTTTAGGTATTGATGCTTTATAATGGACAGGATTTTCCACCTTTCAATGTTCGAAATTTGTTCAGAGAAAGGGAAGTCTGAGAAGATATTTGATTTATCCCAAGATAGTACTGATTTATGCATACAGCACACATCCATTAAAGGCTTGCATGAGGTTCCACACAAGTTTTCTCTACTCTTCATCCAATGTCGCTTCTTTTTCAATGTTAACTGCTAAGCAACTTCGTTTTTTGTTTTTATATAATTATTGTAGATCAGAGTTAATGACATACATCAGGCTGAAACCATAATAGGACGTGGTTTGTTAAGGCGCGCAACAGCCATGACAAATTCCAATAGTCAGTCTAGGTACACGGTTCAAACTAATAATCTAGTTTTCGAGCATTTATTCTTTGCATGCTTCATTTTCTGATATATGTTATATGTGTCTTTGTTTTGATATTTCATTGCAATATTATTACTACTACTACAATATCCATTCAGTCGCTCTCAATGCATAATAAACATTCGCTGTGGTCACAAGAAGGGCGATGGGAAAGTTAGTGAAGAGTCAAATGGCTCTATCTTGACAATAGTTGACCTTGCGGGGGCTGAAAGGGAAAAAAGGACGGGAAATAAGGTATCACTCTTATCTGACAACTTAATGGGTTAGTGTTCGCTAGAGGCCTAGAGTGCATCATAGATCTTAAAAATTCAAAAGTTGTTTTAAAACACCATAGCTAGGAATGTTTTATTTAATCTTGATATAAGTGACAAATGGACAAATCATGTGCCGTATTTTCTTAAATATCTTTCTTAAAGGAAATAATTTAGTTGCAATGACCTAACTAATAATATCGCATGAGCATGCTCCTGATAGAGAATGCTCTAATTTACAGAGTTTTGAGAGCTAGTGATGAAGGAAATAGATCTACGTAGCAATGGAAAGCTTTGTATAACAGAACAGACAGCGAGAATACAAAGGCAGTTAAAGAGTGCCAACTCTCCAAGTCCCAAGCTAATATGATAATCTCAGCGTACCTTTATTCTTCCCTCCTTTCCCCTTTTATAATATTCCTATCCTTAAGAGTCGGCCCAAGCTCATGAATTACATGGCGCGAAACCCTCACTTGTACACCATCACAATATTTAATACTACTCTCTTATTAGTCTTTGTTGTCCGGGTCTCTATTACCACTCCCCCTTTGACAACCACCTTGTCCTCAAGGTGGGTGGTTGGAAACAGCCCTGACCATCTGCTTCATCCTTGCGCCTCTCCCTTCCTAGTAACTCACTGTTTTTTGGATCTTGACCTTAAGTACTTGAGCCTTCATCCTTACTTTCTTCACAGCAGGAAGAAGCAGAAGCAAAGACATGGTGGCATAATGCTCCATAATGTTGTAAAGGTTAGAAACTTAGAATCTCCCAGCCACTGTCTCTCTTGCCTATCTTCCATTGTCTCATGATCAACAGCGCCTTCGTACATTACATAGTAAAATATGTTTGCTGCCTCAACTGTTGGTTTCCCGCGCTCTTTATAACCAATCATCAAATCAATCCAATGGTGAAGGTTTGAGCTAACATATTCACCTTCAAGAGCCTCCCTGTGCTTGCCTATGAATTCTTCAAGAGGACCCGTAGCCCATCGAAGGAGCACAACATCACCTATTCTCTCTCCATCTTGTTTTGCTCCAAAATGATACACATTTGAATTGATGATGAACTCTAGCATGTAAAAGAATTCAGGCATCAATTTCTTCTCATCACTAGTATTAGAAAGGCAATTTCTAAATGTTCCTTCGATGCTTTGAAAAAGTCTGCCGACATGATAAAACTTGCAACCCTCCAATCGTAATTGTTCTAGTGCTCCAACTGGTCTTGAAAGATCCCGGTAAGTAGATGATTTGTTCAAACCAAGAGTCTCCGATGAATAATCAGCCAAAACCCAAAGAAACCCATGATACTGAGTTAACTCACTTTAAGATCTTCCGGCCAGTGTGTTAACTGTAAAGAATCATCAAGTACTCAAAGTTTGTAATCTCTCTTCTCCTCGATCTTTCCCTAGAGATTTCTGCCACTTCCAACGCAACACATTGATCAACAAAAGAAGTAATGCTAGTCTCGTCCCTGTATCCTTTTGGATACATTGATTCATTTCTGTTTGTAATGATCAAGCTGCCAGCATCCCTTGCATCCTTGGATATGATCCATCTTCTATGGTGCTTGATATTGTCAGGTTCTTTTGAGGTATATTTCCACAAAATGCACTTATGCTATCAATAGCCTTTCCCTTTTCAGAAACAAGAGCGGAACTGCCAGGCCACTCAAGTAGTTTTTGTTTCTGGCTTCCACCTTCCTGTTCAGCCTTATGCAGATCAAGCCTACCAAAAGAGTCAATGTTTTTAAAAACATATGATCCTCCAGTACCTTCAACTAAAATTTCATCAGAGAATTGCGAGAATGATAGATCACTGATATTACTGATTCAGAATTCACACAAACAATCGAAGAACACACAGAACAATCTTTATTCAACAAACGAGATGTACACAAGCTTTAGACAATTCGAGATGCCCAATCTCCTAGCCCAGTTCTAGCCAAAATAACAGACTGCTCTAGCTAGCTTATTCAACTTCTATTTATAGTAACAGTCCACGCAGGGACCTCACTAACTAACTAACAGACTAGTTAGTTAATCGTTATTATTAACTGCCCTATTCTTCCTCCTTTTATAGACTTTATTGTAAAACTGAACCGCTTGCTTTACTCCTTGTCTATCATTACTCCCTCCCTGGAAATTCACCTTGTCCTCAAGGTGAAGCTCTGGAAATTGTTCCTTAGAGTGCTAACAAAGGTTCCCAGGAGTCTTCAAATCTTGGCAGATTGCTCCAGTGCACCAACACTTCCACATTCCCCTCATTGTCAACCCTTGTATCCAAAATATCTTCTGGCACTACCTGTAGTTCCAATTCCTCACTGAGTTAATTGGGTAGAGGCTGGTAAAAAGTAGTAGGGGAGATAGCCTTTTTGAGTAATGATATATGGAAAACTGGATGGATTTTACTGTCATCTGGTAATTTGAGCTTAAAAGCTACTGAACTCAGTTTGTCAATTATCTCAAAGGGGCCATAATATCTGGGGCTGAGCTTTTGATTTATTCTTTTAGCTAAACTTCTTAGCTTGTAAGGTTGTATCTTCAAGTAAACCTTCTCTCCCACCTCCAACTGAACTTCTCTCTTGTGCTTATTGGCCTGCTGTCTCATCTGATTCTGGGCATTAGCCAAATTCTCTTTTAACTCATCCAAAATTATATTTCTCTGGGCTGTCAACTTGGAAACTTCTTCTACAACAGTTAGAGTTACATCCCCTCTAATTACTGCAGGTGGATCTTGTCCAAATAGAGCTTTGTAAGGAGTAATTTTCAAAGCAGCATGATAATTGGTATTATACCAATACTCAGCCCAATGTAGCCATTGAACCCATTTCTTAGGTTTTCTCCTAGTCAGACAGCGTAGATAGGTTTCAAGGCATCTGTTAACCACCTCAGTCTGGCCATCAGTCTGAGGATGGTAAGCAGTACTGTATTTCAACTGAGTCCCAACCAACTTAAAGAGCTCTGACCAAAATGTACTTAAGAATACACTGTCTCTGTCACTAACTATGGTTTTAGGAAAACCATGTAATCTGACAATCTCCTTGATGAATACATCTGCCACCTCCTTAGCATTGTATGGATGTGATAAAGCCACAAAATGGGCATACTTGGTCAGTCTGTCCACAATGACCAAAATAGTATCCTTCCCTTTTGATTTAGGCAGGCCACCAATAAAATCCATGCTAATGTCAGTCCAAATGCTATTAGGAATTGGTAGGGGCTGTAACAACCCTACCGGTTTGAGAGCCTGATACTTGTTTGTCTGACATATCTCACATTCCTCCACATACCTCTTAATATCCTTCCTCATACCCTGCCAAAAGAAAAGATTAGAAACCCTTTTCATGGTTCTAAAATACCCAGAATGTCCTCCAACAGCAGATTCATGACACTCCTTCAGTATTTGGGGTATTCTGGGAGATCCTTTTGGTAATACCAGCCTGTTGTTGTAATAAAGTAATCCTTTCCTCATCTGAAACTCAGTGTGCAGATCTGGATGTGAAATCACCTTCTGAATCAATTCTATACATTTAGGATCTAACTCCAATTCTTCTTCCAATCCCTCTCATTCCTGGCATGTCACAATAGAGAGGGATTTTAGTATAGGTTTCCTGGATAAGGCATCAACAGCTCTGTTCTCAATCCCAGGTCTGTATTTGATAGTGAAATTATATCCCAATAGCTTTGAAGTCCATTTTTGATGCTCTTCCCCCATTAATCTCTGCTCAGTTAAGAATTTTAAGCTTTTCTGATCAGTCAGGATCTCAAATGTTCTGCCCAACAGATAGGGACTGCCAGTACTATGGCCAAAAGCTCCCTGTTAGGGACCTGAACACTACCAAGAATTAGAGCCTTATTAAGTCATTTTAGTTTTGTTCAATAATAGGGTTTATGCCCTACAACTTATTAGAAGTGGTCTGGCCCATTAGAAATAGAATAAATAAGGGTGAGTGGGGATTAGATGGAGGGGCAGAACTTGGGATCAGGACTGGGATATTGGGAGTGAGAGACCACCCGAAGAGTCTCAAACCTTTCCTTTCGTGACTTTCTGTATTCCTTCACTAAATTTTCATTAATAAACTACTACTTTCTTCTTGGATTCTTCAGTTACTTATCATTGGTATCAGAGACATTGACAAAAGCCTTACCTGCGCATGGTCTTGACCCGATCGAGAATGGAGCAACGTGTGGAAAATCTGGAAAACACCCTAGCGGAAGTGAGAACTGCCGTGAATGAACTGCTTGGCTTGCGTGAGACCGTGGCCGAATTGAAGAATATCATGTTACAGGGTGACCGCCATAAGAGAAGAGGACGATCAACCACAAACCGTCGTCGCCATACTTCAGCAAGCGTGAGCTCCTCTAGTTCTGAAGGTAAATCTCATGAAACTCACTCAGTTTCACGCAGCCCTTATCAGAAGAGAATCAGCGACCGTGTATATACTGGAAGAAAGGTCGATTTACCACTTTTTAGTGGAGATGATGCTTATGGATGGCTGATTAGGGTTGAGCGCTATTTCAAACTCAACCATGTGGCAGAAGAGGATAAAGTAGAAATAATCTTGATAGCCATGGCCGGAAAAGCTCTGAACTGGTACCAATGGTGGGATGAACAGACTGATGACCATTCTTGGGTTAACTTCAAAGATGCTTTGTTCCGGCGTTTTCAACCTGCCTTAGTGTAGAATCCGTTTGGTCCTATGCTCAGTATTAGGCAAACTGGTTCTGTAATGGAATATCGGGATCACTTTGAAATGGTTGTAGCTCCTCTCAAACTTGCTGACCAAGGGATGTTAAAAGGAGTGTTTCTCAATGGCCTTAAAAAAGAAATTAGCACGGAACTGAAGTTGCACCAGACCAGTGGGTTAACTGAACTGATGGACAAGGCTTTGTTGTTGGAGCAGAAGAATAAGGTGTGGACAGGGAAAGAAAATAAAGAAGAAGACAACATAGGTTGGAAGGAACAGGGAGGAAAAATGGTTAGACCCTGGAACTGGGTAGACGCAACAAAGGGAAGAACACCTGCGTTAAATCCGGAGAGAACACTTTCAGAGAACAAACTGGAGGAATCGCCAAAACCGAGTAAGACATGGGAAGGTGGCCAAAGGTTGACACAAGCAGACTTAGAAGAAAGAAGCAAGAAGGGCTTATGCTTCAAATGTGGAAACAAATGGGGCAAAGAGCATGTTTGTGGAATGAAACATTATCAATTGATCTTGAGGGAAGAGCCAGAAGAACAGGAGGGCACAGTAGATCAATTTTATGAGCGGGATGGAGCTGAAAACTTGCTGGAACCTAATGCAAAATCAGTCTCTTATCATCCACCTTGAGGACAAGGTGGAAGTTAAAGGGGGGAGTGATGTTAGGGACCTGAACACTACCAAGAATTAGAGCCTTTTTAAGTCATTTTAGTTTTGTTCAATCATAGGGTTTAGGCCCTACAACTTATTAGAAGTGGGCTGGCCCATTAGAAATAGAATAAATAAGGGTGAGTGGGGATTAGATGGAGGGGCAGAACTTGGGATCAGGACTGGGATATTGGGAGTGAGAGACCACTCGAAGAGTCTCAAACCTTTCCTTTCGTGACTTTCTGTATTCCTTCACTAAATTTTCATTAATAAACTACTACTTTCTTCTTGGATTCTTCAGTTACTTATCACTCCCTTTCATAAACAGATCTGTTTTGGTTCCTCTTTGATAAAGTTTTGCTCATAAAGGCTATTGGCTTTCCCTCTTGCATTAGGACTGCTCCTAACCCTGTTCCAGAAGCATCAGTTTCCAAGGTAAAGATTTTGGTGAAATTAGGTTTTGCCATAACTGGTAAGGAAGTCATGGTTTTCTTCAATTCTTCAAAAGCTTGTGAGGCCTTTTCATCCCATTGAAAGCAATCCTTCTTTAGAAGTTGTGTAAGGGGCAATGCAATTTTACTGTACCCCTTAACATACCTTCTATAATAACCTGTCAGCCCTATAAAACCTCTTAACTCCTTCAAATTCTTAGGTGCTGGCCAGGTGACCATTGCTTCTATCTTGGTAGGATCAGCCCTTATTCCTTCTCCAGAGATAATATGCCCTAAGTAGATCAATTGAGGTTGCCCAAAGGAACATTTTTTTAGGTTAATCATCAACTGATTATCCCTCAAAGCAGATAATACTGCTCTTAAATGCTCCTTGTGCTCTTCTAGAGATCTACTATAAACCAAGATATCATAAAAAAAAACTAAGGCACATTTCCTCAAATATGGCCTTAAAACCTGGTTCATGAGAGCTTGGAAAGTAGATGGTGCATTTGTCAAACCAAAGGGCATCACTAAGTATTCATAATGTCCCTCATGTGTTCTGAAAGCTGTCTTCATCCTGTCCTCCTCCTTCATTCTGATCTGGTGGTAACCAGATTTCAAATCCAGTTTAGAAAAAATGTTGGCCTCCCCAAGCTCATCCAGTAGTTCCTCTATGACAGGGATAGGATATTTATCTGGAACAATAATCTCCACAGAACCTCCATCCACCATCTTTCTTCTTGGCTAGGAGTATTGGACTGCTGTATGGACTAGTGCTGTTTTGAATGATCCCAGAATCTAGCATTTCCTTCACAATCCTTTCAATTTCATTCTTTTGATAATGAGGGCATCTGTAAGGTCTAATATTAGGTATGGTAGCTCCTTCTTGAATGGTAATGGAATGATCACAGCTCCTGCTAGGGGGTAACCCCTCCAAAGGTTGAGATACTTCTGGAAATTCTGCCAAAATATGCTTCCACACAGGTTCTAGCTCCCCACAATTCTTCATGTTCAGTGTACTCCCTTCACAATATACAAAATAACCATTTCCATTGTCTTGTAAGATTTGTGAAATAGTCTTTAAAGACACTTTCATGGAATTCAATTTTGGATCACCCTGAATAGACAAACCTTGGCCCAACTGCTGCCACTTGATAGTTTGCTTTTGGAAATTAATTTCAACATCCCCTAGGCTAGTCAGCCACTCCATACCCAACACTACATCCGTACCTCCCAAACTGAGGATATAAAAATCCTGTTTAAGGTCTGTACCTTGCAATCTCAGTGTCAACCCCTCACATCTTCCATTGTTGACTATCTTTTCTCCATTACCAATTTGAACCTTGTAACTAGGTATGGTGTTAAAAGGTAATCCCAGTTGTTCTACCAGCCTTTGAGAAATGAAATTATGTGTGGCCCCACTGTCAATTAACACTTCTACCAACTGGTCTCCCTTTTCCCATTTCACAGTTCCCCTCACCTTGAAAGCCCTCATAGTAGGTATCCCTTCCCTACTCATGAGAGATAACTGCATTGATTTAGATTCCATTTCTACTGCCTGTTCAGGTTCTGTAACAATGGGACTGCCCTCATCAGGTATCTCTTCTCCATCTGAATCTTCAATTAACATTAACTTGTAGTTCTTTAGTTTACAAGTATGCTCCTTACTCCACTTATCCCCACATTTGAAGCACAATCCTTTTCTACTCCTTTCCTGAAATTCTTCTTGGGACAACTGAGGCCCTACCCTTCTAAATCCAGAAGGTTGAGCTGCAGGAAGCTTGTTCCCTACCTTATCACTCCCCAAATTGTTATTTTTGTGTTCTGTAACCAACTTATTCTGAAATGACCAAGGATTACCAGATTTTGTCTTGAAACCATCCCCTCAAGTCTGAGGTTTAACTGATGCAGATCCTTTGTCTCTTCCAACCAACTTGTCTTCCTCCTTCCTTTTCAAATAGAGTGCTTCATTCTTTTGTTCAATAAGTACAGCCTTATCCATAATCTCAGTTAAAGACCTGGATGTAAACAATTTCAACTCTGATTTGATTTCATCCTTCAGACCTGTCATGAAAACTCCTCGCAGTAATTCCCTGTCCAGAGTCAGCTGCGGAGCGATCACCATTTCAAATTCTTCTCTGTAATTCTTCACAGTTCCGGTTTGCTTCAAACTCAACAGCGGTCCATATGGAATTTGAATTAACTCCGGTTGGAATCTGCGAATGACAGATTTCTTCAAAGCTTCCCAAGTAGTTTCTTCCGTTTGATTCTCCCATAAATGGAACCAGTTCAATGCTCTATCCTCCATTGCAACCATGGATGCTTCCACTTTTTCTTCCTCTTCAATATGATTCAAGCGAAAATACCTCTCCATGCGTACAATCCAATTGTAGGCTCCCTCACCATTGAATAAAGGTAAATCTACCTTTCTACCAGGTAATCTAATGTTTTCATCACTTCGTCGAGCAATATGAACATGTGAATGAACAGAGTTACCTCTGGAGGCTATCGGACTGCGCGAAATTCTCGTATGAAGTTGTTGAGGTGTTCGTGATCTCCCTCGGTTCTGAAAGTGTTCCGCCATGGCATCCATTTTTGCTGTGAGAGCATCCAACGCGGAATGCATCTCCTGCTGATTGCGCTCCAACGATTCCAGTCGATGATCCATTTTGCCTCTCATTCGAACCATCCACCTTCGAACGAAAAAATTTCTGGATTTCTGTACTTCTCCGATCAATTCTGTAACCACCAGGAGCGTAATGCTCTGATACCAATGATAGATCACTGATATTACTGATTCAGAATTCACACAAACAATCGAAGAACACACAGCACAATCTTTATTCAACAAACGAGATGTACACAAGCTTTAGACAATTCGAGATGCCCAATCTCCAAGCCCAGTTCTAGCCAAAATAACAGACTGCTCTAGCTAGCTTATTCAACTTCTATTTATAGTAACAGTCCACGCAGGGACCTCACTAACTAACTAACAGACTAGTTAGTTAATCGTTATTATTAACTGCCCTATTCTTCCTCCTTTTATAGACTTTATTGTAAAACTGAACCGCTTGCTTTACTCCTTGTCTATCAGAGAACTTTTTCATGACAGTAAGATGCCTAGCTAACTTCCTCTATGGTTCAACAAGAACACCGTGGGCCGTCCAGAGATCCTCGCTATTTTCTGCTGATGAAGAGGAGCAATCATTTAGGTCCTGAACAGAGTTTTTCGTGTCACCCGTCTGTTTGGCACCCTCTGACGACCGTTTGTCGGTCGGATCATCATCTGCACCTCCTTGACTGATATTCTCAGTATTGAACTTATCTACGTTTTCTCCAGTTTCGCTAAGTCCACCGGAATCACCAGCCACAGAGGGTTTGGCTCCAAAGAAGAATTATCCGCTTCTCTAGCAAAAATTTTCCCTAGATTGGCGGCCCTTGGAGCATCATCAATTCATCAGCAAATTGTACGCTCTCTTCTTCTTCAATTTCTCTGGGTTTCGAAGAACATCTACCTTCAAAGGGCGGTTGCCGCCGACTAACATAGTCCTGACGAATTGATGACACCTGCGAACTGGTAGAAGCCGCTTGCGGCAAAACCTGCGAATTGGGAGGATTGGCTAGCGCCTAGTGGTGAAGTCTGCAAACGGGGATATTCTGCTTGCGACGAAGCTTGTGTACTGGGAAAAGCGTCTGGCGACTGCGGACTGGGAGAATCTGCATGCGATTGCGACGAGCCTTGGTCACATAGTGCCGGGGACGTCTAGTCCTGGTTTTTAGAGTGCCGGTGATGTCTAGCGGTCCTCGATCATCATCTAGGTCGTCGGCAACATTGATGAAGCAAATGGTTTCACATCTCTTCCAGCATAGATCTTATTTCTGCAAAATCGCATTCGACACTTCCAATGCTATTCTCCATCTGTGAATGCGTAAAACTCATTCTCCACTTCAGCGATCGTTGATACTCTGATACCAGGGATAGAGAACGTTCCAATTTACAGAGTTTTGAGAGCTAGAGATGGAGGAAACATATCTATGTAGCAATGGAAAACTTCGTATAACAGAATAGAAAGAGAAAATACAAAGGCAGTTAAAGAGTGCTAACTCTCCAAGTCTCAAGCCAATAGGATAATCCCAGCCTACATTTATTCTTCACTCCTTCCCCCTTTTATAATATTCCAATCTTTAAGAGTCGGCCCAAGCTAATGAATTACTTGGCCCGAAACCCTCACTTGTACACTATCACAATATTTAATACTATCCTCCGTTCCATAAAAGTTGCAACAGTTTGACTTTCACGTTTGCCAACACGCAACTTTGACTGTAATTATATTTATTTATGTATTAGTAAACATTATAAAAAGTTAATATATTGGAAATTTACATTAATACAAATTTATTAATATTTTATACATAATATTTTTATTATATATATTATTAGAAAATCGTAGTCAAAATGAGGTGTGTGAATAGTACAGAAATTCCAATGTTGCAACTTTTATGGAACGGAGGAAGTATTATTCTATTATTAGTCTTTATTGTACGGGTCTCCATCAAGTGCTCTTCAAATGCATGGCAGATTTATATTTTGAAAAACTAATAATAAACGAAAATAACTTGATGATGCTGTTTAATTATACACACATTTCTGTTTTGTATGTTGCATAATACGTAGTAATTTTTTTAATGGCACAGTTGACTGACAGCTGCCCTTATACTTAGGGGGCTAGGTTGCTTGAAAGTAATTTTATCAACAACACTTCTATGGTGTTTGGACAGTGTTTGCGGGTAAGAATCCAAGTTTTTTTACATGGTTTGGATTTTTATGTAGTTTCCCCATCTTCCTTTAGCACCCTTAAATTCTAATATTTTGCTTTTCATCACTTTATTTCTATAAAAACACGCCAACATATATCCATATGCTTTTATTCCATCATTGCTTAATCTACCCATTGCAGTCTTTGCTGGAACATCAAAAGAACCCCAAAAAGCCACTGCAGAAACATTTCCAAAATTCTATGGTAACATTTCTTTAGCTGAATTATTTTATGTTTGCACAATCCGACCACTAGTTGCAACTTATATTTTTCCTTTTCCTTATATTTTTTTTCTCTATATCATATACACACTCTCCCAAGTACTTTTTATCTGCCGAAGAAAATTTGTTGATTCCACTCGGCTTTGTTTTGAATGTGCGACAAGTTTTTCTGTCTTGTTCTCTTTGATTAGTTGACAAGATACTTGCGAGATTATTTGGAGGGAAAGAAGCGGATGGCATTGGTGCGTTCTTCGCACTTTTTTAATAATAACTACAAATTATTAGTATTGATCTTTATAAAATGCTACCCATAGTTATATCCGTCGATTTTCTTTTAAATCTTGACATGTGTTTAGTTGTACTATTTCTTTTTCAGCTATTAACTGCTAGAGCCGAGCGAGAAGATTATATTGACACTTCTTTTCTTCTAAGGCAGGCTTCACCATATACAAAGATAAAGTATGACGGCTTTGTATAATATTTTTTTTTTAACTTTTTAACCCAGTTGGCATACCACCAAAATCAGTGGGGTAAATGCCCGAGAACATTTACCGGTTATTAATAAAATCCCGAATCAAGAAGGGGGACATAAAACCCCTACCCCTTACCCTTAGTAGCAAAGCACATTCGGAAAACCTTTAGAATCAAGTATAAGAGCCCAGCGAATACGAGGGTGCAACTCTAATATGTAAATATATAGATAAATATATAGATATATTAATTCATCCATTCTGGGATTTAGTAAATATCCATGCTAAATATTTGTGCGGTATATAGGTTTGACTGCATTGAAGAACCAGTAAATTTAAATTGCAATAAAAGGGCTCGTCAGACAGTCCCCATGTCAGACCAAATCAAAAGAATGAAGATGGGTGACATTGAAGCTCTCAAGGTAACACACACACATGCATAGCTTGTGTCTATGTGCATTCTTTATCATTAATAGCTCTTCAACTGTAATTACTTATTTGCAGCCAGGCCGAGTAAAGATGGGACAAGATTCCTCTCTTATAAAAGAAGGTTATTACAAAATTCTTTCTATTCTGTAGACTTCTTATCCTGACTGTCCGTTGCTCTAAAACATTGGTCCATGGATTGCATGTCTAGAGCACATTGCTAGAGGGGTTGATGATAAAAAGTTGATAGAAGCTTCAATACATTCAGAAGAAGATTTAGATGGTGCAAATGTCAATGACATATTCTCTCCTATAGCTGTTCAAACTAACATTGAAGGGAAAGATAGACAGTATCAGGTCTTACTGGGGTTTTCGAAGGCACTATGGAAACTCTTAAAGGACTACAAGAAAAAACTTGAGGTCCTGCCTTCACTAATTCATTGTATGTTGGGGTTTCTACAGTAGACGAACATATATTAATAATTTCATATTAATCAGGTTGCTGAGAATGAGACTTACTGCCTTAGGGAGGAACTGAAGGACTTAAAAATCCAGCATTCTTCTAAAACTGAAGATTGCCAACCAACTGCAGCATGTAAGGTACTAAAAGTTACAAGAGCAAGGAGTAGTGTTTATGGTATTACTCTGATACCACCCCAAAATCTTTTGGGACTAACGCTTGGATGTTTTTGTTGTTGTTGTTAGTAATTCCAGATTCCATTCTACAATATCCAATATAAAACATATCATGGCATTGCATATTAACAATGGTTGCATTCTTCTCTACAAAAAAGAAAGAAATGTCACACACTCACACTGAAGTCCATATCTAGCACTTTCTGATGGTATTTGTTAAGATGCAAGCTTCATTCACAGAGCTACATAACTCTGTGCTAGACTGATAGTTTCGGTTTCCTTTGCATTTATCAAAACATACATCAATCATTTTTCAGTTTCCTTTGCATTTTCTGTGGTAAAACCAAATACAAGAAAATAGCTTTCCTTATCAATTACTACCTCCGTCCTCCTAATATTGGGACATAAGAGAGTGGTGTGGTTTTTAAGAAAAGTAGAATTATGTGGTTGATAATGAGTTGATAACGTGAGAATAAAGTAAGAATGAATTAGAGCCACACAAATGTTACCAAATATGGTATGGGATAATAATAGTGGGACACCCAAAAATGAAAAAATGGGACAATTATAGGGGACGGAGGGAGTAACAATCTTTTCCTTTTCTAAAAAAAGATTTCATGATCCCAAAATACCCTTCAGCGTTTAGCGGAGATGGAAAATTATTTCAGCAAACCTAACAAGCTATTGCTATTTTTGGAACAGTTGGGAAAATCTCTTCAAGACTCAAAGTTAGAAGATGTCAAAATGGAAAGCACTTCTTTGGAATGTGGATCAACCAATGTCAAGGTAACTTTATGTCAGTCCAATGATCAGGAAGGCGAAAACCCCATAGAGAGAACAGGTGGTAATAAAGAAACTGAGGCAACCTTTTTTCTTCTGTGACTGCATCTTTTTCACCTAGTTCTTTAATATACTAATGTTTGATCTATATTTGCTCTCCATAGATACTATACTTGCAGAGCGCACTGCCAACTCTTCCCTGCATGATGAGGGAAAGGTAATTTCACATCACGTGGCTTTTAAGTTATTTATGAAAGATTTAAAAGAATTTTATGTAAAGAAATATTTGGTATTGAATCATGACTTATAAAAAATATAAACAAGTCATGTTGTTATTAGTCAAAACTTTAAGGGTTTCTTCACAAAAGGCATAAACTATTTTGATTTACAGTTAAAATTATATAGAACACAAAAAGAGTATTTAGAGGATACAAAAGTTTAAAATTTTCAAGTGACTCTTCTTATCATAATATTCCAATGATCATTATGTTATACACTGTGTTCTTTACGTGTCTATGTGTTCATTTTCTTTCCATTTGTTGAATCATGCCATGTTAGGAGTATTTTTTGAAGTATATTTTTTCGTGAAAATCATTTTTGTATCTTGTTGCTTCGCAGGTTTTGTTTCTTTACATTATTCTACTGTTAACTTTTTATTGTGAATTTTTTTTTCTTAAAAATCTATTTGAGATTTAGAAAAAAACTAACTAGTGAAAGCCAAAGTGATGCCTTATGTAAAGGACTGGAGAGAGTAATTTTTTTCTAATCTTACAAATCCACAAATTCTTTAAATCTCATAAGAAAGCCTTCACTATAAATTTATTAAAATCCACCAGATTATTTCTATAAAATCATTTAAAATCCATCATTTTTAATCCTAAAAAGCTTCTTTTAAGATCCCAGTTCAGGACACCCCCCTAAGAAATTGAGACATACATTAATTAATCACTTAATCATGTTTCATTTTCCTTTACATTTTCTGTGGTAAAACACTAAAACCTAATATTAAAAAAACATTCTTTAGCAATAATTTTCTTTTACCTAGAAATTGATGTGATCCAATCATGCCCTTAAGCTTATAGATAATGTGAATTCTTTGGAGTGGAAGATAATATACTATCACTATTTGAGGAACAGTTTGTGGAATCTGCTGAAGACCCAAAGTTAGAACATGTAAAAGTGGAAGATACTTCTTTGGAGTTTGTACTCGAGAAAATTATAACATCATGCCAGTCCAGTGTTCAAGAAGATGAAAACTCTAAAGGAAGGACAGGTGGTTTGGTAGTAAAAAATTGAGGCAACCATTTTCTTCTTTAACTGCTTTTTCGTTCACCTAATTTGTTGATATACTAATTTATGATTTTTACATGAATTCTTTAGATTCAGAACTTGTGGGGCCCACTGCTAACTCTCCCATGCACGATGAGGGAAAGGTAGTTATAGATAATGTGAATTCTTAAGATTTTTTTTGTTTTCCAAAGCTTATTTTTAGGTCTAAAAACTGTTTTATCCAATCAAGACTTTTACAGAATGTAAATAAGTCATGTAGTCGTTCTATTCAATCAAAACATTTAGGTTTTTCATGAATTCCATAAATTTTGTGGTAATCAATTGAGATTTGTTAGAACTCAAAAAAGAAGTGTTAAGGTATTTGTTGAGGTTTATTCCTTCAACCCGTAGGCCCAACACGTAACCTAGGGGTCTCAAGTGGAGGAGTAAATAGATGAAGAAACAAACAAGAAGAGGCCCAATAAGAAGTCTTAATACATTAATTTCGGTACAACGGCCTGAGGCCGTTCGTCCCAGCCTATGCTACGAGTTGTTACAATGCTATACTATTAGAGTGCGTGCTTAGTTGCCAACCCTTTACAATGAAATAAATGCTTCTATTTATACTGCCAATGGGTAGTTGGATGTGTTGACGTGGCGGGCTGTGAATGGCTTGATCCCAACCACCAAATCTTCTGCATTGAATGTGCTTCCCGCCAGGATCTTTCGCATTCCGCTAGGATTCTTGGCTTCCCGCCAAGGGGTTGGGACGTTCGTCCCCTGGAGCCTGCTGCCTTGCTTCCTCGTGGGTCCGGAGTCCTTTAAGACAAGCGTCAGGCGATGCCTCTACTAGGATCTTGACTTCCCGCTAAGGGGTTGGGACGTTCGTCACTAGAGCCTGCTGCCCTGCTTCCTCGTGGGTCCGAAGTCCTGTAAGACGAGCGTCCGATGATGCCTCTGCCAGGATCTTGGCTTCCTGCCACGGGGTTGGGACGTTCGTCCCCTGGAGCCTTGGTTTTAAAAGGCACGAGGCGCCTTGAGGCGATTTTTTTGATTTACCCGAGGCGCGAGGCGCTAGGCGGTGATGCGCGCGCATCACGGATCTCAGCCACATTTCCCTCGTTAAATATATTTTTAGTACTTCTACATGAAGCACTCTTCTCAAAAATACTTCAAACTATTAAACAATCTTAATAAACATCATAAGAGAAACAAAATATTAATTAAAGAGAATAAGACAGAAGCAAGAAATATATGTTTAAAGGCATAATTGCCACAAGTCAAGTCACAAAACTCAATCTTAAAGCTTCAAAACATAATTAAACTTGCAAGCAATATTGTCAACAATATTCATCACTGTCATCATCCTCATTATCGAGAGTAGCAAGCTCAACATCGTCATTTCCTTCATCATCAGTTACTCCTAAGTCTACCTCCCAAGTTTCTTCAACAATCCTCTTGCCTTTGTCATTGTTTGATGTGCTAGCTCCATCATTCCTAGCTGCTGATCTAGTGACGTAACTAGGCTCATATGCTCCAGCAGCTCTAGCAACTGCCCCCCATGTCAAAGTATCATCTTCAAACACAAAATCATCATCTTCGTCATCATTCTCCATTCTTCCGAGCAACCACTCATTACTTTCATCAATCTCTTCTAACAGAATGGGATCGGTGGTGTCTTTCCTCTCATACCGTCTTTTCAAAGCACGGTTATATTTTACAAAAACTAAGTCATTCAAACGACTTTGCGCCAATCGATTTCTCTTCTTAGTATGAAGCTGTCAAAATGAAATTATGTAAATATTTGAAATTTAAAATCTATGAAAATTAACACGTTTAATGTGCGGATTAGAGCTTACATGCTGAAAAACACCCCAATTTCTTTCACAACCAGTGGCACTACAAGTGAGGCTAAGGACTCGAATAGCGAACTTCTTCAAATTAGGAACAGATGATCCAAAGGAATTCCACCAATCCGCTGGTGTTTGAGTTTCGAGAGTTTAAAAAATAGTTAATTGAAAATCATTTGAATTTATAAACATAAATTCTAATTTGTTATAGAAAGAATTATAAGTTATAAAAGTACCAGGAGATTTTATTTTTCTCTGCCTTATGGCTGCCGGGATGCCGAATAAGCCTTGTGCACTCGAATATGCATCCAACTCCTTGATGACTTTATCTTGGTCTTCAACATCAACAACCAATCTAGCAATACAAGCATACAAGCCATTCATCACCTCTTCATCATTCGTTATGCGTTCTGAATCATCATAGAAGAGTTCCGGGTTCAAGTAATGCCCCGCAGCATGTAACGGCCGATGCAACTGACATTGCCACCTCTCATCGATTATTTCAAATGTTTTCTTATAAAATTCTTCTTTTTCTCCGAAAGATTTTGCAATGGTCTCCTTAGCCCTATCCATGGCTTCATATATGTATCCCATGGCCGGCTTTCTTTCTCCATCAACGATCCTCAACACTTTCACAAGCGGCCCCACCAATTTCAAAGCATAAAGAACACTCTTCCAGAAACTCTCTTGCAATAAATACGACACAACTTTCTTTCCAGCTGCTTCTTTTGACCATTTGCTTGATCTCCAATCTTCCGAAGTCACCAACTTCCTCAAATTATTCTTCTGCTTGTGATATTGAGAGAGAGTGATAAAAGATGTAGCAAATCTCGTGATGCCAGGCCTATGCAAATTCCTTTGGCCTGTGAATCTCCTCATCATATTCACAAGACCAACATAGGAATAGATAAAACCGTTCATAAAAACTGCCTTCTTCAAAGCATTGTGAACTTTGGGAATCTTCCCAATGTCCTCTAACATAAGATCAATGCAATGTGCAGCGCAAGGAGTCCAATAAAGGTGTGGGCGTTTTGCTTCTAGTAATTTTCCTACGAAAGTTTTAAATCACAGTTAACATTTTAGCTTTTTGTTAAAAAGAATGAAAAAACATTTGTAAAAAAGTAAAATTGATATAATCATATAACTTACCCGCTTTCACATAAGCGGATGCATTGTCAGTTACAACTTGCACTACATTCTGCTCACCAATTTCTTCAATCATTTCGTCAAGAATATTAAACATAAGATTTGCATCTTTTGAGACTTCTGAAACATCCATGGACTTAATGAACACTGAACCCTTAGGAGAATTAATTAAAAAATTAATGATCTCCTTTTGGGCAACAGTATCACGCCACCCATCAGATAACAACGAGCAACCTTTTAATGCCCATTCTTTCTTGTACTCATCCAGCATTGTTTGGGTATCCTCCACTTCCTTTCGAAGTAATGGAACTCTTAACTCGTACATGCTAGGTGGTTTCAGTCCAGGACCAAATTGCCCAATCGATTCAATCATAATTTTAAAACTATCATAATTGGCAGCATGAAATGGAAGAGCTGCATCAATAAACCACCTAGCTATGTCTCCACATACTTTAGCCCTTAATTCCTTTTTACAAACTTCATTGATGGTTTGTTGCTTCCCGCTTTTTTTTTCCTTTAAGGACATCTTCGGGGTTAGGTCTAAAATAAACATCAATTGGACCCTTTTGTCTTGGTCTTTTGGCCGATGGCAATTTATTTGTGAGATCCACACAATCTTCTTCCTCATCACCATCATACTCATAAAGTTGGGCCATTTTTGGGAGCAACTCGTTTTCTTCTTTGGAAGCTTGTTTTTTCAACATAAATGACTTAATTTCTTCCCGAACATGTTCAGGACATTTAGGACATTTGGTAACATTCCTAAACCCTCCCACAAGATGTTGTTTTAAACGAAAACCCCCTCCCTTAGTTACTTTCAAACAGAAATTGCAAGTGAAATTGTTCCTATTGGTAGGATCCGGTATCGCATATTTTCTAGCAAGGTCCCTAGCTTCGGAACAACCCGCGGAAGAAGTTGAATTTGAGTCCATTGAATCCCTAACAAATATATGGTATTGAAAGAAATAATCACAATATAAACTGTGATAAATATATTTTAATTTAAAATTTAAATAATTAATGTAATAAACTGTGATAAATTAATAGTCATTTTGTGATAAATTAAATAATTAAGTTGTATAAAAACTGTTAATAGTAATTTAAATAATTAATGTAATAAACTGTGATAAATCAGTAATCATTTTGTGATAAATTAAATAATTAAGTTATATAAAAACTGTTAATACTTAATAGTAATTTAAATAATTATTGTAATAAGCTATTATATAAAAATTTGTTAAAAAATGTTAATAATAAAAAACTGTCATTTTTTGCAATACATTGTTAATAAATCAGTGTTCTAACACTAAAATATATATTATATAGTATTATGATATTATCATTGTTATGCAATTGTAATATACTATAAAATAATACATATTTAATTAATAAACTATCACTCAAATACAATTCTGTAAAATTAATTACACACAGATGTATGGTCAGAATCTGACTTTTTATTCAAATAATTTAGTGTTAGAAGATAAAAACTTAAAATATATTTTTATTCATAGTTAATAATCTGACTGACGTTTATATACAATTCTGTAAAATTAATAACTACGTACGGTCAGTTATCTAACTTTTTATTCAAATAATTTTAATATTTTTATAAATAGAACAACTTAAAATAAAAGAGAATAAATAAAAGAAGATAAAAAAATAAGCAGACTTACCTCTGCAGCTCTGCAAGATCGGAAGCAGACTTACGCGTGATAGAAGGCAGAAGCGCAAGATCGGAAAGGTCAGAACCTACGCGTGATAGACTTACGCAAGATCGGAAAGGTCGGAAAGGGCAGAAGCGCAAGATCGGAAGCAGACTTACGCGTGATAGACTTACGCAGATGAGACGGTAAATTTATCTGTCTTTCTCTTTAAGCAGAGAAAGTCTCTTTACGCAGATGAGGAGCTTAGAAGGCAGAACCTACGTTGTCAATTTATAATACCACTGCAGAATTTTCTGGAACCAGAATTTTGAAACGCCAAGGAATGGGAATCGCCAAGGAAGGGTAATCGCCAGAATCCATGAGGCGGCTAAGGCGCTCACCTCTCAGAAGCGAGAAAGGCGCAAATAAGCGGGAGAAGCGCACGCCTCGTAAACCCTAAGCCGCCTGGCTATGTAAAAGGCGATGACTTCTTCACCTTTATGCACCTCGCGCCTTTGTGCGCCTCAGGCGCGCTTTTTAAAACTAAGCCTGGAGCCTGCTGCCCTGTTTCCTACTGGGTCCAGAGTCGTGTAAGATGAGCCTCTGATGACGTCCCTGTTCCAAGGCACTCGCTTAAACTACACTACGTACGTCCCCTGGGCCAAGGTACCCGCTGACTATTGTACATAAGCCCCTTGATCTTGATGAAGAGTAGGTACGTTGTCTAGGATCCTCTGTGCTTTGCTCGACCATCTTCTCACTGGTCCTCCTTGCGGCCCTTGGGTCTTATGCTACGTGAGGCCGGTGATCTTGATGAATAACACGTACATCGCCTAGGATCATTTGTTCTTTGCTCAACCATCTTCTCACCGGTCCTCTGTGCGGCCCTTGGGTCTTATGCTACGCGAGGCCGGTGATCTTGACGAAGAGCACGTAGGTCACCTAGGATCCTTTGTTCTTTGCTCAACCATCTTCTCACCGGTCCTTCGGGCGGCCCTTGGGTCTTATGCTACGTGAGGCCGGTGATCTTGATGAAGAGCACATATATCACCTTGGATCTGCTGTGTTTTGCTCGACCATCCTCTCACCAGTCCTTCGTGCGGCCCTTGGGTCTTATGCGACGCGAGGTCGGTGATCTTGACGAAGAGCACGTACGTCGCCTAGGATCGTCGCCTAAGATCCTTTGTTCGTTGCTCAACCATCTTTTCACCGGTCCTCCGTGCGGCCTTTGGGTCTTATGCTACGCGAGGCCGGTGATCTTGATGAAGAGCACGTATATCACCTTGGATCTGCTGCGTTTTGCTCGACCATCCTCTCATCGGTCCTCCGTGCGGCCCTTGAGTCTTATGCGACGCGAGGCCGATGATCTTGATGAAGAGCAGGTACGTTGCCTAGGATCCTCTGTGCTCTGCTCAACCATCTTCTCACCGGTCCTCCGTGCGGCCCTTGGGTCTTATGCTACGCGACGCCGGTGATCTTGATGAAGAGCACGTACGTCGCCTAGGATCCTTTGTTCTTCGCTCAACCATGTTCTCACCGGTCCTCCGTGCGGCCCTTGGGTCTTATGTTACGCGAGACCGATGATCTTGACGAAGAGCACGTACCTCGCCTAGGATCCTTTGTTCTTTGCTCAACCATCTGCTCACCAGTCCTCCGTGCGGCCCTTGGGTCTTATGTTACGCGAGGCCGGTGATCTTGATGAAGAGCACGTATATCACCTTGGATCTGCTGCGTTTTGCTCGACCATCCTGTCACCGGTCCTCCGTGCGGCCCTTGGGTCTTATGCGACGCGAGGCCGGTGATCTTGACGAAGAGCACGTACGTCGCCTAGGATCCTTTATTCTTTGCTCAACCATCTTTTCATCGGTCCTCCGTGCGGCCCTTGGGTCTTATGCTACGCGAGACCGGTGATCTTGATGAAGAGCACGTATATCACCTTGGATCTGCTGCGTTTTGCTCAACCATCCTCTCATCGGTCCTCCGTGCGGCCCTTGGGTCTTATGCGACGCGAGGCCGATGATCTTGATGAAGAGCAGGTACGTTGCCTAGGATCCTCTGTGCTCTGCTCAATCATCTTCTCACCGGTCCTCCGTGCGGCCCTTGGGTCTTATGCTACGCGACGCTGGTGATCTTGATGAAGAGCACGTACGTCGCCTAGGATCTTTTGAATGCGCTTCCCGACAGGATCTTTGGCTTCCCGCCAGGATTTTTGGCTTCCCGCCAAGGGTTTGGGACGTTCGTCCCCCTGGAGCCTGCTGCCCTGCTTCCTCGTGGGTCCGGAGTCCTGTAAGACGAGCGTCCGGCAATGCCTCCGCCAGGATCTTGGCTTCCCGCTAAGGGGTTGGGATGCTCGTCCCCTGGAACATGCTGCCCTGCTTCCTCGTGGGTCCGAAGTCCTGTAAGACGAGCTTTCGGCGTTGCCTCTGCCAGGATCTTGGCTTCCCGCCAAGGGGTTGGGACGTTCGTCCCCTGGAGCCTGCTGCCCTGCTTCCTCGTGGGTCCGGAGTCCTGTAAGGCGAGCGTCCGGTGATGCCTCTAGCAGGATCTTGGCTTCCCGCCAAGGAGGTTGGACGTTCGTCCCTTGGAGCCTGCTACCCTGCTTCCTGCTGGTTCCAGAGTCCTGTAAGATGAGCCTCCGGTGACGTCCTTGTTCCTAGGCACTCGCTTAAACTACGCCACGTACGTCCCCTGGGCCAAGGTACCCGCCGACTATTGTACGTACGTCCCCCGACCTTACGCTTACGCCTAGCCTTATTGGGGGGACGAGCCTCTCCCAATCAACGGAAGGGTACTTCGTTGTCTTGGGCCTTCCCGGGACGTTCGTAGGATGCGCCTAAGGGTATATGGGCCATCCCCGTTGGGCCATTAACCCAACAGTATTCAAAAGTTTGAAGAATTTGAGGCTTTTCTTTCTCTTGCCCAAAACTCTTCCTGCCGGCCAAGATATGTTCTTTCTGCTTTCTTTTCAACCTTCTTCTCATTAATATATTTATTTATGTACCAAATGTCCAAATTTTAATCCATCCATATGTTTTTATACATGTCCTCATCCTCCCTCCTCCCCCTCCTCTCTTTTTCTTCTGTTATCATTATGCCAATTATTGGGTCATTCGGAAACAGTCTCTTTGTGCGTTAGTATAGGGGTAAGATTGCGTATATCCGATCCCCCCTTACCCCACCGTAGGTGGGAGCCTTTGCGGCACTGGGGTAATGATTATAAATGAATGATGGATCATTATGCCAATTATTATGGGGTGTTTGGATCTACTTCTTGAAATTGGAGAATTCGGCTGAAAGTGTATAAGTACTTTTGAGTGTTCCAAATTGCTTTTCAAACATTGTTTTAGAAGTTGAGTGAGACTAGCTTTTGAAAAACTAATTTTTTTTCTACTTTTCAAAAAGAAGCAGAAGCAGAATCAATTCCAAACACCCCCTATGTAATACAATATGTGTTTACTTCTCTAATGCATTAGTTTTCTTTCCCCCTTTTTTGTATGATGACATTTTAGGAGAAAATTGTCCCCAGTATATTCATGTGTACTGTCATGTTCGTACTTCGTAGCATGCTCTTTTGCAAGTTTTTATATACTGTATATTTTTCCATCTGATATCATGAATAGACTCATGGAAGGCAGAGGAGTAATGCCAAGAATTTGACCCCGAGTCTGATCATATTCGGGATTTAAACCAGACAAGAAGCAATATAGACGTTGCTGATTTATATAGTTCTTGTGAAGAGCTGCATCTGCAGCATTCGACCACTTCATCGTTTGATACTGGTCAAGTTCAGACCATCGTCGTTGGAGGTCAGTTGCATAATCTGTGACAGATTGTGAATCTTGCTTAAGATTCGTTGTTTTGAGCCATAAGTCATAGACAAAAGCGTCATCTTTAGCAACAGAGTAGGACTGCTGTATGAAATCTCAGATTTCTTTAGCCGAGTCCATGTATAAACATGTACTGCTAATGTTGGGATCCATAGAGTCCCATAACCAGACTCGTATGTTGGCATTAGTTTTCTCCCAAATAGCAGCATCAATCTCTCCTTCTTCTAGGGTAGAGACAGTGAGACAGTCTTCAAGATCTTTGCCACGTAGGAGAGTGTAAACCAGCTTTGACCACCCAAGATAGTTCCTGCCATTGAGACGGTAAGATGGCGGGATAGAAAGGAGATCAAATTTCTGGTTTCGAAGAGCAAACGCGGCTGCAGTAGCAGCTGAAACAATGGTTGAGTGATCAAGGTTACTTGATTCAGTTTCCTTAGACATGATAAAACCGTTGGTGAAGAGATGGGCACCACACGATTAAACAGAGAGGCGGGGAGAGACACCCTAATAGACTGTTCGAAAGATGATTAACAGTGAAGTGGCTGATACGAGATCAAGCTCTGATACCATGAAGTTTTCTGAATATTATTTCCATGAATTCATTTACAAGAAGTACATAAGCTATTTATACATATAGGAATCCTGAGAGAGTCTATTCAGTACCCTAGGTGACTGTCTAAATACTAAACATAAATGATTGAGAACTGAAAAGACAGCAGCTATTAAATACAACCTGAAGCACTAAAGAGACATAATTACAGTAATAATAAGGAAAATAAATCCTAGATTAATGATGTCTCTTCGTTTTATCAACAACAACCACCTTGTCCTCAAGGTGGGTGGTAGGAAACCGCCCTGGCCAACAGCTTCATCCTTACTTCATCTTTGCGCCTCTTCCTTCCCAGTATCTCACTACTTGCTGAACCAGGAGCTTCAGTACTTGATTCTTCACAATCACAGATGCATCTGCCGCAGAAGATAGGTCTAATGAAGTTTCATCCGTTGCAGTAGCCTTCAAGCACTCAATAGCGACAAGTGTTTCCTTGTTTTCATGAGGCTCCTCATAGTTTGTTAACTCTGCACCCTTCTTGATGTCCCTTACTGCAAAGTGCAAACAACCTCATGCAAACTGCTTCCTTTATTGCATATTCCTTTTGTGGTGCCTCATAGGCATGCATATTGTGAAAGATATAGAATATACTTTAGAATATTAGAATATACTTCAGAATATTCTAGGAATATATTATTATATTCTATTTCTTTCACACATATCAAGCCCTTCTCCAACGTATCCAATGGTAATGCACCCTTTAGATATATCTTCCAGACTTTGCAGCCCATGCCCCTTGTTGCCACAATTATACCACTCCAAGTTCGCATCCTTCCGTCTCTGAAACTGTTTATTCGAACCTTGCTCGCCATAGTTCTCTTGTGTATATAACTTGCTAGTCAAATCAACTGCTGGGCTCTTCTCAACCCTTGAATCCACAAACCACTTTGGTAGTTTGAATGCTTCACCTTTAAGTGCCTCCCCTTCTGCTAGAGCATGTATGAAACCGATTCTAGCACTCTCTTGCCCATTCATCGTGCTTATTGCAAGAGACAGAAATAGATGGAAAATAGCATTGATGATCAATTGAAATATAGACTGGATATTAAGGAGAAAAAAGTGCATCTTCAACCTTGGGGTAAAAATATCTTGAAATTCAGTAAAAGAGTGCATCCCAGAAGTTCGTTGTTGATTGTGCAGTGTGCACTGTTGTTTCAGCCTCTTCATAATCTGAGGCTTGAGCACTGTTAAGGCTCGCGGTATTGGTAACATGTGATGTTGCTCAGTCCTCATATTGTTGATTTTTTGAAGGAAATGTAGTGCCCACTTCAGAGCTGTTCACATCTCCTTCACCATCAGAACAACGTTTAACCGCTCCTATTTAAGCATCCAGTAGCTGCACCTCAGGAAGTTTTCATTCTTTTCACCATGAGCATCAATGCATCATAGCAATGGCATCAATGCGTTCTGTTTTCATAGTTTTTGGGTTCCATAGGGTGAAATCCAAATGCGCTTCTAACACATAAATCCCCACGACTGACATCATTCCAACAATTCACTTGCCTAGGCTCCCCTGGACCCTTGAGCTGACAAGGAAGTTGATAATCATAAAAGACTGCAGCGCCTATAGTTTCAAGTGTTGAATAAGGTCATTGACAATCATCCGATACATGGCAACGTCCACTTTAGTATCATATCCAAAATATTCATTATAATTCCCAATAAATCGTACTCCCAACCCATTTTGAATACACCTCATAGAAGTAACACCATCAAATTTGAAACCCTCCAACTTATTCAGCCCTTCCAAATTTCCCCTTGATGAATGACTGTGCACAATATCCATTAGGACACCATCTCCAGTTCATGAACTCCCCCAATCACAGATTTAAAATATTCTGTGTTTCGGTATAGTGCACCACTGCACTAGCATACTTCCGAGTATCATAGGTAACGATGTGTGTGAAACCGGCCCTCTTTATCCTCTCCTATGTCATTGTCGGTCAGTTCCGCGCCAGCATCAGCATGCTCTGGGATATTGGTTTCCTGATGGTAAGTAATGTCAACTTCGCAAGGTTCCAAACTGTTAGTCCGCCTGCTTCAACTCAGTATTTATTTCCTGATGCAACTAGGGTTATGGCTCCTGAAACGGATGATTCCTGTAGGCATGTTGCATTTAGCGCACTGGGAGACGCAGCTTGCGATGACATCTGTGAACCCCTGGTAACCGCTCGTGACGGAGCATGTGAACTGGAAGACTCGGTTAGCGACTGCGAACTGAGGTCTTCTGCTTGCTACGACACTGGCTTACTGCGAGAAGAGGTTTGTGACCTCAAAGAAACGTTTCGCGACTGCAAACTGGAAACTGCGTTCTGCGGCTAACAACGAGCCTTGTTTTTCAGATTTCCGATGATGTCTAGGATTCCTGGCTCGGCCTTGCGATCGACAGTCATTCTGCTGGACCATTAAATCGTGCATCTCCGCAATCGTCTTGTTAATGTTTTCGCAGCTCCTCACTGTTGCGTTCCACCTTGTGCTTTATCACTTCCAATCTGCTTTCCATACTGATGCGGTTAACAACAATTCGCAGGTGACAGGAATCGTGCTCTGATACCAAATGATAGGTTTCAGGCCAATTCACTGTAATTTCAGATAATTACGTAACAATGGAGGTAGTTGTATAACAAAAGAGAGAGAGAAATGTTCACCGGAAGTTAAACAGTGCCAACTCTCCAAGTCCCAAGCCCAAGATAATACCAGTCTTCCTGTCATTATTTATACTAACCCTTCTATCATCATCATCGTCTTCGTCATCCTCATCATCATCATTGTTATTAGTCTACCCGGGTCGCTATCAGGTATTCATTAGAAATCCATTAAAATCTTTCACTCTTGAAAGAATAGCCTAAAATACATTGTATTCAAACAAAATCTTTCAGACCCACCAGGCATGTTAAAAAATGCTAAAAGTTTTGTTTGGGGATGGTTGAGAGGAGGGAAGGGAAGCTCCCCCCCCCCCCCCCCCCCCCCCGCAGTTTTTTAGTCACTCCAGTTTGGCTGTTTTGAGGGAGGCCTAATTTTACCATTCCCACCCCTTTCCTCATCCCATCTAAACCTAATAAGGTAACACAAAATACTTCTCTTCCTTCCCTTGCCCCAATCATACCCTAAGTCCCTGTTTGTTTCAAAGGCTCGAACTAAACAGAGCCTAAGAGTCGTGGCATTCCTGCATCATCTTTTAATTTCACCCTGCTTTGTTATCCTAAAGAAGTCTTCTGAAATCCTAGTTCTCCTCCCGTAAGAAATCAGTTACCTTTGCATTTTCTGTAGTAAAACCAAATACAAGAAAACATTAGCAATTTTTTCCTTTCCCTATAAAACTCCGTGATCAGAGCATACGCTTAAGCTTTTAGCTTCAATGAGATATTCATGCAGCAAAGCTAATAAGCTATTGCTATTTGTGGAAAGTTTGTAGAATCCTTTCAAGATCCAAATGTAGAAGATGTTAAAGTGGGAGATAATTTGGAGCGTGGAGCATCCAAGACCATTGTAAATTCATGCCAGTCCGGTGATCAGGAAGAAACCCCTCCCTATAAAAGGACATGTGGTATTAAAAGAAATTGAGGCAACTGTGTTCTTTTTTGTCTGTTTCTTTGTTCACCTAGTAAGGTACTAATATATAATCTTTACTTGATTTATTTAGATTCAATACTTGTGGAACCCACTGACAAATTTCCCTTGCAGTATGATGATGCAAAGGTAATTTCACATTTCAATTGTTTTAGGTATGTTAGAACATATTTTATTGTGTTTAATTTAATTAGGATTTAATCAATGGGTCTTTGTAAAATTAGAGGCCATTTAATTAGATTAATGAGGCCCGTCCTAATGTAACAAGGATGTTCGGCCATACTCCTATAAATATAGGATGAATGGACCGAACATACTTGAGGGTTTCACAATTAGAATAGTCATATCATTCTCGAAGCTCTCATGCTAGAGAGAGGAAGTCTCTACACATTCTGTTTTCACATATTATTTTCGTAGAGCACCTAGACTAGAATAATTCTCTCTCAACATTCATACGTGTATTGTTCTTCACCGAGACATCATTATCAACACACGGTATATGTTGATGTTGAATTTCTCTTCTACTGTATAAATTCTGTCAATTATTCTTAGTATTATTCGACTGTTGAATCTGGGCATATTTCACACAATGTATTTGAAACATGATGTATTTTTTGACGATCATGGTTAAGTGCTTCCACATTCACTCTCTTATGTAGCTTGTAAGTTTTAGGAATAAAACTTCCTTGATTGAATGAGCCATACGGCCAGAGTATAAATACACTTTGTACAGATAACTACTAGCTAGTACAGATCCTAAAAATTAGGATCTCGATAACTATGAGCTTATCTACAACTAACTAAGTCTATCCGACTAAATATGTACATCAATCTAATCAAAAAAAATAATGTAACATTTTTCTAATAATGTAACATTTTTCTACACTTCCCCTCAAGTTGGTGAATATATATCATACATTCCCAACTTGCTTATAAGTAGCTCAAATATAGGTCTAAATAACCCTTTGGTGAAGATATCAGCTGTTTGATCTTTAGTGGATACAAATGGTGTGCAAATGATTCCAGCTTCAATCTTCTCCTTAATGAAATGTCTGTCCACTTCAATATGCTTAGTTCTATCATGTAGCACAAGGTTATGAGCAATGCTTATAGCAACTTTATTATCACAATATAACTTCATAGGCAGCCCAATCTCCATCTTCAGTTCTGTGATTACTCGTTTGATCCAGAGTAACTCTCATGTTCCATTAGCCATAGCTCTGAATTCTGATTCTGCACTACTTCTAGCAACCACATTTTGTTTCTTACTTCTCTAGGTTACTATATTTCTCCATACATAAGTGCAGTATCCAGAAGTAGATCTCCTATCAGATATTGAGCCAGCATAATCTTCATCAGTAAAAGCTTCAACTTAATTGTCTATGTAGATGATATTATCCTCATAGGAAATTATCACACAGAGACTAAAAGGTTGAAAGACAAACTTGCTCATAAAAGTGTCCTATTGTCTCCCTTTTTGAAAAACAATCCCTTCCCTGGACAGCTCTTCAGGTATTTCAGAATCCTGTAAGTAGCATCAAGAAAATTAAGGTTTTCATGAATATGTGGCACTATTGGAACATCTTCACTTAATTTCTCCCCCTGAAGATGAGAATAAAAAAGGTTGTTCTTCCACAAAAAAAGTATCCATAGTAACAACCATTGTTTTGGTTGTAGGATCAAAACATTTATACCCCTTTTTAGTGGCAGAAACACCTAGAAAAACACATTTTTTTCCTCTAGGATCAAACTTACTTGCAGATCTATCTGGATTTTTTATAAACACTGTGCAACCAAAATTTTTTAAAGGAAGAGTGTTTACCAATCTATTTGTAGGAAAGAAGTGTTGTAGTGAACTGATAGGACTTTTAAATCCTAAAGTTTTGGATGACATGCGATTAATTAAATAAGTAGCATGTAACACTACCTCTCCCCACAAATATTTTGGTATGTTTGTTGAAAACATGATTGCACGAGTGACTTCAAGCAAATGTCTATTTTTCTTTTCTGCAATTCCATTTTGAGCTGGTGTATTGACACAAGAGCTTTGATGGATAATGCCTTTTTCAGTAAAAAAGTTGTTTAAAGTTTGAGAAAAATATTCACGGCCATTATCACTTCTTACCATTTTAATTTTGGTATTGAATTGAGTTTGGACCATAGCATAAAATGCCCTAAATATTTTCTCAACTTCAGATTTTTCTTTGATTAAAAATACCCATGTGACACGAGTATGATCATCAATAATAGTTACAAACCATCTCTTTCCCTTTAAAGTTGGTATTCTAGATGGACCCCAAGTGTCACTATGTACCAAGGTAAAAGGACTAGTAGGTTTATAACTGTGGGGTAAATAAGTGTTTCTGTGATGTTTTGCAAGTGCACACATATCACAATTAAACAAAGAAGCATCTTTATTCAGAAATAATTGAGGAAACATCTTTTTTAAATAATAGAAACTAGGGTGTCCTAGTCTATAATGAAGTAAATACAAATCTTTATTATTTGAAAAAGAAACAGTTTGCAAACAAGCATTTCTTGGACCTCTTTTATTTGATTGAGTTTCTCCATCAAAGATATAGAGTCCATCCTCCTCCTTAGCATTGCCAATCATCTTCTCCGATGCCAGGTCCTGAAAAATGCAATAAGAAGGATAAAAAATAACACAACATTGTAGATCTTTAGTTATTTGACTAACTGAAGCAAGATTGCAGGATAGATTAGGGACATGAAGGACTTTGGATAGATTCAGTGATGAGGAAATACTAATATTTCCCATCCCTGCAATGGCTGATAGAGAACCATCTGCAACCTTAACCTTTTTATCCCATGCACTAGGTTTATATGAAGAAAAAAGATTTGAAATAGAGGTCATGTGATCAGTAGCCCCTGAGTCAATAACCCAAGAATTTTTTAGATTTCCCAGAACAAAAAAATGATGAATAGGTACCATTTTGGGCATAAGAATAAGAGGAAGATTCTGGTTTGGATTCTTTCTGGGAATTTTGGGTTTTCTGGGAATTAAGGAAGTTAAGAAGTCGCCCTATCTGTTCCTGAGTGAATGAAAGCTGATTGAACTTTCCACTTGTGGTTCTTGTTGAGTCTCAGTCACAGTTGTTTGTAGGGCCTTCTCAGTTTTTTTCTTTCCTGCTCGTGGTGGTTTGCCATGAATTTTTCAACAAGTCTCCCTAGTGTGCCATAATTTCTTGCAGTGATCACACCAGGGTTTTTTCTTGTCATCATTCCTAGCCACCATTGCTGAAGAGTCCCCAAATTCCTCATTATGTACTGGAATGTTGTACATAACCTTCTCCCTGCTATCCTCCATCCTGATTTCAGAAAATACCTCCCTGATAGAGGGTAGAGGTTTTTTCCAAGTATTCTCCCCTTAACTTCATCTAGATCTCTATTAATTCCTGCTAGGAACATGTAGACCCTATCATTTTCCTCCCTTTTTTGGTGTCTTGCTAGATCCTTGGCACTCTCCCACTTCTCATCATCATGGCACTGATCCAACTCTTGCCATAGGGATACCATCTCATTATAGTAAGAGATGACATCTCTATTTCCTTGTTTGGACTGCCACAACTTGGTTTTTAATTCAAAAATCTGAGAAGAGTTCTCAAGATCTGAGTAAGTTTCCTTAATGGAATTCCATACCTCCTTTGCAGTTTTCATGAACATGTGAGGTTTGGCAATTGATGCATCCATTGAACTTAGAAGCCATGCTGTCACCAAGGAATTTTCTGACCTCCAGACACTGTAGCCATCATCACCAGTTTGTTTCTCCTTTATTTCACCAGTTATGTACCCTAGCTTGCCCCTTCCATCAATGGTCAGCTTGACAGACTGTGACCATTCGAGATAATTTGTGCCATTCAATCTATGACCAGTAATGAGCATAGATGAATGCACTGAGGTCTGGTAGTTTGTCATTGAGCTATTTTGGGAGTTAGGGTTATGGGTTTGTGAGTGGTGAGAAGAGTCAGAGTGCTCGGTTTCCACCATTGTGGTGTTTAAACGGCCTGCTCTGATACCATGTATGTTTTAGGAATAAAACTTCCTTGATTGAATGAGCCATACAGCCAGAGTATAAATACACTTTGTACAGATAACTACTAGCTAGTACAGATCCTAAAAATTAGGATCTAGATAACTGTGAGCTTATCTACAACTAACTAAGTCTATCCGACTAAATATGTACATCAATCTAATCAGAAAAAATAATGTAACATTTTTCTAATAATGTAACATTTTTCTACATAGCTATATGTCTACTTGGTCTTGTCACTGAAATATTATCACCTCCGTTCAAGAACTTTCTGCTTCTTTAACCTTATAGAAATTGAGTGTAGATCATTCATTGAAGTTTTTCTAGATTCACACTATTTTGTTTTCAGATGATTTCTTTTCTCTTTTTTCAGACGAAATTTATTAATTTAGAAGAGAGTAGTTGTACATTTTCACATTATTCCAAAATTCATATATAATTACTTTTCTAATTTAGACAACCAACATTTTTTTACACTCTTATGTCTTTTTGCTTGATACAGGAACACTTGCATCCCCGGGTGCCAAATCCTAAAAGTAATGCATTAGAAGTTGTACCGAAACAAACATCTTTTGGCTGTCCAAAAAATGTAGAAAAACCTAAAAGGTTTGACTGAAGCAGATACCAAATGCCATCATTTCATTTTGAAAATATCCCACTTTGGGTCGATGAGTATTAGATCATTCTCACTTTTCGTTCCCAATTTTCATTTTTCCTATTTTGGTGCACGGCTATGAGCTTCTTTCCATTTTCTGCCACATACCCGGCAATTTCCGACAATAAGATGGAAAGGACCAAAGTTGACAAGAAATCCATAGTCTTCCACCAGGAGTGAAAAAATGACAGGTACCAAAAGTGGAATGACCTATTTGTCATGGGACAAAAAGTGGTTTTGTTTTACCCCCTTTTTTACTGTAACATTATTTTCAATCATGTCATTTCCTTTAAAAGGAGACTCCAACCAGCTTCATCCATCCTATTGAAAGATATTGGCAATGTAGACTTCGTGGACGATAATGAGAAGGTGAAGGTGAGATCCTAAAATTTAGATCATGCCCTTTTATTTCTATTTGCAGTCTAGGGTTGTGCTGCATTCACCAATTACCCCCTCGATAATAATTGTGGTCAGTATCAATATTAAGACTAGCTTAAATGTACTGATCATTTACTTCATGAAATTTGTATTGGCTTTTCAAACTATTTTTTCTTGGGTTGTATGCCTGGAAATTCGAAAGGCTGTGTTTTAAAGTGGTTCTGACTAAATTCTTAGAAGTGATTTCATTACTTTTTTAAAGCAGCTTGGTCACCTGTGGTTTTGAATAATGAAAACTAATTCATATTGTCATTTTTAGTTTTTATTTTATTTCTTAGTCATTTTGTCTCATAATTTCATATTACCATTGCAACAATGTGAAACACATCAACTGGCTAAATTACTTTAGAATCAATGTCAGATCCATATGGATAAATATATTTCTCAATACCACAAATTGCTTATAATCATTTTGGATGATTAGGATCAGAATCAATTTAGTATTGACAATTCCTTGTATAATAATATGGGCTGTTCATATGACTGGCTATGTAACAGGGTACCAAAGGAGAAAGGACATCAGCAGCAATCAATGTGAGGAATATAAGTGATGGGAGTGTATCTCTTCTTCGTTTGTTGACGGACCAATTTCATTAGCTTGTTGGAAAATGTGATGTAAAGTTTTTTGCTGAAAACTATGTTGATGTAATTTCTACTGTTGTGTGCGCAATATAAATTTGAAAATGGTAAACATGCAGCTCAAGTTCATTAACTGTTGATTTTTCTTTCAAAGTCGAATACTTTAACTTCAATGAACCTTAAATCTGGTATTCTGGTATACCCTATCAAAGATGATTGTCTACTTTTAGGTTCAACTGTTCAAGTTATTCTTTTTCCCGAAAAAAATCTTTATATTTCTTATATCAAAGATGAATACTAGGAGAGCCTTGGCGCACGAGTTAGGATGTTGTGTGATCAAGGTCATGGGTAGGGGTGAGTTCGGTTCAAATGGTTCAGTTTTCACCTAGAACCAAATGCTGAACCAAAGTAAAAGGTTCCGTTCAGTTCTATGTTCAAAATATGGAATCACAGTTTGTTCGGTTCCGTTTATTTTGGTTTGGTTTTGGTTTTTTCAGTTTTTACCAAAATATTTTTGTTGATTAGAATTTAGAAAAGTAGTAATTGGATAACAAAAACAAAACAAATATTACATCAAATTATTATTAATAGTAATACAATACGAAAACATACATACTCAAAAAAGAAGAAAAGAAACAAATGCACTTCCAAACAATGAGTTAGAGAGTACGTGTATACCAATTTAAACATTTTCTAAATTAATTAAATGCATGAGTTTATTTGTGAATTATATATAGTGTATTCGCAAATTAAAATTCAATTAGTAAATAACTTGTTCTACTTTCTTCTTATATAAATATATTTATATTTTAAAGTTTCACATTTTTTGCTATGTTGTTTAAATTATAGTTTATATTACTCTCTCCGTCCTAAATTGTTTTGCAAAGTCCACATTTTTTTGTCAACTAACAATAAAAGTTGATGCTTGGTGTCGATAATTAATTCAATTTGGAAATCCCAAATTAGAATATAATTACAAATTGACATCCTAATTAAGGCAATATAATAAAACTGTTTGACCAAGAAAAGTCAAATTTGCAAATCAATTTGGGACTAAGGTATTAATACATATTTGTTCAATATAAAAAATTACGTGATAACAAACATACATAACATATAATATTTTGACAAAATATCATTGTCATGCAACAAAAAAAAATGTAAATTACAATTTAAAATATCAACATATTAGTATTATAGCGATAGACTTATGTGTATGTACAAGTGTTTGACTTAATTAAACCATAAATATTAAATGTCAATATCTTGGAAATCATAATAAATCTAGTATCAAACATTAATTTTCTAGAATTAAGGATTAATTACTATTTACTAAACAAAAAATTATACATAATGATTACTAAATAAAAGTTCAATTTATTCGGTTCGGTACGGTTTTGAGATGTGAAAACCAAAACTGAAACCAAACAACTACGGTTTGGTTCAGTTTTTTGAGTTCAGTTTCGATTTTCTTGCGGTTCGAGTTATTTCGATTCGATTTTCAGTTTTCGATTTCTCCGACCCATGCCTAGTCACGGATTCAAGTCTTGAGAGTTGTCTCTTATTAAAATAACAAGGGAAGATTTTGCTCCTTATACACCCTTGTGGGGACCCTTTCCTGGAGCCTCGCCTTGCAATGACTCTAATGTGCATTGGGCAACCACTTAAATATGCCACCTGATATGAATCACATCAAAAAAAGGCATCTCTTTCATTCACATATACTCCATATATATACAAGAGGGAAGCTAGGGTTACACTCATGACGGGCCAGTGCATATGGGCCTGAGCTATTGAGTAATGGACATCCATACTTACATAACACCCCCCCTTGGATGTACATTGCTAAATAAGAACATTACAAGAAAAATATGATGTTATACATTATAATCTCTATTGGATGCTACCTCGTTAAAAACCTTGCTGAGGAAAATCCAGTGGGACGAAACCTTGGTCAAGGGAAAAAGAGTGCAGCGTGTATATATACCCCCATGTTGACTGCATCACTTCAAGACTTCTTGTAGAATCCAATATAATATGGTGACCAACTCTTTGTAGCAAAAATTGAACTATGTGTATGCCTCATTAAAAACCTTATTGAAAAAACCTTTGGGAAAAAAACCAATCAAGGAAAAGAGTACATGATATATGTAAAACGATGTGTTGACTTGACTGCCTCATTAAAAACCTTTAACTAAGAAAATCATGTGGGAAAAACTTAGCAAAGGAAAAGAGTACAGGCACTGGCCTTTGGGGCCTAATCTTCTGGATTGCATTTGAATTAATCTTCTAGAGAAAAACAATACTCCGAATTTTATGTATCATAATATGTTATTTCAAAGTGACAAACTGCCTCGTTAAACCTTTGACCAAGAAAACCCCATATGGGACAAAACTTGGTTAAGGAAAAAGAGTACAATTGCATTTGGTCTTCGGGACCAGTCAAATGTTTGACCTCACAGGGATCAATTAAGACCTTCAGGGTACTATCTTGTGAACTAATATTAGAATCACTCTTCTAGAGGATAATAGTCTTCAGGTTGTTATGAATCTTTCTCATTCTTTAAAAACCACAAAATACCTTAAAAACCTTTGGCCAAGAAAACTCTTTAGGACAAAACTTGGCTAAGGAAAAGGAGAAATACTAGGTCTTCTGGACCGATTAATCATTTCACCTAAAATAACGGCTCATTATGTTTAGGCATATATATCTACCAAATTTACCAAAAATGTGGTGATAAATATCCTTGATATATCCTTGTTCTTATCAGTTTAAATATGCTTGATATATAAACCTCGAAAGTTCTTTGAGTGAAAGTATAATGAACCATCTCAACTCTTCAAGAGTATACCAATGTAAGTTCATCATTATGAGATATGTATTTTAACACAATCAAATTTAGTGCTAAAGACATTATGCATGTCAAACCATTCAATAATTGAACATTGTCAAATATTGGTCCATAAACCATTCAAACCATTTTTGTCATCCTCATAGGATTCAAACTCAATTTAGTATACAAGCACTTCGGGTGTTCACAATATAATGATTAGATATTTTATTTAGAGAAAATTATCCCTCATATGACTAAAAGATCATGTATTTCTCAATCTATGACCTAGTCACTTATTTTCCTAATTTGATGGGCGAAGTCACGTTGTATATGCATTATACGGAAAGTTCTCTTTCTTATTTTTCAGTTATGCTATCCACATTTGATGGCTTTTAGTCATCTTCTGATCAATCAAGTTTTTTGGTCATATAATGGGAAATTCTATTTCTTCTAGTAATATTGCAGTAAATTTCCCTTTTATTTATTATATAATCAAACACCATTCAAATCAAATGATTCTCATGTGTTGTTTCTAGGTTTATCTAGATGCTTAAAAGCCTCCAACACCATATAATTTGGTTCGTAATGTAATATATGTTTGTTAGTCCCTGTTTCTATAACAGCAATGAATAATCGATCTAACAAGGAAGATTAAACGTAAAGATGAACACAGAATAAATCACCGTAAAACCTTCTTTGATAAACCGTGGAACGTACAACAGAATGATATGCGTAAGGCTATGAATAATAAGTACGACGTTCAGCCTTTTCCTAAACCTCGGTTCCCTTTTTATAGGCGAGGTTTAGGTTAGGCGTACCGGGCTTTTAGCCTGTTTAAATGGGCCTAACACTTGGCCTGATTTCTATCTAATTTATGCACTAATTAAGTACAAGGATTAAATATAAAGCTAATCTATGACCAACTTGATTCACAATTAAATATCTCCAACAATCTCCCCCTTTGTGATCAAGTGACATTCTCTTATTGCTTCTGAGACTTGAAGTAGTGCTTCCTCATACCAAGTGCATGTTCATACTGCCTCAGCACATTTCTCTTTTCGAGGCGATCGTCAATGGCCTTTAAAATTGTCTCTACAGTAGAGTGTTCCTTTTGAACATAAGACGATGCCTCTTGAAGATTTTTCTCTAGCTTTGCCTTCATCTTTAGAATCTGCTCTTTGATTATCTTCAGTGTTCCGTCGCAGTACTTCTCAATCTCACTGACTACCATCAGACGCTTTTCGTTCTTGTGGTTCAGATAGGTGACTGCTGGCGGTGTGAAGAAGATGTGGTAGGCTGGGAAATCTTCAAGTTCTGGATCATACAGTCTTGGCTTTGTCAGATTTGTTTTCTTCAGATTGCACTCAATAGCCATTTGTAGGTCATGTGAAGAGTGTACTCGGATTTGTCTAAGCATGAATCTCTTGATAGTTGCGAGGCCTTCGCTGTATATTATGCTCTGCCTGACTGGAAGGTATCTGTAGGCCATGAACATTTGGTAGATGTCATCCGGTTTCAGCATGATGAAGTCGTTCTCTTGACAAGTAAATTCGCTCCCATCGGTGCGTTGAAGTCTGTAAGTGTAGAATGTTACTCCATGATAGTCTTCAGCCTTCACTTGTAGAATTTGATGAATTGGGAGAATATTCGACTTCAGATCTTGTTCCATCAGTTCTCTCTGTGTACCGGTTGACCTTTGTAGCAACATATGCAGATGACCTCCAACCTGCTTTCCTTTCAAGTGAGTAAGGCCTCTTAGCTTCAGTTCATTTAGTCGTTTGACTCTGTCTGGTCTACGCCAGATATGCTCTCTGATTTCTTCTTGGAAGGGGGCTTTGATACGAACATTATCCCAGGGTTTCTCTGTCTTGGGAAGTCTTCCCGCTGTTTGTCTTACGACTGATTCAAGAGTCTTCTGGGATTCTTTGTAATTCTCCCCTTCCTTGCGTTCATCGTCCTCGAGCCGTATAATATCTTCAGAGCATTTGTTGATCAGCTCTCGTAGCCACCAGTTTCTTTGCATGTCCTCTTGTTCGGCTTCAACCCGAAGATCATCCCATTCTGTCCATTTTCTTGGCCATTTGTCATATATCACCGCCTCTTCTAGTGCATCATGGATGTCTTTGCCTGGGGAAATATATGGAATTCTTTGTTCAGGCGGTGATTGTTCCTGTGTAGCACTACCGGGTTCGCTAGGATTGCCCGTTGACATCAGCTTAGAACTGGGTTCCAACTGATGGCCTGATGGAGAAGATGTACCAGTGGTAACATCATCAGGACTTCCATCCCCTCCTCGGTTGGTATCTCTGGGAGATACGCCTCGGGATGTTATTTCTAGCTCGACCATGCTAGATAGTTTGGCTGTGGATGGTGGCTGTTGGTTTGTTGAGGTTTCAGGTTGAATTGGCTGTGGAGTTTGGCTTGGGAGAGCAGTTTGCTCAAGTGATCGAGGTCGCTTGTTCTCCCCCTCATGAGGATCCGAATCATCGGGGTCCTCATGGGAACGTTTGCGACCACGAAGACTCTCCTTGCAAGTGCTCTTGGTTTCGGGTGAAGAAAGAAGAGCTTCAAGTATGGCTTGCTGATGAAGAGTGAGGTTGTCTTCTGGGGTATTTAAGAGGTTGTTCAACAAAGCCGAAGCTAGTGTGTCAAAGGATAGGGAGGAGAGATCGATGGAGGGTGTGGTCGGGTGTGGGGAGAATACTGGTTCTGTATCCTGGGTTCCCCGAGAAATAGAAGGGATATGAATTTGGTTTATGGATTGGTGGGATAGAGGGGTGGAGGATATGGGTTGTGTATGGGAGATGAACGGTTCAGGGGAAGGTTGGGGTGGTGTCTGTTCAGACCGAACCGCTTGGGTGGTCCTAAATTCCTGTGCTAGAGCGGTCATTGCATCTTGCACCCATGGCTTAATGGTGGAATCCAGGAAGCGATTCAGTAGAACGTTTACATCTTCAAAGGTAGGGTGACCAGTTACGGGGGTTGTAACTGTTGACACAGCATCAGTGAAGATTGCTGATGTGTGGCCTGCATTTAATGATGGAATCATTATGGGCGTAGCAGGGCTTCCAACCGTCATAGCTTGCGCTCTGGTTGTTGCATTCAGGGTGAGTGCACCTGTATGTGCAGTGAATAGTGTAGGTGTCCTAGAAAATGAAGAAAATGTGGGGAATGTGACACCTAGACTCGATGTGTGAGAAGAAGGGGTTTTGACCTCGGGAGATAGGTCAATTGTATGCTCAACTGATTCAGAAGGAACCAGCGAGGGGGTTGAGTCCCGTTCTTTTGAAACAATAGCCTTTTGAGAGGCTATGGAGTGGCTGGGAGAGGGCTGTGCATGCGCAGTTGAGCCAGATGTTGCGACTTCTACCCGGGAACCGAAAAGATCGGCTCCTGTGCTTAGGGATTCGGCTCGGCTTATCTGGATAAAGGAGTCGCAGCCCGCGAAGATGTGCTCGTCTGCCTTATCAAACAGGCTTTTTCTGGCTTGGGGCTGGAGCTTGGCCTTGGCAGCCTTGTCATTCTTGACCTTTGCCCTGGTCTCTCGGATGACGACTTCTTCCGAGTTGATTGATGTCTTAATGGAGTGAGCTGCCTCGTCGTAATCATCCTTGGAGCAATTAGTCTCGCTCGGATCAGCTCTTGGTTTAGCCTTTTCTTTTATAGTGAAGACTTGAGGTCTGCCAGCTATGATTGGTGCTGCGTCTTCAGCAGTAATTCTTCTCTTCTTCGGAGATTCGACGGGCAGCTTCCCTTTTCTGATCAGTGCATATGTGAGATCCACATCATCACTATCGTTGTCATCATCGTCATCATCTGAGTCAGATTCTCCACTCTCCGTGCCCACGCTCTCGGAAGCCTCGTCGTCAGTGTTTGTTTGGGCTTCACTTGACGATTCATTGGCCGTTTCCTCAGCGTCTTTTTCGGTGCCCTCAGCCGCCTGACTTGTCTCAAGAGAGTCGTCAGACTTTCCTTCATTGGGCGAACCGGCCACTGGTTTCTGTGGCTTTTGGGCTCTCTTAGGACCCTTACTCACACTCGGCTTTGTCCCTTGGGTAGGTCTAGCTGGGTTTTGCTGAACCATAGGGACGGTCTTCTCTGAGGCTTCCTTGTATTGCTGAACAGCTGGGTTTGAAGACCTTACAAGGTTGAGCAGAAACCCAGGGATCCGCAGACCGTAGGTCGGGTTCTTGTCCGCTTTGAAGTATTGCAGCTTTGGGGCTGTGAAGTGAGGATCTCTACTGCGTCTAGGTATGGAGGCGTGCTCTGCCATGCAGTCGTTGATGATTAGTCCGAGCCACCTTGCATATGGGATGGTACCTGGCCTATTCTTTTCTTTGGCCTTGACCAGGTCCATTAACTCTGAGAAAAAGAGCTGTGCCAAGTCATACTGTTTGTTGAAGGCAATCCCGTGGAAAACTAGCAGAATTTGCTTGTTGCATTTGTCGAAGCCAGCATGCTTTGGAGACAAGCATTTGTTCACTAGCCCGAAGAGATTCTTCCACGGGTGACTGAGATACGCGCCGTTGAAGTTCGACAGTTGTGGCAGTAGAGACGTGTAGCCTAGTGATGCTATGTCTTTTAGTAGATCGGGAATGGACGGCAGCGCATCATATGTATCTCGGACTGGCAGCGCTAGTGTAGATTGCAGTGTTGATGGCGTCAGGATCACGCGCATGCCATTCAGCTTGGTCTTTATTTTTGAGCGATCTTTTGGAGATTCTGTATGCATGTGCCCCCAGAACTGTTGTAGGTATATTTCTGGCACCGGTTTTGAGTTGTGAAGTGCAGGCCAGAGATAGTGACCCTTCATGATGGCTGGAACGATCGGGTTCTGGCATTTGAAGACTGCAAGGTCTAACTGGAAGTTATTGTCTTGAGAGTAGATGGCATTATCGATCTGTGCTTTTGTGTTTCCTGCCATTTTAAACTGTAGAAGCATGGGGTCAGCACATGAAGTTCAACTGTTTGATTTGATTTTGAAAGAATTTGATTTGTTGTTTTCAGATAAGTTTATGCAGGTGGAATTTTGAAAAAAAATTTCTAAGTCCATATCTCGAGATCTGAATCTCGTGATCATGATTTCGAGATCCAAATCTCGAGATCTTGATTTCGAGATTCAAATCTCGAGATCAGGATGTCGAGATGTAGATCTCGAGATCTTGATTTCGAGATTCAAATCTCGAGATCAAGATGTCGAGATGCAGATCTCGAGATCTTGATTTCGAGATTCAAATCTCGAGATCAAGATGTCGAGATACAGATCTCGAGATCTTAATTTCGAGATTCAAATCTCGAGATCAAGATGTCGAGATGCCCATCTCGAGATCTTGATTTCGAGAAGTTGAACCGACGATCTCGAGATCCAAAATCTCGAAATCGTGATTTCGAAACGAAGAATCCACCTGCAAATAAAAAGATACAACATACAATAGATTTCGAACTTGAACGATTCTGAAAAACTTGTTCTTTGTTGTTTTGAAAAAAATCGAATCGTTTGTTTTTGAATGACGAACCCGAACGAACAAAAAAAATATGGATTTCGAGATCGGTCGTTCGATTTTGAGATGAAGATTGCGATTTTGAATCGTTAACTACCTTCGAAGGATGTCGAGAAAGAGAGAGGGAGTTGCGAGATCGAAGGAAGAAGACGGAAGGTTTTGAGAGCAGTGAGTTTTGCGAAAACTTTGGACTTTGAGACTTATCAGAATGGAATTGAGGGAGAAGGGCGAGGCTTTTATACGCGAGAAAAAGAAATTGGACCTCCTCCGTTTTAGTTGAGCCCGAATGATTGGGCTGGCAACCAATGCCCTTTTAACAGATTTTCGAGGTCCAAACAGAGAAAAATAGAGAGCTCCCCCTTAATCAGTGAAAAAATAGCTCCCCCTCAAACAGTGAAAGTTTTCTCCCCCTCAAAAAATGCAACGAACAATATGTACAAATGCAACGCACACACACTATTTTTGTTCTTTTTGATTTTTCACACACACTCAACACATGCAACGCACGCACACTATTTTTTGTTATTTTTCTGGTTTTCTCCCCCTCAACACATGCAACGCACACACACTATTTTTTGTTATTTTTCTGGTTTTCTCCCCCTCAACACATGCAACACACACACACTATTTACAAAGCACACGCACACACACTTTTTACATCAGTGGAGACATAATTAGACAGGCTCGAGGTTCAACATGCCCAACTTGGAGACTAGGAACTGGAATCGTTTTTCATCCAATGCCTTAGTGAACAAGTCAACCAGTTGAAGCTCTGAGCTTACAAAATACATGTCAATGTCTCCTTTCTCCACATGATCCTTGATGAAATGATAGCGCAGGTCGATGTGTTTGGTGCGGGAGTGATGAACCGGGTTGCTGGTGATGGCGATGGCGCTCTGTGAGTCACTGTAGATCGGGATATGGCAGAGAGTGTAACCGTAGTCCTTTAGCTGGGTCTTCATCCATAATATTTGTGAACAACAGCTAGCATCCGCGACGTATTCTGCCTCGGCCGTAGATGTTGACACACAGTTCTGTTTCTTGGAAGACCAGCAGACTAACTTATCGCCCAAGAATTGGACTGCTCCCGATGTGCTTTTGCGGTCCATCCGGCAACCAGCAAAGTCAGCATCCGAGTATCCGACTAGGTCAAAACCTGAGTGTTTGGGATACCAAAGGCCTAGATTCACAGTGCCTTTGAGGTATCTCAGAATTCTTCGAACAGCGGTCAGATGGGATTCCTTCGGATTTGCCTGAAAGCGTGCACATAAGCATGTGGAGAAGACAATGTCAGGCCTGCTTGACGTGAGATATAGCAAAGATCCAATGATGGCCCTGTAGTTTGTAGCATCAACTGGCTTCCCGGAGGGGTCTGAGTCCAGTTTGTTGTTTGGGGACATGGGGGTCGTCATGGAAGATTTGCCATCAATGTTGAATCTCTTAAGCATTTCCAGAATATACTTTGACTGATTGATGAAAATGCCGTCAGAGAGTTGTCTTACTTGCAGGCCTAGGAAGAAATTCAGTTCGCCCATCATGCTCATCTCGAACTTGGTTTTCATCAGTTTCTCAAAGTGTTTGCACAGACGTGGATTTGAGGAGGCGAAGATATTGTCATCAACATAGATCTGAATCAGGATGATGTCAGACTTCTGTCGCTTGATGAAAAGTGTGGTATCAATCTTCCCTTTTGAGAAACCTGAGTCAACCAGAAATTCGGTTAATGCATCATACCAAGCTCTTGGTGCCTGTTTCAATCCATACAGAGCTTTCTTTAGCTTGTACACATGGTCGGGATATCTGGGATCTACAAATCCTTCGGGCTGAGCGACATAGACTTCTTCTTCCAAGACTCCATTCAGAAAGGCAGTCTTGACGTCCATTTGAAAGACGGTAAAGTTCTTGTGGGCCGCGTACGCAAGAAAAAGGCGGATTGATTCAATTCTTGCTACGGGTGCAAATGTTTCATCATAGTCTATGCCCTCTTGTTGATTATATCCTTTAGCGACCAGTCGTGCCTTGTTCCGTATCACTATGCCTTCTTCGTCCTTCTTGTTCTTGAACACCCATTTAGTGCCAATGATGGTTTTCTGAGGGGGTTTAGGCACGAGTGTCCACACGTCTAGTCTGTCAAACTGATTGAGCTCATCTTGCATGGCAATCACCCAATCTGGATCAGCGAGTGCCTCTGAGACTTTGGACGGTTCATTCTTGCTTAGAAAGCATGTATAGTGACATTCATTTGTTGTTGTTGATCTTGTTCGCACACCTTGACTTGGATCACCTATTATCTGTTCAACAGGATGTGCTCTCGTCCACTTCCTCTCATGAGCTAGAGGAGTTGGAGTAATTATTGGTTGATCTGAGTCCTGATATGAGGTTGAAGGTTCTGGATCAGCTGTGGTGTGTAGTGGAGATGATTCCGGACTTATAGCAAAGCCGTGATCATCCACACCTCTGGGATTGGTTTGAGAGGTTGAGGGTGTGGATGGTACATCATCTGGTCCTGTGATGAGCGGAATCTCTGCTGTTGGAGTTGATGTTGACTCTGGAGTGTATGCAGGAGGTGGAGATTGTGAGTTCTCGTAAAAGTTTCTGAAGAGAGAGTCGAGAATCACATCGTCATGTTCGGTGTTTGGTTCAGCTTTATCAGAAGCTAATGGTACAGCAGTGGATGGATCGGTCTGGAGATGTTCAATAGCAAAGTCTGCCATTTCATAGAATGTAACATTTACACTCTCGATGACAGTCCGCTTGTCTCTGAGATAGACTCTGTAAGCTTTGGATTGCAGTGAGTAGCCAATGAACACACCTTCTCTGGCTTTGGGATCCAGCTTACTTCTCTATGTCCGATCATTAAGTATGAAGCACTTGCAGCCAAAAACCTTGAGGAAAGAAATATCAGGAGTTTTGTTGAATAGGATCTCATATGGAGTCTTGTCGAAGCGCTTGTGGATGAAAGTTCTGTTCTGAGTGAAGCACGCAGTATTGATTGCCTCTGCCCACATGAAGTGAGGCAGTCTTGATTGAATTAACATGGTGCGTGCTGCTTCAACAAGGGTTCTGTTCTTTCTCTCAACAACTCCGTTCTGTTGGGGAGTTTTAGCTGCTGCAAATTGCTGAGTGATACCGAGTGATTCATAGAACTCAGTGAGAGTCTGATTTTTGAACTCGGTACCATTGTCAGTTCTAACAATTCGAACACTGTGCTGTAGCAGTTTCTGGATCGTTCTGATAAAGGTCATAATGTTTTCCGCAGCTTCGTCTTTTGAACGGAGAAATTTTGTCCATGTATACCTAGAGAAGTCATCAACGATCACCAAAGTGTATTTGCGACCGTTGATGCTTTGTACTCTCATAGGTCCACACAGATCCATGTGTATTAGCTGCAACTGATGAGTAGATGAAGGTTCGGTTTTTGACTTGTGGGAGCTTCGCGTCATTTTGCCCATTTTTCAGGCACTACAATGATTTTCAGCGGAAGACTTTAGCAGAGGAAGCCCCTTGACAAGTTTCTTGGAGGACAAGGTTGATAGATGTTTGAAGTTCAGATGGGAGAGACGTCTGTGCCATAGGTTGTTCTGTTCAGTTGAAGCTTTGGACAGCAGACAGATGGAAGTGGTGGATTGGACGCTTTTCAGATCAATAGTGTACAGATTTGATGTTCTGTAACACGTTAATAATGTATTCCCTGTGTTGTCAAGAACACAGCATTGTTTTGCAAAGAACCTCACTTCCATCCCGCTGTCACAGAATTGTCCAATGCTCAGTAAGTTGTGTTTGAGCCCTTTGACGAATGAAACATCTTTTATTGTGACACTGGCACAGACGACGTCCCCATACCCAAGAATAGGAGATGAGGCGTCATTCCCGAATCTGACATTGCCTCCGTAGCAGTTGGTGTAGTTGCTCAAGAGGTGCTTTATTCCGGTCATGTGGGTTGAGCATCCTGAGTCTAAGTGCCACACATGACCGTCCTGCAAAACAATCAAATAGGTTTAGGTACCCAACTTGGAGTGGGTCCTTCCTTATTATCAAGAAACACCTTTTTAAATCTTGCTTTGAGTAGTGATCCAAGGTCAGCTGCTCTTTCAACAAAAGATCTATCTTTGGTGGGCTTTCCAATAGCCAGATCTGCTTTTGCAGTGTGTCTGGTTTTTGGAGTCCACCTAGCAGTTTCCAGATTTGTGGGTCTGATGTTGTGAACCCACCTTTCCATTTTAGTCCTGGTGGGTCTAAATTTGGGGACCCACCTTTCAGTTGCAGTTTTGATGGGTCTTCGATTTGGAATCCACCTTTGAGTTTCAGTTTGGATGGGTCTTCGTTTGGGGACCCACCTATCTGTTTCAGTTTTGGTAGGTCTCATCTTGGGGACCCACCTATCTGTTTCAGTTTTGGTAGGTCTCATCTTGCGGACCCACCTCTCAGTTTCAGCTTTGACGGGTCTTATCTTGGGGACCCATCTTTCCGTTTTAGATTTAGGAGGAGAGTAGACAGGTGCTTTGTGATTGAACGGTTGTTTCTTAAGTTTGGTTTTGAAAATCTCCTCCTTAGAAAGCCGATTAAAATGTTTCCTAGAATGAACTCTAAGGGCATATTTCATATCAGGAATACAAAACGTTCCCTGAGTAGTTCCTTTCTTGGTTTCTTTTTCAGGTTTGAGCTTTCTTGAAGGCTTAGATTTAACAACATTCACATCACATTCATAATTATGGGGATCTGGAACAGAATAACCATAAGCATCACTTGTATTATAAATAGAACGTTGTCTAGAAGATGTCTCAGAACTATTTAGCTTGGGACTCAAGACTGAACTACTAGAAGTTTGCTTGGTAGAGACAGAATTACAATTAACTTTGGAGTAAAAAATAGAACTAGATCTAGGGCTGGCACTGTTCTCAAATCTTTCTTTTTGCCATCTGCGATTTCCTTCCTTTTTTCCTCCACTCATTCTTCTCTTCTCCTTCCTTATTCACTTCATTCCCTGTAAACAAAGGAGAAGAGAGATGAGTGGACGAACCTTTAAAAGCATTGTTTTTCTCATGTGAGGTGTGTGAGCTGTCAGGCTTGGTCGTAGAAGGGTCTGTTTTAGCATGAAACTGCTCACTCAAATCATTAAATTTTTGAAGAAGTTCCTGCCAATTGCGCTCAAAACCTTTCTTTTCAGTTTCAAATCTCTCTCTCTCGTCATCAAGAGTTTTCTGTAGGTTTTTGAGCTTTTGAGCCATGGGAAAAATACATGGTTCCTCACCAGTTTTAGCAATACCAACTCTTGGGGGAGGGTCTAGAGGGTGTCCTATGTGAGGAATATCTTTAGCATAAGGGTCAAGGCATTCACTAAAGCAGGAAGTAGGTTTTTCTTCTGAAAGTTGTTTTTCATTTACAGAGGGATAATCACAAGAAATCGCAGGTTTTGGTTTCTTTCTCTTTTCTTCTTCTGCTTCAGCATAGTCTTCATCACTTCGAAAATACATTTTCTCGCCAAACCCTAGTCCCATGTAATCTTTGTTATAGAATTGAAGGCAATTAACTTTCTTAAGATTACGTGGGTTGGTTATGCCCAGTCCTGTTTTAGCATTGTAGAATCGGTCATCCTTTTGTTTGCTGTTAAGCAGAAAAACAGTTTGTTCAGATTGACCTCTTCTAGCAGCTAGATCTTCTAGTTCTTTTACTTTATTTAAAAGCGTTCTTCTTTTGTTATGCAAAAAATCGCATTCAGCCTTTGCTGTGCTTTTTTCCCGTTCACTGTCCTCAAATTTCTTAGTTAATTCAGCTATCTTAGGTTCAAAGCTTTCAAAATCTGAGGACACCTTTTTGACTTGATCTTTTGCAATTTCAAGTTGAATACTTAAGGAAGACTTTTGGTCTAGATTCTGTTTCAGAACTCTATGATTATTGTCTAGTCTCTCCTTTAGTTCTTTGATTAGATTGTCCTTTTCAAGTAAGGACTGCATTTGATTATTTAAAGAAGTATGAGAGGTACTTACAGAGCTTGTTGAGCACTTGCTTTCGGGGATCGCAACATCACCCTTTATTTCATCTCCCTCCACGCGTGCCATAAGGGCATAGTTGTCTTCCTCTTCCTCCTCCTCAGAAGAATCTTCTGCCCAGTTCTCATTCTCAGCAATCATGGCAGAGGTTTCTTCTTCTTTCTGCACCATCAGCATTTTCTGCTTATTCCACAGCATCTTCTGCTTGTAGAAGTTAGCATCTTTCTTCTTTGGGAGGCGGCAGTCTTTGATCACATGTCCAGGCTTGCCGCAATTATAGCATTTAGGAGCTTCTTCTGCTGATGATGCCTTCCTAGAAGATCCTTGATCATGGTTTTTCTGCTTGTAGTTTGAGGAGGAAGTTCTCAGTCTGTTGGAGGAGCTGTTCTTCTTAGCAAATCTCTTGGCAAGCAGTGCCATCTTTTTATGTAAGTCTGCTAGCTCAGCCTCTAGATCAGATTTGTCATCGTCACTCTCATCATCATCTGATTCAACCACTACCTTCTTCTTTTTCTTCTTTAGTGAAGTGGTTGTCCTTCTTGGCTGAGCATCCATTACAAGAGCTAAGGGGTTTGTGGTGTGATGATCCTCAGCACAGGCAACCTCGTTGACGAATTGCTTCAGATGTTCATAGAGTGTGCAGAGGTCAATTTCGTCCAGATCTATCCGAGATCTAACATCCTTCACTGTCTTTTCCCATGCAGGATGCAGGCTGGATAAAAATCTAATATTTAGTTCTAGATTGGACCTGAATACTTTGATCTTTCTGAGTTCATTTACCAGTTGAACAAGTCTGTTGTAAGTCTCATTCAATGGTTCTCCTGGACCTGCTTTGAAGGAGTCATAAGCGATGAGAATCGTAGTCTTCTTTGTTTTGAGGCTGATGCTTGTGCCTTGTAGCAGCTTCTCTATTTCATCCCACATTTCCTTAGCTGTCTGCATGCTATCTATGAGAACATAAACTTCATTTGGTATTGCTTGAAGGAGGTACGTTTTGGTCATAAGGTCACCACGAAGTCTGAGCTTGTCAGCTTCTGTGTATTCAGACGGCACTTTTCTCCTTATTTCTGGAAAAATAGGAGGATTGTTTTCTGGATCTCCATCAACTGAAATTAAGAGTTCAGCTGGTCCTTCAAGCAAAGATTCGAGCATCGCAGCAGAGTTCTCTTTGTGCTCGAGGAAATTTAGAAATCTGTTCCTCCACATTTGATATTCACCCTTCCTGAGGCTTGGAGGGGTACTGATGTTCCCTTGTGCATTGTATTTTGAACCCATTGCTGTACTAAACTGACCGTTCGAGAAAATTGATCAAAAGATTTTCAGAGGCAGAAAGTCGAAAAATCAGATGTCGAGATCTGAATATCGAAATCTCAGATTTCGATAAAGGAGGCTCGGTATCGAGATTTGGGCTCGAGATTAAGGATCTCGAGATTAGAGATCTCGAGATTTCAAATTTCGAGATGCTGATCTCGAGATTTGAAATGTCGAGAAGTTAATCACTCGAAATCTTAATCTGATAAGTCAAATGTCGAGACCAGATGTCGAATCCTTTTCTCGAAATCAAGATCTCGAAATCCTAGATGTCGAAATCCTCAATGTCGAAATCCTGCAACCTGTAAAAATCAGATAAACAAAATCTGAAGGTAGTTTCCTGTAGAGTTGAATGTCGAGATCTTCGTGTAAAGTTTTCAGCTCGAAAAACGTAGCAGAACCTGTGAAAAAGCAGGATGTCGACAACCCCTGCTCGAGATATCTCGAAATCTAAATTTGCGTAAAACACAATCTGAAGTATACCCTTTGATCGCTTTGAAAAGGCGATTCCAAAGGTGTAACTTTTACAATTTTTGAACAAGAAACAAAATTACAGAGCAAAAAATCGACAGAATGAACTACGTTAACAAAAACAGAGTATTCTGCAGGAGTTCTTCTGATCGTTCTCGATCGGCTCTGATACGAATTGTTAGTCCCTGTTTCTATAACAGCAATGAATAATCGATCTAACAAGGAAGATTAAACGTAAAGATGAACACAGAATAAATCACCGTAAAACCTTCTTTGATAAACCGTGGAACGTACAGCAGAATGATATGCGTAAGGCTATGAATAATAAGTACGACGTTCAGCCTTTTCCTAAATCTCGGTTCCCTTTTTATAGGCGAGGTTTAGGTTAGGCGTACCAGGCTTTTAGCCTGTTTAAATGGGCCTAACACTTGGCCTGATTTCTATCTAATTTATGCACTAATTAAGTACAAGGATTAAATATAAAGCTAATCTATGACCAACTTGATTCACAATTAAATATCTCCAACAGTGTTTTTCAGGTAAACAAATAGAAGGTTTATGAGTAATTGCAAATTCATTGCATAATATTTTTCGCATTCAACTCTTTCCACATGAAAGGTTTAGAAGTAGTATGAATATAACTCACTTTAAAATAGTTAAAATTCTAGTCATGAAATCATGTGAAAATTTTTCACATTAGATCCTTTACAGGAGGCACTCACTACAAGTGATATTTTGACATGGTGCCAGGACCTTGTTCAACCGTGATAAATAATATAATTTACACCATGATCATCAAGCATAGTTCTTCTACAAAATAAATCATGTCATCAACACTTATTATAATCACCCAGGTTATAGTTAGGCACAAGCATCAATTTTATATATTTTTTGCTATGCTTAATATTATTGTTGCAGTTATTCAATCAATTTCAAATTCTTTTTCAAGAATAGTTCCAAATATAGTTACTATAATTTAACACATAATGTCCTTATCTAGACATAAAAGAATTCATATTCATGTTGCATGTTGTGTGCACATATTTCTTTTCACCATTGTCCTTCAGGGACACACAATTGATATTATAACAATGACATCCCATTTTCGCATCAACTGCCACATTTACAGAACTTTAAACCATAATAGGAGTGCGGTCTCAAAATCATTCAATCTCAAGTATTGTCAGCCCACGTACACAATATCTTGATTTATGGGAATTCAGACCCAATATAAAATATTTTTTCATCCATAAACTTCGATCATAATTCACAAAATTTTAGGACTACAGGTCCATCGTATTTCGTCTGGCCAGACTTTATTATTATGGATTATGAGTCGATAGTTATGGGAAAATAAATCATTGACGTCAATCTAATCAATATCATTCCTGTTTCATCAAAAGTCCTCTATATGAGTCATAAAAGAGGAACTCATGTTCTGTATCATAAAGTTTCTATAACTTATCAGCTGCAGCATTTAACTTATATCATCCTCTTATAGAGGCATAAGTGACTTCCTAAAATAAAAACCAATTTTATTTGTATACACGTAATGACCGTCTAACCATGTTTCATGCATTGGTTGAACTCAATCTTTATAATCATTTCTTTCAGTCACTTTGGCAGTTTACTTATCATATTTTACACGTTTCTCTTTTAACATCAATCGATCCTTCTGGGATATTTTCCCGACATTCCAAAATATAATTATGCTTATGCCTTTATATCTCCCCCTAATGTTGGGAAATGTGCCATAATATTTTTGAAAAAGGATTTACGTACATATGGAGCCACTTCTGGGGTCCGAGTATATCATTTCTGTAGTGGGGTTTCAATGTTGGCACACTTTGACTCATTTTAACGTGTAAACTTTGGGAGTTAGTTGTTAACAAATGCCGAATTAATATAAACTAGACTTTCTTCATATATTCAAGCAACTTTCTAGCAGTTTATCTCAGGCGTAACATTCATCTTATAATGCTAGATATATTTGTGGGTTACCTTATGCTCTTCACTATATTTCATAGAAGCCGGCAAAATGGTCTTATACCACTTATCATATGTAGACATTTTAGGAGAGCATATCTTGAGACCAAACTTGATATTAACCCACATTGTGAAACTTCAAGTTCACTTATTAACTCCCATTGATCCACTTTTTAAAATACTGGGAGAATAGACGGTCTTGCCATTTTCTTGTCTAAGAAGTATTTATATATTGGATGTCTTATACGGCATTTGGTTTAAACCTGGGTTGACCTTAAATTGGTCATTTATTAAAAAATCTTAAACTTCATGCAACACATGTTTAAATTATAAGTATACATAATATAGTATGATGAAAATTATGCTACAGGCAGATATTATGGAAACACACTTTACACTGTGTTGCTATGGTCTCGAACTATCACCCAATAAGTAGATATCACTTATCAAATTACTACTCAATTCACAGTGTTTGAGTAGCTTCTTTGAGCTTTCACTCAATGCCTGAGATGTTAGCATTATTATTTATGTGCACAACTTGTTTCTAAATATAATTTGTGCTTCCATTGCTTTTTATCCTTACAATATGATTAAATTTCTAATGTGTAAGACTCTATCAAAAGTTGATAAATGTCAGGCTCTACACCACAAGTATACATGCTTCAGGCATTATATCATCTCAAAGACAAAAATTAAATTGTCTCTAAAAGTAATCTTTTATATAGAGATTTCTCACAATCACAGAAATAATAAATAGAAATCATACAAATCACTCACCTAGAGATCTATATAGATTCTAAGGATTAGATAACGCTACTATTGAAGTAACATATAAGTAATTAAATAATCAAATTTGTTAAAGAACACTTAAAGACTTGTTTCAAAGTATTCACTTGAATGAATTTCTTAAAATTTACCTTGGCATGTAATAACATATTTTCCGTTTTTGGTACCTCAGGACCTCACGATTTTAAAACACGTCCACAAGTAAGGGCTTGAGACCACACTTGTAAACACACATTATCTCGTGTGTAAGGGTTGAGGGGACTTGATATGCACTAATTAGTAGTGCATAAATGTATATTTTTATGTTTGATTGATGTGTATTGTTTATCGTTTTATTTAGTTTGTAAACATTTGTGTGATTTTAGTTGTAATTGTATTTTAATCTTCATTTGTAAGTTGTAAAGTAGAATTAGGAATTATGGTGTTGAAAAGGATGACTTAGAAGTGAAGAAAAAGGAGGTTTTACTGTCCAGGGGCAAATACCCGACCGGGTAGAAGACTTCACCCGGTCGGGTCTGATTCAACAAACGAAAATACCTGGAAAGTGCACTCACCCGGTCGGGTCCCCTACACCACCCGGTCGGGTATGACTTGACCCGGGACACTTTAACATGCCGAAGATCACCAGAACGTGGAGAATATTTGATTTTGACATGCACCCGGTCGGGTACCCGACCAAAGGTGTTGTAAAACACCTATAAATAGCCCCATTTTCCTTCACTTTTATTCATTCCTTCTTCCATACTCTTAAGCTCAGTTTAGAATAGCATTTCTTTATATTTTCTAGCTATGTTTAGTCTCCAAATGAGGAGCTAAACTTCCATTCTTGGTTTTGCTCTTGAAGCTTGTTGATTATTAAAGTTGTGAGTTATTTTCTTAACTTCTTCTCTTGATTATTAATTCTTCCCTTAATCTCATTCTATATTAATGTTGGAGGGTTGCTAAGTGACGATTAGTTAACGTTCCAACATTAATTACTACTAGAAACGATCAACGAACCGATGGTTAATCATTGGTGGTTTCATAAGTAAGTAACTTCGGTTTATTAATGCACGGTCGTGGTTAATAAACTTAAGAGGGATCAATTTTGTTGGTTAAATCGAAACCGTTGGGTTAAGGTTATCAATCTCAATTGATTTCATCAAGGAGTTAAAAAGAGTGAATGCTACTATTATATCGGTATACGATGTTGTTCTATATTTGATTAATAGTAAGGGTTATTAATGAACGGTCGTTGTTAATAACTACCCTCGATGAATTGGAGATACTCCTCGATTGAGTATTCGAGAGGGGATAAGTTATAAATATAACAAGGATCGACTAAAATATATCAACAAGTGGAAAGTAGCAAAGTCAAGTCCCTTTTATTCTTGAATTAAACACATATAGGTTGTTCATCTTAGTTTCTTAATTGAATTAAATCACTCAAAACCAAAACCCCCCTTTTAATTAGGGGTGGGCACAAAAGCCTGTAACCGTTTAACCATACCGAAAAACCGGAAAACCGTTATTTTTTTCGGTTAACCGTACCGATTTTAATTAAATCATGGTACGGTTAACCAACCGCAAGAAAAAACGGTACACGGTACGGTTATGGTTTTGAAAATAAGATATGACCGGTTAACTGCTAACCGGTATTTCAAATAATACATGCTTCGTATGTAACCAGTAAGCTAATTTAAGGTCGTTGGTCGTATATTTCAAAAAACACTACCTGGAATCCTAGATACATATGAAACAACTCGCCTACTTTTTATTCCGTAATAGTTAATAAGATTAGAACTTCATCAATTCTCAAATAACTTTGATACCGGAGTATTAAATAGAAAGTTCAATATTAATCTTATTAATCTAGCTTAAGTCGTACACAAATATAACGAAGTTTATATTTGCTGGAGTTTGTAATATATGTGACTCTGTCAACTTATTGAATTATATTTATAGTAGAATAGACATTGACTTGACTATGAATAAACTATAAAGTTTAGATAAATGTGATTGATACCTAAATATGGATAAAGTTTTAGAGAAATGGAAGTATTTTAGATTTTAGATACGTCATTATTATAGTTTGTAGTATTATAATTATAGTTTGTTGGAGTTTGTATTATAGCATCTTGTTAAGTTTGCAATATTATAATTATATACGTGATGTATTATTTTAATTCCTGCATTTTTTGGGAAGTTTCTATTCATATTTGATTTTACCGTTAATATTTTGTGGTTTTATGGTTTTTTTTGCGGTTAACCGAAGTTATGGTTAACCGATACTCGGTTAACCGAAGTGATGGTTAACCGATACTCGGTTAAAAAATAGTAACCGGTTTCTTGGTTAATCGAAAGTTGGTTAACCAAAACCCGGTTAACCGACCATGCCCACCCCTACTTTTAATTACTAGTTTCATAAAAAGAAAATCATTCCTTTCCCTGTGGATACGAACTCTACTACGCTATACTACGTATAAGTGTTTAGTATTAAAATTATTTTGACGCACCGTGACAAAGTGCTCGTCAAATTTGGCGCCGTTGCCGGGGAGAGGCAATTAATTTTTCTTTTTATTTTATTTCAAGAAAAATAAAAAAAAATTATATAAAGTTTTCTAATAAAAAAAAATTATATAAAGCTTTGTTTGAGTATATGGTAAAAACCCGATCCATAAACCAACTCACCTACCAAACAAACCCCGAAATAGAAAAAACTCTCGAGCGGTTAAAAAGTAAATTCTCAAGTACCGACTCGGGGGAATCCTCAAGTGCTAGTTCCCAATCTAGCGAGTCCGAGGAGCCAATATCAATGGCTCTTGAAACAAGAACGCTGAGGGAGCTCACAGCTCCCAATCTAAACCAACAACCCTATGTATCACCTTCCCAACTCTTGATGCGGGTGCTACATTTGAGTTAAAATCCGGACTCATACATCTACTTCCATCTTTCCACGGGCTAAGAGGAGAGGATCCGAATAAACATCTTTCGGAGTTCCACATCGTTTGCACAAGCATATGCCCGAACGGTGTTACCGAGGAGCAAATTAAGTTGAGGGCCTTCCCATTCTCCCTCAAAGACACCGCCAAAGATTGGCTATTCTATCTTCCCTCGGGAAGCATAGACACTTGGGCGGCCATGAAGAAGAGCTTCCTCGAAAGGTATTATCCTGCCTCAATCTCCTCATCTCTAAAGAAACAAATCAGCAATGTGGAGCAAAAAGATGATGAATCGTTCTACGAATTCTGGGAACGATTCAAGAAACTTTGTGCGAGCTGCCCGTATCACGGCTACTCGGAGCAAGACCTCATCCTTTACTTCTATGATGGTCTTTGCGATGATGATAGACGGATGATCAATGCTGCATGTGGAGGAGGAATAGTCAACAAAACTCCTTCTCAAGCTAGGAATCTTATCTCGGAGTTGGCCGAAAATTGTAGACACTATGATCGGCGGTCAACAAAGAGAGTCATGGCGACGGAATCCAACAACTCGTTGGAGAGTCAAGTAGCCAGCTTGACTTCTTTGGTTAAAGATTTCCTCTTAAATCCAAAAACCCAAGAAGTCAAGGTCTGCGGCATCTGTTCAACACAAGGGCATCCCACGGACTCTTGCCCAACTCTACAAGAGGAGAACTCCGAGCAAGTCAATGCTTTGGGGTTCCAAGGCCAAAGGAGGTACGATCCTCACGGCAACACCTACAATCCAGGATGGAGGGATCATCCAAATCTAAGGTACGGAAACTCTCAACCCCCTCAACAATCAAACCCTCCTCCTCAACAATATAAACAACAAGGCCAAACATCAAACTCAAACATGTCCACCGAAGACATGATTCGAGCACTAGCCATGAATATGACTACGATGCAACAAAGTGTGGCCCAATTTCAAGAAACAACAAAGTCTAGCATCCATAACTTGGAAAGCCAAATGAGCCAAATCTCAAATGTCGTGAGTAGGCTAGAATCTCGGGATTCGGCAAAACTCCCATCTCAAACGGAGCTGAATCCAAGGCAACAAGCTCATGCGGTCACTTTGAGAAGTGGCAAAGAATTGATTATGGCTAAGGCAAAAGCAAAGAGCCATGTGGGAGAAGAGGAGGAGGAGATCTTGATGCCAAGCACAAACCCTCAAAATGAAGAGGAAAAAGAGGAGGAGATCACACCTCAAAGAAAGTTCCCACCACTCGACTCATATGAGCCGGTGCCACCTTTTCCGGAGGCTCTCAAGGATAACCGAAAATACAACAATGACAAAGACATCTATGAGACCTTCAGCAAATGTGAGGTAAATATCCCTCTTCTCAATTTAATAAAAGGTGTTCCTAGGTTTGCAAAGTTTTTAAAAGAACTTTGCACAATTAAAAGGAAACACAAGTTGAATGGCAAGCATAAAATCCAAGTAAGTGAAAGAGTGTCGGCCGTTTTTCAAAAGAAACTGCCTAAAAAGTATAGTGATCCGGGAATGTTCACTATACCATGTAAACTTGGAAATTCTAGTTCTTCTAGGGCTATGTTAGATTTGGGTGCATCAATCAATGTCATCCCATATTCTCTATATAAGTCCCTAGAACTAGGACCTTTACATGAGACGGGGGTCGTTATCCAACTTGCCGATAGATCCAATGCCTACCCCAAAGGTGTGGTAGAGGATGTTCTCGTCATGGTGGATAATTTAATCTTTCCCGCTGATTTTTACGTTCTTGAAATGGAGAACGATAAAAATGCAGTCCCAATTTTACTAGGCAGACCTTTTTTGAAAACGGCCAAGGCAAAAATTGACGTTTTTAGTGGAGTGTTAACCATGGAGTTCGATGGCGAAAAAGTCGAATTTAATATCTACGACTCCATGAAATACCCCACTGATAATCACTCTCTTTTTGCGATTGACACTTGCGACACTTGGGTCCAAGATGTATTGGAAATTGAGGGAAAGGATGAGGTACTAAGCTCAATTGAAAACGACATAGAGGATTTTACATTGGAATACTCTATGTCAAATAACATGAAGGTTATGGTGGCGGAGTTAAATCAACTCCCACTTTTTCCACCGGGCTCTAAATCCCTCCCACTAATCATTCCAAGCGAGAAGCCGCTACCATCTGTTTTGCAGGCACCGAAGGTGGAATTAAAACCACTCCCTGAAAATATGAAGCATGTGTTCTTGGGTGAAAATCAAACTCTACCGGTGATTATTTCTAATGCCCTGTCCCAAGAACAAGAAGAAAGATTGATCGCGGTCCTCAAGGAATATAAATTGGCCATTGGATGGTCTATTGCCGACATCAAAGACATTAGTCCATCCACATGCATGCACATGATCTTGCTCGAAGACGAGGCCAAAGCGGTGAGACAACCGCAACGAAGATTGAACCCACCCATGATGGAGGTGGTGAAAAAGGAGGTGATCAAACTGCTTCAAATGGGAATCATCTTTCCCATTTCCGATAGCAAGTGGGTGAGTCCTACTCAAGTGGTGCCAAAGAAGACCGGAGTAACGGTCATTGAAAACAAGGATGGCGAGATGGTACCCACCCGAGTTCAAAACGGGTGGCGAGTTTGCATTGACTACCGAAGACTCAATTCGGTGACTAGAAAAGACTTCTTTCCATTGCCTTTCATTGATCAAATGCTAGAGAGGTCAGCAGGGCACAAGTTCTATTGTTTTCTCGATGGTTACTCCGGGTATTTCCAAATACCAATAGCCTCGGAGGACCAAGAGAAAACAACTTTCACATGTCCATTTGGCACTTTTGCCTACCGACGAATGCCCTTTGGATTATGCAACGCACCGGGCAACTTTCAAAGGTGCATGATGAGTATATTTTCAGAATTTGTGGAGGTATTCATGGAGGTCTTTATGGATGATTTCACAATCCATGGGGACTCTTTTGACTCTTGCCTCTATCACCTCACTCTTGTGCTAAAAAGTTGCATTGAATCCAACCTTGTGCTGAACTCTGAAAAATGCCACTTCATGGTAGAACAAGGGATTGTTCTTGGGCATGTGATCTCATCAAAGGGGATCGAGGTGGACAAAGCAAAGATTGATGTGATTCAAACCGGGACATCACAAATGTACGGGACATCCGCTCTTTCCTCGGTCACGCGGGTTTCTATAGGAGATTCATCAAGGATTTCTCTAAAATTTCATCTCCTCTATGCAAACTTTTACAAAAGGAGGTGGAATTTGATCTAAATGATGAATGCAAAGAGGCTTTTGACACTTTGAAAGCAAGATTGGTGACTGCCCAATCATACAAGCTCCCGACTGGTCTCTTCCTTTTGAGATCATGTGCGACGCAAGTGACTATGCGGTGGGGGCTGTTTTAGGCCAAAAAGTCAGAAGAGCCTCTTATGTCATCTACTACGCCTCATCAACCCTCAACGAAGCCCAAAAAAACTATTCCACCACCGAGAAGGAAATGCCAGCGGTAGTCTTTGCTTTGGAAAAGTTTCGTTCCTACCTTCTTGGAACGAAAGTTATTGTCTACACCGACCATGCCGCTCTCCGATTCCTTATGACAAAGAAAGAAGCTAAACCAAGACTTATTCGATGGGTCCTTCTATTGAGTGAGTTTGATATGGAAATTAAAGACAAGAAAGGAGCGGAGAACTTGGTGGCCGATCATTTAAGCCGCCTCATTCCTCACACAGACATCAAAGACCTCCACACAAACCTCATCAAAGGCGAATTCCCGGACGAAACTCTCTTCTCCATCAAAGTGACACAACCATGGTACGCTAATATCGTGAACTTCCTCGTTTCCGGCAAATTTCCTCCACAACTCTCAAAATCTCAAAAAGAAAAATTAAGAATGGATTCAAGACTCTATGTGTGGGATGAGCCATATTTGTGGAAGCATTGTAAGGATCAAATAATCCGAAGATGCATCCCTGAATATGAGATAGCCCACATCATAGAGTTTTGTCACTCTTATGCTTGTGGAGGACATTTCGGTCCGAAACGAACGACAATGAAGATACTTGAAAGCGGTTTTTGGTGGCCGAGTCTATTTCGGGATGCACACGGCTTTTGTCAATCTTGTGACAATTGCCAAAGAGCGGGAAACATTTCCAGGAGGAACGAGGTGCCACAAAACCCCATGCTTTTCTGTGAGATTTTCGATGCATGGGGTATCGACTTCATGGGCCCTTTCCCAAATTCCCAAGGTAACATATTAATGGGTGGAGGCCAAAGAAACAAAAACTGATGATGCCAAGGTGGTGGCTAATTTTCTAAAAACACACATATTTTCAAGGTTCGGGGTCCCTCGAATTTTAATAAGCGATCGAGGCACCCATTTCTGTAATAAAATTGTGGGACCCCTACTGAAAAAATATGGCGTGAGTCACAAGATTTCTAGAGCCTACCACCCTCAAACCAATGGCCAAGGCGGGACCATACAAAGTGGTCAAAACATATCCACACGGGGCGGTGGAAATTCAGGACCTGGAGACGGGAGAGGTGCTGAAAGTAGACGGACAAAGATTAAAACCCTTCTTTGAGGGTTTTCAACCCAAAAACGTGGAAGTCATAGACCTCTCTGAACCGGTCTACGAATGAGGAACAACAGAAGATATCGTCGAGCCACGACGTTAAATAAAGTGCTTCTTGGGAGGCAACCCATGCACGGTATGTCGTTCTTTCTATTTTTTATGTTGAGTGTGTGTGTAAAAAAAATGATTGGGATTGGACCCGGCCGGGTATATATCCTAACCCGGTCGGGTTACCTCTTAAAAACAAAGCACCCGACCGATCGCCCGGGCGAGACAAGAGCAGATCAAGAAATAATCAAATGCCCGACCGGGTAGACCCTTATACCCGTCCGGGCAACCCAGCAAAAACTCTCTGCCTCGGGTGAACAGCTTACGCCCGACCGGGTCAGTCACTATACCCGGCCGGGCAAGCCAATAAAAAGTTTCTGCCTGCGATGAACAACTTACGCCCGACCGGGTAAAATACCCCACCCGGCCGGGCGGTCGGGCAAACGCCAGATAAGGGTGCGAGCAGCCTACCTTTCTTCCCCATTTCCTTCTCCCCCAATTTCAAATCCTCTCCCAAACCCTCCATTGTTGAACGTCAAAAGCTCCAAAACCTCACCATTTTCACACCAAATCCATCAATTAACTCCATTTTCTTCATCTCCTCACTTCCTTCTTCATTTCTATACCCATAAAAACCCCCAAAACTTTCCAAATCAATCCAACCCACAAAACCCTACCCAAACTCGAAAATCCCCCTTTTTGAGCACTCAAGGTCCGAACTAAACCCACAAAACCCTTAACTAATACCATATTCTTGCTCTCCTCATCATCCTCTTCAAAACCATACCCATAAAAACCATCCAAGCTTCACCCAACCAAAACATGGAGCCTTATGCTGAACCCCATGGTCATGAAGACATGGACGCCGACATCCCCGAGCAAACTCAAAACCCCCCACTACCCGACTTCTTTCAACAACTTTTGGAGGGTCAACAACAACTGCTTACAGGGTACAATCAAATGAACACAAACTACATGGCCATGGATACCGGCTCAACCAAATACAGGAGGAGCAAAGGGCGGGTTTTCAAGGGTTGGAGGAGCTCCGGGAAGCCGACATGCATCGGTATGAAGAAGATCAATGTAGATTCTATGGACCTATGTACTCTTACATGGCCCAGCAAGGATCTTTTCAGACCATGGCGAACCCCCCTACACCACCCTCGTGGTATGACCCCACTCATTGGGGTAACTTTGGAGGATCTAGCTCCGGGGATGGAGGGTACGATGGCGGAGATGGTGGGGACACATACATGGGAGATGGCGGGCATGGGAGCGGCTTCGGAGGCAGCTACTACGGCGGAGAAGGCGGGCACTAGGGACCGTGCTTGGCCTAAGTGTGGGGGAGGGACTCTTATGGTATGTATTTTCATTTATTCCCTTTCACTACGCATGAATTTCTTTTACCATTGGTTTTCAAAAAAAAAAAGAATAAGTAAAAGAAAAGAAATGCTAGTTAGGTTGAAAACCCAACAAAATGGGCAATCTAAGCAAAAAAGGGCTTATAAAAAAATGAGTGAGTTGGGGAGAATGGAAAATGAAAAGAGATGCTAGGATGAAAACCTGAAAAAGGCTCCTAGGCAAAATGAGAGATATGAGAGAAATATATTTGTTCTTGCAGGCACTCATTTCATCTCCTTGGAGGAAAAGAAGAGTCAAGAAAAAGAGGAAGAAGAAGAAAGGAGGAGAAGAGAAGATGAGCACTAGAAGGCCATAAAACCCAAGATAATATTTGTACTTAAAACTCATATTTTATCATTGGTGGTCTTTGTGCTTTTATCTTGTAAAATTGTTGAAACTTTGAAAAACTTAAACACTTGTGAACATTTGACTTTACTCGAGGACGAGTAAAGAAACTAAGTGTGGGGGAGTTGATACGCTTGTAATTTCCATTTGTATGTTTGTGTTTTTAATTAGTTTTGATTGATTTTTACTTTGGAAATTACACACTTTTGGTGTAATAGTTTAGTTTGTTAAATTCTTGTAAATTATTTAGATTAGGTTTATTCTGAGCTCAAACAGGTCTTGATCAACTCAAAGGAGAGTTGGTGAACCCCAAAAAGTGGAAGGAAGGTGCAAAAATAAAAAAGAAAGAAGATCCTGATTTTTTTGGTCTATACCCGGTCGAGTATGACCTATACCCGATCAGGTATCTTGTTGAAATTTCAAATCGGATCAGATCCGAAGACAAAGGATCATGCAGCGAAGATTCGGACCATGATTGAATGTCCATACCCGATCGGGTACACCGACACACCCGATCGGTTATCTCTTCAAAAACAAACTTGAATTCGGTCGAGTATTCCCCGGATCTGAAGTTATAAGCATACTCGACCGGGTACAAAGGCATACTCGATCGGGTATGCTTATGAAATTTAGGCAATGATCGATCGAGTATACCTCGAATTTGAGGTATTACACATACCCAATCGGGTACCTTGTATATACCCGATCGGGTACCCGAGCTGCATCTCAAAAGCCTATAAATACACCCCCTTTCCTTCACAATTAGATATCCAAATCCTTTATACATCTAAGCTCAGTCTAGAATAGTTCTTTCTTTATATTTTTCATCATGTTTAGTCTCCAAATGAGGAGCTAAACTCTTCCATCTTGGTTTTGCTATTTTGAAGCTTAATGATTTGTAAGTTGTGAGTTATTTTCTTTAATCTTCTTCCTTGAATATTAATTCTTTCCTATTCATATTTCATGTTAATATTTTGAACATTACTTAAAGTATCAACTAGTTTTGTTTCTTATATTAATTATTACTAGAATCAATCGGTTAATACGCTTGTTATTAATCCGGTTCTTTCAACAGTAGTAAACTTGGATTATTAATGCATGCATCTCATTGTTAATATGTCAAGGGGAATTAATTATATTGATTAAACCAATAAACCGCTTGTGTTGAGGTTATCAATCTCAATCGTTTTCATCTTAAGTTTATTGCTACTATCAAGTTAATATACGGCGCTTGTTCTATATTGACTCGATAGTAAGTTTTATTAATGAACGCATCTCGTTATTAATAACTACCCTCGATGAACTGGATATACAACTCGATTGAGTATTCGAGAGGAAGATAGTTAAAGATATAACCGGGATCGACGAACATTTCATTAAGTGGATAAAAGCAAAACCAAGTCATCATCTCTATTAATTTAACCATATAAGTCGTTCATCTTAGTGTTAATTAAATTAAATTAAATCAAACTCAACCCCCCCCCCCTTTGTTACTCATTATATAAAAGAAAAGTATTCCTTCCCCTGTGGATACGAACCTTACTTCGTTATACTACGTATAATCATTGTATTGTATTTATTTAGAGTGCACCTCACGACAAGTGCACGTCAAAAGCAAGCATGTCTTCAAGTTCCTTTATTTTATTTCTCTCTTGTTTTAAAGAGGAAATTTGCTCATTAATTTTAGTGCATTGTTTGGTAATTAAAAAGTTTAGATTACTTACCTCATTCTCAATAGATGTAGAACTGTTATCTTCTTCAGAACAATCATTATCACTTTCAACATCGACAAGTCAAATCATCAGTGCCAAATTTTCTGGCTCGCTGTCATCAGAATCTTCCAGCCAGTGGTCATGTTCAATCATCAAATCAAGTCCTTGCTCCTTGTGCTTAGCAAGCTATGCCTTCTGCATGTAATAGTTGAAGTCTTTCTCCTTCGCAGATCTGCACTCCTTGCCAAAGTGACCAGGTTTGCCGCATTTGCTTACTTGTTGGATGATGATGATGATGATGAACCTTGTGAACTTCTTATTCATCTTCTTTATATGATTTGTCAGCAAAGTCAGTTCTTTCTTCAGCTCATTGATTTCAGGGTCAAATCAGACGAGTTCTTTTCTTCATCGGATGAATCAACTTCAAGAGTGATTTTAGGTGCTTTATCTCTCTTCTTCTTTTCAGTAGACAGAAGGCGCTTTATCTCTCGTCTTCCTTTCAGTAGACAGAAGAGCAAGAGAATCAACAATGTTCTTTTCTTTTGAAGTTTTCACCTTTTCAAGCACATCCTCAACAAAATTTCTTAGATAATCATAGACATTGTGAATGGCGAGCTCATCTAGGTCCTTATTTTGTCTGATTCGTTTAGCAATATTCTTCCATTCTGGTCTAAGAGATCGTAGAAAGCGCAGATTAACTTTCATGTTGTTCTTGCGAATGTTGATTTTCCTCATCTCGTTAAGGACTGTCAGGTATTCCTGGCATGTATCCTCCCATTCTTCATTAGCTCTTGCAGAAAACGAGTCATAAGCAATAATAGTGTGAGCTCGCTTAGTCTTTATGCCAACATCACTTCCTTACATAATTTGACGAATCTCATCCCACGTATCTTTGACAGTCATGAGACTGTCAATTTGCATAAACAGTTCATTGGGGTAGATTGTATCGGATATGTAGTAGCAAGAAGATCATCTTTAGCTCTAAGCTTTTCAGGTTTAGTATACTTGTCTTCATTCTTGGCCACTCTCTTTGGAGGTGTAGGAGGATTATTTGTTGTATCTCCAGGAAGATCAACCCGGTATTCAATGGGTCCTTCATTAAAACAAATATTTTTACCATTATCCCTGCTTTGGATGAAATTGAGAAATCTGGCTTTCCGGACAGGAAATTTGCCTAGCTCTCCTGAGAATAGGAGGCCTTGAATCACTCCCCATAGTATAAGCTTCCATGGTAAAGGATTGACTGTCGTTGATTGTGGGCGAGATCTATTCTGGCAGATTAAGAATTCAATGTTGCTATAGAAGTGGATTTTGGACTTGCAATCAAAGAGATCTCGGGTTGACTCGAAATAGAGAAACTCGACAGAAGAGAATTTTGGATTTTGATCTCGGGTGTAGCTTCGAAATTGATGATCTTAGGCGAGCTTTGCAGATAAGATCTCGAGTGGACTGATTTCGGGTGTCCAAAATTTTCTAGATGCCGAAATTTGATGCTCGGAATCAGGAGAATGGACGAAATCAATGAAATAGGGTACACGAATAAATGGAAACTCCAGAACCTAGGTATGCTTCCATGATCTTTTCTTCTCTTTTGCAGCAGCCGATATACAGAAATACGAAAACTTTTAAGAACAATTCCAGAAATAATTCAACCAAAACTTGTGATTTTGATCAAATTAATTCCTTCAAAAATTCTTAGATATATGACGAACAATATATACGCCTCTGCTTTGATACCAATTGTGAATTCCCAGATCAACAGTCGATTAACTTCTAAATAATAATATGGAGAATTGATGTAGAAGAAGAATAATCAATTAATAGATGAATGGCAAGCTCATCTACGTCCTTATTTTGTCTGATTCGTTTAGCAATATTCTTCCATTCTGGTCTAAGAGATCGTAGAAAGCGCATATTAACTTCCATGTTGGTCTTGCGAATGTTGATTTTCCTCATCTCGTTAAGGACTGTCAGGTAGTCCTGGTATGTATCCTCCAATTCTTCATCAGCTCTTGCAGAAAACGAGTCATAAGCAATAATAGTGTGAGCTCGCTTAGTCTTTATGCCAACATCAGTTCCTTGCATAATTTGATGAATCTCATCCCACGTGTCTTTGGCAGTCATGATGTTGTCAATTTGCAAAGGGCGTTCATTGGGATAGATTGTAGCGGATATGTAGCAGCAAGAAGATCATCTTTAGCTCTAAGCTTTTCAGGTTCAGTATACTCGTCTTCATTCTTGGCCACTCTCTTAGGAGGTGTAGGAGGATTATTTGTTGTATCTCCAGGAAGATCAACCCAGTATTCAATTGGTCCTTCATTAAAACAAATATTTTTACCATTATCCCTGCTTCTGATGAAATTGAGAAAACTGGCTTTCCGGACAGTAAATTCGCCTAGCTCTCCTGAGAATAGGAGGCCTTGAATCACTCCCCTTAGTATAAGCTTCCATGGTAAAATATTGACTGTTGTTGATCGTGGGCGAGAACTGTTCTGGCAGATTAAGAATTCGATGTTGCTATAGAAGTGGATTTCAGACTTGCAATCAAAGAGATCTCGGGTTTACTTGAAATATAGAAACTCGACAGAAGAGAATTTTGGGTTTGGATCTCGGGTGTAGCTTCGAAATTGATGATCTCGGGCGAGCTTTGCAGATAAGATCTCGAGTGGACTGATTTCGAGTGTCCAAAATTTGCTAGATGCCGAAATTTGATGCTCGGAATCAGGAGAATGGACGAAATCAATGAATTTGGGTACACGAATAAATGGAAACTCCAGAACCTAGGTATTCTTCCGTGATCTATTCTTCTCTTTTGCAGCAGCCGATATACAAAAATACGAAAACTTTGATGAACAATTCCAGAAATAATTCAACCAAAATTTGTGATTTTGATCAAATTAATTTCTTAAAAAATTCTTAGATATACGACGAACAGTATATACGCCTCTGCTCTGATACCAATTGTGAATTCCCAGATCAACAGTCGATTAACTTCTAAATAATAATATGGAGAATTGATGTAGAAGAAGAATAATCAATTAACAATCAATATCGTATATTCATAATGATAGGGCAAGAATACATGATATACATGTTACATGTTGAGAGAGAAAAACTAAAGTGATGCTCTAGCAGAATGATATGTGCGAAAATATTGTGTAGAGACTTAGGCATGTTCGAACCCCTCTACCTTTATTTAGGGGGTGTTTGGATCCGATTCTTAAAACTGCTTCTGCTCCTCTAGGGAGCAGATGCAGAAGTTGGAGCGTTTGGGTGAAAATGCAGAAGTGATTCTGGTGTTCTAATTTACTCCTAGAATCAGTTTTTTTTAGAAGTTGGGGGGGGGGGGGGGGGGTAACAGCTTCTGAAAACTGATTCTGATTCTGCTTTTGCTTTAAAAAAGAAGCAGAAGCAGAATCAGTTCCAAACATCCCCTTATTTAGGCGTGTGGGTCCATTAAAATAAAAAGCCCACTTCTCTCTCAACAAAAAGTCTGCTAATACTAGACTTAATTAACAAAGATAAATACAATAAATAATGTTCTAACCCTCGATCTTTACGTGGAAACACGGAAGAGTGAAAATCACAAGATTTTCTGGGCTAATGTCCAAGCCTCTCTCGTTCTCATTAATACTCTCCTCACCATTGTTACATAATACAAGCTCCCATTAATGGATATTCAAGCTATTCTAGAGAGAAGTAAGCATGAGAAAGAAGAAGCATCTAAAGAGTCATCCCTAAAATGGAGGGAATTCCTTCTATTTATAGGAAAACCGGGGTGAAGATAAAATCTATCGTAATGGACCAAATGGGCTGAAATGGGCCTCATCGATCGGACTCCATGTTGGGGTAATACCTTGGGCCCTTGAACAGTAGTAGGCCGAGATAATATACATCAACACACGCTTTTCAAATTGTTATACTCCATAATTTTTTTAATTATGGTTCTTCATTTTTGGAATGTTCATAATGAATAGAGGGAGCATGAGGAATTGTGGGTATGAGATACGTTCCACTGAAACAACGACGTTAGGGTTTTGAAAGAAAAAAACCCGCTTATATTAATATCATTAAGATTCGGATCATTACAAAAAACTCAACGAGATTGACACTGAAAACAACTATCGGCAACCACATTATATCTACCCAATGCAATTCTAGAGCTCGGCTCAAGTGCATCTCCTTACATTGGCATAGATTTGACCATAGGTTCCAAACCATATATCACATCATCAATTTCCGACGTCATGTTCACCCATGCAATTCTAGAGCTCGGGCTCAAGTGCATCTCCTTACATGGGCTGAACCTAAACCTTATGTCTACCCAATGCAATTCTAGAGCTCGGGCTCAAGTGCATCTCCTTACATTGGCATAGACCCCAATTTCTAAGCACTCGTTACGCCTAGAATTGAGATATCAATAATCTATTTTGGGACATCCATACGGACTGCCCACTCATGATCTTAGCATCATATTACATCAATTTAGTCACTTGAATCACAATCAAGTACATCAATTGCAATCAAATCCTCAGAGAAAATTCCTTAACAATTACAAACAATCATTAACTAGTATTTCAATACTATTAAGATTATTCATATCAATCATATATTCCATTTGTAAATCCCTACATATTTAGAGATATGTAGCAGCAACTTAATCATCCAATCTAATACATAAATAATCATTTATGTATCTACACAATTCACACATGAGTAAAAATGCCTATTTCACACAATAGTTCATTTAACTCCATTTTTATCAATATGATTCCAAATCATTTCTAATTTCATTCCTTATCTAGTATATCGATATTTCATCAATAATCAGTCATTATAATCCATGAAAAACATGATTTAGACATTTAGGTAATCTCATGCTTAACCTACAAGTTGTAAGCAACTAGATGTCGATCTCACCTTAATTGAGCTTTGAATTGTTCCTTCTCAACCCAATGCTCAAGATTCAGCCAAGGGAGTTTGAGAATTGATTCCTTGTTATAAATGGGTGTTAAACATCCTCCTCAAGGTGCTATCTCAACTCCTAACCGAAGACACGAAAACAATCCCTAGAACGGGTGTTTTTCGGCGAATTCGTTCCCTAACCTTTCAAGGTTTTGACTAGGTTAGTATCTAACCTTTTCATCAATGAAGTAACCTTATGATAACATTTTTATATACTTGAAATAGTGCATAATAGTTCTTCAATCATTTATATTATTTAGACAATAGAAAGAATTTTTTTTGGATTCAAACATACTTTGAATGCAAAAACGTATTCTGCGAGGTATCGTTTTCCTTCGATGATTTGGAGGTCTTAAACTGCTCCAATTGATGCAAAACGCACCTCTATAGATTCCTTATCTTGAGATATTTCTTTTGTCACCTCACACACCTTATTTGGATGAGTATTTCTCAAGATACGAACCAAATAGTGAACTCCACGAACTGGGAATTATCCCTGTGACCAACTCTCCTATCTCCCTCTCTTTTGATTGTGAGGCTCTCCCTTCTTTCTTATCCCTTTGAGTTCGAATGGGGGTGAGGGGGAGGTGTTTAAGAGTCCTCTCAATCATGCTAGGAGAGTATGTGGTGCACAAAAAGAGGGTAAGATGTTTGATTGCAATCAAACATGGGGTGGTCCTCCTCTTTTATTTCTTTTTTGTATTGTTTGAGCTCTCAGCTCAATAGGTCTGCCCCATTTATGTGTTCTAACTTATTCTCCTTGTTTTGCAGGTTCTAGGAAGGTGCGGGGCGCACTATTGTTTTTATCTTTTGTCATAAGATGTACTTTTTGTACTCATCCCAATTTATTTAGATCAAGTCAACCTTCTACATCATATTATTGATCTCTAATATGTGTAGGATGGTCCCAATAATTTATATGATGTACTCCCTCCGTCCCTTAAAGGTTTGCCATGTGTTGACCGGCACGTAGAATAATAAAGTAAAAACTGTGTGATAGAAATTTGTGCAGAGGAGAGAGAAATAACAGGAGCCACAAATTGATTGATTAAAAGGGAAAGTGGCAAAGTTTTTGGGACAACCAAAAAAGGAAAGTTGACAAAGTTGTAAGGGACGAAGGGAGTATAATCATAAAAGAAGACCCTACTTCCAATATTTAGCTTAATAATGCCAAAGATGGGACCATAGACATTTGTATTCTTCTCCAATCATTCTATCACTTATTTGTGACATTAGTATTCATATAGCTGGGCTACTAGCCGTGTGGGTTACCCTCCAGTGGGTCTAGGACGCCATTCTTGAATAATTGCTATTTTTAGCAGGTTAGACCCAAAATAACATTTGGGCTGCCCGACCGTTCTTACTTTGTATCGAGGGGTTATATATCTTTATTTAAGAATGTTGGGCCCCAATATCAATAAGATGGCCCAATTAATTATTCGGAAGTCCATTACTATTATACGAGCCCAAACAGTAATATGATTAATCACACGTTACGTAAAACTTTAATCGTTTTACAATTGTTCGATAATAGGGAAGTTCAATACATAAGCTTTGAAATTTAATTTGAATTTCAAGGACGTTCGAGTGCGGTGTCACATCAACAATAGAGAAGCAGATCATGGAGAGGGAGAGCGTGATAACGACCTCGCTCTCACTTTCGCTCCAAATCATTCACCTGATAAGAAACGATGCAAGCCGCCTACCGGAAAGACAAACTCTAGACGGAAGCTAGGGAAAAGAGCACTTATACGCTAAGAGCATCTCCAATGCAAAAATGTGAACTGTGCATACGTGGCATAAGAAATAGCCAATTAAAAAATAACAAATAGAATATCTCTCTCCTTCTTTCCACGGTCTTATATGTTTTTCGTAAGTTTTTCTTAACAATGTCAACCACAATGTCTACATCGAGAAACGTCAAAAATTTAATCATTTGTGTCTATCTCTCTCATGCCACATGTGCACCGTGCACATTGTATCATTGGAGATGCTCTAAGGACTAGGCTGTCTGGATCATCGTCAACATATTTCAATAGAATTTTATGAAATTACATTACAACAACATTAAGCTAGACCGACGCTAAATTTTAGGGATATTTACCTAAATAGGAGTAAATAAAAGGATAATTGCAACAATAGGGGTTTAAAGTTTAAATTCCCAAAATAGGACTAACTCTTCCTATTCTACCCTTTCCTTTGTCCTTGATAATAGGATTTTTAAACAATCATTATAAAATATAAAAAAAATCAAAAAAATTGTAAAAAAATAATTAAAAAATATATAGACCTCAACCACCACATCCGGTCGCCAGAAAAGATTGCCAAGTTGGGGAAAAAATGTCATCATGATGTCAATTTTGAAGAGAAAGCAAGAGAAAGCTGGATATTTTCAAAGAGTAAAAATGCCATCTTTATGGCATTTTCAGAGAAATTTGGCATTTTTTACACAAGATGGTATTTTTTCCGGCGACCGGAGTCGGTGGTGCTGGGAGGCAGAGGGCGCGTTGATAGTGACATACATATTTTTTAAATATTTTTTAGGTATTTTATTATATTTTTTGGACTTTTTTAAATTTTTTTAAATAATTTATTTATTATTTTTAATTTTTGTATTTTTTATTTTATTTTTTCACGTTTTCATTATTATTTTATAAATATTTTATTATTTTATATTTTTTTATAAATAAAATTATGATTTTCTTATTAATAAAATAAATCTATTGGAAATTATAGGAAGAGGGTAGAATGGAAAGAAGATATATATATATTAGTCCTATTTTGGGAATAAAAGAATTGTACTCCTAGTGTTGAATTTTGGGCTTATTTTACTCCTATTTAAGGCTAATACCCGTAAATTTTAAGGAGGTAAATGACATTATGAAATGTGAGTGTGTTTAATAAAAATGGGGGTGTGAATGCTATTTTCCCTATATTAAATTCACCCGAACTTTTAAAAGTGTATATTTTGGACCTTTGGTGGGCTATTTAGGGGTGGGCGCGGTCCGGAACGGTCCGATAAATTGGTAAAACCCGTAATGTATCCGTGTGGTTTTTAACGGTTCGGTACGATCCTGTTCCAAGGATAGAACCGTTCGGTACCATGTCGTTTCGGAACGGTACAAAACGGTACGGTACAATGTCAAACACATGCTAAATTTTTTGAACAAATCTTGCAATTAGTAGATATCATCACATCAACCAAACTCACATGAAATGTTGAAATAAATACAAGAAATTGCATACATAGTACTAAAATTCACAAATACACAAATAGTGCAACACAACTAAGAAAATGTATAACAAAACGATGACGCACGAGATAAATATCATTTTTAATTTACTAAGTTCATGTGAAAATATAAAAACTAATATCATCTAATTGTTGAATATAATAGAAATCTTCAACATTCTTCTTCTTCGTTCTAGGTTAAATGTTACTCCGTAGTTCTAATTTAATTTATAGTTGAACCTTGAGAGCTAAGATTTAAACCATATTAATTAAGTTGTAAAAAAATGCACAAACATGATACAACAAAAAGTTATGTACACTACATTACTAGAAATAAATAATCATTAATGATTTCTAAAATTTTAATATTCTTTCAATACATACCAAAATATAACATAAATTATCTAAAAAGAAAAACTAACAATATATATATATATATATATATATATATATATATATATATATATATATATATATATATATATATATATATATATATATAACACATTTTAGATATCTTAGAGACACATGAATACATACTCAGGGTATAAAATTGTTGGTCTAGAACTATTGATATAGAAAAAATATAAAAAATTCAAATGCATTATTTACGAACGGTTCGGTCCGGTATTTTTCGGTTTTCAAAATCTAGGATCGGTCCCGTACCCGTTTCAAACGGTGCGATTTCGGTACGGAATAAAAATCTATAGAACCGTTTAAATACCTGATATTCAGTTCGGGTTTTATGTCCACGGCCCACCCCTAGGACTATTGGAAAGCTATCCGTGAGCCTTACCACTAAAAAGTAAAAACCAATCTGGTAACTTTAATTTACCCATTTTGTGGAAGAGTTTTCCAGAAGCTCACGAGCTCTCCACGTCTAGTGCGAGTTAAGCACCCAATTGAACGCTGCCACGCAAAAAACAACGATATCCATCCGTTAGATCATCCACGCTGGGACCAATAGCATGTAGATGAACTTGACACGCCGGACTGGGTCCTGCATCCTTCTTACTATATAATCCATTTCACTGATAATTCCCACCCCAAAATAGCATAGGCAACCGAGTGAGCAGAAATCGAGTCGCCGCCGGCAGCAATGAGGAAGTGGACGATCTCTTCCGTACTGTTTCTACTGTTCGTTCTATTTACTCTTCCGGATCAAGGTACGCCCAATTAAGAAATTAGAATGTATTCGGTCCGCAGAAGAGTTTGAGATATGGCGTGCGTGTTCTTTGTGTAGTCGCACCCTATTCTATTGTTAGAAGTGATCTTTCATACGGAAAAAATCGCCCCACATTGTTTAGATCTTCTACAACTTCAAGTCTCTAGTAATTCACTCTTAACCATATATGCATACTTGTTATATATGTACTCGAGAACTAGACTCTGTATGTTGTTAGATAATTACATTTTGGATCTCGCATTTTTACTTGCCAATTATTTTTCCCGTTTAAGCTGTATGACTCTTGTCTAAAACTGAAGTGTCTATTGTGATTAATCGCTTCCTTAGATAACTGCTTAATGTTGCCTTCCTGATATGTGACTTTTATGTAGGCCGGAAGATACATGCCAATGCAGAGGCTGAAGTTGATCCACAAGTGGATCTGCCTAAGGTAGAGGAAAAGATAGGTGCTGTTCCTCATGGTTTATCTACTGATTCTGATGTGGTGAAAAGGTTGGGCAATTGCACAGATTATTTCTTGTTTCAGCTTGTACTTTTCCTGTGTATTCAGTGTTACTTGAACTATTGTGTTCAGGGAAGCCGAGTCCATGTCAAAGAGGACGCTTCGAGCTAATGCAGAGAAATTTGAGTTCCAAGCTGAAGTTTCTCGACTTATGGACATCCTCATCAATTCCCTATACAGTAACAAAGATATTTTCTTGAGGGAGCTCATCTCCAATGCTTCAGATGTGTGTACACCTTCATAATGTTGTTGCTCTATGGAATGTATTAGATAAAAACTGTATTAACTTTGCACGTTTTGAAAATCAGGCATTGGATAAAATCAGATTCCTTTCTCTCACTGACAAGGATATATTGGGCGAGGGTGATGATGCTAAGCTTGAGATCCAGGTTGGACATTTGTTTTTGTATTAACAAAGCAATTACCGGTAAAACTAAATAGGGGTTCAAAAGTTGAGTTCCTCGTGGATGCTTTATATTGCAGATAAAATTGGATAAAGAAAAGAAAATTCTCTCGATTCGTGACCGAGGAATTGGGATGACAAAGGAGGATTTAATCAAGAACTTGGGAACCATTGCCAAGTCTGGAACATCGGGTATCTATTTTAGTACAAATATATTGCATGCAATTCACTGCTAGTTGCGTGCATTAGCCTCCCCATTGTTGTTAGAAAAGTTACATGGTTGTTTATATTTTGTTTCCTATAGCCTTTGTTGAGAAAATGCAGAAAAGTGGAGACCTTAACCTTATCGGACAGTTTGGTGTTGGGTTCTACTCTGTCTATCTTGTGGCTGACTATGTTGAAGTTATTAGCAAACACAACGATGACAAACAGTAAGTTCCATCATGATGTTTCTATACAGTTCAATGTGTGTGCCTGTGTTCTTGTGTGGTGCTATGAAGCATGTAAAAATGTTTCATCATTTTAGAATTTGAGAGGCATGTTTGAAACCTAAAACTTCAAATTCTATCTATGGGTCGATTCTCTAATTAAGAAGAATTAGAAAACATTATTTTCTTTAGGGTTTCATAAACTTAAGGTTTTCAAAAGTTTCGATTTGATAAGATATTTTTAACGAGAAGTAGTGCCTGTTATGGCAATTTTAGTGGTTTATGAAATAATGACCCCTATATTATCTATGATCTTTTGATTTCCAAAAATATGACTCATTCCATATATTCCAAAAAAGTGATTATCATTTTAAATGGAATCCCCTACCCTTTCATCCCTTAATTACAGACTAGGTATATGAGTATCGGTGTATCAAGCTATCAGCTACACCCACAAGCCGTAACCTACACTCCTCAACAACCAACACCATCCTCTTCTTCTCCTCCTTTCTTTCCGGTAAACCACACCACTGTTGAAGATTTGCAACATCTAGCCGACATGAGTCTTCTTCCTTGATTGCTGATGCGGTGGTCGATTGGTCGATTTTCACTATTATTTGAGTCATCGATCTATCTATTTGTGGCAGTTACGATGGCAGGGGCTATACTGTGCGGGGGTGCGGCATGTGTGCTCATGGTGGAGGTCGGGGGAATTGGGTCTACAGGTTGGAGAGGGGACGAGCAATGACAGTACCAGGGGAAGGGACAGGGGTTTGGAGGGGTAGACTGGCGGTTGTGGGAGGGTGTGAGCGGCAGTGACGGGGCGGGTGTTGTGGCGGGGATAGGGGACAGGTCAGATCCACGGTTTGGGGCTAGCCAGGGGACAACGGCGGTAGTAGGAGGGGGCTGGGGTACCTGGTGGTCAGTGGAGGCCGGTGTTCTTCACTGGCCGGTGACAAGCTTCGGTCGGGGTGGCGGCGACTGGATGAGGCGGTCACTACTTAGTGTAGTCAGTGCTGTGTAGTCAATGCCGGTGGAGTCACCAATGGTAGAGTCAATGCCGGTGGAGTCACCAATGGTGGAGTCACTGCTGGTGGAGTAACTGACAGTGAAGTCACTGTCGGTGGAGTCACTGCCGGGAGGAGTCATTGTCGGTGGAGTCACTAGAGCGGCGGCGGAATTGGTGATGGCGGTGGGGGTGATGGTGGTGATCGTTGGGGACGGTTTGGAGGATTTGATTAATTATTAATTATAAAAATGGATTATCACAATAATAAATGAAATATTAAATAAGGTCTTAAATGAGATGGCAAGTCATATTTTTGGAAAATTTAAAAACAAGTCACATTTATGAATCTGTTTTAGTAATATTGATTAAAAAAGGCCTTTATACTTTATATAGGATTTCATCACCACATTATCTTCTTTATGATATTTGATAGCATAATGAGATGGGATAAGGTATACTTACCTATTTATCTAAGAAAGATTATTGCATTCAATATGAATTAATATGTAATGTAATATGGGCTACTTACCTATTTATCTAAGCATTTTTATGTAATAATTTACATTATTTGATCATTATTATTAATTATTTCAAACAAGTATATGAAAAATAAGAATACAAACATTAAAAATGTATACACCATCATCATAAAAAATGTATACATATGTTTAAAAAATTATTTATAACTAGTAAATAATCCTTCCGCCCCACAAAACTTCACATTCATTGATTTTCTTGGGAAAATATTCTACAACAACATCCATGTGTTAGTCTCAAAAGAGATTGGGTTTGGCGGGGCAATGATGTTCCAAGTTTGAAAAAAATGATATTTTTGAATCTTTGCTAAAATACTTTAATATAAGCAGTGTTATCAATAGTGGATGGCGGTTCATGGCGGAAGGCCTACAAACCTTTATATAAATATATAGCGTACGGAGCTATGGTAAGTAGCGGAAGCATAGTGGATTATGTAAAATATTTTACATGTATAGTATATGGGGGTGTTTGGTTGATGGCCTATGAGCCATTTTTGGCTAATTTGACCACTTTTTGGCTTTTTGACCAAATAAACAGTTAATTAAGGTGTTTGGTTAATTGGCTTTTTCACTTAGCTTTTTGTCTCAAACAGCCAAAATTAAAAATGCTAATAAAAGTGTCATTTTGCTCTTGGCTGTTCCAGAATATACACGGTGTTCCTATTTTACCCAACCTCCCTCCGTTGTCTCTTGGTCGACTACTTTGACTTTCCCAACAAAAATACGTAGTAATCGTTAGTGAACTTTCTTCACCTAAAACATAAAATAAAGTGGTTCATAGATATAACATATAAGATAAATAACTAATTTTGAAATAAACAAAATCAAGCTTTAAAAAAACTCCAACTTGTACTAGATATTTAAGGCTTAGTTAGTGGATTCCACATGTATATTGATATTAGGTACAAGTATAAAAGTAGTGTGAAAAGTAGATTTTACCCAACGTTTCTCAATTTTGGTGGTCTTCTTTTACGATATATGTTTATATAAAGTAGTTGGAAAAAAAATTAATTGATGTCCTTAAAAGTCATTTTAATAAGTAATCAGCTGATTGTGAGCAATCACTTAACCAAACATCATTTTACAAACTGCTAATACTATCAGCTAATCAAAACAGCCAACAAGATTCGCCGTCATGAATCAGCCAACAGAATCAGCCAACATTCAACGGTCAATTTCCAAACACCCCCTATATATATATTTTTTTAAAGTCACATTAGATATTAGATATAATCACTAAACTAACTTAGTGGAATTGAGGTCGGCTAACATCAATCGACATATAATGGGAAAATTCCTAAAATAAGAGAAAACGTTTTGGAATTTCAAAATAGGATTGTCATGGTTTTAACTTTTTATCCCCTAAATTGGAGTAACTACTGTTTCGTTTGGAAAATACTGCAATGTTTAAAGTCTCATAATTCCAAAACATGTCGCAAATTACACCTATTTATCGAATAAAAACATGACAATCCTTTTGTGGAATTCACAAACGTTTTTACTCCTTTTTAAGACAATTTCCTACTTATAATCAGTAATGTAAAAAAATCTAGTAAATTTGAACTAAAATTTAGAACAAACCTATTCAACCACCAAAATTCAAAGTTGTGATATGCATGTATTTCATAAATGCTGTCTCCAGAAACTAGTAAACCACCAAACTTTATAGCTGTCCTACCTAAAAGAGTACAACAACATCCAAGCCTTATTTTCAAGAGATTTTGGGGTCGGCTAACATGAATCAATCCATGATATCGAAGCCAAAAAAAGGAAGAAAGATAAGAAGAATAAAAAGATAAAGTAAGATAAAATGGACAAGAGAAAATGAAATATAAGGTAAAAATAACATAAGAACATATGAAGATAAAGAAGATAAATAATTGAAGAAAAGGAGAGAGGAAAGAAAGAAAAGAGATCACTCATTCACACGAATTTGCGTCTTTCATTTTGCTCTCTCCAAACCCATACTTTCATCCAATACAAGAAGCAAATCAGTACTATCTTGGATGTTGTTGTTGGATGTTTGTTTCTATCTTTTGATTTTCCTTCATATTTTCTTTCCTTCACATTTTCCTCACTATTTCCTCCCTATTTTCTTTCATCAGTATTTTCCAATTTCCAGATGGACCCTTCAAGTATCTTGTTTCTTATTATGAATAATTAATCAAATATTTCTGCCTTCAGATATGTTTGGGAATCGAAGGCTGATGGAGCGTTTGCAATTTCTGAGGATGTTTGGAATGAGCCGCTTGGCCGTGGAACTGAAATCAGACTACACCTTAGGGATGAAGCTGGTGAATACTTGGACCAACACAAATTAAAGGTCAGTAGAGAAATGTTTATGGTCGTGGAATTCTTAATTAACTACCGTCTAAGATAAACAGATGCATTGGTTCTGTTTATGGAATATGTTTGTGGATTCTCTCTATGTGAGAATCTCAGGGACAGACAGTCCATTCCTTACTAATATTTCTAGTTATATAGCCAGGTTGGAAGATATGGAGAATTTACTTTTAATAGAATGGCCATTGTTTTTCACCTATATGCATCTTGGATGGAAACAAGAGACAAATTCTGTCTGTCCTGTTTTAAATAAATAATTATGCTGCCTTGTTACTGTGAATACCTATACTCGGTGCTTTCTCTGTAAGCTGAAAAATTTGTAACGTTCGAGTTAAAAAATCAGTTATGGGCTTCCTATTATATCTTGGACAAGAATTTATAAATTTTAAGAACAGTCATGGCTGCTTCTGACAGATAAATTCACTCACCTCTTTCACTGATCATTCCAAATTTTGATATCCTGAGCTATTAAATGAAAATATCAAATTCGGATTGGCCAAATTGATACTTCCTCCGTTCTTTAATTCTTGCAACATTGTGATTTTTGCACTATTCACAGACCCTACTTTGACTACGATTTTCTACTAATATACATAATCAAATTATTATGTATAAAATGTTACTCCCTCCGTTTCCAAAAGAAAGTCACGGTTTGACTTCACGATTATTAAGGAAATAAATTGACTTTACTGTACAAAACACTATTTAGACACTGTTTGGCACTGTTTGGCACTGTTTGGCACTGTTTGGATGTAGATTTCTTTGCCAAATAAGGAAATAAGAGAAGTGTGACTTTGTTTTTGAAACATCTCAAAAAGGAAAGTGTGAGTTTCTTTAGAAATGGAGGGAGTATTAAATTCCTATCAATGTGAATTTCCAAAATATCAAATTTGTATAATGTCTACTAATACATAATTAAATATAATTACAGTCAAAGTTGTGCGTTGGCAAACGTGAAAGTCAAACTATTGCAAGAATTAAAGAACGGAGGATAGTATTTTTTATTCGCATGATGTACAATGCCAGTCCTCCTTCACCTCATGGACTTCATTAAGTACTGTGATGTGATAAAGTTCAGTATAGTATTTACCTTTATATATATATATTTTTAAATATTTTCTTTCTATTTTCTACATTTGTAGGATTTGGTGAAAAAATATTCTGAGTTCATCAACTTCCCAATAAATCTATGGGCAAGCAGGGAGGTTGAGAAGGAGGTTCCAGAGGACGAAGATGATGCTGATGAAGAAGAAACATGTATGTGCTTAATTTGCTGCCAATCCTATAATATTTCTTATGTAATGCAGGCTAGTAGTATTTTGTTTTTGGTTAGTCAAATAATATTTGAGAAAATACCCCTTGTATGACCAAAACATTGTGTGTTTCCCAAACTATGACTTAAATCTTTTTTCTTTCCTAAAAGAATGCCAAATAGCATGTACCATACCACGGAGTGTTGCCTTTTTCTTATTTCATTCCATACATATTTAGTCATATATTTAGAAAGAAACATCCATGGCCATATTCTAGGAATTGGCATGAGTTTTACTCATATATAGGTATTTTCCCCTTAATATTTTCAAATCATGAATAGCTGAGACCAGCTCTTCCGAGGAAGAAACAGAAGATGAAGATTCTGAGAAAGATGGCGATGATAAAAAGGCAAAAATGAAGAAAGTGAAGGAAATCACCTATGAATGGGAGCTTTTGAATGATGTTAAAGCTATATGGCTTAGGAACCCTAAAGAGGTCACAGAGGAAGAATATACCAAATTCTACCATTCTCTAGCCAAGGTAAACAAAATCATCATAACACTTACTGGGATGATTCTGGGAGAAGATACTGTTAGAAGGCGCTATTAGCAGAAAAGTTTACATTCTTTTGATGACAGGATTTCAGTGACGAGAAGCCACTTGCATGGAGTCACTTCACTGCTGAAGGTGATGTGGAATTCAAGGCTGTCCTGTATATTCCACCTAAGGCGCCTCAAGATTTATATGAGAGCTATTATAACTCAAAGAAGTCCAACTTGAAGTTATATGTCAGGCGTGTCTTTATCTCAGACGAATTCGATGAACTGTTGCCCAAGTACTTGAACTTTTTGTTGGTAACTCATACGACATCTGAACTTTTCATTATTTGCATAAGGGTCCGTTTGGAACTAGGTTAATGCAATATAAGGAAATTGGGAGGATATTTGAGCGGAAATTTGGGAGGAAAGAAAATGGCGGGAAAATAAAAAACTGTTAAAGCCTTTAATGTCATTAAATAAAGTTAATATATAAATATACATTCAGACTTATATATGTCAATATGTGTGTGTATAAAAGGATTAAAAAATCTATATATTTGGAAATATATAGAAGGTTTTAATCAAATTTGATTTTCTTCATATTTTCCAATATTTATCAAGACATAAACTTATCATCTTTGATCTTCAGTTCTTCACTGAGACTTTCCCTGTCCCTACCATTTACCTAGTTCGAAAGATAACCTAAAAGGGTTGCTGCAGATATTGTTGGCAACCTGATAACTGTTGGTATTTTTCCAGGGCCTTGTCGATTCTGACACACTGCCATTGAACGTCTCAAGAGAAATGCTCCAACAGCACAGCAGCTTAAAAACAATCAAGAAGAAACTCATACGTAAGGCCCTTGACATGATCCGCAGACTCGCTGAAGAGGATCCAGATGAGCATAGTGACAAGGATAAAAAAGGTGGTTCTTTTCTAATGTTATATTCCCTTGGTTTATGTTTGGGACTCACAATATGGTAGGGAAAGACAGTTGATAAGGAAAATGATTTTTATGTTTGCTTTCATCAGAAAATACATTAAGGAATATTCATTAAAGAAGATTTTGCTTATTTCTAAATCAATTAAAGGAGTTCAAACTTGCATCTAAAAGACATTTGTGGTTATCTTTTTAGCTAATTATCCCCCCCCCCCCCCCCCACACACACACACTTTTGTTTCCCTACAAATCTGTGTGAGTTCAAACTGACCTTTACATATCAATATGGAGGGTTGGTTTTTGGATGACCAACTGTATATCTTGATATGCATTTCAGACTATAAAATAAAATTGAAAGAATGACATAATATTTGTTCATATAATATTTCAATCACCCATTGCTCGATTTTAGGAACATTCCCCATCAAGATACAAATCAAGCTGCTCAAAAACCCTATATCCAAACTGAACCTTAGGGTGACTATTATTTATTTTGATTTTGATATCTAATTACATGTTCCAACAGATGTTGAGGAATCTGGAAGTGATGATAAGAATAAGAAAGGGCAGTATGCAAAATTCTGGAATGAGTTTGGCAAGTCCATAAAGCTTGGAATTATAGAGGACGCAACTAACAGGAACCGATTGGCTAAACTTCTTCGTGTTGAGACGTATGTGCTCCTAGCTTTCGTAATATTTTTATTTTGCACCTTCATATTAAAACCAAAGCATTCCTTCATGACTGGCTGCTTTCTTCTTTTACTGTTTTCAGCACAAAATCAGATGGCAAACTTACCTCACTAGATCAATACATCTCAAGGATGAAAGCTGGCCAGAAAGACATCTTCTACATTACAGGAACAAGCAAAGAGCAGTTGGAAAAATCTCCGTTCCTCGAGAGACTAAAAAAGAAAAATTTTGAGGTAAATAAATAGCCATAGATAGCTTCTTAAGAAGGAAATGCTGAAGACAGTTGCCTGTTGGTATGGCTCATAAAAAGCACTTTGTTTTAATAAAAAAAGCTTCACTCTTGTGGTTGTTGTTTAGAGAAGTTATTGAATCCTTCAAAACAAAACAAAAGAAGAATTTCACTCCCCATAAGTGTAAAAGTATTAGAAGGGGAGCATGGTGCATCCGTAGAGTGTTGAAAGTCTTGGAAACAACCTCTTTTAAATGGACTCTTTTAAAATGACAAGTTAAGGCTTTTTCCTTGTACAACACTTTTGTGGTGGCGACCTTCCCCCCGACCCTCTTGGCCTCACCGTGCACTAGGCTGTCCTTTAATAACATAGATGTATTGGTTATTTGGTTTGGAAATTTGGAAAAAATGATTTTCCGTATTTTATATGTTCACCCAATCTCCCTCTATTTAATTTCATCCTCTATAAAAATGATTTATCAGTTTAAACATCCCTCTTTCCCTTCATCCTCCATTTTTTTTTGTAATTAAAATACATTGGTGCAGGTCATTTTCTTCACAGACCCCGTGGATGAATACCTGATGCAGTACCTGATGGATTACGAAGACAAGAAATTCCAAAATGTATCCAAAGAGGGCCTGAAGATTAAGGACTCCAAAGACAAAGAGCTAAAGGAGTCATTTAAAGAGTTGACCAAGTGGTGGAAAACCACGTTGGCTAGTAGCGACAATGTTGATGACGTGAAAATCAGCAACCGTCTGGCAGATACGCCATGTGTGGTAGTGACTTCCAAGTATGGCTGGAGTGCGAACATGGAGAGAATCATGCAATCTCAAACACTGTCGGATGCTAGCAAGCAGGCGTATATGCGGGGCAAGAGAGTTCTTGAGATCAACGCTCGCCACCCCATCATCAAGGAGATCCGTGAAAGAGTAGTGAAGGACCCTGAGGTAAGATGGGAGATGTCACTCAATGTGTTCCAAGTATCTCCAGCCAGATTGATTGAACTAAAATTGATATTTTATTATGTTTTCCTTTTGACAGGACGAGGGTGTGAAGGAAACGGCACAACTAATGTACCAAACAGCACTAATGGAGAGTGGGTTCATGCTGAATGACCCAAAGGACTTCGCCTCACGTATCTACAACTCTGTGAAGTCAGGTCTAAACATTAGCCCTGATGCGGAGGTTGAGGAAGAACAAGAAGTCGAAGATGCGCAAGAAACTGAGTCTACCACCACCAGTGGGGCATCTGAAGAAGAACAAGCGGTTGGTGGAATCAAAGATGAGTTATAGATTGTTATTTTCCGCGGGAGGAATTTGAGTCGGTTTTATTTTCACTTATTTAGTTTAACAGAGGGAGGCTGTGGCTCATTATAGGTCGATACACTGTAACAGTGTTAACTCGTGAACATCTTTTTGTCATTTGTTTGTAGTTTCTTTTTCCAGTTGTGGTTGTGTCAGTGTGTTCGACACTGCTTAGTTTTTGTGCAATACTCTATGTGTTAGTTCTACGTTTTTTCAGGCAGTCAATTCACTCAATTGCCTCATTATCTTGTCCTGTTTGGTCATGATCAGGGATGGATATAGGAGGTGTGGAGTGTGACTGACCATTGGGATTTCAAAATTTTGTATTATATAGGTAATATTTTAATACTCTAAGTAGAAATATTTGTATTAGCCCCCTTATTTTTAGTTTTCAAAATTAATTTATAATATCATATACTTCTATTTTCATTACATTAACATTGGGACATAAAGAAGTGGTGTAGTTGTTGGTCCCGGTTAACTGGGTACAGTCTAGACTCTAGAGAGGGGGTGAATAGACTGTACTAGGGATGGATTTGGTTCGGGCCACCCGGCCCGTGACCCGGCCCGGACCGGTACTGTGTGGGCCCGGGACCGGCCCGGTCGGGCGTTCCGGGACCGGGTATGGACCCGAACCGATGGGAAGGGGCGGGGCGGGCTCGGTTTTGGATTATTGTGACCCGGCCCGGCCGGGTCGGGTCCGGGTCTATCTTTTTAATTTTTTTTTTTGGTTTGGGGCTCCTACTAGCCGTTGGGGGTGGGGCTGGGGACAACCCAAACGGCTATATAGCCGTTGGGTGGGGTAAAGGGGGGGGAGGAGGGTCGGGGGGGGGGGGGGGGTTGGCTGGTGGGGGGTAAAAAAACCTATAAATACTCCTAATCTTAAACATTTTTTCATCTCTTCTCCAATTCTTCCTAAATCCTATTCTTAACTCTCTACTCTTTAATTCTCTTATTCTCCAATATATTATACTTCCTCCGTTCCATAAAAGTTGCAACATTGGAATTTCTGCACTATTCACACACCTTACTTTGACTACGATTTTCTAATAATATATATAATAAAAATATTATGTATAAAATATTAATAAATTTGTATTAATGTAAATTTCCAATATATTAACTTTTTTTAATGTTTACTAATACGTAAATAAATATAATTACAGTCAAGATGCCATTATATGGAACGGAGGATAGTATTTATTATTTATATATCTACTTTATAGTTTATACTTAAGAAGTTAAGATGGAAAATCAAGATGCCATTATACGGTATAATTTTGATAAGCAGAAGGACCCGAAGACCGGGATGTGGTACGCAATTTGCAAATGGTGCGAGAAAAAATGTAGCATGGGGGCTTCAGGCGGATTCGGGATGACAATCAAGCATATGAAGTCATGTGACAAAGGTCACAAAGCCAAAGGATCGGGAGGTGCGGGAAGTTCCGATTGATTACAATTTTCAAAATGTTTATCTCTTAAAGTTTGTTTTAATTTTCAAATGTAGTTCCTATTTCATTTCAAATAAATGCAATTGAAGTTTGTTTTTAATACTCGTATAAAACTATAAAGTATAAACTATAAAATATAAATTATATATAAAAAAAATTAACCGGCCCGGCCCGAACCAGACCCGACCCGTGACCCGGGCGGGTGGCCCGGCCCGAACCGGACCCGTCCAACCCTCGGGCCGGTCCCGGGCCCACTACTCTTGAACCGGCGGCCCGACCCGGCCCGAATCCATCCCTAGACTGTACTGGTTTTTTATTTTTTCAAGCTAAGTACCAGATTTTAACAGAATAGCCTATTCTTTTGGTAAAACAGACTGACAGCGGATGGTATTCTGGTAGGGGTTCTGTCCGGTCAGCCTCAAAGAAGCAAAGGCAGTAGGCCTTCTGTTAACTCACAGGACATGTTTTGCTAAACATAGAGAGTCAGAGACCAAGTTTCTGGAGTTAGACAGTTCAAAGTAAATGCAAGAATTAAATGCAGCAAGTAAAAGACACCAGAGATTTTTATAGTGGTTCAAGGAACAACTTGTTCCTCTAATCCATTGTTCCACTAAGCTTGTATAAGCAACAATTTACAACGCCTTAGTCCTAGCACTTAAGAAGCTCTCCACGTCTTCTTCAAGTCTAGATGTTTCCTAGGATGCACTTCCTGGCTTCCTTTAAAACTGGTCCTTTCACTGAGCTTCCTTGAAGTATAACCACTTCACTACTCCAGCTATTTAGACGCCCTTCTCATTCGAGAAGAGTTCTTTTAAGAACAGAGGTTTTCCAACTTGCTTCGTCACAAAGGATATGTTGATGAAGTGTTTGAAGTGTTGAAGAACAATTGAAATTTTTGCTCTTGTTGGAAACTTGGAATGTGAAGATATGAAAAAGTTATCTTTCCAATTGAAGCTTATCTTGTTTGAGATGTTGAAGTTCTGGTTTCAAGAAAGCTTGTTGTTTGAATAGGTTGTTAAGAGTTGTGCAAAAGTTCTTGCTTGTTGTTATTCGAGTAGTATCTTTTATACTTGAGTTGTCTTCCCGTTGGAGGAGGAGGACAACTACATTAAATGCGCGAACAATTGACTTGACCAGTAGGACCCGGTAAAGTTGGCGAGTTGCTATTTTGGGACAAAGATATCTTGAAATATCGGCCAATCATCATCTTTTACTCTTCAGCGTACGGGGCTCATTAAATGAACATTTAATGTGCGTACTTTACCTTTTCCGTTGAAGTCTTCTAGCCGTTGAAGGAATCTTCCGTTGGTTTCACCGGCTAAGTTAGGTTCATGGAAATTCTATAAGTGTCAGACTTTCTGGTATCTTTAGAAAAGAACCAACCAGAGAGGGTCTTGAGCACTTCTGTTGGGATAAAAGCTACCAGAGGGTCTCTAGTTCTTCTGTCACGGTAGGAGCTAACAGAGGGTCTTGACAGCTTCTGTTCTAGTGACGTCCAACAGAGAACTAGGAGGTCCTCTGTCCACGAAGTGAAGCAACAGAGAGCCAAAAGGTCTTTTGTCTGGACAAGGTCTAATAGGCACACAGAAGGTCTTCTGTCAGTCGACTATACTAAGAAAACTTTACACAAAGAAAAATTCTAATACAAATTTCTAAAGAGGGGTATTCTAAAATCCTAATTAATATAGCATCATCAAAATCTAATTACAATCATTCCTTACAATTTCTCTCTTTTTGATGATGCCAAAAACCCTTAAACTATTTTCAGAGAAGTGTCTTTCACCAAAAAAGTTAAAACTTTCATTAAAATTCTTGGAAGGCAACTTGGCATAGGATATTAGTAAGAGTAAGAGTACAATCAAGATAGAACACAATAAATGAGAACACATAAAAGCAAACACCAAAAAGAAAATAACAGAAAGTAAATAGCAAGGAACAGATAGGGAGTAATTGCCTTACAATATGAAAGGCAGAGACGTGGTTTTATTAAAGGAAAGTTTATAGATTTGTTCTTTTACACATTCTCCCTTGCAGCTGCAGCCATAGGTTGATTATCCAATGTTTGTAGCCTTTGAAGCTCTACATTGACTTCTTTTCTAATTCCTGTGAGGTTCCCAGATCTTTGATAATATGCCCAGATAGGTGAGAGCTTGCAGTCCAGATAACTAAGGACACCTTCATGAATGTCCTTCCCTGGAAGAATTTTATTGAGATACCAAAATTCTGCTTCTTCCAAAGATTCGCCACATCTGACTTTCACAAGGCCATCTTTGTCAAGATATAGGTTCTGCTGCTGAGTAGGAGTCATCTTTTGCTTCATTTCTTCAAACTGGGATCTATCAATCCTCTGAGATCCACCTAGTCTCCAATCAATGAAATTCAGGGCCTTCTTCTTCTTGGTGGCCTTCTTATGGGGAGATCGGGGTCTAGGTAATCCAGCAGCTCTTTTCTTTTGAATAGCAGCCTCAAAATATGATGTGGGATCAACAGACGAGGATGCTCTAGCAGGGATTCTGGGGGGTCGAAGTTTGAGGGGTTGAGAGTCTTCTTCTTCCCCCTTTTTGGCATCATTCAAGTCAGCTATCAACAGGCTGAGTTTCTGAAATTATGATGTTTGAGAAGTTGCAAGCTGTTCAAAGGTCTCTGGTAGTGTTTGAGTGATAGAAGTGAGGTCTTCTATCAGCCTTTGTTGTTTCTGGATAGCAGAAGATATATCATTGGTGTTGGCTTCTAGTAACACCATCTTCTGATATCTCTCTTTGTCAGAAGCAAAGAGGGTTCTAATCCGATCTCAGTGAACTTTGCAGAGTTCCTCTATGTCTTGTAGTTGCTCTTTAGTCTTCGTATCAGCCCATTGAAGTTGGTCAATAGTGTCAGATATGTTTGTGATCACTTGAGCTTGAGAATTGAGAGTCTGATGCAGGGAATATAATACAGAGTTGATACCATCTACTTCTGTAGAGAGGGCATCAGTCTTTGTAGTTGAAGTTTTCATGAAATCTTCCAGCGAGGCTTTCAAATCAGCAAAGCTTTCAGAGATGAATTGCATACCAGAGTTGAAGTTTTCATTTATATGAGACAGGTGCTCATCATGACTCTGGTTGACCATAATCAGCTTCTTCATCCCATCTACCAGTTGTCCTCCAAAATCTTCTGCAACTTCAACAAACCGGTTGAATGGGATCTGTGGTTCACCTTCCTCGAAGTTTGGCATTCCCAATCCTCTTGCTTTAGGCATAGGAGGTCTTCTGGGAACATGCTCTTGAACAGATGAGAGAAGCTCATGCTCAAGTTGTGTAAGAGGGGGAGTCTTCTCCCTTTTGAAGGTAGCCTGGTTGGGGTTACTGACAATGAATCCGTCCATATTTGAAGAGTCTTCATAAAAGGAGTAAATGAGGATTCTGTCTCTGACCACCTGCTGTTTTCTGCAAAAGACGGTTTGGAAGCAGAGGAGTGTCGGGAGTAACCATGGGGTGCAGGAATAGGAGAGACAGTTGGGGGATCTTGAAGGTTTGTAATGAGGTTCTGGGGCTGAGTTGGTTTCTGTTGAGGTGGAGTAGCAGATTTGGTATGCTGTTGAGAGTGTTGAGGTGAGGGGGTTTTCTGCTGTGGGATTTGTTGAGGTTGGGTTCTCTGGTGTTGGGGAGAGGGAGGAGGAGAAGGGGATCTGTTTCTGTTGAGGGTGAATTGTTTGCAGGGTGAGGGTGATTTGGATTTCTTGGGAGATGATTCAGGTTGTGATGGGGTTTTCTGTTTGGAGGGGGAGTTTTGTTGGGGGGGGGGGGGGAAGGAGATTTATGCTTAGATGGAGATTGGGGAGGAGGGGAGTAAGGTGTTGCAAGCTTAGGTGAGGGGGCTTTCTGTATGGAGGGTGATCTGTGAGGTGAGGTGATGAAGGGTTCGGTTGCTAAGTGAACAAAAGAAGAGGGAGAGGTTACCTCAAGCATAGATTCCTCTAACAGAGAAGCTCTACATTCCTGAATTAACTCCAGCATAGCTAATCCTTCTGTCTTTGGTACAGAAGATTCTCCAGGCATGTAATTTGGATTCACAGACTCCTTTGCCTTCTTTGCAAACAGCCAGGCTTCAAAGGTCTCAATTTCATGATCCGCAAGTGGATGTACATGCTCTTTTGATGGAGTTGAGATGAGAACAACCTTACCTTTGTAACTGGCCTTCTTTTTCTCAAGAACAGATGTAAGAAAGTTAAGTGCGAAACACTTGGATACATCATCTGTGCCTACCCACTTTAGAACTGCAGACTCTTCTGATTCATAATGATCAAAATATTGGATGATCTTCTGGAGTGGCCCCATCCTCCAACTTCTCCAAGCTAGCACTCGCTCAAATTACTTATCCAGTGCAATTCTGTAATCAGTCTGAGGTTCTCTGTCAGGTGAGGCTTGGTGTTCTGGAGATGGTACTAAAGCTTGATGTTCTGGTGAGATAGTAGATTCTGTATAGTTCTCCAGTTCCCCCTGAGTAGTGGCATCCTTCACCATTTCAATCTCTTCTTCTGAGTCACTTGTCTCAAATATTATCTTCTTCCCTTGGCAGAGAGGATTCTTGAGTTGTAGAGCCAGTGTAGAATCATCAAGTTCCCCCTGAATTGCAGGAGTCACAACCTTGGCTTTCTTTGCAAAGGGAGAGGCAGAAGGGGTGGAATGTGTAGGGGTGGGAGAAGGTTTCTTCCTCTTGGTGATAACCTTCTTGGTCACCGGCTTCTGAACTTTCTCAGGTGAATTCTTCTTAGGGATGACCTTCTTCACAGGTTTCCTTATTAAAGATTCTTCTTCATCAGATTGTGAGTCATTATGGGCAGTTGGGGCCTTCTGTGGCTTCTTCCTTTTCTGTTGGTCACCAGCCTTCTTGGGCTTGACCACCTTCTGTTGGAGCTTCTCTCTGTTAAACTACAGAGTCCTCAGCCACTTTTGTTCTGCCTTGAGGGCTATCTTCCTGTCCTTAGAGGGTTCCTCAACCCTATTCTTGCCTTTAGCATCAGCTCTGACAGTAGAAGGCCATAACCCATAGGGGTTTTGAATAAGTTTGTGTCCTTAGTCTTCTTTTTGATGAAATCAACTAGGGATTTCACAATGACCTGTCCGCAGTTGATGTTCATCCCATGATGAACAGCAAAAAAGCTTTCGCATTCAGAACCGTCATATCGTCAGCTTGGAAGATATTCACCAGCTTCTCGAAGTCACTCTGAAGCAGGTTCTTCTTCATGTTCAGCTTGGGAACACCTTCGACTTCTGGCCTGCAGTATTGCTGGACAAAGGCTTCTACAAAGACCTGTACTTCATCTAGGGCAATAAATCCTTGAGTATCTTCCTCTTGGGGGTCCTCCACTACTCCGAAGAGGGCGTTAATTGTCTCTGGTGTGAGAATTATGTCATCACCGTTGACATGGAAGCGAATGGTTTCTCCTTCGAATGTGGCATTGAGATAGAACTCAACCACATCCTTAGTGCTGTAAGAGTTGAACTGGTATCCTACTACTTTATCCAGTTGGGAATCCTTCATTCCCTGGATTATTTTCTTCATGGTGTCCTGGTTCGCTGCAAGTTCAGGGAGTGCGGACAAGTCGCAGTTCATCCCCGTGTAGATGTTGGTGACCAGGAGATTGATTTCCTCATTGTTGAGGTTGTTGATGTTGATGAAAGCCATTGAAATGAGTTTTGAGAGTTGAGATCTTGAGAGATATGGGAGTTCGAAGGTTTGAGAGTAATGGGAGTAGTGGCGGTTTAGGTTGAAAAGAGGGAATATATGGTTTCAGGTTAGTGGACGTTTGAGATTATTGGCGGTTTTGAGGTACCAATAAATGAAAAGAGGCGCAATAAATGTTTTGCGACTGTAATAACGTTTAAGGGTATAAGGGTAAAAGACCTTTACTTAGTAAACAGGTCACCTGTTTCCTCAAAATTTTCTGGTAAACAGAAGTCCACAACCTTCTGTGAGAAATAGAAAGGGTTTCCGTTGCTGAGGGGTTCTGGTAGGAACGGAGGTTCTCTGTTTGAATTGGGGAACAGAAGGGGTTCCGCACTTGGGTTTCTGTAACAGAGATTTTGCAACAGAGAGTCTTCCTTTCAATCGTCTTTGGGGATTTCATCCATCATTCCCAGTTCTTCTCTCAGCTTATTAAACCTTGCCTCAGGTAAAGGCTTGGTTAGAATATCTGCAAGCTGCTCTTCTGTTGACACATGCTCCATGCATATGATCTCTGATGAAGTGATGTCTGATCTCAATATGCTTTGTTCTGGAGTGAAGGACTGGATTCTGAGTGATTGCAATGACACTGGTGTTGTCACAGAGAAGCTTGATCTCCTTTGCTTGAATTCCATAATCCTTAAGTTGTTGCTTCATCCAGAGTAGCTGAGCACAACAACTCTCAGCTGCAATGTATTCAGCTTCTGCTGTACTGGTTGAGATTGAGTTTTGCTTCTTGCTAAACCAGGAGACAAGTCTCCCACCCAGCAATTGGCAGTGACCAGAGGTGCTCTTCCTGTCTAACCCGCAACCTGCAAAATCTGAGTCAGAGTAACCAATTAGTTCAAAGTTACCTCCCTTGGGATACCATAGTCCTGCATTTGGATTTCCTTTGATGTATCTGATAATTCTTTTTGCAGCACTTAGATGGCTTTCCTTGGGCTTCGACTGGTATCTGGCACAGATTCCAACAGAGAAGGATATATCTGGTATGCTTGCATTTAGATACAGAAGAGATCCTATTATTCCTCTGTAGGTTGTTGCATCAACATCTTTTCCTTCATCATCTGGACCAATTCCTTGAGAAGTGTTCATGGGAATCTTCATTGAGGATTTCCCTTCTATTCCAAACTTCTTGATTAGATCTCTGGTGTACTTACCTTGATTGATAAAAATTCCTTCTGGAACCTGCTTCATGTGAAGTCCTAGGAACTAGCTCAGTTCTCCCATCATGCTCATTTCAAATTGACTCTGCATTACTTGAGAAATTTTCTTGCATAATTCTGCATTAGTACTTCCAAATATAATATCATCAACATATATCTGTACTAACAGAATATGATTAGCAACAGAGATCTGAAATAGAGTTTTGTCAACCTTTCCTTTAGTAAACCCATGGTTCACTAGGAATAGGGACAAAGTGTCATACCACGCTCTGGGAGCTTGCTTAAGATCACAAAGAGCCTTTCTAAACTTGTAGACACAAGAAGATTGAGTAGGAATGATAAAACATGGTGGTTGTTCCACATAAACTTCTTCCTCAAGATCTCCATTCAGAAATGCACTCTTGACATCCATCTCGTAGACCTTGATATTGTTGTAGGCAGCATAAGCTAGGAAGATTCTGATGGCTTCAAGTCTGGCAACTGGTGCAAAAGTCTCATCAAAATCAATTCCTTCTTCTTGGCAGTAACCCTTAGCTACCAGCCTAGCTTTATTCCTTACAATGTTGCCATCTTCATCTGCTTTGTTCTTGAATACCCACTTGGTTCCAATAACATTCTGATGCTTTGGTCTAGTAACAAATTCCCATACTTTGTTCCTTTCAAATTGTGTAAGCTCTTCTTGCATTGCATTAATCCAGTCTGAGTCTGCAAGGGCTTCTTCTACAGTCATAGGTTCCATCTGAGATATGTAGTATGCAAACATTGCTTCCCTTCTTGTTATGGTAGATCTGGTCTGTACACCACTTCTGATTTGTCCAATCACTTGGTTAGGAGGATGATTTCTTAACCAAGTTAGATCAAGTTCTGTCAGTTGTTGTCTAGGTTTCTCTGGTTCCTCATCTTCTGAATCTTCATCTTCATTCAAGAGAAGGGGGTTTGGTGCAGGTGTTGGAAACACTAGATTAACTGCTACCACTTCTGTTGACTCAGGTGTTCTATCAGCTAGAGTGACTTCCTTGAGGGTCTCTGTTACTTCTTCAACAAAGGTGCTATCATCGAACTTTACATGTATGGATTCTTGAACATGTAGAGTCCTTCTGTTGAGTACTCTATATGCTTTGTTAGTGCTTGAGTAGCCTATGAACATACCTTCATCAGCTATTTCTAGAAACACTTTCAAGAGTTCTTTCCTATTATTCAGAATATAACATTTGCATCCAAATATGTGAAAGTGGCTGATGTTAGGTTTCCTTTCTTTCCACAGTTCATAAGGGGTCTTCTGGTGATTTTTGTTGATCATACTTCTATTCTGGGTGTAGCATGTGGTGTTGATTGCTTCAGCCCAATATCTCATTGGTAGACCCGATTCATCAATCATTGTCCTTGCAGCTTCTTTCAACGTTCTGTTCCTCCTTTCCGCTATGCCATTCTGTTGAGGTGTTCTGGCGGCAGAGAGTTGATGGAAAGATCCATTTTGATCACAGAAGTCCTTAATGACTTGGTTTACAAATTCAGTTCCTCTGTTAGATCTGATTGTCCTGGCTTTCATATTCTTCTCAGTTTGAAGTTGCTTCAACAGAGAGGGAAACTTCTGAAGAGTTTCATTCTTCTTTGTCAAGAAGATTGTCCAAGTATATTTGGAGTAGTCATCAACCATGACTAGTGTGTATTTCTTGCCACCAACACTTGGAGTCTCAACTAGTCCAAATAAATCCTTGTGGCTGAGATTTAAAGGACTAGTGGAGAGATCTCCAGCAATGGATTTGAAAGTGTTCTTCACTTGTTTTCCTTTCTGGCATGAAATGCAGAGAGTCTCTTTCTTGTACACTATGTCTGGCAGTCCATCTACAATTTGTTCTCTTGCCAGTTTGTTGATCGTTTTGAAATTTAAATGGCTAAGCTTCTTATGCCAATCCCAGCTTAGTTTTGAATCTCCCCTGGCTATCAGGCATACACCATCTTTTGCAATTTTCCGATCAACCACATAGATATTTTTCTTTCTTCTTGCTGTAAGAACCACTTCCTTTGTTATCTCATGCTTCACATATCAGAAGTCCTTTGTGAATTCAACAGTGTAACCCTTTGTCACAGAATTGGCCAGCACTTAGTATGTTGAACTTCAGGCCTTTGACATATGAGACATTATCAATGATTATATGGTTCTTGATCAGCTTCCCTTTTCCCTTTGTCTGACCTTCTTTGTCATTTCCACCAAAGGTAACTCTTGGTCAATTCAGCTTTTGGAACTCTGTTAGGCAACTTCTGTCACCTGTCATGTGCCTGGATCATCCACTATCAATAAACCATTCTTGTTCAGATATAGCTCCAGCACAGTGTTCCTCATCATCAGATTGGGCCATGAGACATAGGTCTTCTGTTTCAGCATCTAGACAACAGAAGGCCTCATCAGAATCATAGTCAGAACTGGATTCTGTCTCAGAAAGGGGGTCTTTCTCGAACTGTTCTGTGACAAGAGTTTTCCTTCTTCTATCGCTTTATTCATACTTCTTTTCTCCATCTTGCCCTTGTCTCTTGGACACTCTGGGGTGTTGACAGTTTGCCTTGAAATGTTCAGGCTGCCTACAGTTGTAGCAGAGAAGCTCTCCACTACTATCTGTAGACTTGGTCTTCTGCAATGGTTTTCTGCTGGCAGATGGACTCCTTCCATCTTTTGGTTTCTTCGTGACTTCTTGAATCTTCTGGCAAAAGCAGCCATATATTCGTCAGATAATAATATAGAAGGGTACAAATCATTTACCTTAGATGTACTGACAGTGAGAGTGGTGGTAGCCCTCTCTTCTGGTACATCTTCCTTTTTTCAATCATCTCGAACTCATGAGCTTTGAGGTCTGAGATGAGTTTGTCAGTTGGATAGGTTTTCACATCCTTGCTTGCTTGAACTGCAACCACTTTCATCTTTCATGCTGAGGGTAGACCTCTCAGCAGTTTGAGGTTGGTCTCCTTGGTAGTGAGTTCCTTGCCAAGTTCAGAAATCTCTCCAGTGAGAGTAAGGAGTCTGCCATACATCTTGGAGATGCTTTCACCAGGGAGAAGTTTGAAGTCATCAAATTTCTTGTTGGCTATTGCTAGCTTGTTGTCCTTTTCTTGCTCATCACCTGCTCCAATGAGTTCAAGAGTATGCCAGATTTCTTTGGCAGTTTTGCATTTCTTGATTCTGTTGAAGTATCTATCATCAATGGACTTTGAGAGAATGTCCTTTGCTATGTTGTCAAGATTATACTTTCTTCTTTCTTCAGTGGTCCACTCAGATTTGGCCTTGTTGATCATTTGTGGCCTTGTGTTATCAATGGCATGTTCAGGATTGACCTTCTGGAAGTTCGTGAATGGCCCTATGTCAAGTACTTCCCACATTTCATCATGAAGAGCACAGAGATGTGCCTTCATCCGGATCCTCCAGTCATCAAACTTAAGATCTGAATACATAAGATTCTTGGAAAGAGAGTGATCCATTATAAAAGATTAAAATAGAGGCTAAAAAGAAAACAAATGGATCTTTGTTCAGCAAGTAACCTAAGAGATTACAAGAACAGGGAGGCTCTGATACCACTTGTTGGTCCCGGTTAACTGGGTACATTCTAGAGGGGGGGGGGGGGTGAATAGACTGTACTGGTTTTTGACTTTTTCAAGCTAAGTACCAGATTTTAACAGAATAGCCGGTTCTGTTGGCAGAACATACTGCAGCGGATGGTATTCTAGTAGGGATTCTGTCCGGTCAGCCTCAGAGAAGCAAAGGTAGTAGGCCTTCTGTTAACTCACATGATAGGTTCTGCTGAACACTGAGACCAAGTTTCTGGAGTTAGACAGTTCAAAGTAAATGCAAGAATTAAATGCAGTAAGTAAAAGACACCAGAGATTTTTATAGTGGTTCAAGGAACAACTTGTTCCTTTAATCCACTATTCCACTAAGCTTGTAAAAGCAACAGTTTACAACGCCTTAGTCCTAGCACTTAAGAAGCTCTCAACGTCTTCTTCAAGTCTAGATGTCTCCTGGGGTGCACTTCCTGGCTTCCTTTAAAACTGGTCCTTTCACTGAGCTTCATTGAAGTATAACCACTTCACTACTCTAGCTACTTAGACGTCCTTCTCGTTCGAGAAGAGTTCTTTTAAGAACAGAGGTTTTCCAACTTGCTTCATCACAAAGGATATGTTGATGAAGTGCTTGAAGTGTTGAAGAACAGTTGGAACTTTGCTCTTGTTGGAATGTGAAGATGTGAAAAAGTTATCTTTCCAACTGATGCTTATCTTGTTTGAGATGATGAAGTTCTGGTCTCAAGAAAGCTTGTTGTTTGAATAGGTTGTCAAGAGTTGTGCAAAAGTTCTTGTTTGTTGTTCTTCGAGTATTATCTTTTATACTTGGGTTGTCTTCCCGTTGGAGGAGGAGGACACCTGCATTAAATGCGCGAACAGTTGACTTGACCAGTAGGACCCGGTAAAGTTAGTGAGTTGCTATTTTGGTACAAAGATATCCTGAAATGTCGGCCAATCATCATCTTTTACTCTTCAGCGTACGGGGCTCATTAAATGAGCATTTAATGTGTATACTGTAGCTTTTCCGTTGAAGTCTTCTAGCCGTTGAAGGAATCTTCCATTAGTTTCACCGGCAAAGGTAAGTTCATGCAAATTCTATAAGTGTCAGACCTTCTGGTATCTTTAGAAGAGAACCAACTAGAGAGGGTCTTGATCACTTTTGTTGGGATAAAAGCTACCAGAGGGTCTCTAGTTCTTCTTTCAAGGTAGGAGCTAACAGAGGGTCTTGACAGCTTCTGTTCTAGTGACGTCCAACAGAGAACCAGGAGGTCCTCTGTCCACGAAGTGAAGCAACAGAGATCCAAAAGGTCTTCTGTCTGGACAAGGTCTAATAGGCACACAGAAGGTCTTCTGTCAAGAGGTCTTTTGTCAGTCGACTATACTAAGAAAACTTTACACAAAGAAAAATTCTAGTATAAATTTCTAATGAGGGGTACTCTAAAATCCTAATTAATATAGCATCATCAAAATCTAAATACAATTATTCCTTACAGTAGTTATTAGGAAAGAATTTCAGAAATAATACCAACTGTCACTTATCAATAAAATAATAATATATACTTTGTAAATGATTTTTAATAATATCAACTATTTGAATGTAAAACACAAATAATATGGACTCACCTTTCAACAAGTAATTCAATCATTTAAGACATAAAAAATTAATTGCAAATAATCAAATAAATGATATTTGGAAATACAATCACTTATTTGATATTTTAATATTAGTTTTTTGTGAATTAAATGACTAAATTTTAATGAAAAAAAATGTTCTATATCACTTTTGATCTATATTTAAATAGTTAGTATTATTACAAGTTATTTTCAAAGTACGTGTCATTCTTAGTTCATGGAAGATGGTTTGTACGTAGTATTATTTAAAATTATCTTTTCACATGTTGAAACATGTTATAGGTTCTCATCTCCTATTTAATTCTGTTGAATATTCATAAAAGAATAAGGTACACGGTATAAATTAACATAGTTTGGCATGATGCAGAATTTATAAAAAACAGAAAAAAAACATTTACACAAAAAAAATTTTAGACAAATTTTCCTAAAATATGTCACTTTTCCTCTAATATTAACATACTCTAATATTACTAAAACTCGTCACTTTTCCTAAAATATGACTATCGATGTTTTTTGATGTAGCGTATGACCAAATTATGTCCCACAAAAATAGGACCACAGGTTGTCACTAAAAAATAGGAAGTGAGTATTAATCATATGAATGGTAATATGCATCATTACAAGAAAAAAACATAATTAGTCATATTCTAGGAAAGCACATGAGTTTTAGTAATATTAGTGATAATTTTCTCTTCCGTTTTTTGGCAAAGGGTATATATAACTGTTAATCTCTAGAAGAAGTTAACGGAAATTAGAAAATACAAAAAATTAATAAATCACTTCCTAATGAATCGTGTTTGGTTTCCCAATAAAATCAAGTGTTAAGTTTAAAGCTACTTATTTAAAAAAATCTCAAAACTTTTCATTTTGATGTTTATTTAAATATTTATAACGCTTTCATTTTTTGTTTGACTTTTTTTGAAAAACACCTAGTCTCATTCAATTGAGATAACAACTCCTATTGGCAATTTGAGATGAACACTTGGATGTTCTTTCCCTTGGATTTCATTCCAAATATTGTTTCCTTTTGTTAATACTTTTACTTTTACTACTTTTTAATCTTCTATCGGTGTCTTTTCTTAGATGTCTAATATTTCAGACTCTTACATATTAGGCGAGTATCATATTTGCAAATAGAAGAAAAGATATTGTGCAACATTCAGAAGAAAACATATTTCCAACTGACCCAAATGAAAAAGCTAATTATAAAAAACCCAAAAAGCAGAGTAAATAAATAATGAGCAGGCTTAAGCCCCTAAGGATTTAGAAGAAATAATCGTTTAGAAGAAACAATTGAAGTCAATAATCTATATCTTCCCAAAACAAAGTGAAAGCTATCATTTTCCTCCGTCACCACCTTCATGAAAATCTCAAATCTGAATAGTTTTTGGTTGATGATCCAAAAGAATTATGGAACAATTTACATGAGGGGTATGACCACCAACAAAAGGTACTTTTATCAAAGGCTCGGTATGACAAGATCAATTTAAGATTTTAGGACTTTAAATCAATCAGTGACTATAGTTCTGCCATGTTCCAAATAACATCTAAACTAAAGTTATGTGGACAAAAAGTCACTGATGCTGATATGTTGGAAAAACCCTTTTCTACTATGCATATCTCTAACATGCTGCTCAACAACAATATAGAGAAAAGGGTTTTAAAAAATACTCCGACTTAATATCAGTATTATTGGTAGTTGAGCAAAATAATGACCTTTTGATGAAAACTCATAATCTAAGACCCGCTAGTTCTAGTCCTTCAATTTATGGTCCATCTGACCATAATTTAGCCACTGAATCAAATGCAACACACAGTGGCAATAGAATACATTTTAAATGTGGGCATTTTAATAGTCATAATAACAAGCCACATCGAGAATACAAACGAGTCGAAAGGTCGAATTACAAGGGTAAGAGCAAACAAAAAGTCCATCAAATAAATCGCCCTCCAAACTCCTCGGGATAGTCGACTTGTTATAAATGTGGCATGACGGGGCACTGTGCTAATAAATGTCGTACGAATAAACATTTAGTGGAGTTATTTCAAGCTTCCACGAATCTGAACAAAGCCAAAAATATGGAAGCTAATTATGTCAATGACATAACTCCACCTCTCCCAAAATTTGATGTGTCCGACTTCTTTATGGATGATAACATAATGAACAATGTTTTTGCCACCAATCAAAATAACACAAAATAAATTACAGGGTTTTTACATGTTGTAAAATAGTAGTCATGTTATTTATGTAATTTTTCTTTTCCCCCCTTTATGTTGTTCCCATAAATAAGTATGTAATACATGCACAAATTGTGATATCAAGCTTATGTTTATTTACATATATTGAAGATGGATCACTCAAATGATAAAGAACTGTGTCTGATAGACAGCGCCACAACGCACACCATTTTGAGAAATAAAATATATTTTTTCCAAATGAGTTTAGTTGAAGCTAAAGTCAATATAATATCGGGTGTTGCGAAGCTCATTGAAGGTTCTGGGAAAGCATATATGATGCTCCCTAACGGAACGAAAATAATTATAAATGACGCTTTATACTCCAACAAATCGCGGAGAAATCTATTAAGTTTTAAAGATATGCGTCAAAATGGTTATCACATGGAAACCATGAATGCAAATCAAAACAAATATCTTTGTCGTACGACAACTAAATCTGGCACTAAACATATTTGTGAAAAAATGCTAGCATATTCCTCAGGACTATATTTCACATATATTAGTCCATTCGAAATAAATTTGGTTCCTAACACAAAGTTAGATGATCAGAAAACATTCATGTTGTGGCATGACCGTTTAGGTCACCAAGACCAGGTAATGATGCATAAAATCATTAAGACTTCACTTGGACATCCATTAAAGAATACCAGGGTTCCATTATCAGTACATTTTCCTTGTAAGACATGTTCTCTTGGTAAAATGATCATTAGGCCTTCTATGAATAAAATTGCAACTGAATCACCTGCATTTTAAAAAAGGTTTCAAGGAGATTATTGTGGGCCGATAGCCCCACCATGTGGACCATTTAGACATTTTATGGTGTTGATCAATGCATCAACACGTTGGTCACATGTCAATCTGTTATCGACGAGAAATTTAGCATTTGCTAAACTCCTTGCTCAAATTATACGATTAAGAGCTCATTTTCCGGGTCATTCTGTAAAGAGAATCCGACTTGACAATGCAGGAGAATTTACATCCCAAACATTTAACGATTACTGTATGTCAATTTGGATTGATGTGGAGGACCCTGTTGCTCATGGCCATACACAAAATGGTCTTGATGAATCTTTGATTAAACGATTACAATTAATCGCCAGATCATTATTAATTAAGTGTAATTTACCTTAATCTGCTTGGGGACATGCTATTTTACATGCAACAAATTTTGTTTGACTTAGACCAACTGCATATCATGAATATTCCTCAATGCAATTAGTAACTGGACAAGAGCCAAACTTAGAACACATAAGAATATTTGGTTATGTTGTTTATGTTCCGATTGCTCCACCTCATCGTACAAAAATGGATCCTCAAAGAAGGTGGAGAATTTATGTTGGTTTTGAATCTCCCTCAATGATAAAATATCTTGAACCTATGACCGGTGATTTATTTACCGCACGATTTGCAGACTGTCATTTTGATAAGACAGTGTTCCCGACCTTAACGGGAGAAAGTAATAAATTAGACCCAAGTACGAAAGAGATATGATGGAATGCAACCTTGTACAAGCATCCCTAGTACAGAACCCATCAATCATAATCTTCGGCCCGTGACCTTCATCTAAGGATTCTCCCATACGGTTGCCTTGGTCAGGGTTCGCCAGAAAGTTGGATTGATGAGGAATTCAGGGGTACCACCTCGGCTTCAGACACTTTCTACTCCTTCACGCCAGCACCACTCTCGGCTTAATGGAGTGTGGGACTGGGGGAATCCACCTCGGTGAAAACCAACAAAAGTAGCCCCTTGGTGATGGAGACCTCCATTACGACACATCTCGACCAAGGAACCGAATCATAGCTTGGCTGAGAACCATTAGTGCAGTAACACGACAACTAAAAAAACAACTCCACTAGATCACATACAACAACACGGTGGTTGGAAAACTGAGGACCGCCTCAGCCAATGGCTTTGACTCAATTGAACAAAAGAACACTGGAATACTCTACTTCCTTTCACCTTGACACCTCTTGACTTAGAGAGTGGGGGACTCCTGATAGAGTATATGGTTCCAAACCCCACGGCCCACACACTCACAGAAGACAAACACCACAAGGCACCTACTACTAGGCTGGTTCCCTCGGCCAGAAGAGGCGGCCTCTACAAAAATGCCTAGAAGCTCAAGATTAGAGAACTGGAACAAAGTCATATCCTCGTCCTGGCCTCCCACGGTCAAGGATCCCTCGACCAAGGCTCCCTCGGCCAGAACCCTCATAAGTAGCTTAATTTACACTTAGCTGTATGAAATCATGATGTAATCAGCCCATTAGCGGCCCTCTATTGTATCGAGCCTCTCAGGCCAAAGGCATGAAGCCGAACCCACATTTCCTCTATAAATAGTTTCTCTCTCTAGCTTTTACTTCTCTCTAGATCTATACTATATCACTACTTATAATTTAGTACTAAGTATTTAATAATAATACATGATAAACATAAAAAAGGTGCAAAGAACTTTCTCTCTCTAGCTCTCACTTCTCTATAGATCTATACTCTATCACTACCTATAATTTAGTACGAAGTATTTAATAATAATACATGATAAGCATAAACAAAAAAATCATTGTTTTAACAGATACTACCTCCATTCTTAAATAAATGCAACACTTTGACTTTTACACTATTCACATGTTCTACTTTGACTACGTTTTATTTATTAATGTAATAATATTATTTTATGAAAAATATTGTTAAACTTGTCTCATTGTAAATTTTCATAATCTATTTTTTTTTAATTTTTTTACTAATACAAAATCATTTATATTAATGGTCAAAGTCGTGTTTCGACAAGTGTGAAATGTTGATCGTTGCATTTATTTAAGAACGGAGGAAGTACATTTTAAGTGATTGTTAAATGGTTTATCAACATTTTTTAGCTTTGATCTAAGGCTATGAGGAGAGTGAAACCCTAAATCTCTCATCGCACAAAAAGGTGCATCACAGCGACAATGCGCAGCTTGTCTGCAAATTAGGTTTAGTGACGCGAAACTTTCTTCATCGGTGATTTAGAGTTTTCTCTCAGCTTCAACGGGAAGGTATATGATGAAAGGTGAGAAGGTGAGTATGGTGCAGACTGTAGACCCTAGCCAGAGGTTTTGTTTCACCCGTGATAGATTGTGGTGCCATGACTATTGACCAGGACGGCGACGAGCAACGACTTAAGCACCTATGAGTGGTAGCAGGGGCGGATTGGACATAGGGCCAAGGAGGGCATAGCCCCCACCCTCAATTTTTTTTAAATTATTTTTAACAAGTATATATATATGTATAAAAATTAGGCCCAACCTCAGTTTTTTTTAAAAAAATGTTAGTATACACCGGTCTTGATTTGTTTTTAGTTCGGGCGCACAAATCCACTCTCCCAACTCCCAGGTTCCCAAGCGTGAAGCACTGCACCCAAGCCCAAAATATAAAAATAGCCCAACTCCATAGCAAGGACCACAGGGTAGTCCACAAAGCTCACTTATCGCTAATGGTAGGAATCCCAATCAAATCCCAACCCAGCAGACAACAACCCTTCGTAACCTCGTCAATCTCTGTCTGGCCGTCATCCGATGAGTTTTTGAAGTAGACATTAATATATTACATTTTGATGTTTTTTTCAATATACGTTATTTAACTAAATTTTGCTCCCCTTAATGTCAAAGTTAGATCCACCCCTGAGCGACGATTGTGGAGCAATAGGTTTGGCAAAGGTCAGAGTTCGACTGACAATGAAAGATCAATCACAACGGTACCTATTGTCGCGCCTCCTCCCGAATCATCATCACGGGTTGAAAGAGGTGCAGCGGTTTGAGAAATTTATCTTATTAGTTATTGTTATTTTGTTTGGACTCCTTTTAAAGTCTATGTTTCTAGATTTGTCGAGATGATTGAAAATTTGGTTAACTTTTATGTCGTTGGAAGTATTCAGATCTATAAAACCAATTATAACTGTGTCAAACATGTTTCGTGATTAGCGATTCGTGTTGCTCTTTCAAGGGTGACCGTTCATATGTGAAATCGTAGAGTTTACAGTCATAGTTAATGACATGTATGATTTTCCTTTGATTGATGTAACAATCCTGAAACTAAAGATATAAATGTAGACGATTTCGTTTTAAAAAACATGTACATTTTTAACAAATAAAATGAATTTGGAATTACTTGGACAATAAATATGAACACAACATTTAATACAAATCCTATAATATTGTATAAGCATTTTTCACTTATTTTTGGAATACTATTTATAATCAACCTTGTAATAAGAGTAATAATAATAATTGCTAGTGATTTTAATTAAAACTTAACGATGAATGTTTCAAATTACAGGTATAATAATGTTTTTTTGAAAGGAGGTATAATAATATGTAGGGAAAAGTACGGAAAATAGGGATGGACTCGAGCCGGTTCCGGTTCCGGGCCAGGCCCGGGCGGGCTTTTTTTGCAAATCCTTGGGCCCGGAATCGGCCCGGGTTGATACCTCCAAACCTCCCCAAAACACCCAGCCCTACCATAGGAAAAGAAAAAAAAATTGACAAAAAAAAATAGACCCAGGCCCGGCTTGAACCGCCTGGGCCGGTTTGCCCAAACCTGGGCCCGAGCCCGGCCCGCCCAAACGGGCTAAAAGCCCGGAACCGGCCAACCGGTCCGATCCGGGCCCGCACAACAACGGGCCGGGCCGGTTCCGGGCCGGCCCGGTTTAGTCCATCCCTAACAAAAGAAGTACTTGTGATTGAACTCGTTTTCGAATAGGGTCATGTGTTTCATTCTTTATCAAAGTGGTTCATGTGTTTGAATTACATTATCACAAGAAAGTCACACCGTTAAAAACGTCCGAAAAAGAAAATTAAAAGTAACTACGATTTTTAAAAGTGCTCGAAAAATTAAAAGAAGAATACCGAAAGGTGCGCCTCAATAAGACGACCACTAGGCTATCTTTCCTTTTTGTTTTCAATCACCCTTGTCACCGAAAAGTCCACCGCAAAAGTGATATTAGCGAAATCAATTTTAAAAAAATAATTCAAACAGATCTGAAAAATCCAAAGGCGAAGGTGGTTTGGAGGTGATTTTGACGAGACACACCTTTCAGTATTTTTGTTTTAAGTTTTTGGGCACTTTTGAAAATCGAAGTTACTTTTAACGGTCTTTTTCTGACATTTTTAACGGCGTGACCCTCTTACGATAACGGAATTCAAACACATGAACTATTTTGATAAAGAATGAAACACATGACCCTGTCTGAAAACGACCCAACAACAAGTACATTTTCCGTACTTTTCCCTAATATTTAGGATGCCAATAATTTTAACTTGTGTAATTTCATGCTACAGACGAAGGGTGAAACTGTATACTTGTATTGTAGTACTCCATGCATTCCACAAAATTTAATCGCATTTATAAGAAAATGTGTGATTGAGATTTGTGAAAAACTAAGAGAAATAATTTAAGGCTAAAGGGTCAAATAGGTACATGAACTAACTTAAAGTGTTCAATTAGCCTTTATTTAGGATGTTCTACCCGGCCGTCGCGAATTGGGGCGGTTCCAGATTGATTTTTTTGATAAAATTTTTTGAGCATCTTCTTCATTAAGTCTAGTTTACTCATATCGAATTTCAGCTAAAAATTAAATCGAGAAGGCAGTCGAATGATTTTCCGAAATGTACTGCGTTGTTTAACTGCGCAGTTATCTTCAAAAAATCATTTGACTGCCTTCCCGGTTGAATTTTTAGCTGAAATTTGGTATGACTAAACTAGACTTAATGAAGAAGATGCTCAAATACTTTCGTCAAAAAAATCCACAGGGAACCGTCCCAATTGGCGACAGCCGATCAGAACATCCTATATAAGGGGCTAATTGAACACTTTAAGTTAGTTCATGTACCTATTTGACTCCTTAGCCATAATTTAATCACATTTATTACTCAATAAAAGAAAATTCATTTTTTTGTGAAAAGACGGGAGTAATAATATATTGAGTTTGATAATGTTGATATTAATGATACTCACAATTATAGAAAATAAGGATGACAACAAATATAATGATAATTATAAATCATTACATTAACGATTAGTCAAATATTTTTTGTTTAATTTTATTTGTAAAAGATATAGCGAGTACTAGGTATAATGTATCAATAATTTAACCAATGTACCCGTACAGGTAGGTCAATTGATTGAGTGGTGAGAAAGTCAGAAGAATGATCAAGGATCGAATCGCACAACAGCCGTGTGAAGGTTGCAACAGAAGAATTGATTTGGACCTCTGATGGACATGAGTATAAAGTCTACAACCGTGACTTACAACCTCTCGGTGTTTCAAAGGAGGTAGTAATAATTGAATGGCGAGTGCGGAGTACGTTTTGAGGTAAAGGAAAGAGAGTAGTGACCCATTGAGGCACCCACCAAACCAATGCACAGCTTGCATAGATTTGGGTGCATGATGGATGATTGCTGGTACAGAGAAAGTGAGATACAGTAAATCAAATGGACGGATATAATTCCAACTTATACTCATCAGTTAGTACACCTACCTACCTGCCTGCCTAATGGGTTGGGTTGAATTCACAATCAATAGTTATCCATCGACCTGCCTACACCTACAGACTACAGTACGTAGTACGCTTTCTTCCAAACCCGCCCCGCCCCGCCCCGCCCCGCCATATATACCTTGCGAAAAAAGATGGTGGCAAAAAACAAAACCGGCACCCAAATATGGCCAGGCCGGCCCGGACGCTGCTGTCAAAGTGTCAAACTTCTGCAAAGCTTCTTCTTTTGGGGCGGCACAACGGCGGCAACCCCAACCACATTCAGCTGCAACACAAAATCAATCAATTCATTTCTATTATGTATACTCCTTTTTGGGCCGTAAAATTCTTTATGGAGAATTTTATTAATCAATCAATTCATTTCAATTATGAATCAACCATACAAGAATTATACCGTATGTGTGTATGTGCTAACATAAAATTTGACATTCTGCTAAAATTTGCAAAATTTTGACTAGAGCAATTGTATTGTCGGAATATGAAAAAATTATATTTAAAATATTTTTTATTAATAAAAGAAGAAAAAATTATACACCATCCGCACTTCAAAGTTCCTTACATTTTACCTTGTGGACTGTATTTAAAAAATTTCTACATTTCCAATTTTTTTTGTAAGTTTACCCTTTTTAAAATAATCAATTACTCTTACTTTATCTACTTTTTATTTCTCTTTCATACTTTTAAACGTGATTTCCTACTTTTTCTATACTATTCACTACCTCTATTACTTTACTACTTGAATAATGTGTTCAATCTTTTATAGTGAACATTAAAATAAGCACAAAGTATGAAAAAATAGCTAAAATAATAGTTTACAATAACTTCGGTCACACAAGTAATTTCAACCATACTTTTTCTTGTTATTAAACAATTCAACGCTCGCAATAAAAAGAAACATGTTTAGTGAAAAAGTTAATCGCATAACAATCCGGAAAAAAAAAAAAAGGATGAGCCTCTTAATTAATCAATTAATTACCTTCTCCTGTCTTTTGAGCTCCGCATTCTCTTTCTTCAGATGCGCTACCTTTATCTCCAGCTCCTCTCTGTAAGCCTGTACGTGCGCACGCAGGTACACCCCACCCCATTCATTCATTCATTCATTCATATTAAAGCTAGCTTGAATTGGATCCAGCTACAAACTACCCAAACTATATATACATATATGCGTAGAGAGAGTAGTTCAATTGTTGTATAAATGACGAATGATCAAAACTCACCACAGCTGCGAGGAAGTTATAGTTCCCGTGAATATGACTTCAGAACAAATATGTAATACTACATTATAGTAATTTTTTCTAGAAAAATGTTGCATACCACTTCCAGAATGGGTGAACTACATCCAATCCAATATTCAGTTAAAATTAGGAAAAAAGAAGGATTTATTTTTGTACTCAATCATCTCAACAAGCTAATTAAGGCTGCAGGGCTAGTACGCGTACGTACGTACCTGTTTTTTGGCACGAGAACGTTCAGCAGACTCTCTATTCTTAATCAAGCGTTGTTCTTAGCGGTGGTCGGCGTCGCTCCCCGCTCCTCGCTTTCTTGTGACGGGATGAAGCCGACTGGGAGGAGGAATTGCAGAGTTGACGGCATCGGACGACACAAACCGGGGGGCGTTACTTGTCACAAACAGGCCAGTCGCCGGGGGACAATTACTGGCCCCGCCGCCGTACTCCGTGGAGAGAGGTAGAAATTCTTCGAAGCCGTTGGGGCCGACGGTCCCCGCTGGGGGTGGGGGGAAAGGCGAGGAGCAGGAGAGAGTAATGACTTTCCAGAATTCCTCCATTTGCGATTTCCACGTGCTGTTTCGGGGATCACATCTTAATATCTTATCGAGTGTGAGACTTTCTTCTACCCCACCCCTCCAACTTGTCACATGACAATTTTTTACCACGGAGTAACTTTTTGAATTAATCTTCAATTTTTAGAATAAACTAGCTTGAGATGCACGGTGACACACTTTATCGTGTATCGTGAGGTGTATTCAAAATAATTACAATACAATACTAAGACGAAGTATAGTGAAATAAGGTTCGTATCCACAGGGAAAAGAATACTTTTCTTTTATATAAATAGTAACAAGAGAGGTTTTTAGTTTGATTTAATAATACTAAGATGAACAACCTATATGAGTTTGATTAATAGATGTGGAGGCTTGGTTTTGCTTTTATCCACTAAATGAAATGTTCGTCGATCTCGGTTATATATTTAACTATCTTCCTCTCGAATACTCAATCGAGGAGTATATCCGGTTCATCGAGGGTAGTTATTAATAACGAGATGCATTCATTAATAAAACTTACTACTGAGTCAATATAGAACAAGCGCCGTATATTAACTTGATAGTAATAATAAACTTAAGATGAAAACGATTGAGATTGATAACCTCAACACAAGCGGTTTATTGTTTTAATCAATATAATTAATTCTCCTTGGCATATTAACCATGAGATGCATGCATTAATATTTCAAGTTTACTACCGTTGAAAGAACCGGATTAATAACAAGCGTATTAACCGATCAATTCTAGTAATAATTAATATGAGAAACAAAACTTGTTGATACTTTAAGTAATGTTTAAAATATTAACATGAAATATGAATAGGAATTAATTAATACTCAAGGAAGAATATTAAAGAATATGAATCCTACTATGATTAACATCAAGATGTTAACTAATTGTCATCTTAGTAACACTCCCCAATATTAACATAGAGGAAGAAATAACTATTACTATAACCAATGTCAAGATGTTAACTAATTGTCATCTTAGTAACACTCCCCAACTTTGATATAGAAATAGTATTTGAAAGGAAGAATTAATATTCAAGGAAGAAGATTAAAGAAAATAACTCACAACTTACAAATTCATTAAGCTTCGACTAGTAGAAAAAGCGCCTATAGTGACACTAATTTAGTGTCGCTGAATTCAAAGTAGCAAAACCAAGATGGAAGAGTTTAGCTCCTCATTTGGAGACTAAACATGATGAAAAATATAAAGAAAGAACTATTCTATACTGAGCTTAGATGTACAAAGGAATTGGATATCTTTTTGTTAAGGAAAGAAGGTGTATTTATAGGCTTTTGGGATGGGATTCGGGTACTCGATCGGGTATATACATGGTACCCGATCGAGTATGTGTGTAATACTCGATTCGAGGTATACTCGATCAGTTTCAGGCTATTTTTCACAGGTATACCCGATCGGGTATATGTTTATACCCGGTCGAGTATGCTTAGAAAGTGGTATTCGGACCATACTCGACCGATCTTCGTTTAAAACTCAAAGGCATACCCGATCGGGTATGTCGGTCTACCCGATCGGGTATAGACATTAAATCGTGGCCGAAATCCTCCCGGCATGTTCCTTTGTCTTCGGATCTGATCCGATTTGAAGTTTCAACCTAATACCCGATCGAGTATAGTTAATACTCGACCGAGTATAGACCAAAATTCAGGATCCTTCTTTTGTCTTCAAATTTTGCACCTTCTTTCCACTCTTTGGGTTCACCAACTGTACTTTGAGTGATCAAGACCTGTTTGAGCTCAGAATATATCTAAACTATTTACAAGAATTTAACAAACTAATCTATTACACCAAAAGTGTGTAATTTCCATAGTAAAGATCAATCAAAACTAATTAAAAACACAAACATGCATATGGAAATTACAAATGTATCAACTCCCCCACACTTAAACCTTTACTCGTCTCGAGTAAGATCAAATGTTCACAAGTGTCAAGTTTCTCCAAAGTTTCCACAGTTTAACAAAAAAACATACAAACACAAAGACCACCAAGGATGACAAAAATGAGTTTTAAACTCAAATTACAAAGAACATCTTGGGTTTTATGGCCTTCTAGTGTTCATCTTCTCTTCTCCTCCTCTCTTCTTCTTTGTCTTTGTTTTCTGAATCTTCTTATTCTTCAAAGAGATACAATGAGTGCCTGCAAAAACAAACATTTCTCTCATATCTCTCATTTTGCCTAGGAGTTTTTTCAGGTTTTCATCCTAGCATCTCTTTTCATTTTCCATTCTCCCCAACTCACTCATTTTTTTTTATAAGCCTTTTTTGCTTAGATTGCCCATTTTGTTGGGTTTTCAACCTAACTAGCATTTATTTTTATTTTTTTTTGTGTGAATAGTTCAAAAGAATTACATGCATAGTACTAGGTGGAAATTAAAATTACATACCATCATGAGTCTCTCCCCCGCACTTGAATCAAGCACTGTCCCTAGTGCCCGCCTTCTCCGCTGTAGTAGCTCCCTCCGAAGCCGCTCCCCTGCCCACCATCTCCCATATATGTGTCCCCGCCATCTCCGCCGTCGTACCCTCCACCCCCGGAGCCAGATCCTCCAAAGTTACCCCAATGAGTGGGGTCATACCACGAGGGTGGTGGAGGGGGGTTTGCCATGGTATGAAAAGATCCCTGTTGTGCCATGTAAGAGTACATAGGTCCGTAGAACCTACGTTGGTCTTCTTCATACCGATGTCTATCGGCTTCCCTGAGCTCCTCCAATCGCTGAAAACCGACCCTTTGCTCCTCCTGTATTTGATTGAGCCGGTTGTCCATAGCCGTGTAGTTTGCGATCATTTGGGCGTACCCCGTGAACAATTGTTGTTGACCCTCCAAAAGTTGTTGAAAGAAGTCGGGTGGTGGAGGGTTTTGGTTTTGTTCGGGAATGTCATTGCCCATGTCTTGATGGCTATGGAGTTGAGCATAGGGCTCGTAATCGGGTTGGTATTGAGGAGGTTCTTGCTCCGGTTCCTGAAGATGTGGTGGAAGGGCGTGTGGGAAGAGGTAATGGGGCTCCTCTACTGCTTCTTTGTACCGGAGTGTAGGGAGTTCTGGGTTGGGCAGGAGGAAGTATTTGAGAGGTTTGGGGTGTATGAGCCAGTTGTACATATTCTTTGGTCTTTCTCCACCATAAACTGTGTGGGAAAAAGCTGTACATCCCGAGTGGCCCAACCAAGAAATGTTCATCAAACAGTAGTCGGGTATAGGAGAGTTATCCGTATACCCGAACTTGGTAGCTAAGTGCATAATCACTCCACCCACCACAATAGCGCCCTTGGCTACGCTTTCCTTTTTCAGATGTGCCCACATAAGATTACACAGGTTGAAATCCACGTGAACACGGAATAGGACCACAGACATTAGGCATACATCCCCCATCCTAGTGTGATGGTTGTTGGGACGTCCAAGCAAGCAATTGGCAAGGAATTTCAAGAATAGGCGGATGACGGGATGTTGGACATGACTAATATACAATTGGGAGGAGCTAAATTTAGTCTCCCCGGTCATCTTTGTCCATAGGGTATGGCCGAAAGCGGTATTATCGGATATGGATTTTTGGTAAGGGACCGGAATACCAAAATGTTCGGTGAGGCTGGCTGGGAGCCTGGGAAGAAGATGTGGTGTAGGAGGGACTGTTCGGGGGTAGGAACACCGGCTGGAGAAGACGAGGTGGGACTGGACTGATCTCCTGCGGTTTCGGATGGGTTGAGTTCAGGAAGAGGAAGTGGTGGGGTGGAGCTAAGGTCTCGGCTAAAGGATGATGCAGACGAGTTTACTGGAGAGGTTGGATGGAGTGAGGGCCGTAGTGAGGGGCTAGGGGAACCGGCTGGAGCTTATGGAAGTACCTGCTGCGCAGGCGCAAGTAACGACAAAGGTCTGGTAGAGGGCGATGGCCAGGAGAAAGGTCAGTCGGTGACAGTAGAAGTAGGTTGGTGCCATGTGAAACAAGCTAAGAGAAGGGAAAATCGGTTTCATGGAATAAGACATCCTGACTAATATACACTCTTCAAGAAATAGGTTCTAAACACCGGTAACCCTTGTAAGCCGGAGCTTGCCCAATAAAGACACAATGCGTGGAGCGAGATGAAAATTTATTGGAAGAGTCTGCAATAAAATTGGGAAAACATGCACATCCAAAAACACGTAAAAAATTAAAGTGAGGAGGTTTATTAATTTAAAAGCTTTTCGAAAGGAGTAAATTTATACAAGAGTGGCGTTGGTAGGCAATTAACAATATATGTGGCAGTATATGATGCATCAACCCAAAAATTAGACGGGATAGAAGCCTCAATAACATGGTCCTAGTTAACTCAAGAAGATGTCTATGCTTGCGCTCAGCAACACCATTTTGAGCTAGAGTATCTGGACATGATTTTCTAAATAAAATACCAGATTTCAAAAAATGATTACTAAAGATAATATTGTCAAATTCACCACCACCATCACTTTGAAAAGCTTTAATTTTCCTATCAAAAAGATTTTCAGCTAGTGTTTGAAAATTACAAAAATAATTATAAACCTCAGACTTATGCCGCATAGGATAAATTGAAGTGTAGCGAGAAAAATCATTAATATAGGAAACATAATATTTAAATGCTAAATTTGAGATAACTGGCGACTGCCAAACATCTGAATGAATAAGTTCCGGCGCAGCAGAACCAACATAACGAGGGCAAGTGAGTGTGGAATGACCTGGAGAGAAACCAATTTGGCATACAACTGGAGGCTGTGGAAAGTGACTATTATCCACCGATGGAAAACCTGCACTGACATTGTTAATACCTACAGTGATTTAAGTACGAATAACGAGACAAAACATTAGTCAATACCTCACCTGGATTGCCAGTTGGAGCCTGCACCTGAGGAGGACCATAGGGAAACTGTTTTGGAGCTTGGCAATGGAAGAATGGGTGGTTGTTGATTTCCATAACCTGCCTGTTGATGCTGGAATGGAGCACCACAGCCGCGGGTCGTACCACGCTGCCCACGACTGCGTCTACCGCGGTAGCCACGCCCTCCTGGTTCTTGGCCCCCTGTCCATGAGCCGCTCGAGCTGCACCCCCTCTGTTAGGATCCGCTGGAGCTACGGGAGTAGTTGGAGTCGCCACAAATGCTTGATGGGCTGGAGTAGATTCTTGAGAGCGAAGAAATAGATTTTGTTGTTTTTAGGCAAGAAGAATGGGCTGCAATGTCTCAAGAGTAAAATTACTCGGAATATATGAAACAAACGTAATTAAAGACTCATATTCGGGCCCCAAACTGAGTATAGCGTATTCAATTAAATCACAGTTTCTAACAGGTGAATTAATAGAATTGAGATTATCAACCACCAGTTTAATTTATAAAAGATATTGATATAAGAATTGAGACTCCATCTTTTTAATATGAGATAAATGGCGTTTAAGCTCCATAGACCGAGCAAGACAAGCAGACATAAACCATGTTTCGAGACATTCCCAAATACGTGCAGAAAATTTTAAATCATATACTTCCATTAAAATGTACCGAGATAAAGAAGCAAAGAGCCATGACCAGACAGTTTGATCAATCTTAAGCCAATAATGATACTCAGGATTGGAAACCTCCCTCCGATTAATGTCATGAGTAAATTGTGGCGGTGCCGAAACGGATCCATCTAGAATCCCAAGAAGATTGTGGCAAACTACAAAAGATCCGAATTGGGTACACCATGGGAGGTAATCCTCAACGGCCTTCAAGCGAGTAGTGACAATATTTGTCACATTAGGCGTGGAGAATGTCAATTGAGAAGCCAATGATCCCAAAAATGAAGAAGAAGAAGAAGAGGGAAAATCTGGCGTGGTCATGAACTGATGTGGCGGCAGAGGAGATGTGCCCGACTAGCCAGAAAAGGCGGAGCCTGTAAAAATCGCCGGTGGTGAAAGAAGGCTGTTGGACGCCACTGCAGGAGCCTGCAAAGGAGTAGAACCGATCGACGAAGGAGGAGGACCAATCGGAGGAGTGAGTGACGGCAGAGAGGGCATAGCAGGCATGATAGTCGTCAGAGTCCATGTGAAGGGCAGAGGCATGTCAAACAATCAATTGGAATCCATGGACGGCAAAACGAGGGATCATTCAGTGCTCCAAAACGACGGTTTACCGGGGAGGAGATATCAAGTGAGGAAGAAGGTTGCGCTAGAGAAGGAGAGGGCATCGTGCTGATGTGACCTACTGCCGAAGAAGAAGCCGGAACAGTGGTTGAAGACCCCCGCGACAGTAGATGTGCCACAGGCAGAGGTGCCGTGCGACATAGTCGCAGAAGAGGAAAAAGAAAACCTAGGCGATTGATACCATATACTCTCTCTGTCCCTTAAAACTTTGCCAACTTTCTTATTTTGAATGTCTCACTAACTTTGCCACTTTCCCTTTTGAGTAAAGAATTTGTGGTTCCAGCTAATTCTCTCTCCTATGCACAAACCTCTACCACACAGTTTTTACTTTATTAATCCCCGTGTCGATCAAACATGGCAAAGTTTTAAGGGACGGAGGGAGTACTAAATAGATAAAACGAGAGAATTACAAATATGTCCCATATGTGTGATGAAAATAAAACAAAACAATATTCATATTTTTTTGTTCTTAAACTAGGGATAAATCAAACTATCAAAGAGGACGAAGGTAGGCGAGGTGCGCTGACGGTGAATTTATCTTCCACGGCTGAATCGAGACGGTTAACCTAACCAATCACGTCAAATGGGTTGAATTGTGAGGAAGAGACACAATAAAGACTGATTGACAGGTTCACCAGGGGAGGTTTCACTAACGGGATAAAACGTCGTTTGTAAATCAACACGAATAAAAGTGAGTTACAATAACTTAAGCAGATCGTACAATTGTCTACCACATAATTGTCCCATTTTTTCAATTTTGGATATCTATTTTCCATACTATATTTGGTAACATTTGTGTGGCTTTAATTCTTTCTTACTTTAATCCCGCTTCATTAGTTTATTATCTATCACGTAATTTTACTTTTCTTAAAAACTATCCCATTCGTTTCGGTCCCAATATAGGGCGGATCAATGTAAGTGGTACATGTTAAGTGTTAACATTGATTTGGAAATCGGAACCAGAAAAAAAAACGTGTTGAACTCATTTTTTTGGAAATCAGAACGAGTGGATAAGAGCACAAATACGTGTTGACATCGTGAGCGGGTTTTGGACTATCAAGCAACCCAATTTTAGCCACTTCCAATGATTAATATAATAATTTTATTCATAATTCGAAGTTGCATGTCCGTTTGGCTGGCTATGAAAATCAATATATCACCCATCGATTTTTTAAAGAGAGATATGACTCTTATTTAACAATGAAATTATATAGTGAAGCAAGTCTAGTATAATTATATGACTCTTACAAAAAGGACGAATCAATCCTTCAATTTTTTGTAATCTAGTGATACTAACAAAATTTAGCCAACCCTGTTTGAGCTACTTGCTCAATATAGAACCAGTGCCTATAACGTGCAACACGTGTATGGTGAACACACATTGAATATTATTTTTTCTCTTTTTTTTTAAATGGTAATAACTTTTTTATTTTTGATCTGATTTTTATAAAATTTATATCAACAATTTTTATTTTTCATGTTCTTTCAAATGAGACCAATATTGCCTATGTAATTTTAACATATTAACATTTGCGTTTAAAATATGTAACTTTACGTGTTAAAACATGTAACTCACGTTCAGTCAGGCCAAATGCAACTCGTGTGTATAAATATGTATCTCTACATGTAACAATATGTAACTTTACGTAAAAAAATATGTAACTCGCGTTCAGACAGGTCAAATGCAACTCGTGTGTATAAATATGTAACTCGCGTGTACAAATATGTAACTTTACGTGTAAAAATATGTAACTTTACGTGTAAATATATGTAAGTCCCGTTCAGGCATGTCAAATGCAACTCGTGTGTATATATATGTAACTCGCTTATAAAAAGATGTAACTTGCTTATAAAAAGATGTAACTCGCTTATAAAAAGATGTAACTTGCTTATAAAAACATGTAACTCGCTCATAAAAATATGTAACTCAATGTATTATCAAATGTAACTGATGCCACTGATCCACTCCCAAACAGATTCGATCTTCTATTTCACAAACCTATCATCTCCCAAACAGATTCGATTTTCCTTATAATCCAATACTCATTAATATAATAGTTCGATAATTTCTTAAAATTACATAAGCAATATTGGTCTCATTTGAAAGATCATGAAAAATAAAAAATGTTGATATAAATTTTATAAAAATCGGATCAAAAATAAAAAAGTTATTATCATTTTTTAACAACAAAAGTAAAAAAAAATAAAAAATAGCAGCATGCTGCGTCGTTTTGCAATCGGGCGCACCATCCTCATGGTGCGCCGGTTGCACGGTATAATTTGGCATATACAACCTGTGGGCCCTGACATGCTGAATAAAATATCTGATGTCATCTACTTCGTATTTACTTAATAATACCAAATTACCAATCAATGATGTTTTTCGGAATTCAATTTCCGTTTGGGCAAATTATACCGTGGGATCGGTGCACCATCCGCATGGTGTACCAATCCCTAAAACGGTGTAGTTTTGCATATTAAAAAATTAAATACTTGAGCTAAGCGATGAACAGGGGAGCCAATTGGGAGTTGCTGACTTTCCGCCCATCTGGATCGGAGCGCCTCAAAGGCGGACTTCAGCCGTCGCTTCCTTTGCATCCTCAGTGATTGAAGCGGCATCCATGGCAGCCTGCGGCAAAGCTTGAAGGTATCGCAATTTTCAATCCAATAACGTGCAATCCAATCCAATAGCGTGCAATTCTCACAGCCTGCGGAGAAGGAGATGTCAATGACGATTTGGCCAATTTGAGACCTTTAATATCATAGGTTTCCAGGAGGTCCAATAGCGTGAAATCCCCAGGCGGCGGGCAGCTAGAAAAAATAAAGATGTTGTAGAACTCTAACATACTCTTTAATACATAGATGGTGTAGCATTGTAGAAAAATGGTGCATTCTGTTGAGTTTGTTTATTTTGATTCTTCAACTTACATTTGAAAATACATCATGAAGTTACATCTTTTTCTGCGCGAGTTACATCTTAGTGTACGCGAGTTACATCTTAATATACGCAAGTTACATCTTAATGTATGCGAGTTACACCACGGAATAAACCCCTGCAATATCATTTTTATAGCCATAATATTAAAAATAATACATATTCACTATATAAAAAAGTAATTAATCGATCTGTTAGGATCAATTTTCATTGTTTACATTGAAATCGATATTTCATTTCATATACTATGTATTTGACAAGTTACATTTCGAATGAACTTGAGTTACATCGATCAATAACGTAAGTTACATATCTTTACACGCGAGTTACATCATTCACGCTACTGGGACAAAAAGAAAGAAAAAATAGTACTGTACACGCGTGTACTGTTCACGCGATTTTTTTTTAAATGGTTCAAAGCTACGTCGTTTTGGGAGTGGAGCACGGTGCTCACCGTGGGATGATCCCACGGTATAAGAACTGCGTTTGGGATTTTAACGTAAACTGAGACCGACATGTCCTTCTTTTTACGTGTAACTATTTGACTAATGCGTAGTATTATACTCGGTATAAATAAAAACTTATAAACAACCATGGATTGTTGTTAGTAGAGTTACTTACGTATTTTAAACAATATTCTCCTATTATAAATACAGGGTCATATTTTAGAAGGTGCAATAGGTGTTTGACACCTGGATCCACTTTTATAGGGAGTCTTCAAAAATTTAGGATGTACTCCCTCCGTCCCCTTTTAAATGTCCCGCAAGAGGGTGACACGAGTTTTAAGAAAAGTAGGTTTGTATGGTTGATATTAATAGATAAAGTAAGAATAAAGTAAGAATGATTTTGAGCCACACAAGCTTTACCAAATAAGGTATGGGACAATTAAATAGGGACATCCCAATGTGGTAAAATGGGACATTTAAAAGGGGACGGAGGGAGTATGTAGTAGTAGTTATAGGTTGATTTTTTTAATGTTATGTATTATTCCAGATTTCAAAAGGATGTATGACTTTTAGATTGTCTTATTTGTGTACTTTAAACATTATAAAACTTATATTTCACTGAATTATCTAATCTATTTGTATTTTATTATTAAATTTTGTATAATTTCTTGTTTTAGGTGCCTCAATTCGTCATTTGAACCAGGGCCTCCAAATTCATTGGACGACCCTGTATAAATAAATCTACCAGGGCTCTTGAGAGAGTAACCTGTTCCATTCTCTAACATGGTATGAGAGCTACACGGTTAAAACCTAAAAAAAAAATCCGCTATTCTCTCTCTCCTTGGGATCGCCGCACACCTTCAACGCCATGTCCACTATAGCCATCTCCCTCTTTACCTCAACGGACTCCTCCGTTCCGGCGAGCGCAGACATCGGCGTCCCTATCACTCTGGCCTCGATCGGCGCCCCACAGTCCTCAGGTTTGCAGCCGTCTGTCATCATGCCAGGCTTCGCCTCACTTTCGGCTTCCACTTTTAATTTGCTTCGCTGACATGCAGTGCTGCGCATAGCTATTCCCTCTTTCAGAATCTGCCACCGGTGTTTCCATGGCCAGCTCCATCCCCGGTTCAGCCGCCTACTCTGGAGCCTTCGTCTTTGTCCGCTGCCGCCTTTTCTGGTCATACATTCGTTGGCTAGCCGGGGGCCTCCTCCTCTTTTAGAGCCCCACGGCATGGAATCCTTGAGAGGATTGGGGCCATTGCTTACTGTCTCAGGTTGATATTTGAACTTGAGAAGATTCATGATGTGTTCCATGTATCGATGCTTAAGAAGTATGTACAAGATCCATCACATATTCTCGAGAAACCACCGGTAGAGATCCGAGAGGACCTATAGTATGAAGTGGAACCGGTGAAGATAATGGGCCAACAGGTAAAGAAACTTAGTAACAAGGAGATTCCTATGGTAAAGGTACTATGGAGGAGTGATCGAGTCAAAAAAGAAACATGGCAGACCGAAGTCTCAATAAAAGAGCAATACCCGTTTCTTTTTGACTAGATACGTTGATTTCGGGCAAGAAATCCCAAACGGGGGGGGGGGGGGGGGGGGTGAACTTGTAACACCTTCGCCAAGTATATTTACTTTTGTGTAAGTTATGTATTGAACCTTGAGAAATGGTTAATGAATTTACGACGTTGTAAATTTTTGTGATTACTTTTGCGTGAATAGTAAATTGGACGTGGGGCCCACATATTGTATTCATATTGATCTATATAATATGTATAATGTGGTAAATATTCTTGTTGGGCCTTGAGAAATGGTTAATGAATTCACGAGGTTGTAATTTTTTGTTATTAATTACTTTTGCATGAATAATAAATTTCACGTGGGGCCCACGCGATATTTCCGGGACCAAATATTGTATTCATCTTGATCTATATAATATCTATAAGGTGGTAAATATTCTTGTTGGGCCATAGAAAATGTATAGTGTTGACCGGTTGGTCAAACGAGGCCCAATTAACGGTATTGGTAATGTATCAGATAACGCCCCGTAATAAATTCCGGAGACTACTAAATTAAAGTTGGATAAATTATATTCATCCTAAAGGCCCATAGTGATTGGGAATACGAGATATATTTTATTTGACCCGATAAAATAAAATATAATTTAAGTAGTCCGAGAAATGCAACTTTCGGGACCGAATGTACATTTTAGGACACATTGGGATGACCTCCCACATGAGTGGGGGCCACCCCACGTTTTTGTTTGCTCAAAGTTGACTTAAAAGAGCTGCATAATTTGGGAATGTGGTGTAGAATGCTTGAGAGGGATGGGTTGGTGTGTGTGTGTGACCATATATAGGTGGACCTCCCTCCCTCAAGCAACATGCAATAGAGACAAAGAGGCCTTCTCACATCCCCCTATCATTTCGACCAAAGAATTCCGAAGAGAGAGGAAAGAACCCTGGAACACCATTCCACCATAGCTTAGTTGAGCTTAAGCTAGAAGGTCCAAGGAAGAAGAAGGAGTTGCAAAAGTGAGAAAAAACCTTGTGGATTAAGGTAATGACCTCGTTGATCATCTTTTCTTCCTTCATTTAAGTTTCATGGCTAGATAAGTCATGTATGGAACCCCTAGAATTGTTCTTCATGTTTATAAATGTAGAATGAGGGGTTGGAAGGTAGTTCTATGTTCAAGAATGAACATAGAAGCCAAAGTAACCGGTTCGCTGAAAAATAACCCTTTAGAGAGGTTATTTGCGTTGATATTAGTTTTTTGATGATGCGACCTTGTTAAGGACTTGTCTAGGGTGTTCGTAGTTCTTTCATAGAGTTGAAAGAGTCGTCAGAGTTATCGTCGGAGTTCAACAAAGTTCGCCGAAGCTTAATTCGCCAGAGTTCAACCAAAGAGGGAAGAACTTATTAAAGCTCATTCGAGGTGAGTGAACGGCTTAATATCTTATAACTCTTATGTTAAGTATGACATTACCTAAAGAAATGTTATATGTATTCATAATGATGTATTCATATGTGATGTATTCAAAACATCACATATGTTTAAGGTGATTAGGCTTACGTGAACTAAAAAGGCATATTATGCATGTAATTGAATAAAAATGCATATAAAAACATATGTGATGTTTTGAATGGCCAAAATGACATTTATTGATTGTTTAAGACTTAATACATATTGTGTATAAGTTTCGGAGCAAACGGAGTGCGTTTCGGGGGTCAACGGGTTGTTGAACCGGGGCAGAAAGTGGATCGGCGCCGGTTAGGCCATTGTGTTGCCAGTTCACAATTTAACGGGTGGACCGGCGCCAGTCAGCCAGTGAATAGGCGCCGGTTAGGTTACGAGTTCCGATACCCGTTTTTGCCGAAAACGTGTATTGGGGCCCAGTTTGAGGAGGGATTAACCCCAACCATCCTATATACGTATATTTTGCATGGAATTGCATGAATTATGACATTTAAATGCTAAGGCTCGATATATGATGATTTAATGTTAATACTTGGATTAGTCAGTAGTAATGATATGATATAGACCGTATCTAGTACGGTATGTTGTAATCATAGGAAATGGTGGATTACCCAAGGACTGAAATGTCCTCAAAACTCGGAATATAAATGGTGGAGAACCCAAGGACTGTACTGTCCTCAAAACTCGGTAAGTACATATGGTGTAGAACCCAGAGACTGGACTATCCTCAAAACTCGGAAATGTAATTGGTGGACAACTCAGGGACTGGATTGTCCTCAAAACTCGGTAATGAAATTGATGGAGTACAGAGGGACTGGATTGTCGTGAAAAGTATGTTAAACCTTACATGCAAATAAAGTAGGGAATAGTAAATAAAGACCATTAGCATGCTATTAATATAAAAGAAATCATGGATGAGAGTCGCATGAATCTCATCTCTTCTCTCCGACTAGTTTCATAATATTCAAAAAATCTTTTCAGTCTTTAATCAGACATAATAGTTTATCCAATAATAAATAAAACTAATTATATATAGCTAAATATGGAAGATCTTTGAAGCACTTGCATGTTAGCATTAGAAGCGTTAGTTAGTATCTCTTTTAATTGCACCACATGACTTTTTACACTATTCACATATTTTACTTTGACTAGATTTTATTTATTGATGTATTATAAATTAAATTTTTAATTTTCTTTTAAATACCTGTCATTTTAAATTTTCAAAATAATATTTTTTTAGTTTTTTACTAATAAGGAATAAAAGATATTAATGATTAAACTTGTGCGTTAACAAACGTGAAAAGTGGAGGATTTCACATATTTGCATTATGAGTATTATTCGGTATTATTGTTTCATTCATTCATTCATTCATTCATTCATCCATCCATCACGTATATATAGACACACACATCACCTATAGAGTGTGTGCGGGGCATACATATACGGAGTATATATATATATATATATATATATATATATATATATATATATATATATATATATATATATATATATATATATATATATACTCCGTGTATAGTTATATTATTATAGACGTAGGTATAGTAGGTAGGTGCCATTATATGTATATATAGTATATAATGCCAGCTGGTTGTTGCTTTCACAACTTGTACATCTACCTAGCCAAGCTTCCATCCGGCCACATCTCATATATCGATCCATCTCAATATATGTAAATAAATATATCATTGGATCAATTGAATACATACATCCATTGATCGATCATCTTCCTATCGATCCTAATTATATACCTCGCAAAAAGAATCGTCTGATCGAGATCCATCTGCATATATCATATCATGACTCTCTTCAGCTTCAGGAAGCTATCCAACACCAAATCAGCACCAAGTAAGCACAATTCAATTCCTTGTATATATAATAAATATCCATCTCTTAATTAATTACTAGTATATTATTTAATTGCGCGCGATTCGATCGATCGGCCGTAAATAAGTTACTGTAGTTATTTATATTCCCAATTCGCTAGGTAGCTGGTTACGTCTAATTATATTATATACTTCATTCATAATTATGAATCTTCAAGGACCGGCCTGGCTAGCTAGCTTTTAATGTGAAGATCGAATGTTTTAGAGGGATGCATATATATAAAAAATAATCGAATTGAGATGTGTATGTGTTTTATTTATGAATTTAATTACGTATATTATTTTAGCGGAATATAATTTTCTCTTAATTACAGTAATTGATTTGGGCGGAATGTGGCAGGAAAAAAGGATGATGAAGCTGTGAAAGAGAAGGAAGGCAGCTGCTTGAGGAACAAGTCATCAAGCGTGAACCGCGAATACATGGAAGCTTTTAGAACCAAGTCTTACGTTGAAGTCTACGACAAAGTTCAAACACAGCTGCTAACCGGCGCCGGAATTATGAGCCGCGCCAATACTTGCGGCGGTGCGGCGGAAGACCGTCTACTCACCATACCCTCCTCCTCTTCATCTTCATCACAGCGCCGCCTCCAACTCTGCCACTTGTCAGGTGCCGCTGATGATGACTTGCAATATTATTACTCTTCCCAACCTCATGATCACCATCCCCTTCTCAATGAATACTTCCTCGTCAGCCTCGAAGCCTGTAAAATGTGTGAATCGCTCCTCAAAAATGTCCTCCACACCAGAACCAACTATGACAAGAACATCAAATGCGCTACCAAAGGCGTGAGCGGGCGGGGGGTTTGGAGCGCCGAGCAGCTCCGATGTGCGTATGCGCACTTGGAGTCATTCTCGGCGCTCAAAAACCCACTCTCCACCGCCTCGCAGGTGCGGTTCAATGAGGTGCAGGACAACCACTTCGCCCTGCTACACCGCCTCACCTCACGCACAAGGAAGCTGAAGAGGAAGATGAAGGTGATGAGGCTGTTACGCAAGACATTGGGGGCCACGCTCGCAGCAGGCTGCGCAGCCCTCGCTCTGGCCTTCACGCTTGTCGCGGTTCACTGCGCGGCCCTTTGTGTGCTGGCGGGTCCCGGGGTGGTGTCTTTATTATTGTGGAAGAAGGGGAAGAAGCAGCAGGAGCACCAGCGGCGACGGGTGCGGGAAAGGGGGTACATGCAGCTGGACGCGGCCGCAAAGGGGGTGTACGTTCTGATCAACGACTTCGGGACGATGAGTAGGCTGGTGGGGAGGGTGTACGATGAGACGGAACACAACAGAGCGATTGCGGGGTTGTGCGCGAGAAAGAAAAATGATGAGATGGTGAAGGAGGTGGTGCGCGACTTGGCAGCACACGAAGCGGGCTTCTCCGACCACTTGAAGGAGCTGGAACAACACATCTATTTGTGCTTTCTCAACATTATTAGGTCGAGGAGGATGGTTCTCCAACAAATTATCAACTGATCCCAAAATTTATTTCATTCACATAAGTACTAGTCTATACTCCCATCCCTTCCAAATGAAATATAAACTTTGACTTCACACTAATTAAGAAAATAAATTTGACTTTACTGTAGAGTACACTGTTCTTACACTGTTTGACACTGTTTTGCACTGTTTTGATGTAGATAATTTGTCAAATAATGAAGAGAGAAGAAGTGTGAAGTTTATTATATTCTTACCAACTATGCCTAGCAGCATGCATGTTTAACTTTTGCTACAAGTTTTTTTTTATTTGTACGTGATGAGCAGACACGGCATGTACATACAAACATAGTCTACTGCACGTATATAGCTAGCATGTGTACGTAGTTCATTTTCAATCCCTCACAGTATATATTAGTTTTGGTATTGATAAAAGTATGAATGGAATAAAATTGTAAACTGATTTTCTTGCCTTCCATTGATCTGAGTTGGGATATATATATATATATATATATATATATATATATATATATATATATATATATATATATATATATATATATATATATATACACACACATTTTGATGTTAGCCCTACTGCTCACGGCCTAGTTAAATAAAAGTAGTACATCTAATTACAAGATTAACAATGAATATAAACATACAAAGTCTAAATTGATCCAACACCCCCCAAAGTTGGAGCATGCAGGTCACAAATGCTCAACTTGTGATAAGTTCGTATTTAGACATGCATTTGATGTGTGTTGGGATCGATTTGTGATGGTTTTCCTAGCTTTAAGGTGTTACAAGTCTCAATTTTAGCTCAAGTTATGTTACCAGGCGTTGGTTCGAGTTTTATGTCTTTTGGAGTCAAAATAAGAGAATTTGAGCCCAACACCGGCGCTTGAGAAACAATCAGGATGATTTGAGAAGCATTCGAGAGTGAATTTAGAGATTGAGAGGTCACTGGGATGTTCGTGATTAAGATTTGATGACAAAAGAGCTCTAGGATTGGTTACGGGATCAAAAGAAGACAAATAGAGCTTGAAAACGGTGTTCAAGATGATCTTCTGTCAATCGGTCAAGCATATATCTTTGTAGAAGCATCCAAAGGACACGATTCAAGTTGAATCTGAAAGCCAACTTCAATGGCTACAAATCATATGAAGACACAATTGCGAGAATCTGAGAGGAAGAAGGTGAAAACAGACGATGAAGTCAGATGATCCCTGTTGCAATTTCAGAATGAGACCTTCCACCATTTTATTCATATCTCTTGATTGGATGATTCAAATCCAATTCAGCAAGTTGTGGTGGATAGAGGACTAGCTAGACTCAATTAAATTAATTTCATGTAATTAGACCTGATCTGCCAGAAATCTGGTTACCCCGGAATCAATCCCTGTTCCCTTCGTCGTTAATTAGAGAGAAACCAAATCTTTATTTATTCGTTATTTAGAAATGTTATTTTCCAAATCAACCAAATCTCGCACGACGCATTTATTTTATTTATTTTTAATCGCTGAATTTATTTAATTCTTAATTCCCTTTTGTCCGTCCTTGTGGAGACGATACTCGTACTTACACCACTATATTACAATCTATTTTAAGTGCGAGAAAACTAACATCAACTTGCGAAGAAGAAAATGAAATTGTTGGTTTAAGTGCGAGAAAAAAAAGACTCGGGCCCGGCCCGAACCACCCGGGCCGGTTCGCCCAAAACTGGGCCCGAGCCCGGCCCGCCCGACCCGCCCAAACGGGCTAAAAGCCTGGAACCGGCCAACCGGTCCCGGTCCGGTCCGGGTCCGCACAGTAGCGGGCCGGTTCGGTTCCGGGCCGGTTCGGCCTGACTCATGAGTCCATGCCTATTGCCAGCTCGCTGGTTTTGCTTCCTGCCAAATGACGTATGTTCGATCCCCAGCTCCTTTGATTTCATTTTTTGCTTCTTTTCTTCAATTTACTCCTTATTTGCTTTCAAGGAAATTCCATTTTTATTGACCTTCAACTTGAATTTTTATTTCCTTCTTTTCTTCACTCTAATAGTCTAATGTATCCAAATAGCATTAAAAGTACCTGAAAATACAAAATACCCGTGTAGGACTGCACAAGTACAAACTAACGACAAATAATAAAAATATGTACAAAAGTAGAACTTTAATAACTAAAATCAACTACAAACTAAGCCTAAAAAGTGTGTAAAATATAATTACATCAACCATACATGTTAAAGTGAAATTTTTTTCCTTTTTGTCTTGTAGGTTCAAAGTTTGAACAATATAGAATTTTCATGCTCCAAACCTATTTACCAAAGGTCCAAAACTTATGACTAAAACTTAACCTCTTTTGTAGACTTATTTAGGACAATATTTCATAAAAGATTTTCTCCAACGTAAAACGTATGAGCTTAGGACACTTTAGATTTTTTACTTGAACTAAAAGTTTTTGATCTAGTGTAGAATGAGTTGATATGATATGGGGTTAAAATAAATCCAAGACTCCAAGTAAGAACACCATTATTTCTAACTTAAAATGATATAGTCCATATTGAACACTTATTTATGAGTTTAAAACTTTTCATAATATCAAACGATTATTGAAACTTATGAACGTAAGACTTGATGAAGAATATGTAAGTGGGTACGATTTATCTATTGAGAGTGAATGGAAGGGGAAATGCAGTGATGGTACCCAACTTTTATTACCCAATGAAATTATAGTATAATGACACGTCACCAGCCTTGTCATGTTCGTATAATTGTAGGTTAATATTTTTAAATCTAGTAAACCTGCAGGCAGAATCTTATCGCCAGAAGTTTCACCAGACAAGTTTCGATGATAAAAATCAAAGGTTGAGATGATTTTCAGAAGAAGATGAACGAACAATTGGTTCTGACTTTACATTTAAAATTCATAACTGGAGAATAAGGTTACTCTATCTGACAGCAATTCAAGCGGCCGGCCAAATTCTTTTTCAAATATTGCCAAGGATTGATTGTATTGTATTACAAAAGTGGCAATTTATTGATTGCTTAAAATGGTATTGTGTGTCAGTTATCTTTTAATGGTTTGGACATTTTTATTAATCCTGATGGCACCGGGTGAACACAGGGAAATCAATGTTCCTTAAGCTTAAACCATTTTTATTAGTTTTGGTCTTTGTTCTCAAACAAGACCTAGCTTCTACGTCTCAATAGTGGCATGCACAGTCGCACATATACCACAGATGAGCTGTAAATACGCATTTCCGCCCCAAACTTACAATTTAATACGGAGTATTAAATATCAATACCATTTCTTTTGTTCGTGTAAAAAATGCAATTCGTATAAATGCATAGTCACTATAAATGCAATTCGTATAAATGCATTCCTTCATGATCATCTTACAGAGGAAGTTTACATGCGTCAACCCTCTGGGTTTGTTAATCCTCAATTTCCTAATTATGTGTGTCGTCTGAGAAAGACTATCTATGGTCTTAAACAAGCTTCTAGAGCTTGGTTTTATCGTTTAAGCAATTTTTTATTGAGGCTAGGATTTTTGTGTAGTCGATCTCATAACTCTCTATTTATTTTTCATCAAGGTAACTATATTGTTTATCTTCTTGTTTATGTAGATGACATTATAATTACCGGTAACTCAGCTTCCTTTATCACTGCATTCTTATCCACATTAGCTCGTGTTTTGCTATGAAAGATCTGGGGCAGTTACACAATTTTCTTGGTATTCAGGCTTCCCATACTTCTCACAGTCTCTTTCTCTCTCAACATAAATATGTTCTCAATCTTCTTAAACGATTTCATCTCCACACCCTCAAACATGTCCGCACTCCTCTTCCTTTACGCACCACTCTCTCCCTCACTGATGGGGAACTTCTAGCAGATCCTACAGAGTATCACAATATGGTTGATGCTTTACAATATTTGACTATGACACGTCCAGATATTACATATGCGGTACACTTAGTTTCCCAATTTATGCATGCCCCACACACTTCACATTTTTTGGCTGTTAAGCGTATTTTCAGGTACCTTCAAGGCACTTCAGATCATGGCCTTCTGCTTAGACCTATGAAGGATCCTACGCTAGTTATTGCCTACTCGGATGCTGACTAGGTCGGGTGTCCGGATAGTAGTCGTTCCACTGCAGGATATACAATTTTTTGGGCTCTAATTTGGTGTATTGGCGATCTAAGAAGCAACTCACTGTCTCCAAATCCTCCACTGAAGCTGAGTACAGGGCAATTGCTTACACTGTTCAAGATACACTGCATATTAGATCTGTGTTGTTTGAACTTGAATTTCCTGTTCGTGCTCCAGTCAAGCTCAAATGTGATAATGTGTCTGCCTCTTATTTAGCTGCCAATCCTGTTCAGCATGGTCGTAGCAAACACATTCGCATTGACTATCACTTTGTGCGGGAACGGGTGTCGCATGGTGACTTGATGGTTGAATATGTTCCAACTCAACTGCAATTAGCTGATATTTTTACCAAAAGTTTGTCATATCAGCATTTTCATTTTCTTAAAGAGAATCTGCACATTGCTTCCTCTGCACAAATTGAGGGGGTGTAATAGATGATAAATAGAGGAATTTTATGTAATTTGTAAAACTTTACCTATTATAAATATATGTGCTAGGGCTACCAATTGGTAAGCCACATTGATATTTCACAGCGGAAATGCCTTTGTGCACTGGGCAACCATTTTTTCTATCAATTTATAACTCATGAAAAGACTAAATGATGTAAAACGCAGGAAGGCACATTATGCCAGACTGGGAGGGTTACAATATCCTAAACAGCGGTATACTGTCCTAAACACACAAAAAAACAGGTGGCCCAAGGAGGTTTTTACAACAATACATTAGACACCCAATCCTTTTTTGGTATAGAATTGTTATCCCCAAAATTATCCAATTGATACACCAGCTTTGCCCAAAACAATCAAGACCTAGACAACGACGAAATTGGTTGAAATGTATAACAGATGCTTCACAATTTAACTTAACTTGACCAGCTAGCGTTTCCAGCAAATCTGCTCCATTTTGCTCTCTACAAAGATAATATAGCGTCTGCCTAGAGCGATTTTATTACTGTTGTTGTCCCAGCAGCAGCAACGACGCTTTGGTCGTTGGCCAGTCTACTGGCTTTGGCATTATAATAGCAATGTATCCCTCTCTTTCAGCCTGTACACAATAGTGATAAAGATGCTTACACAAGATGATGAAAATAATGTGGGGTTAAACGTTGGTTTATATATATAGAGAAAGAGTCCCATTCGAGTCAGGAGCTCCTGACCGGAACCGCCGTTCGGAATTCACTGTTTGGAGTGGTCTCCAGTGGAATTTTTGATAAAATTTTTTGAGCATATTTTTCATCAAGTCTAGTTTATGCATACCAAATTTCAGCTGAAAATTCAATCGGGAAGACGGTTAACAAAATTATTGAAACATATCGTGCATTATGTACATATATAAATTGCAGTATATTTTAGGAATTTATTTAACTGTCTTCCCGATTGAATTTTGATATGGAATTTGGTAGGCATAAACTAGACTTGATGAAGAACATGTTCAAAAAATTCCACCGGAAACCACCCCAAACAATGAATTCTGCACGCGGTTCCGGTCAGGAGCTCCTGATGCGCACTGCCCTCTATACACACACACACAAAGAGAGTAGCGATCCTGTCAGGCCATCAGCCCGGACTCGCCATCTAGTCGAGGCCATTTGGGATTCCAACCGGTGGAATTTTTTGATAGAAAATTTTTTGAGCACATTTCTCATCAAGTCTAGTTTATGTACACTAAATTTTAGCTAAAAACTCAATCGGGAAGACGATTAAATAAATTATTTACAAACACTGCACTTTATATACTTTATGTATATATAAAGCGCGCAATGTTTTTCAATTTCGCATTTGACTGACTTCCTCATTGAACTTTTAGCAGAAATTTGGTGGACATAAAGTAGACTTGATGACCATGCTCAAAAACTTTCATAAAAAATTTCACCGGAAAGGGCTTCAAATGGCTTCGACCGGACGGCAAGTCCAATCAAGCCGATCTGATATGAAGTACTCTATACACACACACACACATCATTATCATCGTCATCATTACCCCAGTGCCGCAAAGGCTCCTACCTATGGTGGGGTAAGGGAGATCGGATGTACGCAGTCTTACCCCTGTACTAAAGCATAAATAGACAGTTTCTGGATAACCCATGATGAAAATCACGTCGGAAATTGCATGAGCTGACTGCTGCTTCATAAGAAGCGCAGCCAGTTTGGTGAGTCATTTTGCTTTATTCCATCATATTCACAAGCCAAAAAATAGTGGATCTTTGACTCCTTTTCAAATGATGGAAGTACACACATATAATTTGGATCAAATGAGAACAAGATCTATGGAGAGAAATGAGAATGAATCGAAGAGTTAGATTTGAGAATTGTGCATTATCTCAAATCAAAATGTGCATCGCCATAGATGAAAAAACTTGGTGGCATTTTTTAAAATAAAATGAGTCTTTTCTGCTAACCAAGGTTGTTAAACTCAAGATCCTAGCACGAATCGGACGGAGTCTAGGAGATCGTAACTCGGATTGTAAGATTCTATTATGCATTACAATATATATATAGGAGTGAGATCACATACAAACCATGCTTAATTTACTAACCTACAAACTCAATAATATGCAACACTTTGAACTTCAATATGCAGTACAAATAATGTAAAGATGCACTCTTTGAACTTCAATATGCAATACAAATAATGTAAATATGAAACTACTATTTTATGGCTTGAATAATATGAAGCACTTTGAGCTTCAATGTGCAATACAAATAATGTAAAGATGATTTGAATGGGATGACTAGTTTGTATGTGATCCCACCTCTGCATCTTTACATTATTTTTACTGCATATTGAAATTCAAAGTAATGCATATTATTGAGTTTGTGGGCTAGTATTTTAAGCATGGTTTGTATTTGATATCTTATCTACACACACACACACACACACACACATATAGAATAAGGATCAAATAAGAAGAGTGCTTATCGTAAGAAGTGAGAATGCATCTGGTGCGTTCAATTTAAGATCTAATGGCGAAAAGTGCACAAAATATTAAAAAAATTGATGCTAGACGCAATGGCATTTCCGTAATTAATCGGAACTTTTCTGTCATCACAAAAAGTGCATCATATTAGCAAAAAAGTGCATCAGAAAGAGGTAAATGTGTAACTTCTCACTTCTTACGTTAAGATGTCTTCTCATTAGAACCTGACCATATATATATATATACATATATGTATATATGTATGTATGTATATTTTTATATATATACATATATATCGGGAAAAGTTTAGGTCCGGAATTCAGGACAAGAACCTCAGTCTGGCTGCCGCCTTTTCATGGTGTAGATGATTATCCACCAAATTTCAACAAAACAATTCAATCGAGAAATAAGTAAAATAAAATTTTGAAAGTCATTGCATTTTATATGTATATTTTGACGTAGTTATCTTCAAATAATAATTTGACTCTCATCCCGATTGAATCTTTTACTTAAATTTAGTGGACATCATCTACAATTAATGAATAACATGCTCATAAAATTTCACCAAACAATTTCACCGGGAACCACCTCAAATGGTGGGGTTTGGTCAGCGATTCCGATCAGGAAGTCCCAAGAGACTACTATATACGGAGTACTATAGTATATATAGATGAATCTTCATGTCAGGCGGGCCTGACCGAGACAGTCGTCCGGCAGATACTGTTTGAGGATCTTCTCGGTGGAATTTTTTGAAGAAATATTTTGAGCAAGTTCTTTATCAAGTCTAGTTTATACCCATCAAATTTTAGCTAAAAATTCAATCGGGAAGGCAGTCACATGACTTTTGGAAGATAACTGAACCAAAATATACATATAAAAATGTAATTATCTTTCAAAAATCATTTGACTGCTTTGCCGATTGAATTTTTAGCTGAAATTTGATGTGAATAAGCTAGATTTGTTGAAGAACATACACACAAAAATTCAGCAAAAAAACCGCCGGGAATTGCTCCAAACGGCGGAGACTGGACGGGAATTATCCTATATATATATATAAAGTATATGAAAAGTGAGATTCAAATACAAAGTACACCTTATATGAAAAGAGAGAAGTAATCTTAGCCGTTAAAATGAGAAAATGAATTGATCGGATCAATTTTTAAGTGGAAAATTTGGTGCCAATAATGTAAATATTATAAAATTCGATATGAAAGTGTAAATGATAAAGTGCATGACTATGGAGAAAAAGTGCATTGGAGTAACACAAAAACGCATCACTTTTCGGAAAAAAATAACAAGTATAAAAATCGTTTGTGTTATTTTTTTAGGAGGTGAATATGCACTCTTACATATGACATATGCACTTTTAGTATTATGTATTACACATTTAAGTTCACCGTGAGTTTTGATCTATTCCATCCATTTTCAAGAAATCAAGGGCTTAGATGACTTCTCACTTTTCATGGGAAGACATCTTTGTATTTAGAACTCACCCCTATTTAGACCTCTTTATATATATAGGTTTTGGTTCAAATAAGAACATGATCTTCTTTTTTTTGTATCATGCATGTCCCAAACCAGGATAAAAGAGGAGGGTGTTGTGGTAGGCGTGTGACGGCCAACAGTATCACTTAGTCACATCACATGACATGAATCGAAATATGAATATCGCTACAGCTAGGTCGTCGCCCGTAAACGACCCGTCATCCCTCCGCCTGGAGGTGGTGTCAAATGAACAAGGGCGCGCTACACTTCATAGACCTGGGTGTGGTGATAATAATGCTAAGGCTGCTAGGTAGTCACCCGGAAGCGACGTGCCACTCCAATACCCGGGGATGGTGTCAAATATGCAAGGGCATGGTGGGGGTCGATGTGGTGTGAAGAAGAGAAGGCAGGGTGTTAGAATGTGTTTTGGGACATGGAATGTTGGCTCTCTTACGGGAAGATCATCTGAGATAGTTGAGGTTCTGAAGAGGAGGAATATCAGCATAATTTGCATGCAATAAACTAAGTGGGTTGGAGAAAAGGCACGTGAGATTAATCCCGGAGGTTTTAAGCTGTGGTACTCAGGGAGAGAGAGGAATAGAAATGAAGTAGGCATTATGGTGGCACATGATTATGTTGAGGGTGTGGTTGAAGTCTTTAGGAAGAACGATCCCATCATGAGCATTAAGTTGATAATAGGAGATGAGATCGTGTTCGTGGTAAGCAATGTTCGTAATTGCGTATTGTGTAATCATGGCGGATTTTTAGAATTGCATATTGTGTAAGCCTCATTGCGCAATGAGGCGTATAGCTAAGACGTAAATATTAAAAAAATCATAATGTTGTACCAATCTTAGGAAAAATAATCCTGAATAATAGCAAAAATTTCTGAAACGTCATAAAATAATCCTGAATAATAGCAAAAATACGCTCAAAAATCAAACCACAGACTGCCCAAAAAATACGCAGAATAAACATACTAATGTGCAGAAACTAAACAAATGGAAAATGAAATATATTAATATGCAGAAAACATTATAAGTGGAGAATATTAACATTATTATTACTTTTATATTATATAACACTAAATATTAGTAATTTAATATTAAAGTTGAAGTTAACATTAAATACCAATTCTGAATTCTGAGAGAATATACTAATATACATAAACTTAACCGATCAAAATAATAATATATTAATATGAAGAAGATATAAAAAGTTGAAGAATATTAATATAAGAAGAAGTGGAGGAGGCTCTGTACCATGGGAGGAGGCACTATACCGTAGACATAATAACAGTTGAAGTAAATAAAAAGAGCTTTAGAGGAGACGGTACCCGTAGAAGAGGAGGCTCTATAATTGCTGAGAAGTAGCCAGAAGATGAAGAATGAAAAATAATACTACGTATGAAGTACTATGTTATGAATAACTGAGGCTTCGGTAAAGTATTTTATTAAAAAAGCTGGGCTTAATGAGGCCCAAAAAACATTACGCAGTCGACCTAATATAGCGTACGCTTCTGGACGCCTCGTTGCGCAGGTGAGATTGCGTACGCCTCTGCGCCATAGAACGTACGCCCCAAGCCCAACCACCTTCCGCAATGCTATCTTACGCAATTTCCCTAGAAAGAACCAAGGCGCGCAATAAGGCGCAATTGCATTGCACAATTGCAAACGTTGGTGGTAAGTGCTTATACACCACAAGTGGGATTGGATGCATCTATCTCTCAACAATTTTGGGAGGATCTTGAGGAAGTGGTGCGACGAGTGCCAAGGGGAGAGAAGCTGATAATAGGAGGCGATCTCAACGGGCATGTGGGCCCAAGTCGGGATGGTTTTGAGAGTATCCATGGCGGACATGGCTTTGGTACTAGAAATGAAGCGGGGAAGAACATTTTGGATTTCGCCTCGACATATGAGTTGGTTATGATGAACACTTGGTTCCAGAAAAGAGTCTCTCACCTTGTCACCTATAGAAGTGGAACTAATAGTACCCAAATTGACTACTTTTTAGTACGGACGACTTGGAGAACTAGCTACACTGATTGTAAGGTTATCCTAGGTGAGAGTGTTGTCACTCAGCATAGGATGCTTGTGCTTGATTTTCAAGGTAAAAAGAGGAGACGGGTTAAGGTAAAAGAGGAGCCAATGGTGGAGGCTCGAGAGGAATCCTCAACAGTCTTGCACACAAAATGTTGGAGGAAGATGTATGGTCTATTGATAATGACGCACATGTGGATGATGTGTGGTTATCAATGGAGTCCACCATTAACAAAGTGGCGAAGGAGATACTCGGAGAATCTAAAGGATGTCTGCCACCAAAGAAAGACACGTCTTGGTGGAATGATGAGGTGAAACAAGCAATAAGGACCAAAAGGGAATGCTATAAGAAATTGGGCAAAAGTTGGAGCGACGAGAACATAGAGGAGTACAAGGAGGCTCGTAGAAGAGCAAAGAAAGCTGTGAAGGAAGCCAGAGGAAAAGTGAACAAGGAATTATATGTAAAGTTAGACTCTAAAGAAGGAGAAAAAGATATATACAGACTTGCTCGCCTTCGTGATCGTATGACTCAGGATATCGAAAAAGTTAAGTGTGTGAAGGATGTCAATCAAAGGGTACTAATGGAGGACAAAGAAATTAAAGAGAGGTGGAGGTCATACTTTGATACCTTGTTCAACGGGAATAAAGTGCAAGGTATTCATGATCTTACTATACCAGCGTGTGGTAAATCGAGACTTCGTGAGAAGGATTCAAACAACAGAAGTTAAGGAGGCTATGAGAAAAATGAGGCGAAAGAAAGCAATGGGCCCAGAAGTTGGGAGAGAAAGGCATCGAGTGGCTAACACGTTTCTTCAACATGATTTGGAGAAACAACAAAATGACAGTGAGTTGGCAAAGAGTACTCTCATTCCCTTATTTAAAAATAAGGGTGATGTACAAGTATGTACTAACTATCGAGGGATTAAGCTTATGGTTGAGCAAAGACTTCGTAAAAGTGTGAAATTTTCGGAGAATCAATTTGGTTTTATGCCTGGACGCTCAACAACTGAGGTCATTCACCTTCTTAGACAAGTTATGGAGAAGTATAGAGACACTAAAAAGGATCTGCATTTGGTGCTCATTGACTTAGAAAAGGCATATGATAGGGTACCTCGAGAAGTCATGTGGTGGGCCTTAACTAGAAAGGGCATATCACGTAAGTATATCAGTATCATCATGGATATGTATGATGTTTGTACTACAAGTGTCCACATTAATGTAGGGAGGACCGCAGAGTTCCCTATTACTATCATAGTGCACCAAGGATCTGATATGAGTCCTTTCTTATTTGCAATAGTCATGGATGAACTTACGAAGTCAATCCAAGAAGATATACCGTGGTGCATGATATTTGCCGACGATATTGTATTGATTGATGAGACACAATTCGGTGTTAAAGCAAAGTTGGAAGAATGGCGACAAACATTGGAGACCAAGGGTTTCAGACTGAGCCAAAGCAAGACTGAGTATATGGAGTGCAAGTTTGGTGGAGGTAGAAGTAGTAGCAACAGTGGGATTACTCTTGATAGTAAGGAGATACCGGTGTGTTATATGTTCCGTTACTTGGGTTCCATAATTCAGAAGGATGGTGAATTAGATGGAGATGTATTCCATAGAATCAGAGCTGGGTGGGCGAAATGAAAGAGTGCTTCAGGATTTCAATGCGATCGAGGTATACCGACTAGACTGAAGGGTAAATTTTATCGATAGGCCTGCTTTAATGTATGGCGTAGAGTGTTGGGCGGTGAAGCAATGCCACATTCAAAAGATGAGTGTGGCAGAGATGCATATGTTGTGTTGGATGTGTGGACACACCAGAAAAGACTGTTTGAGGAATGAGCATAGTAGTCAATGGCGCATTTGGCGATCGCCAATTCTCGTTATTTGCGTTTGAGAGGGTCATCACCACTATTCATGGCTATGCGCAGGGGATACACAGAGTGTTGCCAAATAGCGCCATCGCCACACCATCGCTTTATTGCGCCAAAAGATGGTGTAAATTTTAAAAAAAAAGGCCCAGACTAATCGACGCCAAAAAAATTATGGCCCACATATGTTTCCTTGCCCTACCGACTCTGAACATAAAAACAAAAAACGGCTAATAATACCAATTCCGAGAGTGTATCTGCGCGAGAGATTGTATTTGCGTTAGATTAGAAGTGTGCGATGAGTATTGAGGGAGCGACCAGATAGCAGCGACCACCAAACGAGCATCCGACAAGAAGGCGGAGAAGGTAGCTATCAGCGGCCACCTCCTAACGACCCGCGACCATCCAGCTGTGCTTCCCCATACAGGTAATTCCTCCCCCTTTCAGCTTATATAAGTCCGTATGAATCAATGTGATTGTGTGATTATCATCTAAGTTATGATCTTCTGGACCTCTATTATTAAATGTTACTAGTACGAAGTATATATTATCGACATGTGTCCATATTTTATATACATGTGTCCTTATCATCTATGTTATGGTCTTGGACTTGAATTATTAATTTATTAAATATTATATAATTCGTATCATGTATGTTATGTATTTACACCTAAGCCACTATGTATGTGCTATTGTTATGAACTATGCATACGTATAATGGTGTTTACTATTATATATGTTATGTAATTATGTTATTATTATATTATATAATATTGTTATGCATACATATACCAATAATACTGTATGTTATATTTCATTTAGTTAATATGTTTATTATGCATACGTAATTTGTATTTGTTTAGTTTCATTTCAATTTGATCAATCTGAATGTGTTATATTTGTATGTCACAGAAGTAATTTATTAAAGTGTTAGACAGTTTGATAGTCACAATACTCACAAACTAAAAGTGTGTTAGTACATAAATTTTTAATGTTTGATTACTGTTTTGTGTTCTTTATTCGGAATGTCAAGTGCCTATGCAAAGGAGTATTGTAAAAAGCTGAATGAGGATAATAATGCTTTCAAATGCAACTTTTGTGGGCATGTGACCAAAGGCGGGATTACAAGAATGAAACAACACATGGCAGGGAATCACCGCAACACTAGAAAATGCGACTTAATCCCTGCAGATAAGAAGGCAGCCCTACAAGTGTTGGTTTTGAAAGAAGCTAGTTCACGGCCCGATACAAACGTACTTGAAAATACATTTCGGAGTACATACACTGGAGGGATGTCTGGATCTAATGCAGAACACGACAGTGAAGATGATGACTTTGAGGTAACCGGGGGTTCTTCAAATCCGGTGGGAGCCGGTGGTAGTGGGCCTATGGATAAGTTTGTTTATCCAACAAAGAAACGAAAGAAGGGGGACTTGATCCAATCAACGATCCCATCAAAGATGAAATCAAAAGAGCGGGAAGAATATGCTCAAACCTTATGTTTGTGGATGTATAGAAATTGCATCCCATTTAATACCGTCTGTGACCCGTTGCTTAAAGAAACCATCGAAAAGATAGGGAGATTTGAGGCCGGATTTAAGGCACCTACATATCATGAAGTGAGGGAAAAATTTTTACGTATGGAGGTGGAGAAAACAGATGACAATGTAAGAGAGCATAAGAAATTTTGGGAGCTGGATGGGTGCACCATGATGTCTGATGGTTGGCAGGACAAACGACACAGAACTCTTGTAAACTTTTGTGTCAACTCCATCAAGGGAACTATTTTCATGAAATCCATTGATGCTTCATCATATAAGAAGACCGGTGATGCTCTGTTTAAGTTGTTTGATGAGTGGATTCAAGAAATCGGGCCGCAAAGTGTGATACAGGTTGTGACAGATAATGCTAAAAATTATGGGTTAGCTAAGAGGAAGATTGAGCAAAGATACCCACACATCTTCACAACCGGTTGTGCTGCACACTCTCCTGACCTTATTCTTGAAGATTTTTCTAAGAAAATTTCAATAGTAGCAAAAACGGTGAAGACGGCCCAAGGTATTACTACCTACATTTATAATCACGCTCTTGTTCATGATTTGATGAAAGAATTTACCAACGGGAGGGAGTTGGTGAAACCAGCCCTAACCAGATTTGCAACGAACTTCTTGACTCTTCAAAGCCTCCTCACTCAAAAACACGCCTTGAGGCAGATGTTTAATTCACCAAAGTGGTTTGAAAGTGACTTTGCGAAAACGATAGAGGGCAAAGCATGTTGTGATGAAGTTTACCGTCAAACCTTTTGGCGAAGTGTGGATTTTGTTATGAAGATTTCTTTGCCACTTGTGAAGGTGTTGAGAATTATGGATCGAGATTTGCCTCCCATGGATTTCATATATGAAGCTATGGAGAGCAAAACTAGGAATCAAAAACACATTTAGAGGGAAAGAAGAGAAATACAAGCTGCTGTGGACGATTATCGATAAGCGTTGGGATGAGAATCTTCACTCTCCATTACATGCCGCATGATATTATTTAAATCCACAATTCTTTTATCCGAATTCACGACGAGTGTTGGGTGATGCGGAAGTCTGTGATGGATTTATCAAGTGCGTGGAGAAGATGCTGCCCACGGTGAAAGTGTAGAGTTCTCAAATGAGATTTCCAACAACACAAGTTGGCAGCTTTCAGACTAAGTTGGCAATGAACAATCGAGACAAACAACCCCTGGTAATCAATACAAATCTGAAACTTAATTTATTAATTAACATTATTAATACAAGTCTCGAAATAAATATGAAATTTAATCTATTTAACTAAATATGGGAATTGCAGTTGATTGGTGGCTTTCAAATGGCTCTTCTTCTCCCACTCTGAAACATCTTGCAGAGTGCATCCTTAGTTTAACGTGTAGTGCATCCGGATGTGAAAGAAATTGGAGTGCATTTGAGAATGTAAATTTTCTCAACCAAGTTATTTTTATTCCACAAATAATAACTGATTAACTAATATATTCTCTTAATATTAGGTTCAAAGCAAGAAAAGAACAAAGTTGTTGCCGAAAAAAATGAATGAACTAGTTTACATACGGCAAAACCAGCGCCTTCAAGATTCGGTTTTTAAGAAAATGAAGATATGCCTAGATGATCTAGAGGATTGTAATGAATGGATTGATGAGGCTGCAGAGGAAAATGAAATTGAAAATTGGGATGTTATGGAAGAAGCAGTTAGCGTTAATGAAACAGCTCACAACACTAGAGCATCGACATCCGCATCAACAATACATCAGTTGCGTGATGAAGATTAGATGGATATAATACAAGATCTTTCTGATAGTGAAATGAATGAGGAAGAAGTTACTTTCTTATCTGAGTCAGACGAGGAAGATGGGGTTGATGACTAGACTTGAGCGAGGAGGGGGTGACTATGAGTATTAGTCAACAAATCATAATGATCAAACTTTAAATTCAGTTTCTTAGACATGAACTAGTTATGGATATTAAGTTGGTTTGATTTGGATTATTTTTTGTACTACTTTGGTTATTTAACAATTTCACTCTTTAATTGGTGGTCAAGTCATACACGTATATTGTGTATAGGTTATGTTTAAAGTTTTGTAATGATGCGTTTTTCTGGTGCGCCATCGCCATCGCCGCGTGAAATTACCCCTGCGCCAAGTCTGTTGTCGTGCGCCGTGAATACTATGGGAATGAGATAATCAGACAAAAGGTGGGAGTAGCACATATAGAAGATAAGATGCAGGAGTCTCGTTTGTGGTGGTTTGGGCATGTGCTTAGAAGACCGAGTGATTCACCTGTTAGACGACTTGAGGGGTAGGGAGAAGAGGCAGAGAAGAAAGGGAGGGGAAGACCCAAACAGACTTGGATTAGAGGAATCAGAACTGATATGCATCTTCTTGGGTTGGATGAAAGTATGGCTTTAGAGAGAGCAAAGTGGAGGACGCACATCCGTGTGGACGAATGAAATCATTTGAAATCAGGAAGGCAGTCAAATGATTTTCCGAAATGTACTGCGCTGTTTAACTGCGCAGTTATCTTCAAAAAATCATTTGACTGTCTTTCCGGTTGAGATTTTAGCTGAATTTTGGTATGGGTAAACTGGACTTAACGAAGAAGATGCTAAAAAATTTCATCAAAAAATTCCACCGGGAATCGCCCCCAATCGGCGACGGCCGAGCAGAACCTCCTATATAAGGGGCTAATTGAACACTTTAAATTAGTTCATGTACCTATTTGACCCATTAGCCTTGTTTTTATATTCTAGCTTTTTATGCTCTTTTTTTTATCTTTTATCTTTCTTATATTCTTCTGTTATTGTTATCTTATATTTATTTATCTTTATTTTATTCGTTTTATCTTACTTTTTTCTTCCCTTTCTTGTCTGTCTTCTCTGTTTGGCATCGATATCATCGATCGATTCATGTTAGCCGACTCCAAATTCTTTTGGGATTAAGGCTTGGATGTTGTTGTGTATTCCACGTGTAAGTCAACACTGGTCAAGTTTTATGGGAGGGAGTATGATTCAGCAAGTTAGATAGCGATCTTAACAACCTTGGCTCCAATGAAGTGTGCATTATCTTAACTAAAAATGTATAATTTCATGAACCACGATATGCACTCTTTAAAATTATTTTCATTTCTCACTCCAAAAACTATTCTCACCGGAATTGGACCTTATATACCACATCAGTTGTTTTGGGTAAAAACAAAAGCACCACAACAACAACGACAAAAACAATGACAACAACATCCAAACATTATTCTCAAAAGATTCTGGGACCGATTAACATGAATCAAACCATGAAATTAGAGTCAAAAAAGTGAAGAAAGGTAAAAAGAAAGAGATAAAGTAAGATAAAATTGATAAGATAAAGATGAATATAAGAGTTAAGACATAAATAACACAAGAAGATATAAAAGATAAAAGAGCATAAAAAAATAACGGATAAAAATAACATCGGAATATAGAAAGATAAAGACGATAAAAGATAAAAACAAAAGACATCAAAAAGAGATCAATCATCCACACGGATATGTGCACTTCACTTTGCTCTCTCCAAAGTTGTACTCTCATCCAACTCAAGAAGAAGCATATCAGTTCTGATTCCTCTAATCCAAGTCTGTTTAGGCATTCCTCTTCCTCTCCTCTCTGCCTCTTCTCTCCACCTCTCAAGTCATCTAACAAAGGCATCATCACTCGTTCTTTTGCGTACATGACCAAACCACCGCAATCGAGACTCCTGCATCTTATCTTCTATAGGTGTTACTCCCACCTATTGTCTGATAAACTCATTCCTCAAGCGATCTTTTGTGGTATGTCCACACATCCAACGCAACATACGAATCTCTGTCACACTCATCTTTTGAAATGTGACAATGTTTCACCTTCTAACATTCTACGCCATACATTGTTAAAACAAAAGCACTGATAGAGTATAAGTTCTTGGAGAGAAGTGAGAGCTAAAGAGAGAGAGTGCAATTAATATTACTCAACCCCTTGCAACTACCCCAAGGGGGTATCTATAGGGAAAATATGGGTTGGGGCTCCCAAGTCTAGGGCTTGGGAGGCCCATTACAATATGAGGCCTCTATTGGGCTGGATACAAACAATATTTTGACCAAGTATAAGATCCATTCCTGCCTTGGTCTCGTTGGCCGACGAAGGGCCTGGCCGACAGAGTACCAACTTCTTCTCCTGAGCTTCTCGACCATATTCTGGGTTGGTGAGTGTTTGGCCGATGGAGGACCATCTAGCTGACAGAGGATCACGTGAGTGCTAGTTGTGCTTTATTTTTGTCTTCTGAGTATGTGGGTCATGGGGTTTGGGCCCATATACTCTATCAAGCACCATGTTAAGTTTTCATATCAATTGCTTACCAAGTTTGAATCTACCACATAAGTATGGGGGATAAACCTCGCCTGTTAGAGATACTATATCTACGAATAATGTAATAAGCCTAGTATTCAGTTAGCCAGTTATAGTTAGTCAAGCTGTTTAGATTCAGTTACAAGTTTGTTATACCACTTCTCTATAAATACGGATGTACTGGTATTATGTGATTAATGAAATCCTTCTACTTCATATTATACTCTGGCTACTTTTCTAATATGGTATCAGAGCTTTGAGCTCGATCTACCATGACAAATTCAACATCTACGACATCTTCTTCTTCCGCAGCTGGGAATATCACGTTTCCAGCTGTGTTCACGGATCCTCTCCCAATCAAACTTGATTCAAACAATTTTCTTCTTTGGAAGCATCATATCGAATCCATCATTCGAGCACACAAATTGTTGCAATTTGTGGAAAATCTGAAGATTCCAGCTCAGTTCATCAATGGCGATGACGGAACCAGGACAATCAACGATGAATATGCTGTATGGGAACAACAGGATCAGATGCTTTTCTCATGGCTTCTTTCCTCTCTATCGGAATCACTTCATGCTCGCGTAATTCATTGTCAACGTTCGCACGAGCTTTGGAGTACGATTCGGAAATTTTTCCAATCAAATCTCACTGCGAAAGCACGCCAGCTCAAATCCGAGCTCTACAATACTGGTAAAGGAGATCGCTTGATTGAAGAATATCTTCTTCGGATTCAAACAACTGTTTATAATCTGAGTTTGATTGGTGAGCCAATTTCTACTAAAGAACATGTGAATGTTATTCTTGAGGGCCTTCCAGAGGAATATGAATCTATTGTATCATCTGTATCCTCTCGTAGCCTCCTTGATCCAATAACTGTTTCAGAACTTGAACCTCTGCTTTTACTCAAAGAAATGCGTCTGAAAAAGCATCGTGAAGCAACTACTCATGCTATTTTTTTTGCTAATGTTGCTCATACTGAAAACACATCTCAAACCTCCAGTTCAGAAACTGTCATAGCAACCGAATCTTCTTCTGCAAATATGGCACAATTTCATAACCATAATCAGTCGAATCCGTATAGAGGAAGAGGTCGTGGAGGCCCAAACAGAGGTAGAGGTGGTCGTTTTGGAAATCGAAGCTCAGTAATATGTCAGGTGTGTGGAAAGTCTGGAGATCATGCCCTAATTTGTCATCATCGCTACAATCCTAATTTTACCTATCCAAACCCTAATCCAATTTACACCAATTCTAACTATGGACCTTCAAGTCACTGGAACTCACAAGCACCTAATTCATACACTCCATCTCAATTCAACCATTCGCCCTACTATACTCCAAGACAGAATATACCTCAACACTTCAACTCTTCAGCTCCTGGGCATCTTCCTAACCACCAATTTACAGCTCAAGAGACTTTCAATTGGGATCAGCACTCAGCCAGACCTCTACCATCTGCAGCCTTTGCTAGTACAAACTCTGTTCTTGGACCACCTCCATCTACTCAACAATGGTTCCCTGATTCAGGTGCTACTCACCATGTGACTGCTGATCCACTCAATTTTCAGCACAGTGAACCTCTTGTTTCAACTGACAAACTTTTTATGGGTAATGGTCAAGGTGTGGATATCAAATCTCATGAGTATTGGTTTTTCTTCCTTTCTATCTCCCTATTCTAAGTCTCAATCTCTTATGTTAACTAATATGCTTCATGTCCCTTCTATAACCGAAAATCTCATGAGTGTTAGTAAATTTGCTAAAGACAACAATGTTTTCTTTGAATTCTATCCTTATGATTGTTATGTCAAATCCCAGGCTTCTAAACAGGTTCTTCTACATGGAGTTCTTGGTGCTGATGGTTTATACAAGTCCAGTCCATACCTCCTCTTGGTTTACATCAATTCAAAGATGCAAGTCTGTCTACCTCAATAGTGTCCACAACAAACACCCCTCTGTATCCCCTTTCTTTTGTTTCCACTTATAATACGTCTACCCCTTGTAATAATGCCTCAGTTTCTTGTAATGTTTGGCACCTAAGATTAGGCCATCCACATTTTGAAGCATTGAAATCTGTACTCAACACTTGTAATGTGTCTGGCATAAATAAAAGTGATGTTTCATTTTGTTCTTCTTGTTGTCTTGGTAAGGCTCACAGACTACCCTCACACTCATCTCATACTGTCTATAAGTCCCCATTTGATCTTATCTTTACAGACTTATGGGGACCAGCCCCCATGTATTCATTTGATGGATATTCATATTACATCTCCTTCATTGATGCCTGAACCCGATATACTTGGATATATTTTCTAAAGAAGAAATCTGATGCCCTAACAGTCTTTCAGAACTTCCATAAATATGTTCAAACTCAATTTTCAAAATCCATCAAATCTGTTCAATCTGACTGGGGAGGTGAGTTCAGATCATTTACCACCTTTCTTGCTGAGAATGGAATAACACATAGGCTTATTTGTCCAAATACACATCATCAGAATGGTGTTGTGGAAAGAAAACACAGGACTATAGTTGAGAAAGGCCTTTCCATTCTTGCTCATTCCTCATTACCTCTAAAATTCTGGGATGTTGCCTTCTCCACCTCAGTTTATCTTATCAATAGAACTCCATCCACTTCCATTGCCAACTGCAGTCCATATTTTCAACTCTATGGAACCAGTCCAGATTACTCTCTCCTAAAAGTATTTGGTTGTTCTTGCTATCCATTCATTAGACCCTACAACAAACATAAAATGGCCTTTCATTCAGAAGAGTGCATCTTTATAGGTTACTCACCTCAGCACAAAGGCTATAAATGCCTCTCCTCTTCTGGCAAAATCTACATCTCTAAGGATGTTACCTTTCATGAGGCAAGATTTCCTTACTCTATTCTTTTCCCATCCACCTCTGCTGATTCCAAGTCATCTCAGTCTTCACTTTCTGCCCCCTTAACTGTGTTTCATCCTTCTTCTTTCTCTAGTGTCTCTTCTTCCCAGATCACTGAACCACAATCTACTTCTCAAAGTCAAAGTCTGTCCCATACATCTTCTTCCAACTTTCAGAATTCTAACTCTGACCAAAACCATACGTCTCCACCCCAGTCTCCAAATAACTCAACCCAGGTTTCACAACATATTTCTCCTACAACTTCATCTTCTTCTCCTATTCCAACTAACACTCATCCTATGCAAACTAGGGCAAAGTCGGGAATTGTTAAACCTAGATTGAATCCCACCTTACTGTTAGCTCATACTGAGCCTCAATCAGTTAAGCAAGCTTTATCTTCTCCACAATGGTTTTCTGCTATCCAGGCTGAATATGATGCACTGATAGCAAACCATACATGGTCACTTGTTCCTCTGCCACCAAACAAACAAGCTGTTGGATGTAAATGGGTTTTTAGGGTCAAAGAAAATGCTGATGGTTCTCTAAACAAATTCAAAGCCAGACTAGTAGCCAAAGGATTTCATCAAAGATTTGGATTTGATTTTAGAGAAACCTTTTCCCCTGTTGTAAAACCCATTACAATCAGAATCTTGCTCACTCTAGCTATATCTCACAAATGGTCAATTCAACAGCTTGATGTGAATAATGCCTTTTTAAATGGCAATCTAGAGGAAGAGGTCTATATGGTTCAACCTCCAGGCTTTGAAGTCAAGGATAACTCTCTTGTTTGGAAACTGCATAAGTCACTATACGGACTTAAACAGCCCCCCGGAGCTTGGTTTCAAAAGCTAACCTCTGTTCTCTATGCTGCTGGATTTAAGCAAAGCAAATGTGATCCCTCTCTGCTTACCTTTCTACAGCCTGGAGTTCAAATCTACATTCTGATCTATGTAGATGATATCTTGGTCATTGGGAATAATCACACTGCTATTCAACAACTCATTCATAAGCTCCATTCATCCTTTTCTTTGAAACACTTGGGGGAAATTGACTTCTTTCTAGGTATTGAAGTCAGGAGACAAAGTAATGGGAGTTTACATTTATCTCAAACCAAATACATCAGAGATCTTCTACACAAAGCTGGAATGCTTGAATCCAAAGGAGTCAAAACTCCTATGGTTAGTAACTGCAAACTCACCAACACAGGTAGTAATCCTCTACCTGACCCTTCTACCTACAGATCAATTGTTGGGGCCTTACAGTATGCAACTCTCACACGGCCAGAAATTAGCTTTGCAGTTAATAAAGTTTGTCAATTCATGGCCACACCTCTACAGGATCATTGGCAAGCTGTCAAACACATTCTCAGATATCTCTCTGGTACCATAACCCATGGTATTATTATCAAACCCTTGCCCCTTGCCACTATTCCTTTGCCAATCTCAACCTTTTGTGATGCTGATTGGGCATCTGATCATGTTGATAGAAGGTCCACTTCTGGATCCTGCATTTTCTTTGGTCCAAACATTATTTCCTGGTGGTCAAAGAAGCAAGTGAGGGTTGCAAGGTCTTCAGCAAAAGCTGAGTATAGAAGCTTGGCTAACACAGTTGCTGAACTTTTATGGATCCAATCTCTGCTTAAGGAACTTCAAGTTCCTTTCACTATTCCCAAAGTTTACTGTGACAACCTTAGCACAGTACAACTTGCACATAATCCAGTACTTCAGTCTCGCATCAAACACATGGAGATTGACCTATTCTTTGCCAGGGAACAAGTTCAGTCTAAACAGCTTGAAGTATACCACATTCCAGCCCCCTATCAAATTGTTGATGTTCTTACAAAGCCATTGACTGCCTCATCCTTCCTTGAGCTCAAGACCAAACTTAGTGTGACTGATGTTCCACATCAATCACCCTAAATTTGTGGGGGGAATGTTAGAGATACTATATCTACGAATAATGTAATAAGCCTAGTATTCAGTTAGCCAGTTATAGTTAGTCAAGCTGTTTAGATTCAGTTACAAGTTTGTTATACCACTTCTCTATAAATATTGATGTACTGGTATTATGTGATTAATGAAATCCTTCTACTTCATATTATACTCTGGCTACTTTTCTAATATCGCCTATTGTAGATCATTTTAAAATGAGCTTAGTCTAATAAAACAACCCTTATCCAAAAGAAGGCCTATTATGATTAAGCAAAGCTGACACAAATTTCTATTGTAATATCATAGTATGGCGTATTATTTCAAGCAGCTTAATTAGTTAATAACATACACTTGCATGGTACACTTGCACAACTATCTAGCGTTTTAGACTTGAAATGCGCAAAAGCTAATACTCAACAGTACAATAGTAACAGTGAAGTCTCTTTTTTAGCTTGTTAACCTCATCGTCCATTTTTTACTAGACATTGAACTTTTGATTTTGTTTCTGAATTGTGTAATAACCAAAATAAGTATAGTTTGAGTTACTTTGTTGATTTGACTAAATTTTCTTAAGAGGACAATTTTATCTTTTTTCATATAACTTGTTCTTTTTTCGGTCAATAAAATATATTTTAAACATAATTTTCTCATAAGTTCAACAATTTCGGTGTACTTAGCCGGTTCAGCCAATTTGATAGTTACCTATTGTGCTCTAAATTTATGTAGCACACAAGAGAAGGGTGGGACTTGTTTGTCCGAAAAATACACATAAAGAATCCATAATAACCTCACTAACAAAGACACCACTTTCACTTTGGTATGTTGAGCTTAAGCAAGTGTCATTGGACTCAAGTTTAACAAAAACTGAATGAACTTAAGTGAATTAATCTGTGTGCGTATGTTATGGCATAAATATGTTTGTATTTCATGTTAATATAGAACTTTTTAAGATCCCAACAACTTTTCTTTTCATTCATGTAATGTATATGATTTTCTTTTTAATCTTTCTCTATCTCCTTATCAGAGAAAATATATAGAGCACGCTACACTGCTCACTAAGGAGCACGCTGGCGTGATGAATGGTCGGGGTTCTCTAAATATTTTAGATGAATGATCATAGCTATCCATCACGAGAAAATACAAAGAGCACGCTAGTGTGCTCACTAAAGAGAAAAATGGTTTGATGAATGGTCAATATTCTTTAAATATTTTAGATGAATGAATCTTAGCCATTCATCACGACAGCGTGCTCCTTAGTGAGCACGTTAGCGTGTTCCATAAATCTACTCCTTATCATTCTCCATTGTATAACTTCACTCTTAACTTTTAACTAAAGTTTTTATAAGCTTTTGGAGCCTTGATAGGGACCCAAACACTCCTCCTTATAAGAAAACTATTAAGTAGTTTAATATTGTACAGTAAGAGGGTTCTAGTCCCAATAAATTAGTGGTGAGGGCCAGCCCTGTAGGAGAATATTATAATAAGCGCAGGTAAGGGGAAAGGAAGGAAGGCAGAAAATTGGGATCGGGCTGAGAATTGGGAGTGTGAGATTACTCGAAGCGTCTCAAAGTATCCGTTCTTCTCTTTCTTCCTGTCTGCGCCATTGTAAACCAATTAGGGTTCTGAAATCTTCATCAACAATATACTAATATTCTACTTCGTTGTTGAGTTCCCTATCAAGCCTCATAGTGGAATATAATTTAAATGACACTAATCATTCGCAATTCTGAAATTATCTTGAAAGTGGAATAAAAATTAAATGACTCTAATCATTCACAATTTAGAAATTATCTTGAAAATTTTAAAGTAGTGTTGGAATAACTTGACAAAAAATTGTATGTTTCATGATGATATATAGGTTGCTGGGATCAGTGAAAAACTAATTAAATGAAAAACCGTATAAATTACATGGATGAAAACAAATTGTACGGAACTAAATAAGATTTAGATTCAATATATAAGCTATGCAAAAGAAGGTTAAATTCAATAAATAAATTAAAGTTACTTATAAAAACATTGCAAGGTAAAATGACAAACCTATAAGGTAAATTTTAATTTAACTGTAAGAGAACATAAGCTCATCCCAAAAAAGCACATAAATTATTAGAGAATAACTAAAACATTAAAATGGACACACACACATATGATATGTTTTAATTAACTATAATGCTTCATTATATTAAAAACCTTAATAAATGAAATGGAAGATTTTAAAGATAATGATGGTATATAAGTTGATGGGTCATCAACAGTGCTATAAATTAATGGAAGAAGGTTATATTATGATTCCGAAAAATGAAGTACAAATGTGCAATATTTAAGTAATAAGGAACAGGATCTGAACATAGATATGGGCATAATACAGGTTTACTGACCAATATTCACATATATATGGTTCTTAGATTTAACTAGTTAAAACAGCTTCACTGTTGTACGTCCGTGTTTCCTCAATCTGGAGAACGTGCGCAAACGAGAGTGCCTTTGAGGGGTGCATTACATTGAAACTTGAAAGTATAGTTTGAGGACTAATATTGACCAAATGGGAGTGTTGGCAGGGCCTAATTTAGTAACATTTGAAAGTTTAGGAGTCCATATTAGATTTTTTTTCCCTTTATCAAATCATAATAGTAATAATAATATAAAGGTCTACTTGGATAATAATTTGCATGTTATGCTCTGGATAGCTCCATTGCAAATATTCCATCATTTGCAATGGAGCCAAAGACTCACTATTTTTTGGCTTGGAATATGATGGAATAAAGCAAAATGACTCACTAAACTATATGTGCTTCTTTGTTATGAAACAGCAATTAGTCCATGTAATCTTCGACGCGATTTTCACTATGGGTCATCCGAAAACAACCTCTCTGTGTTTTAGTACAGGGGTAAGGTTGCGTACATCCGATCCACCCTTACCCCACCGTAGGTGGGGAGCCTTTGCGGCACTAGGGTGATGATGATGATGATGATGATTGATAAGTATAAACATTCCTAAAACCGGATAAGGGGTGATTCAATTGTTATATGGTCACCTGCTAGGTTATGTTGTTATCTCATCAAATTTATGAAATCTCAAGATCTAGACTTAGTCCTTGAGAATCCTCCATCCAAATTGAACCTAACAAGATTTATATTGTGTAGTTAAAACTCTAGTTCCCCCCTCCCCCCTCCCATTAACCCTACCCCTACCTCTACCCCATATCACCCCACACCAGCCTATTAAGAGTGGAGAGCATTCTGGAAAAAATAATCACACAATACCAATACCAAAGGTAAAAGGAATGAATTATGTATGGCCAAAGCTTTCATACTGATGATATAAGCAATTCTGGGTGTTCAACCAGTCTTTCATTGACTTCCAACAGAGAGCCTTTTACACAGCATCTAGACAAGACAAAAGTATACTCAGCAATTATATACAATAATAAAATTTTCATAAGGTAATGATGCCAACATGAAATCCCCCCACCTCACGACGTAAGAAGTATCCTTTGTGCACACTTTACACAATGCTGAATTTGACTCAAAGAGTTGCGCATTCTGCATTAAACACAGATGTTTAAGTGTAGAATATGAATCATTTGGAAACATTGTGCTTTCAAGTATGAGCAAGTTTTGATTTGAGAAATGTTGACGACAACTAAACAAGTTGCTATGTAAATCGCGACTACTCAGGATTTAATTGTAGTGTTGGGAGTTACCTTAGTTTAAAAAAGCGCGCCTCAAAGGCGCAAGGCACACCTAGTCGATGGGCATGTCGCATCCGAAATACCCAGACACATCAGATTCTAAAAGGCGCACCCAATACCTCGTCGTTTGCCGCTTTTTGCGCATCTGAGAGGCGTTCACCTCTGGCGCCTCTGAGAAGATGTCTGCTCATCTTTGTTTTTTTGGCGATTCACATACCTAGTTCGAGCTTGGAGATTCACGTATCTAGTTCCAAAGGTCCGTAGGTATTATATATTGATGGGGTGAGGTTCCCTGACTCCATCAGAGTCAAGTTTTCTCTAATATTCTGCCTCTGCTATGCTTCCACTATCTCCTATCCTCTTTCTTCCACTCCTATCTAACGGCGCAGGTAAGTTTTATGATTTATTTTTTTGTTTCCTTTTATTATTTCTTCTCTTTTTATCTTAATTTCTTAAATTATCAAACAGTTTAAATTATTTATAAGTAAATACATGATCATATATCAATCTGCCCTAAACCCTAATCCCAATCACATAGTTTATAAATTTTAATTAATAATAAAGATGGTTTGTACATTCAGATTGTTTAATTTTTTTACTTTAGCAGTTTCAAACTACATTTTGGAGTTTTACGATTCAATTTTATGATTGGCTTTAGGTGTTTAATGTGTTTGCTGCTACCGTCTGAATCAACATTTTGTTTCTCTTAAGGTGTTTATTAGATTGTTTAATGGTTTGATGTATTTTGGTGATGTTATCATTTTTTGAGAAGAGAGCTTCATGTAGAATTAGTATAAATATGTTTTGCCAACGTTATACAGTTAAGTTCTGTGAGACGTGCGCCTTCGCCTCGTGCCTCGGTAAATTGTCCCAAAACGCCTCATGCCGCCTCGCGCCTTTTAAAACTAAGGGAGTTACAAGAATAAGTAAACATTATCCATGAAGGATAAGGATCATGTTTAGTCGAGTTTGGAAACAATATAAAGAACTTTGGCAACATTCCAAAAGAAAATGTTTGGAGGTTTTATTAGAAAATATGAATCAACTAAATCGATATTCATTAGTTCTTAACTTTAATAGGGTTAGAAGCACTTCTATCAAACAAAATGAACTAAAATGGTGCTTGTTACAGTGTTGTTAATCCCAGATAGCGGAGCGGCCAGCCTTGAAAACGCTATAGTGGTATAGCAGTATAGCGGATAGCGGGATGACCACTATTCAAACTATTTTTAAGTATAATACACAATTCACTAGAAGCATATAATTACATTACATACAGATTAGTAAAGTACGAGTATGATGTATGCCATTGAAAGTTGCAAACATCTTAACATTCTTAAATCCTAAATTACTCGGAAATATTCTTTAGTTTCATGAGCAAAACATATGATGCTACTAATGATTAAAACATCAGTCAAAGGCTCAAAGCATTGAATCAAAAACAAGTTCCTGGTTTAAGACTTGATAAATTAATAGTCTATCAGTCTACCACTCGAAAGAAACAAATAAGAGTGTAGCATGTGTCATTCTTGTACAAGATAAAGGAGCACAGGTCGTTCTTGAAAAAGATGGAGCAAAAAATTTTGTTGAAGCAGAATTTTCTCATCAGAGAGCAGAGAGAAAGAGAAGAAATACGGATTATTTTTCATATTTTTAAAACATGGAGCCATTTTTAAAGGTTCTACACTTCTGCGTACGTGTTTGTACGTGTACAAGGGTTTTAAGTTGCTTACTATTTAGTTGTAAAAGTCTACTTTACCCCTGTCCATCTGCAGTCAAAAAATAAACGCAGAAAAACCCTAGCAGACGATCGTAAAAAGCACCGTTATACCGTCCGCCTCTACCTGTATAGCACCCCTGCTATAGCGCCCGCTATGTCCGTGTTAGATATACTCTAGAATAGACTTATTACTATTACTTGCAACAAACTATCTGTTAGAGCTTGGTTAGAGTTAGTTAGCCCGTTGACCTAACCAACTCTATATATACTTTGTAATACTGCTGCTTCAGTTTAATGAAATCAATCTGTGTCTTCTCTCTTTCTACTCTCTGTATACTTTCTAATATGGTATCAGAGCTCTAGCTCGATCCATGGCGATCTCTGATGATTCTTCCAATTCCAAATCTACTGCCAATTCTGGCAACTCTCACTCTCTAGTAACCTTCGCACATTCTCTTCCGATTAAACTTGATGCAAACAATTTTCTCTTCTGGAAGCATCACGTTGAGTCTGTTGTTCGAGCGCATAAACTACTTCAATTCATTGTGAAACCGCAAATTCCGAAGCAATACAATCCTGACGATGAGGAAGCAAGTGGAAAAATCAATGAAGAGTATGTCATCTGGGAGCAACAGGATCAGATGCTGTTTTCGTGGTTACTTGCGTCACTTTTTGAATCCTTCCATGCTCGCGTAATCCATTGTAGATTTTCGCTATCAGTTGTGGAGCGAGATCAACAGTTACTACAAGTCACATATCCTTGCTAAAGCTAGACAACTCAAATCTGAGCTGTATAATACTGCGAAAGGTGATCGCTTATCTCTGAGTATCTTCTTCGTATCCAAACCATTGTTGATAACTTACTATCAATTGGAGAACCTATTTCAGTAAAGGAGCACATCAATGTTATACTGGAAGGCCTACCGCAAGAATATGAATCTCTAGCGTCCTCAATTTCCTTGCAAGGTCCTCTGGAACCTGTCACAATATCTGAGATTGAATCTCTTTTGGCTGCTAAGGAAATGAGATTGAAGAAACTTCATGAATCAACCCAACAAAATCTACTCTCTTCAAATGTGGCTCATCTTGAGTCCTCACTCTCAAATAATACTTCAGCTCCTGAAAACTCTTCAGAAGGATGCTTCTGCTCAAGTTGCACAATATACTATTCCTCCTAACACTGATTCATACGGAGGCAGAGGCCGTGGAGGTTCTGGAAGAGGTCGTGGTGGCAGATATGGTGGTCGCAGTTCAGTCATATGCCAAGTTTGTGGCAAAACTGGTCATCATGCTTTGATTTGTTATCACAGGTTCAATCCTTCTTACACTTATAGCCTCAAATAATCAATACAACTCCTATTCCAACTCTCAATCTTCCACTCCTAATCCAACTCCATCACCATTCACTTATCAACCAAGATTTCCCACTAACCAGTTTACTACTCCAATTTCTACTCCACAACCTCCTCACTGGGAACAACAGCCATATACCTCCTCATATGCAACCATACAACTCACCAACTCCACAACCTTATACTTCAACTCCTCAACAACCATATAATCCTACTCCTACTGCAACTCCTTCCATTTTGGGACCTGCTCCACAAAATCAACCATGGTATCCAGACTCTGGAGCCACTCATCATGTGATTGTTGATCCTTTGAACCTGCAACACAGTGAACCACTTGTCACAACTGATAAGCTTTTTATGGGCAATGGTCAAGGTTTGGAAATAAAGTCCATTGGTTTTACTACTTTTCCCTCACCCTATCAGTCTTCTTTATCTCTCTCAACAATATTTTACATGTTCCTTCTATAACTAAGAATCTAATTAGTGTCAGTCAATTTGCTAAGGATAATAATGCCTTCTTTGAATTTTATCCTTATGAGTGTTTTGTTAAATCTCAGGTTTCTAGACAGACTCTTTTACATGGCATCCTTGGAAATGATGGTCTGTATAGGTTTCATTCACTTCCAGTCCAAGCTACTCCACCAAGCAGAACTTCTCCTTTGTCACTTTCCAGTCCTAGTTCTACATCTTCTAGTACCTTTCTATCTAATTGTAATAATGCTAAGCCATGTAATACCTCTGAAACATGTACTCTTTGGCATCTATGCCTTGGTCACCCTCATTTTGAGGCTTTTAAATGTGTACTTCAACAATGTAATGTTCCTTATGTTAATAAAAATGCTATTGAGTTTTGTTCTGCTTGCTGTTTAGGAAAGTCACACAAATTGTCCTCATTTTCTTCCACTACTATATACAATAAACCTTTTGAGCTTTTATATTCACTGATCTTTGGGGACCTGCTCCATTTCTATCCTTTGATGGGTATTCTTATTACATAGCTTTCATAGATGCATCCACAAGATTTACTTGGGTGTACTTTTTAAAAAGAAAATCTGATGCTCTGTCTGCTTTTACCAACTTCTACAACTATGTTCTTAATCAATTTTCTGTCTCCATTAAGTCCATCCAATCTGATTGGGGTGGAGAATTCAGATCCTTTAATCAATTAGTGTCTGAAAAAGGGTTAATTCACAGAGTCATCTGCCCACACACACACCATCAAAATGGTGTTGTGGAAAGAAAACATAGATCTATTGTTGAAAAAGGTCTCTCTTCTTTCACACTCCTCACTTCCTCTTAAATTCTGGGATGCAGCCTTTGCTACTGCAGTCCATCTCATCAACAGAACACCATCCAAATCCATTTCCAATTCTAGTCCATATTTCAAATTATATAACTCTCATCCAGATTATTCTTTCATCAAAGTGTTTGGCTGCTCGTCTTATCCTTTCATTAGACCATATAATAAACATAAACTTGGTTTTCACTCTGAAGAGTGTATTTTCCTTGGATATTCTCCTACTCACAAAGGTTACAAATGTCTATCTTCTTCATGAAAAATATATATATCTAGAGATGTTATCTTTCATGAATCAAAGTTCCCTTATTCAACTCTTTTTCCCTCTACACCACCTCTATCATCTGAATCCTCATTACCTTTTTCTGCCCCTATATCTATCTCTCTTCCCTTTAAACCCTCAACTATATAATCTAAACCCTCAACTATTACTTCATCTGTATCATCCTCTTTTGATCCTTCAAATCAGTCCTCTTCCAACTCTAAATCTGATTCAACTAATAACAGTCAACATTCTTCAGAGTCCTCTTCCTCAGATTCTAATACACCTCCAGTTCCACCCAACAATACCACTCAGTCGTCATCTTCTATTTCTCCAATTTCTCCTACTCCTGTCACCAACAATCATCATATGAAGACTAGAGCAAAATCTGGGATAGTAAAACCAAGACTTAATCCAACCTTACGGTTAGGTCATACCGAGCCTAACTCAGTGAAGCAAGCCCTATCTTCTCCTCACCGGTTTGAAGCTATGCAGTGTGAGTATAATGCATTGATTTCCAACAAAACCTGGTCCCTTGTACCTCTTCCTCCAGACAAACAAGCAATTGGTTGCAAATGGGTATTTAGAAATAAAGAAAATCCTGATGGTTCCTTAAACAAATACAAAGCCAGACTGGTGGTTAAGGGGTTTCATCAAAAGGTTGGTGTTGACTTTGGAGAAACATTCTCTCGAGTTGTAAAACCTGTGACAATAAGAATTCTTCTTACATTTGCCGTGTCTAATAAATGGTGTGTTCAGTAGCTTGATGTCAACAACACATTCTTAAATGGTGAGATTGGTGAAGAAGTTTACATGGTGCAGCCCCCAGGCTTTCAAGTCAAAGATTCCTCTTTGGTTTGTAAGTTGCATAAGTCCTTGTATGGCCTTAAACAAGCCCCAATGGCTTGGTTTCTCAAATTATCCTCAGTTCTCTATAAAGCTGGCTTTAAACAAAGTAAATGTGATCCCTCCTTGCTCATCTACCTGTCCTCTGGTATTCAAATATACATTTTGATTTATGTTGATGACATCTTAGTTATTGGAAATCAGCCTACTGTTATCCATCAACTTATCAAAACACTTGACTCATCTTTCTCTCTAAAGCACTTGGGAGATCTTGATTTCTTTCTGGGTATAGAAACACACAAATTACCTGATGGCAGCCTACATCTATCCCAGACTAAGTATATCAAGGATTTACTTAGCCAAACTGGTATGCTTGATTCCAATGGAGTAAAAACACCTATGGTCAGCACTTGTAAACTCACTCAAGAGGGCAGTAACTATCTTCCTAACCCTTCTTACTACAGATAAGTTGTAGGGGTTCTTCAATATGCTACTCTTACTCGACCTGATATATGTTATGCAGTCAACAAAGTTTGTCAGTATATGGCTGCACCACTGCAAGAACATTGGCTTGCAGTCAAACATATCCTCAGGTATCTATTAGGTACCATCACACATGGCCTCATCATCAAACCTCTACCTCTATCCTCCATACCTCTTCCAATCTCAGCATACTGTGATGCAGACTGGGCATCTGATCCCAATGATAGAAAATCTACATCTGGTTCATGTATTTTCCTGGGCTCAAACATTATTTCATGGTGGTCAAGAAAGCAACTCAGAGTAGCAAGATCCTCAGCTGAAGCTGAATATAGAAGCCTAGCTGATACCACTGCAGAATTACTGTGGATTCAAATTCTTCTCAAAGAACTCCAAGTGTCTTTCTCCATTCCTAAAGTATACTGTGACAATCTGAGCACTGTACAACTTGCTCATAATCCTGTTCTACACTCTAGGATCAAGCATATGGAAATTGATCTCTTCTTTGTAAGAGAAAAGGTTCATCTGAAGCAGCTTCAAGTCTATCACATCCCTTCTCCTTATCAAGTTGCAGACATTCTAACTAAGCCTCTCTCCAGCTCCAACTTCCTTGAACTAAGAACAAAGCTCAGTGTGGTTGATGCTACTAATCAATCACCTTCACTTTGAAGGGGGGAATGTTAGATATACTCTAGAATAGACTTATTACTATTACTTGTAACAAAATATCTGTTACAGCTTGGTTAGAGTTAGTTAGCCCGTTGACCTAACCAACTCTATATATACTTTGTAATACTGCTGCTTCAGTTTAATGAAATCAATCTGCGTCTTCTCTCTTTCTACTCTCTGTATACTTTCTAATAGTCTGCTACACCCAAACGCCCCGCTACAGGAGGTCTAGAAGCGCTAGACCTTCCCTCCGCTCTGCTTCACCGTTATAGCGCGCAATTGACATCAATGGCTTGTTACAAAAGTACATAGTTGGAAAAGTACTTTTAAGAATCATTCTAGCTGAGCTCTTTTGCCAATAAAAAACTACATAATAAAACTTATTATTGGACATAGTACCTTCTTTCGCTTTCCAGTGACTTTGATTCCACTGCGATCAGATTTCCCCACATTAAAGTCGACAGCAATAATCCCGCCTTCATCCTTGAAGGCAACATGAGTTGAAGCTATCCCAATCACGCACAACCTTTATTCAAAAATCCATTAAATTCAGCTAAGTAGCTAACAATTCTTGCAGCTAAGAGAAAAACATATGTAATACATAGAATTACCCATTAGCATGACGCCGGACATACTGATCATGTCCAGGTTTCATAAAATCTGCAAACAAACACCATTCGACTAAGAATAAATATTCCAGGAAAGCAAGCCATTTCAACATATTAAGACTTCAGTGTCATAATATTGATCTAATAGAAGGTAACCTGATTGACCGAAGGAGTAGCTCAATGTAATTTTGGATCTTGATATGTGATTGTATACCAGCTCTTAGGTTTACCAAAATTTAATTGCTCTTGCAATTTAATTTTCTTTTAGGCAAGTTAAACCCAGTAGGCAAAAAGTTGATGCGTACGTTTATATGTGTTCGGCGTGAAAAGACTTGTATATGAATTATAATCAAAACCTAGGGTTTTACAGTTCTTTAAAATCCATTTTTTATAAGAATGAAAGAACAGATGATAGGGAATGAATCAGAATAGAAGAAACTGCTGTACCAGGAGCATAATAGGTGACGAAGTTGGATTCAACCGCAGATGGAGGAGCGGATGGAAGGTCTTCTATCCTCGGTATTAAAAGTCTCTTTAACTCGTCTTCTTCTTTGATGTCAGCTCCTGAGCTTTCAGAAGTGTCCAAAAGGGAATGAGGACAGCGCCTTGGAGTTTGATGGAAGTTTGCTCTGTCTATGTCTTCAATGCTATTAGCATCCGCTGTGACTTGTAGCTTGGCCATTGCCGGTGCTGCGGTTCCCAGAACACCTACGGATACGGCAAACCAAGTCCTTGGATAAATTACTCTCACAACATAATCGATGTACTCACACTTTCCTTCTTTTCTTATTTGTTAAAGAAATTTACATCAAAACAGTGTTAAAGAGTGCTAAATAGTGTCAAACAGTGTTTCAACAGTGCGAAATAGTGTCTCAACAGTGTCAAACAATGTCAAACAGTGTCTCAACAATGTACTCTACAGTAAAGTTAAATTTATTTTCTTAATCAATGTGAAGTCAAACTATGAAGTTTAAAAAGATCCAGGGGGAGTAATAAAATTCTTTTAATTTTGATTAGTATTTCATCCGTGCGTTGCACAATTGTAAAACACTAATATTATAAATCTAAATCATTAATTAAAGATTTTATTATAATTTATCACTAGAATGAGAGTAATCATTACTAAATGCATAATAAAAAATATTTGAAGTTTAATACGCATACAATTTTACAAATTATTGAAGACTTCTTTGTAGACAACATTTTTTGCGGTTTTTTCTGCTTATCCTCGTCGTCGCCCTAGTTAGCTTTTTTGCGTTTAAAACGCGTTTTAAACACGTACCGTTTTTTGAACAAAAAACGCGTTTAAAAACAAAAAATAATGTCGGTCCGTTTAAAAAGGAAAAAAAACTTCAACTTTCCGTATAAAACATATATTTCCCGTATTTTACAAAAAATAAAAACATCATTTGATCACTTGAATGAATACATCAAATGAATAAGAGATCAACAATAGTTTAAAAGCAAAAAAAGAAAACCTCATCCTCGTGACCCCGTGTTTTTTTATTGTTACAATACAAAATATACAATTGGTAAATACTACGTCCAAAAAGGTTGAATCCCCAACCCCAAGGGGCCCCCACCCCGACCCGACAGGATGGTGGGGGAGTAAATCACAGTGACTCAGTCGACAAAGCGGCAGTAGGCCTTTACCCGTGCGCACCAGAGGGTCAGCCTTATTTCAGGTTCTGAAAACCCCCTTTTGGCCGCTGCGGGATTCGAACCTTGGTCTACATCCAATTTTTCCCACCGCTCGACCAACTGAGCTACCCGTGCGGGTACAATTGGTAAATACTAAAATTAATTGCATGATGACTAAAGCTAGCATCCTAAAAGACTAAAATCTGAAATGCTACTACGTATTAGATTTGTGATGTTCTTTTCCAAACAAGCATATCAAATTTAAGGTTTTTCTAAACTTGACATTTTTTAGTTTAAACTTTTACACATAAACAATAATAAGTGTAGCAATCGCATAACTTTCTTATGTCATCCGTCACCTATGTGAAAATGATGTGTTTAACTTGAGTGTTATTTGATGATCATATAAAGATGATGATGATGATGATGATGATGATGTTAACTTGGCCTCATTCTATCGTTGTTATGCCTTATTTTCTGACATTACTTTGCAAAATTATGTCTTGGACTTGGTTACTTCGTACTATTTTTACTTTTGTGATCGACTTATGCAATTACGAATTATTTTTTTATGTAGTAATGTGATTTGCTACTTCAATATGTGTACACTCTTATTTCTTTTTATTATATATATGTTATTTTATTAAGTATATAATTTAAATTTTAGTTTGGACTTAATCAGTATTTCTTTTTTGTGATGAACTTATGCTATTATGAATGCATTTTTTTTGGAGTAATGAGATTTATATTTGAATGTGTGTGTATGTTGAGTATCCTTTATGTACTATATGTTTTTTATGCTCTAAAAGCTAGTACAATAATTTAATCATTCAAAATCAGACCCGTATTTTTAATCCGAATTTTTTAAAGAGATGTTGTATTATACACGCATACGTATTTACACGTTTTATAAAAGTCAATGTATTTTCTGCCAAATTTTTGACCGTATTTTTTGTTCAAGTTACCGAATAAAACACGTACGTATTAAATCACGTTTAATTCCCGTACCGTATTTAACTAACTATGGTCGTCGCATATCACGAACTTCAATCTAGACGGACTCGTCACTCTCGAAACTGCAACATATAACTGTCCATGTTTAAAAACCGGACGTCGTAGAAAAACACCCACATTTTCTAACGACTGTCCTTGGCTCTTGTTCATCGTCATTACATAGCTAACCGTCAAGGGGAATTGCCTACGCATAAATGTGAAAGGTAGCCTCACATCCGACGGGTTTAGACTAATCTTGGGGATAAGAAGTTTCCCACCTACATTAGTTTCAAACATCATCCGTGCCTCAATAATATGTTATCCAAGTTTTGTCACTAAAAGACGGATACCATTACACAGGCCAGCCGAATGATCTATAATCCTCATGATCTATTTTACAATATACTTACCATTTTACCACTTTTGATTCCAATAAGTGTTTGGTATGTTTTACTAAGCTGATCTAAAGTATTACCATATACATGCAGACTTTACATACATATGCATCATAGTTATTACCCTTCTCGAGCACTGCCTTACAAAATCTATAATTCAACATCTATACGGAGCAAAATATAAGTGAACATATTCATATAACTCAAGCAAAGAATATAAGTAAAATGAGGATATTATTAGGAAAAAAATAATTGAAAACACATGCCCTTTATTGTAATTCAAAACACAAACAGTGCATAAAATCCAAATCTTATAATAGGTAAAAATAAACCCCAAAGGAAAAGCGCAATATAAGTGATAAAATTGAAAAGAAAACAAAGAACAATATTTCATCTAACTGGAACAATAGATATAATGTCACGGCTTTTCAATTTTCACGGACTTCAATTTCTTAGTAGATGATCCCTGAGTTGAGCCATCGCCATTCGGAGTTGATGTTCCTTCTATTTTTTCGACGACGTGAAGTCGAATTTGAGTATCGGTTGCATCATTCTCCATGTCCGATGTAACCTTCAATAGGATTTAGAGGGTGTCAAAAATATTAATCAACAAATGAAAAATAATGTTTGATACTTCGCTAGAATGTAGCAAAAGTATTTTTTATTCATTTAAGTGTTTATAATGCAGAGTTAGGGGCATACAACATTCGATCCTACTGTAGTTGCTCCGGTTTCAAAAAGCAATTCGAGATCTTCATCGGGATTATGTGCCTGTTCAATTTATGTGATTATTTTGAATGAAAAAAAATACAAACAATAGTCCATCCATCCAAGTCTAAATATATTACCTCACTAATTGACTCTTCAGTTGCTGTCCTTTTAATCTCATCTATTTTTTCTCTATTCTTTGAAACCATGCTTATGGCATAAATCTGTCCGCCACTGCGAGGAACCAAATCTGCACGGTTGATTTTGAAAAGGTACTCTTGGCCAACCAGTTCATTTATGGTATCAGGACAACTTGTTGTTCTACGACTATCCTATAACACATAAAATGATTAGAAGTTACATACTGAAAAGCCATAATTTAAATATTAAAGTGTACAATAGATTTACAATAATGGTGTACCCTGTCAAGATGCTCACTAAAATCGCTTGCAGCCTTTCCAAGAAATTGGTGTGCCGCATCATCCCAAAATATCACATCTGCAAAATGTCTTACGTGCCTAACTTTGAGTTTCAGTGTGTATCGCCATATGCCATTAGGTCTATGCATTCCACACTTCTCACACATGTAATCATCATTTAGTTTCTTGAAGCACTTCATTTCGCTACATCCAAGATACGCCCAATTTCGCGAGGAAATTATTGAATATACTTCACCATAGAATCAATATCCACGTACCTATCACATTTGCAAATGAGATGTATCCATAAACGGAATGCAAAACTTCAAGACATTAAGAAAAAATATAGAATAATGAAATCGATAGATATATAATGATCTCACTAAATTAATTAAGGTTTAAGATCAGGAAAGAGGTTTAAGCTATGTATGCATACATATCAATCGCAAATATCAAAGAGGATTTTACAATGCGAAGTTTAAGCACAAGAATATGCTGATACGTGAAATTTCTTACACGATCTAACAAAAAAATCTAACTAAAAAATTAAGATGTTTTGCATCTAGAAGCCCCATTTCCATTCTTTGTTGATTAATTTTCAATTTAGCCAACTTTTTGTTGTTGTTTAATACGTATCTTGTGATGTTAATACATTGTTGTATTAAATTAGTAGTATTTTAATTGATCTGGCATATGAATGATTATTTAACAATTACATAGATGTAAATATGAAAAGTTTACCTCTTTCATCGTGGAAAGCTATGACAGCACTTTTGTAAAACCAACTTCAGTAGATGTAGTGATGGATGCATTAGATGCACCCGATATAGCGCTATTGGATGGAGTTGGCTGTTGCACCATCACCATATAGCTTCAATAAAGAATTAAGTTCTGTATATTATTTAAACAATTCAAAGTATAATTTGGATGCAATTCTAACTACTTATTGCATGTTCCACTTCAATAGTACGTACCGCCCTCGAAACTCTTCAATTTCTGGAATGTGATCATCTAACAACAATTTTGTGAAATGTAATGAGGAACACACACCCTTCGTATCACCGGCTCCATTAAATTGTCATGATCATAATCTCTAAAACGCAACATAAATTTCAGATAACTAAATATAGAAAAACATTGCATGTTAGTATGTATTAAAAGTACCAAAACATTTATTTATTCGAGTCAATTGCAGGAGCACCATAAATGGATCTTGTATGGGAACCTCTAAAAACCTCAAAAAATGAGTTGAGTAATCACCCCACAGCGTGCACCATATTTTAATGTTCCTGGAAGAAATTATATTCACTTGTTAAAAAAAGAATATTTAAATACTTATTAACTTACATATTTAATAAATGGCTAAAGGGTCAAATAGGTACATGAACTAACTTAAAGTGTTCAATTAGCCCCTTATATAGGAGGTTCTGCTCGACCGTCACCAATTGGGGTGGTTTCCGGTGGAATTTTTTGATGAATTTTTTTGAGCATCTTCTTCATTAAGTCTAGTTTACCCAAACCAAATTTCAACTAAACATTCAACCGGGAAGGTACTCAAATGATATTTTGAAGATAACTGCGCAGTTAAACATCGCAGTACATTTTGGAAAATCATTTAACTGCCTTCCAGATTTAATTTTTAGCTGAAATTTGATATGGGTAAACTAGACTAACTAAGAAGATGCTCAAAAAAATTCATCAAAAAATTTCACCGAGAACCGCCCTAATTGGCCACGGCCGGACAGAACCTCCTAAATAAGGGGCTAATTGAACACTTTAAGTTAGTTCATGTACCTATTTGACCCTTTAGCCTTAATAATTAAATTTGTATTAACTGTAGGTTGTTTATCTGGAATCTACACCAAGATGTTCCTCTGTCATCTGACTTGACCAAATTATCTTTAATATGGGATGCACCGATGACATCTGCAAAAAAACGTTTAAATTGTGATTGCAAAATTATATGAAAAGTTCAACTAATACAATTTTAATGATCAAAATACATACCCAACAAATAAGGAGTTTCTACGTCGGGGTAATTAATAATATCAGAAAACTTTGTCAACTTGTAGATGCTTTTTTGGAAGGCTGGATGCTTTTCAATCATTTGTTCCAGGATTTTTGTGTTCTCGATGAAACACAAACGGCATGGATAAGAAGTTGGCCTCCATTTGCCCTGATTTTCTTTCAGTGAAAAATTTACCATTGCATAAAGGCTACCCTCCTCAAGCTTACCTTCTAGCAGTGGTATCAATTGGAGTGGAATGGTTGTTTGAATATGTTTTCCCTATAAAATTAATTAAGTATTAATAACAAACACACATTATTGTAATATTTATAGTACAATAATATCGATATTCTGGAACTGTAAAATAATCAAACAATAGACAAAAGGTTGTATACATTACTTTTGTGGTCAAAATTTCAAACCCAAGAACTAACCATGTGAGAAGCATTTTAGTTACATAAAAAAGATGCCTTAGAAATAGGCTCAGATAATAAACATTTAACGGCAGATCCAGCTTTCCCATCAAGTTACATGGCAAGTACTTACATGGTTGAGGATGCCCAAAATATTTTTACGAGCTCGTTGAGGATGACCAAAATATATATTTCTCATTTTTTTTTGTTTTCAAAATATATATTTCTCATTTTCATAAACATGAAAATGGTCTTCTGTTTCGACGGTAAGTATGAATAGAGCCCTTCTCATGCTAACTTCAGACGCTTACTTCTCATTCTTTCAAATTCTTCTTCTTAAGTTCCATGTTGAGTTTCTGAATTTAAATTTCCTGATTCTTTTATTCTTCGTTTATTTTTCATAATTCAAAAGTAATTATTGTAGAGGCAGCTTCTAATCATTCTGGATAGGTGATTTTTTCTAAATTAAGTACTATGAGACTAAAGCATTTTGCAAAGGATCTTCTAATAGGCTAAGGAGCTTATGGTTTTTTCAAATATATGATATCCCTATTTAAAGTATACATGTAAAAGAGTTTCTTTCTGATTTTTTGAATTGATATATCATTGCTAAAGTTATTTGTGAGGCAGTTAAGAAAAATTATAAACTAAAGAATCAGTTTCACTAAAAAGGCATTTTAAAAAAATATAGTTTAGTTTAGTTGTGTTTATATACATAGTTCATATTTATTAATAAAAGATGCAAAGGTGGTGAGGATCTGATTAAGAAATAAGCAATGAATCACATCTAAGTTATTTAGTTTTAAAATAACTATATTGTGATTGGCATGATATGATTCATCATCTTTCATACCAATTAGTTTAAAATGATATGGGTGGTGAATACATGGTGACAAAATAAAACCAAATATATCTCACATTGAATGTGATTAAATTGTCTCTTTATATATCAGTGCTACAAAGGGTAATTGAGTCTTATATTAGCTCCTCCAATTTCAATATATAGGATGCAGTTTAACCAAATACTATATTGGATGATTTACCTCTTCATCCACCAACACTAATTCACAAACTCGTAAACCCGCGTTGTTTTTGAATGGGATAGTCCATTTTCTGGTGACACGCAACAACAACGAAACATTCTTTTCCAAATCAAGTGTGACTTCAGACAAAACTTTCTTAATTGGTGTCATGTTATCTGCAAAACATTCCAGTAGATGGTAAAGTTTGTTAAATTTATGAATCCTATAACATTAAAAGTTCACATACTTCTCTAAATTTGACACCTTCTGTTTATTACTTATCATTGATTAACATTATAACTTATTGTTATTCACCCCTAATATGCTTCCTGATTGTGCAAATCCGGTTTATTATTCAATGAGGAATAATGTATTAATAAAATAAATGAAAATCAAGAATTAAAGATATATGCCATAATATTGTTACCATTTATACGGTCAGGATTCTTCATACTTATTTATGCGTAAGACGGTAAGACTGTTGATGCATCTATATATATTTGAAATCTAAGTAGTGCCATGCTTGATTCTTCAACAGGCTATTTAAGCAACAATCAATCAACCTTATATTTATTTAAGCATGCTATTGTGGATTATATTACATCTTTTCTGCTGAAGAAAATTGCCACTAAGGTCTTCTTAAAGTGAAGTTCTCCCATTACTATTTACTCATTTATTATCCTGCCTTTGCTTTGTGAACCATTACTATTTACTCATTTATTCAATTAGGCACAATAATTGACTTCCCAGTGAGAATTAAGCCAATATTGTATACATTCAGGTGTTTATATTAATGAAATTTAGTGTTAGTAAATGTAGAGAAATTACAAAAGGCATATACCCAATCTTGAAATATTAGAAACGGGTACTTTAATCAAGAAATAAAATAAGATGGCAAAAATCGTATGAATGAAAATTTTGTATTGAACTAAAAAAACAACACATTGAATAAAATAAACATCTTCGTTGCATATTCATAGATTCGAATCGAATGAATCATGTAAAGAAAAAACATTAATGCTTATTTAGACGTATAATCAATGATTTACTCCCACTTATAAAAATTCTCTCTGTATTCAGTTTTTTATTTCTTATACCTATGGGAAGTTCGTATATAGTGCATCCGGGTGTACGTACACCCGACCCAAGTAAGAAAGACGGTTCAATCACTAATACAGGCCAAAAAAAAATCGGTGACATATTTGTAATTTAAGTGAAAATTCACGGCTTCCGCTAAATGAGCAATATTGAGTATTAAGAGGCTAACAATGAGTAACACGATCTCAACTTCATATCTTCTGATTTTTGTTCTTTTTCTTATTTTTTCTTTTATAAAAACTTATTAAATTATATCTATAATACACTCTTATGAATTTCAATATGTGAATTTAGTGTAATATGATACTTTTGAAATATGCATTGATATGACATTTTAAAATGAGCATAACATCAATACGAAATGAGCATAACATCAATACAAAATGTTAATTGATATGAAAATCATAAAGTTTGTTAGTTTGACATAACGACATTTTCATTGAGCATCAAATCTTCTCTGTTGAGATAAAAATTACAGTTTCTGTTAAATGAGCATCAATGAACTTTTAATGTGCATCAAACTTATTATGAGTATTAAAACACTTTCAATGAGCATCACACTTATTGAGTTGAGTATTAGGAACCATTTACAATAGGAGTATCGAAAAATCCAAAATGTCATTTGAAATTGCTAATGTGCTCAAATCCGTATTTGTCTATACTCATTTCGTTTAAACATTATGCTCATTTGGCACGTGAGAACGATGTGGCAAGGGTTGGATTGATTTGTCAGGTCAATCTCAGCGGAATGTAGTCTATACAGAGCATTAACGTTGTCCTATAGAATCTCTGCAACACCAGAGATGGAGGAAACGCAACGAACTTCTCGGAGAAGATGACTGGTGCTCGTTTGGGTGATCTTTTTCGGCGGGATTACTGCTGAAAGCGGAAGTGGGGGGCGGGTTGATGGCCGGAAGATTGGCCGGTTCTGGAACTCACTTGTGGTGGCCAGTACAGGTGGGCGAATGAACTGGCTGGTGCAAAACGAGTAAGCGGCTGAAGAGAAAAGAAAAGAGAAAGGAAGAAAGATCCAGAAGAAAAAATAAAAGAGGAAAACGGCGAAAGAGCAAGGAGGATGGAACGAAGATCCAGCGAGAAGGAAGAGGGAGAGAGCAAAGGTTTAAAGTTTCTAATAATTACAAAATAACTGGGTGTACACGTACACCCGGATGTAGGATATAATTTGCGTACCTGTGGGTAGGTAAATTAAAATCATGCATCAATTTCCATGTTTATCTTCAAATCGATCAAATACAGATTAATAAAGAAATCTGAGGCTTTTGGCACAACTTACAAGGTCAAATGAGGATAGATCCAAACCCATTCAATTGTTCCAGAAAAGGTGGAATCTCCCACCCCAGGAGCCCCCCACCCTGACCCGACAAGATGGTGGGGATGTTAGTCACGGTGACTCAGTCAACAGAATGGCAGTAGGCCCATACACCTGTGCGCACAAGAGGCCCAGCCTTATTTCAGGTTATGTGACCTTCACCCGGTCGCTGTGGGGATTCGAACCTTGGTCCAATGTTCCAAATCTCCCACCACTCGACCAACTGAGCTACCCGTGCGGGTGATCCAAACCCATTCAATATGTACCAATAAAGATATGTACAAATAAGATATAAGAGAACTTTTATTGACTAAAGAGATGCATTATACGTACCATAAAGAAAGACCCCAAGTTAAGTTGTCAATATATCTTTCGAATAAAGCTTCAGATTTAACAAAATTCTTTGGAAATTTCCAATTAGAAAAATAAGAATTAAGTTAATTAGAAATTTCTTTTATTAACTTCTCAAAATGAATGTGATTAAACTCTCTTTATATATCAGTGCTACAAAGGCAGTTTTAAAAAATTATAGTTTAGTTCATTTACATCTTCAGAATTGAATGTGATTATGGCATAACAATCTTGATTTTCAAGTTAATTGAGAATAGAACTTCTCAAAATGGCTGGACTTTTATACTTTATTTTTATCATCTGGACTTTTATACTTAGATATTCTGGAAATGCATTAGGGCATTAAACCGACTTCAATATTTTCATGCACTAAACAAACAATAACCCCAACCTTCATAATTCTTCATATTTCTCTGTTAAACTTACTTAACTGCGAGTACTCTATCATAAAATTTCTTATTAATATTAGCATCAAATTTCTTATATAATTAATATTAACTTAAAATGCAGTCATTTGATTTTATGGTAGAATACTCACAAGCATTGTTACTTTTTATACTTTGATACTTGGATACTTTGATAAGAAGTCCAGTGCATTAAGGGAATTAAATTACTCTGATAAAATTCACATAAATTACTCAATGTAATTCACCTAATAAAATTCTTTTAATTTTAATTAAAACCTTACTTTGACTATTATATTTTAATTTTTTTCGAATTTCCCCCCAAGATAAATATGATCTACAAAAGTCAAATAAATAAATTTGAAATTTAATTTTTGTTGTTGTTATTTCAAAAAATAATTGAAATTTAATTTTAATTTTTGAAATTTAATTTTAGCACTTCTTCTATTTAAGAAAAAAATTGGCCTAAAACCCATCATCAGTTGAATTTTCATATATATTTTTAAAATTTTTTATAAAAAAAGAATACAATTAAAAAAGTTATAACACTTTAAATAAAAACGGGATATTACTTTTTCATGGGCCCACATCAAATGGCTGCTCCACCTTCAATCCAGCGGATAAAGCAAACGGCGATATGTCTATCGATTCCCACCCCGGGGGCCATGCACCCACTATGGCTAGAGATGGGGGGAAATACCGAAATTTCGGTATACAACATTTACCATACCAACAAATATCGGATTTACCAAAGATTTAGGTATACCGACATTTTCGGTATGGTATGGTATTGTACCGAATAAATTTGGTAGGGTATCGGTATATGTTTTCAAAATAAAAGGTATACCGTTGTACCGTTATATCGAAAGTCCTATTCAGATATTTTATAAAAATTATAAAAATGACTAAATGCACAATATTATATTAGGATTAAATAATTTTATTTTCATGTTGTTTGAATAATCTTTTTGTAAGAGATCACTATTGATTTAATTATATCTATATTGCTAAAGTTATTTTAGGGAGAATGTGTTACTTTTTAATATGTGGCATGTTGAACTACTTAAATATCGAATGTGAAATCAATAGATTATATTTTATAACATTTTAATAATGGACTAAATATGTCGCTACTAACACCGATTTTGTATATTTTGTTAATCTATGATAATTTGTTTTATTGAGAGACATGCATGATAATTTACCAATACAATACCGTTACCGAGCCGAAACTTCGGTATACCAAAATGGGATATACCGAAACTGCGGTAAGATAACCGTATATAAATTTTATATACCAAAAGTTTTGCTACGACAAATGTATTAGAAAAAATATTCGGTATACCTTACCGAACCACCCCTAACTATGGCACTCCCAAATACATGGGTTACATTGGTTTTTTAGGTGAAATGCTCAGAACTGGCTTATTCACTCTTTATCTGTCCTTTCTTTTTGGCAAAGTAACCGCACAAGGAGAGTCCATATGCTGGATAAAAGTGGACTCCTCCCTCCTATCTCCATTTTTTGGCCTGTTAATGCTCTCCAATGTAAGAAATTAGGAGTCTATAATCTCCATTTTTAACATTTTGGACTCCTAATGGTGAGGTATTAGGTGTCCAAAATATCAAAGGTGTCAATTTTGGGCTCATAATTTCATACATCCGTGAGTTAAAAAAGTACTCCCTCCGTCCCGGAATTATCTTCGTTCTTTCCTTTTTGGTCCGTCCCAAATTTATCTTCTTTTTCCCTTTTTGGTAAACAATATGTGGTTCACAACCATTCTTACACATTTCTCTCTCTTCTGCATAACTCTCCACCACACAAATCTCATTATCTTAAAACTCGTGCCCGGTCAGAACCAGAGTTAAATATGGGACGGAGGGAGTATTAAAAATGAGTACGGGGAGGGCTAGAATTAAATTTAGAAGAGATATTGACACTAAAAAAATTAAAAAAGAAAGTAAAATATGGATTGGGGGCGGATGGGATTGGTGTGCAGAGGGAAAAAGCCAATAGGCTAGGTGTTGCCCCCGGTGCGAACGGATGCCATTGGTGTCATAGTGACATCGCTCACTAAGCACCCACAACGACCGATATTTCTATTAAAAAAAATGTCCGGGTTCGAATCCCGCCAACTGCGATGAGGGGTTACTATGCTAAAAAATGCATAGGGCCTCTGCAAGTACCGGGGACAGAGCCTCACTCTCTATCTGTCAGATTGGGATTATAGTCCAACTTACATTCTCCCAACGTACTGTCCGGTCGGGGTTGGGGGGCCCTCAGGGATGGGGTGTCATCCTTTTTTTTTATATTAAAAAAATGTAGATCCATGTGATGATTTTGACACCGTTTGAACGGGAAAATGTGTCTTTTTTATTTTTTAATTAATCAGAGAAAATTAAAAGGAAAACATTACTTATAATATTTTAATTAATGTTTTACTAAATTGATATGTAAAAAAATATGAAGATTGTATTTTATTGACGGTGCTGAACTGCAAAGAAATAGGAGTCAAAATACTGTTTTCAAATGGACGGAGTCCATTTTTGATATTTTGGACTCCACACTGCTCCAAATGGTCTAACCACTACATATGGTCTAACGAGTAAAAAAAATCAAATAGGAGTTACCATTAAAAACATATACGGAGTATATTTTCCATAAATAGAAATACTCAGTCTTTGTTGTTCTCATAGGTCAAGCTTCGTTTTTTATTGTCCAAAACTTTATCATTTATCTTTTAAAATAGGGAAAATGGAAAATAATAATCCCAACTATTGCCGTTCCACTACTAATAATCTCAACTATCGATTATTCCTGGGTGGTCCCAACTATAGGGATCATTTTCCAAAAATAGTCCCTAACCTGCTACAACCTGGTATAGCAGGTCAAATTTAAATGTGAACTATGCGTAAGCTATAAATAATCCCGACTATAGTCGATCTTCTTTTATTAATCCCAATTATCAACTCTCAATTTTAAAATAATATAATAATGTTTTTATAAATTTCCAAATTAAATATTTTTAAACATGTAAAAATAATTATGAAAATTCTACAAATGTATCGAAGTTAAATAAAAATATTTTTAGTCATTTTTTATTTATTTTCACTAAAATTTCATTTTTTCTTTTTTCAATTTATTTTTCCTAGTTTTGTTAACACGTTATGATTTGTATTATTTTCCTTTATTCAAATTTACATTTTGTGTTTTTAAAAAGTATATTGTGATTAAAAAAATTGCGATTTAAATCTTTATTTTAGATTTTTTCATGAAAATCAATTTTATTAAATTGTTATGTTATCTTAATTGTAAAAATAAAAATTCTTTATTTTTTCAGTTTTAGTATTTTTTATTTCTTTCTATTTTCTTTATTTTATGTTATTATATTATATAAATTATATGATATAGTTTATCATTGACTTCTAGTGATTCGGGACATAGGATTTGGAGGTTTTGGCTATGTTAATGAAAATGTATTAAATTTTTTTATTTTAAGCGATACACTTTTAATTTTCTACATGATGGATGGTGTACCCGGGGGGTAACTTATCCGAGAGGTTATTGAGGGGAATAACTTAGAGAGAAGTCAGAGCAATAAGTAAGAGAGAGTAGATATTTGATATAGAAAGTTGTGTTACGATGGGAAAATTGGCTGCTATTTATAGCAGTTATAAATGCTAGATATAATCAGTGAGGGTACACGTGTCAAGAAACCAGCGGTGGGGGGTGAACTCAACTAGGGTGGCGCCGACCATAGCACGTGGCCGCATTCAATGCGGTGGTTTTGGTGTGACGTTGTACTTGATGTGGCGATTCAGTGCATGGGGAGAGGAGATCTTGTCGAGAATAGTGCCTTCGTCCGTACCTGTCGGGGCCGAAGGCCCTGCACACCGGGGGTCCCTAATGCCGAAGGCTGTATGTATAACACTCCAAAAATTTAAATAAATAAATAGATAAATACAAATAATTTTGTTAACCAAATAAAATGTTACAAGTGACATTTTAAACAGATAAAATTTTGACAACAAAAATGATGTTTTGGTACGATAAATTTTTAACTTCATGGAAGTGATATTCTCTTAAAATTTGCAAATTAACTACATTTAAATACTACACATAAATACATACGGGAACACGTATACATATATATATATATATATATATATATATATATATATATATATATATACGAAATAATAACGAACTATTTTCTACACATATGTAAACATAAATACTACACTCACCCATACATACTCACACATGAAATAATACCAAAAGATACATACATATATGAATTAATAAAATAAACTGTTGGCATGCACTATACATATAACCTCATACATGCAGACGTAGGGATGCTTTAGATAAAAAAAAATATATATATACGGTACTTAACAAATATAGACACCATATAACGATCAATAGAAAAAAAAATCTTAGGATACGCTTCAGTCCATTCCATATATATATACTCGCCGAATCCTCGACGTATAACGCATGCCTTAAAAAAAAAAACTAACGAAGGAAACTGCACTAAATGTGATAGACCCGTTTCCTTGCAAAATACCAACCTAGAACCTTCAGTCACTCCCTATAAATAGCAGCACATGGACGACGACCTATGTCGAGCAAGAAAGAAAAAAAAATCAGAAAAGAAAGAAATGAAGAACGAGCGAGAGAAATAGAAAGAGTGCGGGAGAAATATAGAAAGATCGGAGCCGGTGACGTCTCTTAGCACCATCTCCGTCGTAGGAAGGGCTCGCCGGAGCAGCAGTTGACCAAGCCAACGCCGGAGAAAACGAGCAGTTGCGAGGCTCGTCGGAGGAAGGGGAGGAAGCCGGAGTTGTCGCCGCCGGAGCAAACCGCTGCCGCTGAGCGTCACTATCTGCGTCTGGACCTCGCCATCATCAACCGGCATCACTGTCAAAAGACTACCACGTTGGGTTATTCCCTCCAGACAAGTAAGTCGTATTTTCACCGCGTTTTTTTTGGATTTCCGGCGAGCAGAGAGATACGTACGTATAGCTGGACTAAAAGGAAAATATATTTATATAGGCTGGTCATTTTAAACTAGACCAGGCATTCCGTAATAAAAATCTCTGACTACACTTATCAATTTAAACGAGACTTAGGATGTTATTGAATAAAAATAAAAGACCGACCCTTTGAATGTTAAACTACAATTGGAAGTTGTTATAACTGCAACGACAATAATAAAACTAATCAATAATAATTGTAATAATAATTATTATTATAACAATAATAAAAAAAATGATCATGGTGAACTAAACAAAATAGAATGACCATCGTCTTATAGTAGTAAGATGAGTTATTCACTTTGTCACTTTTAGTTAGATTATCGATTTAATCAAGTAGAAATGATTCTTCTTCTTATTATATTTAGAGTTGCTATTCATTAAAATAGCTCGATGATTTTGTATAATGGAGCATATTTAAATGAGAATCTGATTAGAACAATTATAGGAGGAAAATAAAGTGAATTAACTCTAAATAAGGAATGAGTAAAATAAACCCGAAAGTTAAAACCGGAATTTTGAAGAATGGACTAATTAAACTAAAGTATAAATTTTGGCTACCTTAAGTTAAGGCCGGATTGATTGAACTATTGGTATACAATGGATCGTGTAATAATTCGATCAGACATATTAACTAGTAAATATTAGATCTTGATACTTGGAGTGATTACGGGATTATGAACTAAAATAGTAATAATTTGCATTAGTAGATTACGCAACTCTTGTCTAAATTAATTAACTAAATAATATTCAAATTATACCACTTACGAGATGTTTGCTAGTATAGGGAAATGTAAGAATAAATAATAAAAGGGATTTAACTATAATGTGGGTAGCGATTGATATTCGGTCTTTCTTTAGCAAAAGGTGAATTGGGTGAAAGTGCATAGTTGGAGGATTAGCGATAACATATTTGGAGTTAAGGTAAGTTCCATGTCAACCAAAATCTTATTTTACCTCGTAAAGCTATATGTATGATTTGATACTATGTGAAAATATTTGTTATTTAATGAAATTATGAGATTCAGTGATGTATGAATTTAAATACGAAGTTGGCCATGAGAAGTTTTAGAATAAGAAGGATCTTTTGGGATTATCTTTATTGCATTTTTGGAAAAAGAAGATCGAAACTAAATTTTTGTAATTGTGGGCATCACGGGAGAAATCCGTGGTGTCGGTCTCCTTCACGACCGTTAATTGTGAGGGGGTGGTTATGGGCTACTACTGCTTTTTGGTGGATTTGATATTATGTGGATTATTTGATTATTGATTATTGTCCGGTAGACATCCCGGCATCTTTGAGGACTTTAAAAGTCCTTTGGTGGTCGCAGTAGCTAGTTCCTAATCACTTAATTGGGAGTATATCCTTTCCTGAAGTAGCGAGTACGTACTACTGGGCTACTTGGGCGACTTACTACTCAGAGGGCTTGGAATCCCTTTAGGGGGTGTGCACACTTAAGGTAGTCGTTCAGTTTCCAATAGGTGGTCGGTGGGAGCCGGAATTTCGGGGTGAGTTGTAAATAACAACTACTCATTGGGCTCGAGGAATCTTGAGTTTCACCCACTCCTTAAAAGATACCTGAGTATTTTTTTTTGAAAACAAGTGAATGTTTTGTACCACAGGGCATACTAGTTCCAACTAAAAGTAAATGACATATTCCAAAGTTTTTTTTTTTTTTTTTCAACTATATTATTTTACGGGGTTGGGTGGGGCCTACTTAGCATAAGCTTATTTTTGTCCTGTTTTCCTTCCTTTCTCTCTCTATAATTACAGATGATATTGCTGTGGATGATGTGCAAGGTTAGAGACTTGAGAGCGCACACTAGAAGAAACTAGCAAGACTTTTATGTTATGAATTTATTTTAAGGACATGCTTTAAGGTCACCTTTGTTACTTTTATTTCAATCACGTTGATTTTGCTAAGTATATTTGTTTTGTTTGCCTGTGCACTTAGCCACGTTTTGCTAAGTGTGGCGGTAACACTCTAAATTTCCATTATTAAAGACTTCTGCTGGAATTATTCTAATAAGGTTATCATTTTATAATAAAGATTTCTCCAAGTTATTTGGGTGAGAAATTTTGGGGTGTTACAAGTTTTTATCAGAGCCAGGTTTTCCGAAGAGATGAGAACACGAGGTAATAGGTCGTAGGGGGAAATTCTGTCACAAAGACGATAACAGTCTAAGCTGGTTGGTGCATAATTGAGCCTTTGCGCCCGTCCTACTAGCTGGGAATTTCTCCTTGTGCTGAAACTTCGTTGTTCGAAATCCTGGAAGAAAACTTTGGAAAGCATACCTTTAGAAAAATGGGGATTTTCAAAAAAAAAAATTTGTAAAAAAAAAAAAAATAGGAAAAAGATTAGCTAGGAAATAACCTCGTAGGAACGTGGTGAGGACCTTGTGGGTATTATTCTTTTCGTTACATGTATATGATAATAATTGTGATCATTGTGGGCCCATATGGGAACCCCAAATGTTGAATGGAATGCCTAATAAGGCAAAATTTTAAAGTGGCCAAGGTATGTACAAACACTATGTGTAAAAATGTTCCTATGTGAACTATGAATTTGTAGTGTGATTGCATGCATTTTTTGTGAGCTATATAGCCTATGAAACCCTTTATTCTAGGACCCCTAGGGAAAGTAGGAAAAAAAAATTCTTACTAATACTAAGTATTTGTTATCCCATGGAGACACCATGCCGCCAAGAAGGGACCCGAATGCTGTGCCCACCAACGCGGAATTGGCTCAGACTGTTCACCTACTGAGTCAACTCACTCACACCATTGCAAATACGGTACTCCAAACCAACCAGCCGCGTAATAACGGCAACGACATGGAGACCCGTGTAGCAGCGCGAAATCCAGCAAGCTTCCTTGGGCAAGAAGACCCAATCATTCTCGAGAATTGGGTACGCACATTTGATAAGCTGTTTGACGCAATCAATTGCCCGGAAGAGCAACGAATTGGCATTGCTATTTATTATCTGCATGAGGAAGCAGATAAATGGTGGATGAATGCAGGACCCGGATTGCGCGCACAACCAGATTTCACCTGGGAGCGGTTTAAGCGGACGCTACGGAAGCGGTTTTACCCGCCACACGTGCAGGCAGAAAATTATGACAAGTTTCTGCATCTAAAGCAAGGGGAAATGACAGTGCAAGAGTATCACACTAAATTTGTGACACTAGCGGACTTTGCATCATCACTAGTACCCGACGAGGAGAGCAAGGTTGAGAAGTTCATCCGAGGACTTAACTACGATACTCAAAAGGCTCTGAGTGTGCAAGAATGCCACACACTGGATGATACCTATTATAGAGCTGCAAAACACTATCGGGTGGTTCAACTCCAAAGGGAAGCCCACAAGAAGAACCGAAGGAGTGCTGAGGAAGAGAATCAACAAAATGAGAAGAGGAGCAAGCTCAATCACTCCGGGCAACGACCAGCATGGAAGAGAGATAATCATAACCAAGGAGAGAAAAATTTTCAGGGGCAAAATCAGAGAAGGGATGCTCAGAGGGAGAGACATTACTATTGCAAAAGATGTGGCAAGGACCACCCTGGAAGGAACTGTGACGGGAACTTAGCAACGTGTTTTAATTGTAACAAACTCGGACATAGAGCATTCGAGTGTACTCAAAACAAAATAGAGATGCCGCCTAACCAAGGGCCCAACCGAGGAGGGGGAAACCAAGCTGGAAATGGAGGCAACCGTAACCAAGGAAATCAGAATGGGAACGCCAACAGAATCCAGAACCAGAACCAAGGTGGGGGCAACCACAATGACAACCGAAACAACAATGCTCCTAACCAAGGCCGAATTTATGTGATGAACCAGGCACAAGCCAGGGCCCATGACGTGGTTTCAGGTATCATTCATGTTAATAACACTCATGCTTATGTTCTGTTTGATTCTGGTGCTTCTCACAGTTTTATCTCTTCTAAATTTGCTGAGAAGTTAAAGATAGAACCTGCAGCTAGTATAGAGTTGAATGTAAAAACAGCAGACAATAGAGTGGTAGCTTGTAGAAATGTATACATGAATGTACCTATAGTCATAGACAATGTAAATCTACCTGGAGACTTGGTCCAATTTGACCTTGAAGACATTGATGTGGTGCTGGGAATGGATTGGCTCGGGAATTACAAGGCAAAAATCTTGTGCAACGAGCAGAAGGTGACAATGAAGAGCCCAAGTGGGAAGCGAGCATCGTTCAAAGCAGTTGTGAACAAACCAGGTATCAAGTTGATGACGATGCGACAAATGAGGAGGTACATCCGGAAGGGATGCGAGGCATATTTATGCATGCTGAAGGGGACCCACAATGAAGAACAGACGACCGATCAGATTCCGGTGGTCAATGAATTTCCCGATGTATTTCCGGAAGAGATTCCGGGGATGCCTCCGGAAAGAGAGGTTGAGTTCTCGATTGATTTAATGTCAGGGACTACACCAATTTCCAAGGCGCCGTACAGGATGGCTCCGAAGGAGATGCAAGAACTAAAAGAACAACTTGAAGAATTGCTTGAGAAGGGCTATATCAAACCGAGTGTTTCACCTTGGGGCGCTCCGGTCTTGTTTGTGAAGAAGAAAGATGGTAGCTTGAGGTTGTGCATTGACTACCGAGAGCTGAACCGTGTTACCATCAAGAACCGATATCCTCTACCCCGCATCGATGACCTATTCGATCAACTGAAGGGGGCGGGTATATTTTCTAAGATTGACCTTCGATCCGGCTACCATCAAGTGAGGATAGCGGAGAGGGATATACCGAAGACTGCATTTCGTACGAGATATGGGCACTATGAGTTCACTGTGATGCCGTTTGGTTTAACCAACGCACCAGCAGTGTTCATGGACCTAATGAATCGTGTATTTCGCCCCTATCTTGATACATTTGTGGTGGTATTCATTGATGATATCTTGGTGTACTCGAAGAACGAGAAGGATCATGAAGAGCATCTGAGACTCGTTCTGCAGACTTTGAGAGAACATCAACTCTATGCCAAAATCTCTAAGTGTGACTTTTGGAAAGATCGTGTGGCATTTCTAGGTCACATCATCACTCGAGATGGAGTATCTGTGGACCCGTCAAAGGTCGAAGCAGTAACTGAGTGGCGAGCACCTACCACTGTCACGGAAGTACGAAGTTTCCTTGGGTTAGCGGGCTACTATCGGAGATTTGTAAAAGATTTCTCTAAGATAGCTAGACCATTAACCAATCTGATGAAGAAGACCACAAAGTTCCAGTGGACGGATGATTGTGACAAAGCCTTCCAAGAGCTGAAGAAAAGACTGACGACTGCACCGGTACTAACACTTCCATCGGGAACTGATGGATTTGATATCTATTGCGATGCATCCAAGAATGGACTGGGCTGCGTACTGATGCAGAATGGGAAGGTAGTAGCTTATGCATCCCGACAACTAAGGGTGCACGAAGTCAACTATCCAACCCATGACCTGGAGTTAGCTGCGGTAGTATTTGCCTTGAAGATTTGGAGGCACTACTTGTATGGACCGCCATGCAAGATATTCACGGACCACAAGAGTCTAAAATACATATTTACGCAGAAAGAACTCAACATGAGGCAGAGGAGGTGGCTAGAACTTGTTAAGGACTACGATTTGGAGATCCATTATCACGAAGGAAAAGCCAATGTCGTAGCGGATGCCTTGAGTCGAAAGACGGAACACACGAGCCGAGCGGCCTGGATACTACCAGAAGAGCTGTACCGGGAGTTTCAGAGGCTGAATTTAGAAGTCAAGGGGCATGGTGAAGTAGAGGGTGAGATTCGATTATATACTATGACCATTTTACCCTCTATCTTTGATGAAATAAAGGCCGGTCAACCAGGAGATGTGAAGCTTGAGCGAGTCAAGGTCGGGATGAAGGATGGGGTAAACGGACCGTTTCGATTGCATGAAGATGGGAGTATCCGTTATAAGGGTAGGTGGTGTGTCCCGATGAAGTGTGAGCACATTAAAAAGCAAATCATGGAAGAAGGACACAACACGCCCTATTCGGTACACCCGGGAGGAGACAAATTGTATAAAGATTTGAAGCAAAACTTCTGGTGGCCGAGAATGAAAAACGAGGTGGCAGAGTTCGTGGCACGATGCTTAAATTGTCAAAAAGTGAAAGCTGAGAGGTGCAAGCCCAAGGGACTCGTGCAACCCTTGGAGGTGCCAACGTGGAAGTGGGACTCTATCTCGATGGACTTTGTCGGGGGTTTACCTTTAACAACGTCCGGGAAAGATAAGATTTGGGTGATTGTTGATAGATTGACCAAGACCGCCAGGTTCATTCCCATGAATGAAACTTGGAGCATGGATAAGCTAGCGAAAGCCTACATAAAGCATGTGGTGAAGTATCACGGTGTACCCCGAGATATTGTATCTGACAGAGACTCCAGATTCCTATCCCAATTCTGGAGGGAACTTCAAGCTGCTATGGGGACCACTTTGAAGTTGAGCACTGCATTCCATCCTACTACGGATGGTCAGACTGAGAGGACAATTCAGACGCTCGAGGATATGCTGAGAGCCTGCGTGCTGGACTTGCAAGGATCATGGGACGACCACTTAGACCTAATAGAGTTCTCGTACAATAACAGTTACCATGCGAGCATTAAAATGGCTCCGTACGAGGCTCTTTATGGTCAGAAGTGTCGGAGCCCATTGTGTTGGGGCGATATGGTAGATCAAGTTGTCTTAGGGCCGCAATACTTGCAAGACACGATGGAGAAGATCAAACTCATTCAAGCAAGGATGAAGGCAGCGCAAGATAGACAAAAATCGTATGCGGACCTAGGAAGAAAACCAGCTGAATTCGAGGTGGGAGAGAAAGTACTCTTCAAAGTCTCTCCTACTAAAGGCGTCATGAGATTTGGGAAGAAAGGCAAGCTGAGTCCTCGATTCATCGGACCTTACGAAGTTCTAGAGAAGGTGGGAAGAGTGGCTTACAGACTAGCCCTACCCACTGAATTGAGTAAGGTAAGAAGTAAATCCGTTCTTTCTAAACTTATTCCAAAGTTAGAAAACAAGGCTGAAACGTTTTAACGTGTGCAAGGTACACGACGTATTCCATATATCCCAACTGAAGAAGTATGTCCGTGACGAGGCACACATCTTAAACCCGGAGGTAAGGACCTCACTTTTAAATAGCTGGGACGTGACTTAGTAAACATCGAAATAACCCTTTATGTAATTAGGTGATCGAGTTGGATGAAACCTTGACGTATGAAGAGAGACCTGTGAAAATCTTAGACACAAAGACACGTGAAACTCGGAGGAAGGCCATTCAAATGGTCAAGGTTTTGTGGTCAAATCACTTGGCAGAAAATGCCACATGGGAGACAGAGGATGACATGAGAAAACGTTATCCTGAGCTATTTAGTCAAGGTAATGTTTTAGTTACGGGGGCGTAACCTCTCTTTTAGGGGGGTAGAATGTAATACTTGAAATTTTATTTTAGTTATGCTTCGGGACGAAGCATCTTTTAAGGAGGGTAGATTATAACACTCCAAAAATTTAAATAAATAAATAGATAAATACAAATAATTTTGTTAACCAAATAAAATGTTACAAGTGACATTTTAAACAGATAAAATTTTGACAACAAAAATGATGTTTTGGTACGATAAATTTTTAACTTCATGGAAGTGATATTCTCTTAAAATTTGCAAATTAACTACATTTAAATACTACACATAAATACATACGGGAACACGTATACATATATATATATATATATATATATATATATATATATATACGAAATAATAACGAACTATTTTCTACACATATGTAAACATAAATACTACACTCACCCATACATACTCACACATGAAATAATACCAAAAGATACATACATATATGAATTAATAAAATAAACTGTTGGCATGCACTATACATATAACCTCATACATGCAGACGTAGGGATGCTTTAGATAAAAAAAAATATATATATACGGTACTTAACAAATATAGACACCATATAACGATCAATAGAAAAAAAAATCTTAGGATACGCTTCAGTCCATTCCATATATATATACTCGCCGAATCCTCGACGTATAACGCATGCCTTAAAAAAAAAAACTAACGAAGGAAACTGCACTAAATGTGATAGACCCGTTTCCTTGCAAAATACCAACCTAGAACCTTCAGTCACTCCCTATAAATAGCAGCACATGGACGACGACCTATGTCGAGCAAGAAAGAAAAAAAAATCAGAAAAGAAAGAAATGAAGAACGAGCGAGAGAAATAGAAAGAGTGCGGGAGAAATATAGAAAGATCGGAGCCGGTGACGTCTCTTAGCACCATCTCCGTCGTAGGAAGGGCTCGCCGGAGCAGCAGTTGACCAAGCCAACGCCGGAGAAAACGAGCAGTTGCGAGGCTCGTCGGAGGAAGGGGAGGAAGCCGGAGTTGTCGCCGCCGGAGCAAACCGCTGCCGCTGAGCGTCACTATCTGCGTCTGGACCTCGCCATCATCAACCGGCATCACTGTCAAAAGACTACCACGTTGGGTTATTCCCTCCAGACAAGTAAGTCGTATTTTCACCGCGTTTTTTTTGGATTTCCGGCGAGCAGAGAGATACGTACGTATAGCTGGACTAAAAGGAAAATATATTTATATAGGCTGGTCATTTTAAACTAGACCAGGCATTCCGTAATAAAAATCTCTGACTACACTTATCAATTTAAACGAGACTTAGGATGTTATTGAATAAAAATAAAAGACCGACCCTTTGAATGTTAAACTACAATTGGAAGTTGTTATAACTGCAACGACAATAATAAAACTAATCAATAATAATTGTAATAATAATTATTATTATAACAATAATAAAAAAAATGATCATGGTGAACTAAACAAAATAGAATGACCATCGTCTTATAGTAGTAAGATGAGTTATTCACTTTGTCACTTTTAGTTAGATTATCGATTTAATCAAGTAGAAATGATTCTTCTTCTTATTATATTTAGAGTTGCTATTCATTAAAATAGCTCGATGATTTTGTATAATGGAGCATATTTAAATGAGAATCTGATTAGAACAATTATAGGAGGAAAATAAAGTGAATTAACTCTAAATAAGGAATGAGTAAAATAAACCCGAAAGTTAAAACCGGAATTTTGAAGAATGGACTAATTAAACTAAAGTATAAATTTTGGCTACCTTAAGTTAAGGCCGGATTGATTGAACTATTGGTATACAATGGATCGTGTAATAATTCGATCAGACATATTAACTAGTAAATATTAGATCTTGATACTTGGAGTGATTACGGGATTATGAACTAAAATAGTAATAATTTGCATTAGTAGATTACGCAACTCTTGTCTAAATTAATTAACTAAATAATATTCAAATTATACCACTTACGAGATGTTTGCTAGTATAGGGAAATGTAAGAATAAATAATAAAAGGGATTTAACTATAATGTGGGTAGCGATTGATATTCGGTCTTTCTTTAGCAAAAGGTGAATTGGGTGAAAGTGCATAGTTGGAGGATTAGCGATAACATATTTGGAGTTAAGGTAAGTTCCATGTCAACCAAAATCTTATTTTACCTCGTAAAGCTATATGTATGATTTGATACTATGTGAAAATATTTGTTATTTAATGAAATTATGAGATTCAGTGATGTATGAATTTAAATACGAAGTTGGCCATGAGAAGTTTTAGAATAAGAAGGATCTTTTGGGATTATCTTTATTGCATTTTTGGAAAAAGAAGATCGAAACTAAATTTTTGTAATTGTGGGCATCACGGGAGAAATCCGTGGTGTCGGTCTCCTTCACGACCGTTAATTGTGAGGGGGTGGTTATGGGCTACTACTGCTTTTTGGTGGATTTGATATTATGTGGATTATTTGATTATTGATTATTGTCCGGTAGACATCCCGGCATCTTTGAGGACTTTAAAAGTCCTTTGGTGGTCGCAGTAGCTAGTTCCTAATCACTTAATTGGGAGTATATCCTTTCCTGAAGTAGCGAGTACGTACTACTGGGCTACTTGGGCGACTTACTACTCAGAGGGCTTGGAATCCCTTTAGGGGGTGTGCACACTTAAGGTAGTCGTTCAGTTTCCAATAGGTGGTCGGTGGGAGCCGGAATTTCGGGGTGAGTTGTAAATAACAACTACTCATTGGGCTCGAGGAATCTTGAGTTTCGCCCACTCCTTAAAAGATACCTGAGTATTTTTTTTTGAAAACAAGTGAATGTTTTGTACCACAGGGCATACTAGTTCCAACTAAAAGTAAATGACATATTCCAAAGTTTTTTTTTTTTTTTTTCAACTATATTATTTTACGGGGTTGGGTGGGGCCTACTTAGCATAAGCTTATTTTTGTCCTGTTTTCCTTCCTTTCTCTCTCTATAATTACAGATGATATTGCTGTGGATGATGTGCAAGGTTAGAGACTTGAGAGCGCACACTAGAAGAAACTAGCAAGACTTTTATGTTATGAATTTATTTTAAGGACATGCTTTAAGGTCACCTTTGTTACTTTTATTTCAATCACGTTGATTTTGCTAAGTATATTTGTTTTGTTTGCCTGTGCACTTAGCCACGTTTTGCTAAGTGTGGCGGTAACACTCTAAATTTCCATTATTAAAGACTTCTGCTGGAATTATTCTAATAAGGTTATCATTTTATAATAAAGATTTCTCCAAGTTATTTGGGTGAGAAATTTTGGGGTGTTACAAGTTTTTATCAGAGCCAGGTTTTCCGAAGAGATGAGAACACGAGGTAATAGGTCGTAGGGGGAAATTCTGTCACAAAGACGATAACAGTCTAAGCTGGTTGGTGCATAATTGAGCCTTTGCGCCCGTCCTACTAGCTGGGAATTTCTCCTTGTGCTGAAACTTCGTTGTTCGAAATCCTGGAAGAAAACTTTGGAAAGCATACCTTTAAAAAAATGGGGATTTTCAAAAAAAAAAATTTGTAAAAAAAAAAAAAATAGGAAAAAGATTAGCTAGGAAATAACCTCGTAGGAACGTGGTGAGGACCTTGTGGGTATTATTCTTTTCGTTACATGTATATGATAATAATTGTGATCATTGTGGGCCCATATGGGAACCCCAAATGTTGAATGGAATGCCTAATAAGGCAAAATTTTAAAGTGGCCAAGGTATGTACAAACACTATGTGTAAAAATGTTCCTATGTGAACTATGAATTTGTAGTGTGATTGCATGCATTTTTTGTGAGCTATATAGCCTATGAAACCCTTTATTCTAGGATCCCTAGGGAAAGTAGGAAAAAAAAATTCTTACTAATACTAAGTATTTGTTATCCCATGGAGACACCATGCCGCCAAGAAGGGACCCGAATGCTGTGCCCACCAACGCGGAATTGGCTCAGACTGTTCACCTACTGAGTCAACTCACTCACACCATTGCAAATACGGTACTCCAAACCAACCAGCCGCGTAATAACGGCAACGACATGGAGACCCGTGTAGCAGCGCGAAATCCAGCAAGCTTCCTTGGGCAAGAAGACCCAATCATTCTCGAGAATTGGGTACGCACATTTGATAAGCTGTTTGACGCAATCAATTGCCCGGAAGAGCAACGAATTGGCATTGCTATTTATTATCTGCATGAGGAAGCAGATAAATGGTGGATGAATGCAGGACCCGGATTGCGCGCACAACCAGATTTCACCTGGGAGCGGTTTAAGCGGACGCTACGGAAGCGGTTTTACCCGCCACACGTGCAGGCAGAAAATTATGACAAGTTTCTGCATCTAAAGCAAGGGGAAATGACAGTGCAAGAGTATCACACTAAATTTGTGACACTAGCGGACTTTGCATCATCACTAGTACCCGACGAGGAGAGCAAGGTTGAGAAGTTCATCCGAGGACTTAACTACGATACTCAAAAGGCTCTGAGTGTGCAAGAATGCCACACACTGGATGATACCTATTATAGAGCTGCAAAACACTATCGGGTGGTTCAACTCCAAAGGGAAGCCCACAAGAAGAACCGAAGGAGTGCTGAGGAAGAGAATCAACAAAATGAGAAGAGGAGCAAGCTCAATCACTCCGGGCAACGACCAGCATGGAAGAGAGATAATCATAACCAAGGAGAGAAAAATTTTCAGGGGCAAAATCAGAGAAGGGATGCTCAGAGGGAGAGACATTACTATTGCAAAAGATGTGGCAAGGACCACCCTGGAAGGAACTGTGACGGGAACTTAGCAACGTGTTTTAATTGTAACAAACTCGGACATAGAGCATTCGAGTGTACTCAAAACAAAATAGAGATGCCGCCTAACCAAGGGCCCAACCGAGGAGGGGGAAACCAAGCTGGAAATGGAGGCAACCGTAACCAAGGAAATCAGAATGGGAACGCCAACAGAATCCAGAACCAGAACCAAGGTGGGGGCAACCACAATGACAACCGAAACAACAATGCTCCTAACCAAGGCCGAATTTATGTGATGAACCAGGCACAAGCCAGGGCCCATGACGTGGTTTCAGGTATCATTCATGTTAATAACACTCATGCTTATGTTCTGTTTGATTCTGGTGCTTCTCACAGTTTTATCTCTTCTAAATTTGCTGAGAAGTTAAAGATAGAACCTGCAGCTAGTATAGAGTTGAATGTAAAAACAGCAGACAATAGAGTGGTAGCTTGTAGAAATGTATACATGAATGTACCTATAGTCATAGACAATGTAAATCTACCTGGAGACTTGGTCCAATTTGACCTTGAAGACATTGATGTGGTGCTGGGAATGGATTGGCTCGGGAATTACAAGGCAAAAATCTTGTGCAACGAGCAGAAGGTGACAATGAAGAGCCCAAGTGGGAAGCGAGCATCGTTCAAAGCAGTTGTGAACAAACCAGGTATCAAGTTGATGACGATGCGACAAATGAGGAGGTACATCCGGAAGGGATGCGAGGCATATTTATGCATGCTGAAGGGGACCCACAATGAAGAACAGACGACCGATCAGATTCCGGTGGTCAATGAATTTCCCGATGTATTTCCGGAAGAGATTCCGGGGATGCCTCCGGAAAGAGAGGTTGAGTTCTCGATTGATTTAATGTCAGGGACTACACCAATTTCCAAGGCGCCGTACAGGATGGCTCCGAAGGAGATGCAAGAACTAAAAGAACAACTTGAAGAATTGCTTGAGAAGGGCTATATCAAACCGAGTGTTTCACCTTGGGGCGCTCCGGTCTTGTTTGTGAAGAAGAAAGATGGTAGCTTGAGGTTGTGCATTGACTACCGAGAGCTGAACCGTGTTACCATCAAGAACCGATATCCTCTACCCCGCATCGATGACCTATTCGATCAACTGAAGGGGGCGGGTATATTTTCTAAGATTGACCTTCGATCCGGCTACCATCAAGTGAGGATAGCGGAGAGGGATATACCGAAGACTGCATTTCGTACGAGATATGGGCACTATGAGTTCACTGTGATGCCGTTTGGTTTAACCAACGCACCAGCAGTGTTCATGGACCTAATGAATCGTGTATTTCGCCCCTATCTTGATACATTTGTGGTGGTATTCATTGATGATATCTTGGTGTACTCGAAGAACGAGAAGGATCATGAAGAGCATCTGAGACTCGTTCTGCAGACTTTGAGAGAACATCAACTCTATGCCAAAATCTCTAAGTGTGACTTTTGGAAAGATCGTGTGGCATTTCTAGGTCACATCATCACTCGAGATGGAGTATCTGTGGACCCGTCAAAGGTCGAAGCAGTAACTGAGTGGCGAGCACCTACCACTGTCACGGAAGTACGAAGTTTCCTTGGGTTAGCGGGCTACTATCGGAGATTTGTAAAAGATTTCTCTAAGATAGCTAGACCATTAACCAATCTGATGAAGAAGACCACAAAGTTCCAGTGGACGGATGATTGTGACAAAGCCTTCCAAGAGCTGAAGAAAAGACTGACGACTGCACCGGTACTAACACTTCCATCGGGAACTGATGGATTTGATATCTATTGCGATGCATCCAAGAATGGACTGGGCTGCGTACTGATGCAGAATGGGAAGGTAGTAGCTTATGCATCCCGACAACTAAGGGTGCACGAAGTCAACTATCCAACCCATGACCTGGAGTTAGCTGCGGTAGTATTTGCCTTGAAGATTTGGAGGCACTACTTGTATGGACCGCCATGCAAGATATTCACGGACCACAAGAGTCTAAAATACATATTTACGCAGAAAGAACTCAACATGAGGCAGAGGAGGTGGCTAGAACTTGTTAAGGACTACGATTTGGAGATCCATTATCACGAAGGAAAAGCCAATGTCGTAGCGGATGCCTTGAGTCGAAAGACGGAACACACGAGCCGAGCGGCCTGGATACTACCAGAAGAGCTGTACCGGGAGTTTCAGAGGCTGAATTTAGAAGTCAAGGGGCATGGTGAAGTAGAGGGTGAGATTCGATTATATACTATGACCATTTTACCCTCTATCTTTGATGAAATAAAGGCCGGTCAACCAGGAGATGTGAAGCTTGAGCGAGTCAAGGTCGGGATGAAGGATGGGGTAAACGGACCGTTTCGATTGCATGAAGATGGGAGTATCCGTTATAAGGGTAGGTGGTGTGTCCCGATGAAGTGTGAGCACATTAAAAAGCAAATCATGGAAGAAGGACACAACACGCCCTATTCGGTACACCCGGGAGGAGACAAATTGTATAAAGATTTGAAGCAAAACTTCTGGTGGCCGAGAATGAAAAACGAGGTGGCAGAGTTCGTGGCACGATGCTTAAATTGTCAAAAAGTGAAAGCTGAGAGGTGCAAGCCCAAGGGACTCGTGCAACCCTTGGAGGTGCCAACGTGGAAGTGGGACTCTATCTCGATGGACTTTGTCGGGGGTTTACCTTTAACAACGTCCGGGAAAGATAAGATTTGGGTGATTGTTGATAGATTGACCAAGACCGCCAGGTTCATTCCCATGAATGAAACTTGGAGCATGGATAAGCTAGCGAAAGCCTACATAAAGCATGTGGTGAAGTATCACGGTGTACCCCGAGATATTGTATCTGACAGAGACTCCAGATTCCTATCCCAATTCTGGAGGGAACTTCAAGCTGCTATGGGGACCACTTTGAAGTTGAGCACTGCATTCCATCCTACTACGGATGGTCAGACTGAGAGGACAATTCAGACGCTCGAGGATATGCTGAGAGCCTGCGTGCTGGACTTGCAAGGATCATGGGACGACCACTTAGACCTAATAGAGTTCTCGTACAATAACAGTTACCATGCGAGCATTAAAATGGCTCCGTACGAGGCTCTTTATGGTCAGAAGTGTCGGAGCCCATTGTGTTGGGGCGATATGGTAGATCAAGTTGTCTTAGGGCCGCAATACTTGCAAGACACGATGGAGAAGATCAAACTCATTCAAGCAAGGATGAAGGCAGCGCAAGATAGACAAAAATCGTATGCGGACCTAGGAAGAAAACCAGCTGAATTCGAGGTGGGAGAGAAAGTACTCTTCAAAGTCTCTCCTACTAAAGGCGTCATGAGATTTGGGAAGAAAGGCAAGCTGAGTCCTCGATTCATCGGACCTTACGAAGTTCTAGAGAAGGTGGGAAGAGTGGCTTACAGACTAGCCCTACCCACTGAATTGAGTAAGGTAAGAAGTAAATCCGTTCTTTCTAAACTTATTCCAAAGTTAGAAAACAAGGCTGAAACGTTTTAACGTGTGCAAGGTACACGACGTATTCCATATATCCCAACTGAAGAAGTATGTCCGTGACGAGGCACACATCTTAAACCCGGAGGTAAGGACCTCACTTTTAAATAGCTGGGACGTGACTTAGTAAACATCGAAATAACCCTTTATGTAATTAGGTGATCGAGTTGGATGAAACCTTGACGTATGAAGAGAGACCTGTGAAAATCTTAGACACAAAGACACGTGAAACTCGGAGGAAGGCCATTCAAATGGTCAAGGTTTTGTGGTCAAATCACTTGGCAGAAAATGCCACATGGGAGACAGAGGATGACATGAGAAAACGTTATCCTGAGCTATTTAGTCAAGGTAATGTTTTAGTTACGGGGGCGTAACCTCTCTTTTAGGGGGGTAGAATGTAATACTTGAAATTTTATTTTAGTTATGCTTCGGGACGAAGCATCTTTTAAGGAGGGTAGATTATAACACTCCAAAAATTTAAATAAATAAATAGATAAATACAAATAATTTTGTTAACCAAATAAAATGTTACAAGTGACATTTTAAACAGATAAAATTTTGACAACAAAAATGATGTTTTGGTACGATAAATTTTTAACTTCATGGAAGTGATATTCTCTTAAAATTTGCAAATTAACTACATTTAAATACTACACATAAATACATACGGGAACACGTATACATATATATATATATATATATATATATATATATATATATATATATATACGAAATAATAACGAACTATTTTCTACACATATGTAAACATAAATACTACACTCACCCATACATACTCACACATGAAATAATACCAAAAGATACATACATATATGAATTAATAAAATAAACTGTTGGCATGCACTATACATATAACCTCATACATGCAGACGTAGGGATGCTTTAGATAAAAAAAAATATATATATACGGTACTTAACAAATATAGACACCATATAACGATCAATAGAAAAAAAAATCTTAGGATACGCTTCAGTCCATTCCATATATATATACTCGCCGAATCCTCGACGTATAACGCATGCCTTAAAAAAAAAAACTAACGAAGGAAACTGCACTAAATGTGATAGACCCGTTTCCTTGCAAAATACCAACCTAGAACCTTCAGTCACTCCCTATAAATAGCAGCACATGGACGACGACCTATGTCGAGCAAGAAAGAAAAAAAAATCAGAAAAGAAAGAAATGAAGAACGAGCGAGAGAAATAGAAAGAGTGCGGGAGAAATATAGAAAGATCGGAGCCGGTGACGTCTCTTAGCACCATCTCCGTCGTAGGAAGGGCTCGCCGGAGCAGCAGTTGACCAAGCCAACGCCGGAGAAAACGAGCAGTTGCGAGGCTCGTCGGAGGAAGGGGAGGAAGCCGGAGTTGTCGCCGCCGGAGCAAACCGCTGCCGCTGAGCGTCACTATCTGCGTCTGGACCTCGCCATCATCAACCGGCATCACTGTCAAAAGACTACCACGTTGGGTTATTCCCTCCAGACAAGTAAGTCGTATTTTCACCGCGTTTTTTTTGGATTTCCGGCGAGCAGAGAGATACGTACGTATAGCTGGACTAAAAGGAAAATATATTTATATAGGCTGGTCATTTTAAACTAGACCAGGCATTCCGTAATAAAAATCTCTGACTACACTTATCAATTTAAACGAGACTTAGGATGTTATTGAATAAAAATAAAAGACCGACCCTTTGAATGTTAAACTACAATTGGAAGTTGTTATAACTGCAACGACAATAATAAAACTAATCAATAATAATTGTAATAATAATTATTATTATAACAATAATAAAAAAAATGATCATGGTGAACTAAACAAAATAGAATGACCATCGTCTTATAGTAGTAAGATGAGTTATTCACTTTGTCACTTTTAGTTAGATTATCGATTTAATCAAGTAGAAATGATTCTTCTTCTTATTATATTTAGAGTTGCTATTCATTAAAATAGCTCGATGATTTTGTATAATGGAGCATATTTAAATGAGAATCTGATTAGAACAATTATAGGAGGAAAATAAAGTGAATTAACTCTAAATAAGGAATGAGTAAAATAAACCCGAAAGTTAAAACCGGAATTTTGAAGAATGGACTAATTAAACTAAAGTATAAATTTTGGCTACCTTAAGTTAAGGCCGGATTGATTGAACTATTGGTATACAATGGATCGTGTAATAATTCGATCAGACATATTAACTAGTAAATATTAGATCTTGATACTTGGAGTGATTACGGGATTATGAACTAAAATAGTAATAATTTGCATTAGTAGATTACGCAACTCTTGTCTAAATTAATTAACTAAATAATATTCAAATTATACCACTTACGAGATGTTTGCTAGTATAGGGAAATGTAAGAATAAATAATAAAAGGGATTTAACTATAATGTGGGTAGCGATTGATATTCGGTCTTTCTTTAGCAAAAGGTGAATTGGGTGAAAGTGCATAGTTGGAGGATTAGCGATAACATATTTGGAGTTAAGGTAAGTTCCATGTCAACCAAAATCTTATTTTACCTCGTAAAGCTATATGTATGATTTGATACTATGTGAAAATATTTGTTATTTAATGAAATTATGAGATTCAGTGATGTATGAATTTAAATACGAAGTTGGCCATGAGAAGTTTTAGAATAAGAAGGATCTTTTGGGATTATCTTTATTGCATTTTTGGAAAAAGAAGATCGAAACTAAATTTTTGTAATTGTGGGCATCACGGGAGAAATCCGTGGTGTCGGTCTCCTTCACGACCGTTAATTGTGAGGGGGTGGTTATGGGCTACTACTGCTTTTTGGTGGATTTGATATTATGTGGATTATTTGATTATTGATTATTGTCCGGTAGACATCCCGGCATCTTTGAGGACTTTAAAAGTCCTTTGGTGGTCGCAGTAGCTAGTTCCTAATCACTTAATTGGGAGTATATCCTTTCCTGAAGTAGCGAGTACGTACTACTGGGCTACTTGGGCGACTTACTACTCAGAGGGCTTGGAATCCCTTTAGGGGGTGTGCACACTTAAGGTAGTCGTTCAGTTTCCAATAGGTGGTCGGTGGGAGCCGGAATTTCGGGGTGAGTTGTAAATAACAACTACTCATTGGGCTCGAGGAATCTTGAGTTTCGCCCACTCCTTAAAAGATACCTGAGTATTTTTTTTTGAAAACAAGTGAATGTTTTGTACCACAGGGCATACTAGTTCCAACTAAAAGTAAATGACATATTCCAAAGTTTTTTTTTTTTTTTTCAACTATATTATTTTACGGGGTTGGGTGGGGCCTACTTAGCATAAGCTTATTTTTGTCCTGTTTTCCTTCCTTTCTCTCTCTATAATTACAGATGATATTGTTGTGGATGATGTGCAAGGTTAGAGACTTGAGAGCGCACACTAGAAGAAACTAGCAAGACTTTTATGTTATGAATTTATTTTAAGGACATGCTTTAAGGTCACCTTTGTTACTTTTATTTCAATCACGTTGATTTTGCTAAGTATATTTGTTTTGTTTGCCTGTGCACTTAGCCACGTTTTGCTAAGTGTGGCGGTAACACTCTAAATTTCCATTATTAAAGACTTCTGCTGGAATTATTCTAATAAGGTTATCATTTTATAATAAAGATTTCTCCAAGTTATTTGGGTGAGAAATTTTGGGGTGTTACAGTATGTGCGGAAGGCTCTTATTTCAAACCATGTTCTTTGGTGATGTTTCTAGACCAGGTTTCCTGAGTTTAAAGCCTTCGGCGCGTGGGGCCGAAGGCACATCATGCGTATGTTTGTTGGGCTTGGCCCATCTGGACCTGCCGGGAATTTCTGGACCATATATTCCATCACTACATATTTTACAATTTCCATTATATCATTTAAATTTACAATAATAATACATTTTCATTAAAAACAACCAAAACCTCCAAAACCTATACCTCAAATCACAAAAATTGAACGACAAACTATTTCATATAATAATATAAAAAATAGAAGAAATTACAAATACTAAAATGGATAAAATAGAGAATTTAGATTTTTAGAAATAACATAGCATAAAATTTAAATAAAATATATTTTTATGAAAAATAACTAGAATAATGCTTTCAATCATAAAAAATTTAGTCACGTCTTGCTTTTTGAAAACAGAAATTGTAAAATTGAAAAAAGGAAAATAATACTAAATCATAACCTGTTCACATAACTGGGAATAATAAATTGGAAAAAAGAAAAAGAAAATAGCGAAAATAAATAAAAAATGACTAAAACTATTTTATTTAACTTTGGTACATTTGTAGAATTTTCATAATAATTTTTACATGTTTAAAAATATTTAATTTAAAAATTTATAATTTTTTTTATATTTTTCTAAAATTGAGAGTTGATAATTGGGATTAATAAAAGAAGATCAACTATAGTTGGGATTATTTAGAGTTTATGCATACTTCGCATTTAAATTTGACCTGTTATACCATATTGTAGCAGGTTAGGGACTATTTTTGGCAAATACTCCCGATAGTTGGGACCACTCAGGAATAATCGATAGTTGGGATTATTAATAGCGGACCGGTAATAGTTGGGATTATTATTTTCAATTTTCCTTAAATTTACTATAGATAATCATTTTTTGCTATTTTTCATATATATATTTTTTCTGTTTTATTAATAACATAGATTTCAAATGTACTTTTTACATAATTTAACATATGCAACCAAATTAGACATTACAGCTAGAATTTCATCAATTTTAATAGATTCATTCGATTCAACCAATTTCAATGATACCAAACAGATTCTATATTGTCACTTTGTCTATTAAAGCCGCTCAATGAGACTCATACGGAACATTAACAATAAGAAACATAAAGTTATAATACCCCGTAGTTAATTTTCTTACCATCATCTCTGTCATATGATCTTTAGCTAGATTTTAATTTTTATAATCCATGTTTGGTTTGTTGAACATTGGTGTTATTTTCTGCAACATTTCTACTTCACAATCGCATAGGATTTTAGATCTTTCCAATTCTTATTTTAGAATCTGGTAAGCATGGACAAATTTCTAAATCAGGATTATGCATAAAAACTTAATTTTTTTTTGAAGTGTTATAACTTTTTTATTCTTGCTCCAATGTTTACATAAAATATATCAAAATTCATATATTTTTTATCTTTGATATGAGATCAATATCTGTAAAAGATATTCATATATAGTGCTTCTAGATATTAGCAGATAAACTTGCTTTTAGGTATTAAAAGATAACTTTTCTTACAATTGATCGAGATAACTTTTTCTCTCATATGTAGTTACTTTAAGTATTCCTTATATAAGATAAGTCGGCTCACAATTGAGTGGGATAATTTCCTCTCTCATATATCTTGCTTTATGTATATGAAAATAAGAAGATAAGCTTTCAAACAATTGAGCGGGATAACTTTCTTTCTCGTATGTAATTTTTTTTAAGTATGATAATCCCACTTACAATTGAGCGGGATAATTTTCTCTCCCATATGTAGTGCTTTTAGGTATAAGAAGAAGATAATATGATAAACCGGCTAACAATTGAACAGGAAAAGATTCTCTTTCATATGTAGTGATCTTAGATGGGCTTATACTTTATGGTATTAGCTCATTGTACTCTTATTTTTTGAAAATGTAGAATCCTAAAATGTTATTTTTATTTTTATATTTAATTAGATCATGAGTAAAAATATATGCATCAACTGTTCTTTCCCGTGCGTATGCACGAGTAGTATATATAGTGGTTTTAGGTAAAAGAAGATAAACTTGCTAATAATTGAGCGGAAGAATTTTCTCTCTAATATATAGTGTTTCTAACTTTCTATGTATGAGAAGATAACCATGCTAACAATTGAGCAGAGAAATTGAGCGGGAAAAGTTTCTCTCATATGTAGTGCTTTTAGATATTGAGCGGGAAAACTCTCTCATGTGTAGTTTTTTTAAGTATAAGATAAGCCGGCTAACAATTGAGCAGAAGAATTTTGTCTCTCATATGTAGCGGTTTTATGTATAAGAAAATAAGCTTGCTAATAATTGAGCGGAGGAATTTTCTCTCTCACATGTAGCGTTTCAATGTATCAGAAGATACACTTGCTAACAATTGAGCGGGAAAATTTTCTCTCTCATATGTAATGCTTTTAGGTATTATTAGAAGATAAATTTGCTAATAATTGAGTGGGAAATCTCTCTCTCTCATATGTAGTGCTTTTAAGTATAAAATAAGATAAGCTGACTAACAGTTGAGCGTGAGAACTTTATCTCTCATATGTAGTGGTTCTGAGTAACAGAAAATAAGCTTCCTAATTTGAGCGGGAGAATTTTCTCTCTCACATGTAATGCTTCTACATATTACAATATAAGTTTGCTAACAATTGAGCGGGGAAATTGAACAACCTAAGACAATTTTCTCTCTCACATGTAGCAATTTTAGATATATGAAGATAAGAAAATAAGCGTGCTAACAACTGAGCGGACAAACTTTCTTTCTCATATGTAGTTCTTTTAAGTATCATAATCCCACTAACAATTGAGCAAGAGAATTTTCTCTCCCATATGTACTGCTTTTAGGTATAAGAAGATATGTAAGCTAAAAATTGAGCGGAGGAGTTCGCTCTCTCTCTCATATGTGGTGCTTTTAAATATTAGAAGATAATCTTGCTAATTATTAAGCGGGAAATATTTATATATTAATTTGTAATTAGATCATGAGTATAAATATATGCACCAACTGCTCTTTCCTGTGTGTATGCACGGGTACTATACTAGTTTGTTGCTGAAGAAGAAGACTTGACCTGCGCAAATAGCTGGGCGACGCTTGACATACGAGCTGGGCTAGACCCTCCACTAGGCTGCTTGGCTGCTCAATTGCTGGAGTTGGCAGGAAGCATTGGACTGGACCTACAAGCAGGGGCTGGACCTGGAGCAGAGGAATGTCTCGGTCAACTGCTTTGTCAAACTCGGTCAACGTCAGTCAAGAGTCCGAAAAATCCCAATTTAGTGGGTGGGTAAGGTCGAAACGCCTCTCCTAGGTTTTCGCTCCGGTATATTGACTTGAAACTCACTTTTATCGCTTTTGTAGTAATCTAGTCTTTTATTGTGTAGAAATCATGTTTTAGGTTTATTACTGCTTTTAAAATTGATAGAATTGTTGTGTTGTTTTGTGCTGAAAATTTATTATTTATTTGTGCTTATACGGAAGAACAAGGAGTTTGAACTTGAGTTTGGTGCTCATTAATACTCCCCATGTGTTCGTGGTAGTTGCTTATATTTGTAGCCTTATAAATACTTAAATTGTTTTTTAGCGAAATTTACATTTTCTTTTGTTACTTGTTTTTCTCTGTGAAAATGTCTGCTTATAATCAGTATGGTATGGCTCCGTTTAACGGAAAATTTGATTTTAGCATTTGGAAGCAAAAAATTAAATGTATTTTAATCCAACAAGAATGTTTTAAAGCAGTTGGTGAAACCTATTTAGGTTCTGACACAGAAGATAAAAGGGTTGAAATGAATGAAAATGCATGTTCTATGATTTATTTGAACTTATCTGATTCTGTGATTAGAAAAGTTAGAATTTTAGAGAGTGCTAAAATTCTATGGAATAAATTAGATGAACTGTATACTGAAACCTCTTTGCCTAGTCGGATGTTTTTACTTGAGAAGTTCTTCAAATTTAGACCGGATATGTCTAAGAATATTGAGGAAAATCTAGATGTTTTTACCAAACTTATTTCTGATATTAAGTTGTGTGGTGATAAGCATATATATGATTATCCCCCCATCTCTCTTTTAAATGCTATTCCCGATTCCTTTAGTGATGTGAAATCTGCTATTAAGTATGGTAGAGATAATGTGACTCTTGACATTGTGGTTAATGGTCTTAAGAGTAAGAAATTAGATTTAAAACAGATGGGTGAGGGTAGAAAATCCGAGGAGGTTATGCATGTGAGGGGTAGAGAAAATATTAGGCGACATAGATCTAAGTCTAGGTCTAATTCGAGGGCGTTGCTATTATTGTCATGAACCTGGTCATTTCATAAGAGACTGTCCTAAATCTAGGGAAAATAAGCTTAGTGAGCATACTAATTTGACTACTTGTGAAGATGATTTAGGTGATGTTTTTATGATGAGAAATCTATGTGATTATGACTATTTGAGTTTTGTGATATCTGATTCTTTGGGTAAATCAGATTGGGTGGTAGATTCTGGTTGTAGTTTTCATATGTCCCCTCTGAAAAATATTTTCTCAAACTATAGTGAGTTTGAGCATGGCTTTGTGTCTTTGGCAAATGAGAAGAAATGCAATGTGCTAGGAATAGGAGATGTATGCCTCAGGTTTTCTTCTGGTTGTGTGCTTACTTTGAAGAATGTTAGGCATGTTCGTGAGTTGTGCTGTAATTTGATATCTTGTGCTTCTCTTGAAAATGATGGTTTGAAAGGAAAATGGGGAAACAGAATCATGAAAGTTGTGAAGGGTTGTTTAGTTGTTTTCAAAGCTGAGATGAAAAACAACTTGTATGTTTGTCATGCTGAACCTCTTCTTGATTCTGTGAATTGTGTTAGGGCTGGGTCCGAAAAATTGAAAACCGAAAATCGAATCAAATCATACCGAACCGTAGCCAGATAAAACCGAACCGCTAACAAACCGAAACCAAATGTAAAAAACCGAACCGAACCGTAGTTGTTTGGTTCGGCTTTGGTTTTTACCCTTCAAAACCGAATCGAACCGAACAAACCGAACTAGTTAAAATATACGGAGTAAAATTTATTTGTCCATTGTTAAGCATTAATCCTAACTAATCCTAATATCATTAATAGTTTTTGGTTTTTTGTGCTAGAGAAAAAATGTTTGTTATGTTTAGTTTAGTTTGTGAATTCATTTACACATTCATTACATGTAATAATATAGCTATACTGATAATATGTTTTTACTTGTTATTAGTATTAATTAACTTTTATTTTTATTTAACTAAAAGAATTCGTATTGATGAAACAATAAATATTTATCTCAACTATATCACATATAACGTATATACTCATGAACTTTTTTTGAACTAGTCACAAACAATGTAAATTAATAATATATACTTTTATCTCTCTCGCATACTCATATATTTCATGACATATTTATTTATTTTCATTTTTCTTTTATTTGTTGTAGAGTGCTTGCATTCATTATGTAATATATGTTTGATCCCTCAAAGTATTATATCATTTTTAAATCAAATGATATTTTTTTGGTAAAAAATCTAAAAAACCGAAACTGAATCGAAACGAACCAAACCAATCAAACCGTGGTTCCAAGTTTTGGAGTGTAGAACCGAACCGAAACCGAACCGAACTTTTTACTTTGATTCTATATTTGGTTTTAGGTCAAAACCAAACCGCAAGAACCGAACCCACCCCTAAATTGTGTGCAACCTTGTGTACTAGGAAAATAATCTAGAGTTAGTTTTCTTGATTTGCCTAAGTGTACTGATGTGCATGATTGTATTCATGTTGATTTGTGGGGTCCTTATAGTGTTTTCACTCATGGTGGGAAAAATTATTTTCTAACGTTGATCGATGATTTTTCAAAGAAAGTGTGGGTTTTGTTGATTGAAAATAAATCTGATGTTTTTGATAAGTTTAAAAACTGGAAAACCCTTGTTGAAAATCAAACCGGTAAGAAAATAATGTGTTTAAGGACAAATGTCAGTTTTGATTTTTATGATGATCAGCTTGCTGATTTATGTGATACTTGGAGTATTTCTATGCATAAATTTGTTCCCTCCACACCCCAACAGGATGGGGTTGCTGAGAGGATGGTTAGAACTCTTTTAGAGAGCGTGAGGGCTATGTTAGCATCATGTGGGCTCTCTAAAAAGTTCAGGGGGGAAGCTATTTGTTATGCTGCTTATTTGATTAATATGACCCCGACTGTTTCCTTAGGAGGGAAATGCCCTGAATTTGAGTTCACGGGGCGAACCACTTGACTTGCCAAATTTGAGAGTGTTTGGTTGTGATGCTTATGTGAATCATGAGAATGGTGAATCTGAACCTAGGACTAAGGAGTTTGTTTTCTTAAGATATAATGAATGCATGAAAGGTTATAGGCTTTGGTGTAGGAGTGAAATATGCTTTAATGTGTTGCTAAGTAGAAATGTCATTTTTGTTGAAAATAAATTTCCTTGCTTGCTTGTTTCTCCTGATGTTGCTCCAAATGAGGTGGAGCATTTGCCTATTGAAGTTCATTCTGATTTACTTGTTGAAACCGAACTCAAATTTGTGAATGAAAATGTTTTTCAAGTTGAAAATAAAGAAAATAATATTTGTGTTAAGGTGGAGCATGATATGAATGTTATGTGTATAATGCTTGAGTTGCGTGATTGCCATGTTATTAGAGATAGAGACATTAGGGAGCATGAGAGAAATAATAAGTGCAAAGTGTTTGACTATATTTCCTCTGAGTTTGCTTTCAATGAGCTTAATTCTCTTTTAATTAAATTATTTGTGATATTTGGTATGCTATTTTCTTTACATCTTGAAAATGTGATACATAATCATTATGTGAGCTCCATCTGTGTTAGTTATAGAAATAATATTGTTTCTTTTATTTTCTGTGTACTTGCTTTGTGTGGGTGTTGGATTAGTCGGAATCCCCAACTTCTCCCGGTTGCTTGCTTGCGTGGTCTATTAACACGCGTTGTGTTTGTTAATAGTTGCGTGATGGTTTCGGTTCTGAACTCGAGGACCGATTGGTAGAGTTCAGTCCATTATGAATTGGGTTTGCATCGTAAGCTTGGTCCGAAAGGGAACTTTGGTTCTCATCTATTACTTGTATTATCTGGATGATGTACTTGTAATGGTTCAACGATGATGAGTCTCCTCACAACCATGTATTTGTTACTCTACACCACCTAGGACCAATAAGGTGGAGAATGTTGGAGGTATTGGTCCTACCAAGGCCTTCCGTCCACTTATTATGTTAAGGCCTCCACCCTGAGTTTAGCCCTACTCCCATTATCTTTTATCTCTACTCCTTAGCTACCTTATTTATCCGTTGCATTGCAATTTTGTCAGTTTGGCCCATTGGTCCTCTGTCCTTGTTTTTGTCTTAAGCTACCAATGAGTTGTTTTGATTGAGAATGTATCTTTTTGGTTCCTTATAATTGTGGCCTCCTTGTGTGAGACAATGTGCAGTGCAGATAAGCAAAGTGAGGTGTGTGAGAGAGTGTGTCCAGTTTCTTTTTCTTCCTTTGAGAGAGTTTCCTCTTTGGGAGTGAGAGCTTGGAAGGTAAGAGGGATTGACTTGAATAAGGTGAGTGGAGTGGCTAAACAGTCCTGGGTGATGTGTGTGAGTTGTTAAGGTTGGAGACCTGAGCTGAAATACACACCCAACACTATACTAATTGCAAAAAGGTGATAAGCTTCCAAATGTGGAGAGAGCACAAGAACATGCATGTATGTCCACTTTTCTATTGCTTGTTCGCTTGTCTTCAAAAATAAACCAACTTTTTCCAACTAGTTTATCATATGAATTAATTTATACCCATGTTTATAGACCAGAAGATGAAGTAAATCATTTCTTCTTTTTATACTGACTAGAAGATGATTGGCTGGCCATGTTTATATGTTAAGGACTTTAACTAGGCTGCCAATAAAGGATATGTTCTTCGGCATCACTCATGATGCCTCTTGTCTGTTAATTGTTTGGATTTTATTTTTCAGGTTATTGTTCTTATATTTTGTAGGAAGCAATTCCTGAAATTATGGACAAAGATCCAATGTCAAGGTAAATTTTGGCACTTTTCTATTTCTGCCCGGCTTATTGTTTTTCGCATTACTATTGAGCATGCATTCTTCGCAAGCATAGGTAGCACAAATTTTACAAAATAAATCAACCATTCCGGTTCACTGGATGGGAGGTTAGCGTGTCCTAGCGGAGGTCTCGAGTTCGAATCCCGCTAGGCACATTTAGGGGAGAGGAGGGAGGTCTTGCTCTCAATGATTCTTCCTACCTTCACAGAGTTGCTCAGCGGCTGAGAAAGTAGAGAATGGTAATAAAGGTAGCGGGTTCGTGTGGTAGGAGGAGGAGCCTGAATGGTGATGTAAGCCCTGCTAGATTCGTCCTTTGGAGACAGTACTGACGAGGCTGATTGTGATCGGATCCGGATTTACCTGTCTAGGGGTTTTGGAGGGTAGTTCATAGACTCCAGAATTATGGGAGCGTAAGCACTGACACCTGGATCATAAGGGCATCCTCATCCATGAGTTTATTTGAAGATCAATTGTATGATGTGTAAGATTATTTTAAAGATTATTTAGTGAGATTATTGAAAAAGAAAATCCGGTATCAAGATTCTAATCCCGGATTATTTTAGATTATAGTTAAATTACATTTAATGCATGTCCAGAAAAAACCGATTATTTGAGTATTATTGTTGATGAAGAGTTTTAAACTTTGAGATTATTTAAAATTTATTGAATAAATGTGATGTGTCAATGATGTGTCCAAAAAAAATCGTTTATTTAGAGAGCATGAATGGAGATGCTCTAGCATTAAATGTGTAAGCCTCTGTTTGCTTTGGATGGTGGGTTCCAAATTTCACCCTCCAACAGTAAATTCCCCTCATTTTCTAAACAACGGTGGAGGGTTTGGTGGTACAATAGGTTTGGTGAGGGGAACCCAAGTGAAAATCATTTGTTGTTTAATAGCAGCAGGTCTAAGTTGTTAATGGCGCTTAATAGTTCTGGTTCTACTGGCGACAAGCCACCTTCTTCGAGAAGAGGGCTACTTCTCTCAAGAAGAACTGCATTTCAATTGGCCAGATTTGTACCATTGGTCAAGATAACAATTATAAGAGGAGGAAATGGAACATTGGGGGGGGGGGGGGGAGGAGGATTAAGTTGCAGGTTCAGGTTCGTATATGATTTTGCATAACCTTTGTAGTTTCAGCATTTCAGCTTAGCACCATAACCTGAACATCAACTTGTTTTGTCTTTCCCAATAGGAACTCTTTCCATTTGTTTTCTTAGTTCTCCAAAATGAGTATGTAGAACATTTATATTCTTACCTGGTTTCAAGCTGTTTTTTAAAATTTAAAGTACAACCTTCATCGAGTATTTTCATATATGGATAATTATCCACATTTGCTAATGCGGAAATGATCCATTTGTTTGAATAATAAAAGATGGCATAACAAGTTACAAAAATTATGCTTGGTAGCTTATAGTAATAGAATTATTAGAGCATTAGTATTGTACTTTACATTAAACTCTCTTATTATAAATATATCTGTCAGGGCTCCTTAGAGAGCATAATGTTCCATTATTCTCACATGGTATCAAGAGCACACTAAAAACCCTTTTTTTACGCTTCTCTTACGATTCGGTGCCGCTAGGCTTAACTCACAGCCACCGCCGACTTCTTCTACGCCAACGCCGCCGCAGAGATATGTCGTCCGTGCCTACCTCTTCCGCAGCGTCTCCCATGGCGACAGCTTCCGCCACATCCAGCTCCTCCGTCGCGGCAGTTGCAGCGTCCTTCGCCGGCATCACACTGCCGACGATCTCATCTGGCTTCGCCTCACCGAGCCCCTCCTCCAGGCCCTATTCTCTGTTTCAGCACCTTCCGCTGATGTTCCCTTGGTCAGCACCAGTCTCGGTACAACAAGTTCCTCTTGAGCCGCCTCCCCTCTCGGTTCCTTCGTTCGCTGGCCCCACCTTTTTTTGGGTCGCCGGGAATTTCTTCTATCCGGACACCAGCAGGCAGCCCCTCAAATTCTCCCTTGGCTGAACTTGCTCAGACCATCTCACATGTGGCGACCAATGTCACCAACATCGTGACTACTAAGCTTCTAGCGGTGGAAGATTATACTACGTGGCGGACTCAATTTGAGTCGTTCCTTGTGTCGCAGGGTCTCCTTGGCATGGTTGATGGCTCAATTCAGGTACCTCCTGCTTATTCCATAGATGTTCTTAACCGTCAATTTTCCAATCCCGAATTTTCTACTTGGCTGCGCATTGACCAAACCATCCATTCATGGTTATTTGCCACTCTTTCTCGTGATCTTCTTATTGATGTTCGGGATTTAAAACATTCTTGTGAAATTTGGGAACGGTTAGAATCTCGATTTATGTTAGCCAATTTGGCCAGATCTATGGAATTAAAGCGATTATTTCCTCAAATAAAAAAGAAACCCGATCAATCTATAGATGATTATTTAAGGGAGATTAAAATTTTGGTTGATGATCTTGCTATTATTAATTGCCATGTTCCCCCATCGCGAAGTGCTCAAGTCTACTATTATGGGTTTGAGTTTCGAGTATGAATCTATGTTCACCACTGTCTTGTTATTCCCTGACAATTTCCCGTTTGAGAAACTTCGCAATCATCTTCTTGAACAAGAGTAGCGGGTTCTTTATCTCCGCTCCCAAGGCATTTCATCCATTCATCAGGCTTTTGGTGCCACTGCTTCTTTTCCCGGGCAATCTGCTAGCCACCAGTCGGGCCAACCGATGCAGGGCCCGCATTCACCGGGCGGACAACAGCAACGCCCTTCAGGTCAGCCGCAACGCGGCCGTGGATGTGGTCGCGGCAGGGGACGCGGTGGCCGGGGCAGAGGCCGAGGACAGCAGGTGCAACCTGTGTTTTGGTACCCGCAGCAGAGTCAGGCAGGTTACACCGCGGCAGGGGGTGGTTCCTCTGTTCCAGCTGGGTATGCTCCACATCCAGGGGGTGTACCAACTACGGGTACTATCATTTGTAATTCTGTCACGTCACATTTAAATATTAATGCATTACATGTTGGTGTTACTAACTCTAGTTCTGCATGCTTACCATCAGATATGAGTATTCTTGGTTCTGTTCCCCATCCTGTTGTGTGTCAAATTTGCTTTTCTGCAGGCCATTCTGCTGTTACCTGTCCCTCACGCTTTACTCAGCCTTCTGCTCCTGTTCTGTTGACTACTCCGGGGGAATCTAATCCGGCTATATGGTATCCTGATTCTGGAGTTTCTGCCCACATGACTGCATCTGAAGGTATTTTGCTTAATAAATCTGCTTACACTGGCTATAATTCTATTAGTGTTGTTAATGGTGCCCATTAACCCATCTGTCATGTTGGTGATGTTGCATTACCGTCTTTTGGTCGTTCTCTCACCTTAAAATATATTTATCATGTGCCTCAGTCAAAATATAATTTAATTTCTACTATGCGGCTTTGCGCAGATAATAAATGTATTGTCATTTTTTATAAAAAATCTTTTTTGATTAAGAACAAAGCCTCGGGGATGGTGCTTCTGCGAGCTACCAGTAGTGGGCCACTCTATCCTCTCCGTTTGCCAGAGTCTTCATCCGTAGTGTGATGGATAGTGTACCCGGGGGGTATCGATCCGAGGGGTTACTGCGGATGTAACTTAGAGAGAAGTCAGAGCAAAAGTAGAGAGAGAGTGTATATTGATGTATTGCTTAAAGCGTATTGAGTGTGGTTTACAAATGGGGGAAGGGGTGCTATTTATAGCAGCAATAAATGCTAGATAAGGACACATGTCATCATTCTGGTGGTCGAAGGGTCACCTCAACGGGGTGGCACTGGCACTCGCATGTGGCCGCATTAAATGCGACGGTTGGATGTGACGTTTGTACTTGGTATGTTGATCCCGCGCATGTGGGTGGGAGATTCTGTCGAGGAGATGCCTTCGGCTGTAGATGATTAGCCGAAGGCTCTTCATCCCGGGGGCCTCTAGGTGCCGAGGGCTACTGTTTTCGCCATTTTCTCCCAGTAACTTCGAGTGCTTAAAAGCAGTTGTACCGTAAGTTTATGAGCCTTCGGCCATGGGGGCCAAAGGCACCCAAGTGTACGTCGTGGGCTGCATGGCAATTGGGGCGCTGTGATTTGGACCTGCTGTGTTTCTTGGGCTTATTGGGCCTTTGTTATGGTAGTGGGAGTCTATGGGCCGGGGGTCCCTGGACCATATACTCCATCATAGTGTTAGCCTCTGTTTTAGTGTCTAGCCCTGTGTGGCACTGTAGATTAGGTCATTGTGGTGATAATATTTTACAGTTTCTTAAACGAAAACAATTTTTATGTAGTCATACTCCTTTTACTCATGAGTGTGTTGCTTGCCGGTTAGGAAAATCACAACGTTTACCCTTTACGGATGCTTGTTATAATTCTTCTCTTCCTTTACAACTTATTCATTCTGATGTATGACAATCTCCAGTTCGTTCTAATTTGGGGTTTAAATATTATATCTGTTTTATTGATGATTATTCTCGATTTACTTGGATTTACCCCATGTATCACAAAAGTGAAGTTTTTGTGCATTTTAAAAATTTTAAAGCTTTGGTGAAAATATTTTTAATCAGAAAATTAAAAATTTTCAAAGTGATGGGGGCGGTGAATTTGTTAATCATACTATGCAGCAATTTTTTTCTGATCATGGCATTTATTTTCAACCGGTCGTGTCTATGTCACTCGTCATGCTAGGTTCCATGAAGATACTTATCCCTTTAAAACCCTTCCGCAATCTAGACCATCCCTTACACCGACCTAAAAACAAATTCCCATGCACCTCACCTGTTACTCGCCTGAACCCACGACTCAACCTCCAGTCACCCACCCGATTTCTATTGCAGCCATGACCAACAACAGCTCTCCTCCATCCTCTTTAGAACCTGTCACTAGGACAACCCCAATACCCAACTCCTCGCCATCACCTTCCTCCTCCCGGTCGCCCAGCTCCACGCCATCATCCAGGCGGTCATCCACAACCTCTCTCCATTTGGAGTCTGTCGCTAGTTCTCCATCTTCCCCTCCGTCTTCCCAACGTGACACTTCTCAGTCCGACCCCGTCTCCCCTTCACCCAATTCCATTGCACCCACAACTGTCTCTAATCACCACCCCATGCAGACCCGTGACAAGGCAGACATTTTTAAACCTAAAACCATTTTAAATTTAAGTACAGTTGTTATTCCTGCAGATCCCACCTGTTTTACTCAGGCTAATAAACATTTAAAATGGTGAGAAGCAATGACTGATGAATTTAATGCACTCATTAATAATCATACTTGGGATCTGGTGCCATTTAACTATACTAAAAATATTGTTGGATGTGAGTGGATTTATAAAACGAAATACCATTCTAATGGTTACGTGGAGCGCCATAAAGTTAGATTAGTTGCCCAGGGATTTAATCAATAGGCTGATATTGATTTTTCTGAAACTTTTAGTCCTGTCATTAAACCCACCACTGTTCGTATTGTTCTTACATTAACTGTAGCTTTTGGTTGGGTTATTCATCAACTTGATGTTAAAAATGCCTTTTTACATGGTCACCTGACAGAGGAAGTCTATATGCATCAGCCACGTGGTTTTAATCACCCTCAATTTCCTAATCACATATGTCGTTTGCACAAGGCTATTTATGGTCTTAAGCAAGCACCACGGGCTTGGTTTCATAGGTTTAGTAGTTTTTTACTACATCATAATTTTACTTGTAGTTATCTGAGAACTCATTATTTATTTTTCGTCATAATAATTCTATCATTTATTTATTATTATATGTAGATGATATTATTATTACTGGCAATTCTGAGTCCACCATTACCCAGTTTATATCAGTTATTTCTAATCATTTTGCCATGAAGGATCTTGGTAATCTCCATTATTTCTTGGGTCTAGAGGCAATTCGTTCTCCTCAAGGTCTGTTTCTCTCTCAACACAAATATGTCTCCGATCTTATAACACGTTTTCATCTCCATACGGTTAAACCCGTTTGCACACCATTAGCTTCTCGTACTATTTTGTCTCTTTCTGATGGTGAGTTACTTACGGACTCTAGTGAGTATCGCAGCATGGTAGGTGCTTTACAATATCTAACTTTGACAAGGCCAGATATTACTTATGCAGTACACTTAGTTTCTCCGTTCATGCATGCCCCCCGTACTACTCATCTACTTGCAGTCAAAAGAATTTTCAGGTACTTGCAAGAGACACGTGATCATGGGTTGTGGCTACAACATTCTACTCGACCCACATGTGTTGTTGCCTATTCCGATGCAGACTGGGCTGGATGTCCTGATAGCTCACGGTCCACTACTGGTTTTGCTGTCTTTTTGGGTCCTAATTTAATTTCTTGGAAGTCCAAGAAGCAGCCCACCGTCTCCAAGTCATCCACAGAGGCAGAGTACCGTGCTATTGCATACACAGTTCAGGATAGACTCCATATCAGATCTATTCTCTTTGAGCTCGGTTACCCCATCACGGAACCTGTGCATCTATTATGTGATAATATTTCGGCTTCCTATCTGAATGCAAATCCTATCCAGCATGCTCGGAGTAAACATATCCAGATTGATTATCATTTTATTCGCGAACGTGTTGCCCATGGAGATCTGATTGTTTAGCATGTTCCTACACATCTACAGTTGGCAGATATTTTTACTAAGAACCTACTCAGCGTTTTCATTTTTTGAAAAACAACCTGCGCGTTGTTTCTCCTGCACAGCTTGAGGGAGTGTAATAGAATTATTAGACCATTAGTATTGTACTTTACATTAAACTCTCTTATTATAAATATATCTGTCAGGACTCCTTAGAGAGATCATGTTCCATTAATGTCACATATAGTTGGCACTTGTTTGATTAGACTAAAATGCGGTCATTGCAGCAGTTCATTAATAGAATTATTATAGGCTCACTATTGTACTTTACATTAAACTCTCTCTAATATAAATATATCTGCCAGGGCTCCTCAGGGAGTAACCTTTTCCATTATTTCACATGGTATCAGAGACCTAAATTTTTCCTCTCTCTTCCCTAATTTTTTTTTTCGCTACACGGCTTCCGTAGCCCCTCATCAAACCGCCGCCGCAGGGCTCTTCTCCTCCTCCATGGAAGTCTCCACAGTAGCTCCAACTTCTTCGACCATGGCGCCGGTCACATCAGCCGCCACCGACGCAGTCGTAGTCATTACCAGCGCCGCCGCTCCTCTGACCGCGCCGCCGCAGGTGACTCCCTCGTCAGCCTATTCTTCCTTCATCGCTGACATTCCCGGTGCCTACTCAATGTTTCCGACTCTTCATCCGGGAATTCCGTGGCAGCCATCTGCCATGCCAGCGGCCCCAGGCCTCTACACGCCACCCTTCTCGGCTGGATCATCGTTTGCCGGTCCCACTTTTGTTGGCTCACCTGGTGTCTCCTCTGTCATCCCTCCCTCTCGCACACCAGCAGCCATCCCGACTGGCTCACTCCTCACAGATCTCGCCCAGAGTATCTCACATGTGGCAACTAATGTCACAAATATTGTAACTACCAAATTATTAGCGGTGGAAGACTACACTACCTGGCGTACATAGTTCGAATCGTTTTTGGTGTCCCAAGCTCTCCTGGACATGGTTGATGGCTCCATTCAGGTACCCCCTGCTTATTCCATAGATGTTCTTAACCGTCAAACTCACAATCCCGAATTTTCTACTTGGTTAAGAATTGATCAAACCATCCGTTCATGGTTATTTGCAACCCTATCTAGGGATGTTCTTATCGATGTACGTGATTTAAAACATTCATATGAAATTTGGGAGCGGTTGGAGTCTCGGTTTATGTCTGCTAGTTTAGCGAGATCTATGGAATTAAAGCGTTTATTTAATCAAATTAAAAAGAAATTTGATCAGTCCATGGATAATTATTTGCGAGAAATTAAAACATTAGCTGATGATCTTGCCACAATCAATTGCCCTGTGCCTCAGCGTGAAATTTTAAAAACTACTATTATGGGTCTAGGACCTGAGTATGAATCTTTATACACTACTGTGTCCTTATTTGGACAAAATTTCTCGTTTGAGACTCTCCGTAATCATCTTCTTGAGTTAGAGCAGCGGGTCCTTTATCTCCGCTCCCAGGAGTCCCAATCCATTCATCAGGCGTTTGGCGCGGCTGTTTCATATCCCAGGCAGTCGTCTGGGCAGCATCCAACCCAGCCGAATTCAGGATCCACTCACCCGGTCGGGCAGCAGACTTACCCGGTCGGGCAGGCTCGGCAGAACGGCGCTCCACAGCGCGGGCGAGGACGTGGGCGCGGCAGAGGCCGCGGAGGCAGGGGGCGTGGCCGAGGACAGCAGCAGCAGGCATATTGGTTCCCCCAGGGGCATCCAGTTTATTACCCCGGAGGGGGTGGGCAGCCGAGTACTCCTGCAGGGGGTGTAACATCTACGGGTACTGTTATTTGTAATTCTGCTGTGTCACGTTTAAATATTAATGCTTTACCTATCTGTGTTGCTAACAGTAGTCATACAGGCTTGCCATCAGACGGAGGTATTCTCGGATCTGTTCCCCATCCTGTTGTCTGTCAAATTTGTTTTTCTGCAGGTCATTCTGCCATTAACTGTCCTTCTCGTTTCACACAACCGACGTCTCCTGCTCTGTTGACTACTCCCGGTGACACTACTCCTGCTCTATGGTTTCCTGATTCAGGAGCTTCTGCTCATATGACTGCATCTGAAGGTAATTTAGTTAATAAATCTCCCTACACCGGCTATAATTCTGTTAGTGTTGCCAATGGTGCCCATCTTCCCATATGTAATATTGGTGATGTTGCTTTACCTACATATGGTCGTCCTCTCACTTTAAAATCCGTTTATCATGTGCCTCAGTTAAAATATAATTTAATTTCCATTAAAAGGCTCTGTGCTGATAATAATTGTACTGTAATTTTTGATAAAAATTCTTTCTTGGTTAAGGACAAAGCAACGGGGGCAATACTTCTGCGAGCTACTAGTAGTGGACCACTTTATCCTCTTCATCTGCCGTCTGCATCACCATTAGTTTTTGCTTCCATTTTAGCTTCTGGCCCTGTGTGGCACCGTAGATTAGGTCACTGTGGTGATAGTACTTTACAGTTTCTTAAGAGAAAACAATTTTTATGTAGTCATACTCCCTTTACTCATGAGTGTGTGGCCTGTCGTTTAGGAAAATCACAACGTTTACCTTTTATGGATGCTAGTCATAATTCTATTTTTCCTTTGGAAATTATTCATTCTGATGTGTGGCAATCACCTGTGTATTCAAATTTGGGATTCAAGTATTATGTATGTTTCATTGATGATTTTTCTCGTTATACTTGGATATATCTCATGTGTCACAAAAATGAAGTTTTCATGCACTTTAAAAATTTTAAAGCTTTGGTTGAAAATCTTTTTAATCAGAAAATTAAAAATTTTCAAAGTGATGGGGGAGGTGAATTTGTTAATAATAATATGCAGCAATTTTTCTTTGCTAATGACATTTACTTTAGAAAATCTTGCCAAGACACACCTCAACAGAATGGGGTTGCTGAGCGCAAGCATCGTCATTTACTTGAGTTAACTAGGACCATGCTTCTTGAAGCTTCGGTTCCGAGTCACTATTGGGTCGATGCCATATTTACTGCTGCATATATTATTAATAGATTACCCTCTCTTACCTTAAATGGTCTTACTCCGTATCAAAAACTGTTTAACCGAGTTCCAGATTACTCCTTTATGCGAGTATTTGGTTCTGCCTGTTATCCAAATTTTAATGCCACCTCAGCCAATAAATTATCACCTCGTTCAGTTTAGTGTGTTTTCCTTGGCTATGCATCCGGTTATAAAGGCTATCGTTGTTTGGATCCTTTCACAGGTCGAGTCTATGTTAGCCGTCATGTTAGGTTTCATGAGGACACATATCCTTTTAAAACTCTCTCGTCTGCTCCATCCAGGTCTATTTCTACTACACCATCTCCTATGCATCTCACCGATATCACTCTTGACCCACCTCTCCAGCCTGTTCCCACAATTACGGCCGCACCAGCACCAACCCCATCATCGCCACCTCGGTCACCAAGTATTCCTATCACTCCGTGTGTACCGTCGCCCCATTCCTCCTATCCCACGTCCACAACCAGCCCCCCACCATCCCATCTCTCCTCCCATACTTCGTCTAGCATGCCACAGACAACATCAACCGACACTGTCTCACCTGAAACCACCTCATCTACGTCCACTACGGTAGTTAATCACCATCCCATGCAAACCCGTGCTAAGTCAGGAATTTTTAAGCCTAAAACCATTTTTAATTTAAGTACAGTTACTATCAATGCAGATCCTATCTGTTTTACTGAGGCAAATAAACAATTAAAATGGCGTGAGGCGATGGCTGATGAATTTAATGCACTCATTAATAATAATACGTGGGACTTGGTGCCCTTTGATAACTCTAAAAATATTGTTGGTTGTAAGTGGATTTATAAAACTAAATATCATTCTGATGGATCCTTAGAGCGCCATAAAGCTCGATTAGTTGCACAGGGTTTTAATCAGCAGACAGGTATTGATTTCTCTGAAACTTTTAGTCCTGTCGTTAAACCCACCACTGTTCGTATTGTACTTACTCTAGCTATTTCTTTTGGGTATGGTATACGACAACTTGATGTTAAAAATGCCTTCTTACATGGGAATCTGACAGAAGAAGTTTATATGCGGCAGCCCCGTGGCTTTATTCACCCTCACTTTCCTAATCATATATGTCGTCTGCGCAAGGCCATTTATGGCCTTAAGCAAGCTCCACGAGCCTGGTTTCATAGATTTAGTAGCTTTCTTCTACAACATAATTTTTCCTGTAGCAAATCCGACAATTCTTTGTTCATATACCGCCAGAATAATACTATTATTTATTTATTACTATATGTGGATGATATTATTATTACTGGCAATTCTGAATTCTCTGTTACCCAATTTATTTCAATTATATCTAAACATTTTGCTATGAAAGACTTGGGTAATCTCCATTATTTTCTGGGTGTTGAGGCCATTCGTTCAGCTAAAGGTTTGTTTCTCTCTCAACATAAATATGTTACTGACCTTCTAGCTCGTTTTCACCTTCATACTGTCAAACCTGTTCGCACCCCGTTAGCTTCCCGTACCACTCTGTCTCTTTCTGATGGTGAGTTATTATCTGATTCTACTGAATATCGCAGCATGGTTGGTGCATTACAATATTTAACTTTGACACGGCCAGATATTACTTATGCAATACACTTAGTGTCTCAGTTCATGCATGCTCCTCGTACCACTCATCTTTTTGCAGTCAAAAGAATTTTCAGATACTTGCAGGGAACACGAGATCATGGACTTTGGCTTCAGCAGTCTAATCGGCCAACCTGTATAGTTGCTTACTCCGATGCAGATTGGGCAGGTTGTCCTGATAGTTCTCGGTCTACCACATGTTTTGCTGTATTTTTGGACCCTAATTTGGTTTCCTGGAAGGCTAAGAAGCAGCCCACTGTGTCCAAGTCCTCCACAGAAGTGATCGATTTGATGAATAATTGAATGAAACAAAGAGTTGCAGCAGCGCCATTAAGAAGTTGCAGCACTGTTGATGAATTGCTAGTTTGTGATTTAGTATTGTTTTACCCATTTTGTTAGTGATTCGTACATATATTTTGGAATAAAGTATTGTTTATTGAAATAATTACATAAATATGATCAAACTAAAGATGATTTACAAAAATATGACTAGTGACTAGAGTAGTAATGAAATCATTGTAATTGATGTTCAAATTTTGAGCTTAAGTTATCACAACACCACATTGTAGTAATAAATAGTCATATTTATGTAAATATGTTTTATTTTAGTATTATTCTTGTAAAAAACCCTTGTTTATTTTGTTCATGTGGATGATGATTATTGTGTCAATTTGCAATAATTTTCATGTGTAAAGACATTTATTGACTATTCGATGTATAATAGCATGGAAGATTGTAACTTTAGTTTGATACGGAGTATATACTAGGGGGCAATGGGGCGGGGTTCACTCCCCATCCCCGCCCCTTGTCTAAAAAATCACCCCACCCCCGCCTCATACCACACTACTATTCGACCTGCCCTGACCCGCTAGATCCACGGGTACCTAACGTGGGGAATATTCGTCAAAAATTAACATTATTTTTAAACCCAGATAGTTTTTCAAAAATCAAACAACACTTCTAGTATGTAGCCAAAAAACCTTTTACTACCTCCGTCCCGGAATCATCTCCTTATTTGACTGAGCACGGGTTTTAAGATAGTGGGAAATGTGTGGTGGAGAGTTGTGCAGAGGAAAGAGAAATGTGTAAGAATGGTTGTGAACCACAAATTCTTTGCCAAAAAAAGAAAAAGGAGATAAATTTGGGACGGACCGAAAAGGAAAGAATGAAGATAATTCCGGGATAGTGGGAGTAATTTTTAAGTGTCAATGTAATCTTACATCTCATTTCAAATCTAGAACACATTATACACGTTTTGATTTAGTCATTTTACCAAACACTTTATTAGCATTGATTAGCTCTATAATATTTTCTTAAACCTTTCATTCAATCGACCATGTTCATTTGAAAGCATCTAGGACGACCTATGGTCACCAGATTTTAAGAACCTTAACTACAATCATAAAGATGACATTAATAAGAAAAGAATTAATGCACTATAATAGTAAAAGAAGAAAACATTCACACTGTGCTTGAAACGTTTTGGCCCGTGTAAGTCATTCACTTGCTTTCATTTAGTGATTGTAATTACAGGTTTCATTAAATGTATGCATGAAATGTCTCGATCATAACAATAGTTTCCCACAATCAAAATCTGCTATACAAAGCACGGTTCTCAAAGTATGATGAATCAAGAACTTCTCCCTTAAGAAGCTGATCACTCTGTTATTACTCTCCTGAACAAAACCAGTCAAATAAGCTGCAGTGATCAGTACAAAGCTTCTCCATCTCCTCTGCTTAGTGTATTTCTCAAGGCTCTCTTTTATCCTTTTGAACCCATCATCATCACCATCATCATCATCATCATCTCGTATTGGTCTTTTCCCCAAGAATGCGCCTGCAAGGCACCGGGCAAGTACAATGCTGTCTTCAAGGGCAGAGCACCCACCCTGCCCGAGATCGGGTGTCATCGGATGGAGGGCATCACCGGCTACACAAACGTTGTCACGGGCAATGTCTCCTAGCAACACATTCCATGGGAGTCTTAGCTTTAGCTTAGAACTGGAAATAGAGTGCAGTGGAGTCCTCTCAAGAATGTCGGTCACTTCCTCGGACACATCCTTAGCCTTGCTTAGCACAAACTTCTTGAGTATGATGGGATCATGCGCCTCACTTTCATCGACTGCAATAAATTAATCAATGCTGAAAAAGGAAGCCGCAAGCGCGTTATGGGGATAAATAGATGAGTGGAGCAATTAGAATGAGTTTGCTTACAGTGGGCAACGGATTGATTGTACGTGCAGAACCAATACAAAGCATTATCATCACAAGGAAGAAAGCCGAAGCGCACACCGCCTCCAAAAAAAGCATAAATCTTTGGCTCATACCCATGCGCATACTCAACGAATCCTCTAATCGCTGATCTCTTCGAATCAACTGCATTCTGGAGTCCCAACCACTTGGCCACCATTGAGTTCACTCCATCGCACCCAATTAGAACCTTAACACACACACAATCACACACAATATGGCATTTTTTGAGTTTTTATCTTCTATTAGGTCTGTCAATCTTAAACGATTATTTATATTTTTACTAATCTAGGATGGCATAATTACTACATAAGCAACTTTCACTAAAAAAAGAGTCAAATTTTCTGTGCTAGCTTCAGTGTTCATCCAATCCAATATAATATACATAATATACAGATTGAATGACTAGCTAGTTTACCTTAGCTTTGATAACGGACCCATCTGAGAGATGAACCAGTTTGAACATTCCAGATTCTTCAATCCAAACAACCTTTGAGGAGTACCGTATGGTTGCTGGAGGCAGCTCTTTGTTTAATGTCTCCAGTAACAATTTCCTTCTCAAGCAGCGGCTCTCGAAAATCCTATTAATTAATTATCAGAATAAAAGGCATTTGCAATCATGTTTGTGTTTTACAGTTTGGTTGACTTCAATTCTTGAGCATATTTGAACTCTCTATGATCTACAAATTATAAAAAAGTTTTCCATACACTTTTTAAATTAATTAACAGGTGATTTAATCATCGTAGTTGAATGAGTCAATGCTTGCTAAGAAGAAAATGGGGCTGGTATGAATAAGATCGAAGCAGATAATAACAAGTAAGTCAAACAGAGATTTACATCTCAATCTAACTCACTCACTCACTGATTCTTGTGCAACTGCAGTGGTACGGCAGCAGTGGGATGCCCGGAGTCTGCAGAGAAAACCTGGTACCTGCAGTTCCAGTATATTTTTCTTCTTTAAATCGACAACCAAGAGGAGTATATGTGTGGGTGTGTGTTCATCATGTATGTGGGTAAACAACAACAACAACAAGCACAACAAACTAGGGTGCTTATGTTCAGTGAGAAGAAGAAGACAGAGCAGAGCTACTTACTCACTGATCTGGAGGGAGTGTTGCCTGAGACAATCTCCAATTCCAAGCGCGTCAAGTGCCCTCCACCCATTTGTCCACAATGAAAGCGCGAACCCTGTGTTTCTTAAGCCCTCTGATGACTCCACCACTAAGCTCCTCACCCCCTCCCTAACCTCCGACATTCAAACTTAAACCATGAGTCTCCATCTTAATTAATACCATACCATTCATTCAAGGCAAAGGTGCCTCTCTTATGTCATTTCCGTCAATAATGATACATGTGTTTTTTCTAATACTCTACTTCATACTACTGCCCACAAACAATTTTTGAGAATCTACAAGTCTAGAACAGACTACTTGTATATATAATCAATAAACAGCGTCTTTTTGGTACTCTACAAGAAAGGGAATTTACAAGATCCAGCTCTAAACATTTTAAATTGATTCTCTATTTCATATAGCATAATAATAATTAACAAACACTAAGCCATACAAAGTTCTGATTCTGCTTCAACTTTTTAAAAAGAAGTGGAACCATAACCTATTCCAAACATCCCTTATTAGTACACGGTTGTTGAAGATTCTAAGAGGAACATTTATAATTTAGTTCTGGCTTGGCAATATCTTTTTCAGCTTCAACTTCTTTATCAAAGACTAAATTTTGATTTCTTACGCAGAACTTTGTAATAATGAATATAGTAAGAATGAATTTTTACTTTTCTGGTTGAATCGGTTGGACTATTTATCTTTTTTATAAATTTATTTTATCTTATAAATGAAACATATTTAAAAAAATTTCCCCATAATTTCAGCCATAATTTTGGTAATTTGAAAAGATTGAGCTCACTCAGTCCATTTGAAAAGCTTCTCTTCTCAACCAAAACAACAGCATAGGCTTGCCTGTTTTACTGTTTACGGTCCTTAGATGGAACCTATAATCTTTTTTATTTTTAAAATAAAAAAGAAGAAACAAAGTTTTCTTGCATCTGAAAATGGTAATTTTAACAAAGCCATTTTTTTCTTTAAACTCAATTTATACCAATCTATTTGACTAATAAAACCTAATACTTTAGGCATCCAAAACATTAAAAATATTAATCCATCCTTTTTATATTACTTGCCCCACGTTTGAGTTTACTTGTCTCACCTCATTTTCTCAAAATGATCGAATAAAAAAAGTATTAGACTACCCCTTCCAAGAGTATACGGTGCTAAAAATGCGAAAAAAATCCCTATATGTCACTCTTACCCTACAATCCCTAAGTTGAATTAAGGAGATCTAAGCGGGAAGAGTGAAGAGAAATTATGAAAGGAAATACCTGTGAAGTCCAAGAGCCGTAGCAAGACCAGAAATTCCAGCACCAATGATGACAACATCCTCTGACATCTCCATTTTTTTTCTTCTCAATTCTCTCTTCTTTGGGCTTCTTAATAATTAACGGTTTCTTCAAGTATTGGCCCTTCACTGTGATCTCTTCACCTAACTCGCCCACCATTCTTGAAGGATGTGACCATCAGCAGGCGCCGCCCCACCACTTATCAATATTTAAAAGATTAAAAAAGTTTTGAAATTCTAAAATATGAGTATCATGTATTTTATTTCCTAAGTAGGAGTAAATTTGTGACAAGTTTGTCATTACTAGGCTTTTAACATGACATTTTTTCAAAATTTGGCAGATTACTCCTATTCAAGAAATAAAAAATATGATACTCATATTTTGGAATTTCAAAACGTTTTTACTCCTATTTAAGGCAATTTCTATATTCTTCTCATTTTTTTGGAAGTTCTTGAATTGTTGTATTCCCGCGTTCTCAATTTTATTTGCAAAATTTCCTATTTTGTTTGTCCCAAAATGGTTTTCCACATTCTATTTTAGGTATGTAAATAAGAATAAAATGACCAATTTATCCTTACTTTAACTTTTTCCTCATTAATTTAAAGACATCTACTTTTAGAAAAATGGCAAAAACGTAAAAAGCAAGCATCATTTATTGTCATCTCTTAATCCTTGTGCCGATCAAAGTTTGCAATTCAATTCGGCACGGAGGGAGTGTTTATATTTTTCTAATAACAATAAAAGTAACGTCACATTATTTATCGTCATCAAGTAAGTCATTATTGTCAAACAATTACAGTATTATGCATTATTCATTGTCATTAATAATAATATTTTTCAATTATACAGTAATGACTTTTATTTTTGAATGAGAAACGTATCAATCCTGTTTTTGAATTATAAAACATGTTTACTTCTAGGATACTTTCTCCAATTTTTTTCCTTTTTACATAAGGTACGCTTTTTTGTACACGACTAAAATTGCAAAAATTTATGGAGCCATGTACTTATCTAATTCTCCAATTACAACACGTAAAATAATACTCCGTCGTAAAAAATTGTGTGCCTAAAATTTATACAAGAAGAAAATCCGTAGCTCATACAATTGGTGTTTGGCACTGGGATCCACTCTTTTAGGGGACCTCCAAAAATTTAGAATGTAGTATTAGTTATATGTTGATTTTTTAAAATGTTATGTATTATTCAAGATTTCAAAGGGTATACCACAGTATAACTTTTAAATTCTCTAATATGTGTGCTTTGAACATCATAAATGTATATTGTATTGAACTATCTAGTCTATTTGTATTCATTGTTAAATAATACTATGTATAATTTTCTTGTTTTAGGAGGCCTCAATTCTTCATTTGGAACCGGACCCTCAATTCTTTCACTTCGGTCGTGCAACTCCATTAGAATAAAATATGTATGAGTTTATACTGTACATGTATTATACATTTTGTTCTTAAAATATACTCTCTTTGTCCTAAATTGTTTTGCAAAGTCAACATTTTTTTGGTCAAAATATTATAAAAGTCAATCCCCCCTATTGATAATTAAATCAATTTTTAATAATTAAAATTTACATATTTAGAAACTACATTAAAATATCTTCAAAGTTGCAAACTCCAAATTAGAATATAATTAAAATTTGACATCCTAATTAAGCAAATAAAATGAAACTATTTGACCAAGAAAAGTCAAATTTGTAAATCAATTTGGGACGGAGGTAGTATGAATTTTTCCGAATTAAAAAAATCATAAACAGGAATATTTTAAGCGAATTATACGTTTGATGAATTATACGTGAACTATCCGCAAAGAAACTTATGAGGCTTGTGATGCTTATGAGAAATCTAGACCAATCATCTCGATTGTGTAAGCATGCACCCGGATGGTCCGGTCTTGGTTCTAAGCTGAGGCTGCCAGGTCCTTGCCAAATTTCAGTGAAGACCGAGTCTTAATCGGTTATTTCCAATGTCAGGCCGATTTTAGCCCCTCGGGCAATCCTATCCTGATTCCGAACCCGGTTCTGTTAATTTTTTTTTTTCTCTCGATTCCAAGGGTTTAAGGTTTATATCTGTTCAAAATATTAATCTAGGGATATTTGTGTAAGGGACAGCCATTTGAAAATGTGGTGATATTATTACAATGGCTGGTTTTCACCCATGAACAATTTTACGCCGCTGTATGCCTGTATCTAGAGTCCTGAATGCATTTGGTTTAAAATTTTTAAAGACAATAGTAGACTGACAAAGTCCACATTAAGTAAAATTGAGAACTTTTTAATTCAAACTAAAATACAAACATTATCCATTTATTTAGAAAAATAAATAAATTACTACAAAATAAAATAAAATAGCTTTTATATCCCGTGCAACGCACGGGTAAAAAAACTAGTTCTCCAATAACAACACGTAAAATAATAGTAAAAATTAGGAGGTGCAATAGGTGTTTAGCACTGGGCCCACTCTTTGAGCGGACCTCCAAAAAAATTAGAATGTAGTATTAGTTATATGTTGATTTTTTAAAATGTTATGTATTATTCAAGATTTCAAAGGGTATACCGGAGTATAACTTTTAAATTCTCTAAAATGTGTGCTTTAAACATCTAATTCAAGATTTCAAAGGGTATATTGTAGTATTTTATTAAATTGTCTAGTCTATTTGTATTCATTGTTAAATTTTATATTTTTCTTGATTTAGGATGCCTCAATTCTTCATTTGGAACTAGGCCCTCCAAATTCATTAGACTTAATTCATTAAAATGGGATAGTCAAAAAATTGTGAGACGATCATAAAAATAAAATTCGCGAAGTCATAAAGAATGGAGAAGGGGTACATAATTGTAGAGTAAATTCTCTAAATAGGGGCAAAAAAGTTTTAAAAATCCAAAATAGGACTATCATGTTTTTTATTCTCTAAATATGAGTAAATTTCTGCTAAGTTTAGCATTATTAGGCTTTTAAACATGACATTTTTTTTTTCAAACTTGGCAGATTACTCTAATTCAAGGAATAAAAAACATGATACTCCTATTTTGAAATTTCAAAGCGTTTTTACTCCTATTTAGGGCAATTTCTAATAATTGTATGATGGAAAGAAAATGAAAAATCTTTTATTGCCAAAATCTATTTCCCTCTTGTCTCATATTTTACTTCGTCTCACTATACCTTGGAGTTTCAAATCTCCATCCATATCATTTAATTTGTCTTATTATTCTTTTTGGGATCTCCTCAAATAATAAGTGTTACATTTTTTTTATCTTTAACTTTCAGCTTGTATGATTTATTTAAATCATTAGCTAGATCACTTAGAAGTTGTTCTCTTCATCTAATCTGAATGTTTGTATCTGAATTTTTTAAGTTCTGATCTGATTTGATATGAAATTTTCTGATCTGATCCGAATCTTTCTGATCTTAATCGGTCTAATCTGATCTCAATCCTTCTGAACAAATATGAATCTTTGTGATCTGAGCTGATTTGAATATTTATTATAATTATAATTATAAATATAATTATAATCATAATTATAAAAAGATATAATTAAAATTAAAATTATAATAGGTATAATTATTATTATACTTACTACACTAATTATAATTATATCTATAATTATAATCATAATTATATTTTAAATTATACTTATTCATATAATTATAACCGTGATTATAATATATAATTTATATTTCTATAGTTATAATCGTGATTACAATTATTTTTAATCATGATTAATAATCATAAAAATAATCATAAAAATGATCATTATAATAGTAATAATCATAATAATAATAATCACAATAATCATAATAATAATGATAATGATGATAATAATGTAACACCCCCAAATTTCCCACCTAAAATACCTTTAAATAAAACATTGTTTATTAATTTTATTTGAAAACATCAGAGTTGTATAGCGGAAATACAAAAGGGAAATAGAGGTGTTACCGCCACACTCGGTTCTAACCTAACCGAGTGCACAAGCTAAAACAATTTAACTCAAAATAACTTAAACTTCTAAAATAAATGTTCACTAATTTAAGATGCTGAAAATATATTTACAGCTATTTACTAATTTGGTGTTCTAGCGGAAGCTCTTTTCGAAATAAACATCTTCATCAATTCATCCATGTACAAAACAAGTACAGAAAGAAAAACACAAAGAAACAAAATTAGCAACAATGCTAAGTAAGTTCCACATAACCCCGAAATATATATGTATATATATATATATACTAGTTACGTGACGCGCGTTGCGCGATCGGGAAAATGCCCAATAACAACTACAATCATATAACTCAAAGTTACAATGAGGTGAGACATATAAACAGACGATTCAAATTGAAAAAGCTGAATCGCTAATCCCACAAAGAAATACTCTACATTTAGGTCGACGGTTCCTGCTACGATCACAATATATAATTCTCAAACAAACTACTTCGTATTAAACATCCCGATTTGTCCATCCACCGGTAAGAAGCCAAGTGTAGAATTTATTTCGCTTCTACCAGCCACCGGAAAGAAATCAGTCCATGTGATCTCAACTTCTTGGAACAACGGTGATTCAGGAGGGGGTGACCAAATATTTTAAAAAACTATTATTGTTGTTATTTTTAATAATATTATTAGTACCATCAGTGATATTACTATTCTAGTAGGTGTAGTTAAATTGGTGCAGTTAAATACTAATTTTAGCAGTGAATTGATAACAAAACCGAGGGAAAGTTATCTATGCATTAGTTCTGCCGCTTTATTAATTAAATCCTAAATTTTCAAACTTGCATTCTAACAGACTTGCTCAGTAACCATATAAGACTATTTACTTGGATGTGAGAAAAAGTTTGTCTCTACATAATTCTAATTGACTAACAAACATACAAAACATATGAATCCCTACATTATTTCAAATAGCATGTCTGGTTTCACATTTTTTAGTGTAAGAGAATTGTTGTAAACATCCGTTCTAAATTGATTTGCAAAGTCAATAGTTTTTGGTCAATCACTGTTAAAGTTAAATCCTCTCTATTGCTAATTAACTGAATTTTTAATAATTAAAATTTACATATTCGGAAACTACATTAAAATATCTTCAAAGTTGCTAACTCCAAATTAGAATATAATTAAAAATTAGCATCCTAATTAAGTGAATTAAATGAAACTGTTCGATAAAAAAAATTCAATTTTGCAAATTAATTTGGGACATATGTAGTATATAATTTGGTGGAATTTCATAAAATGAATGTAGGTTTAACTCTGGATAAACAAGCCAAGGACTTCGAAGGTCAAGACTTCTGTTCTACAAGCTGACAGATCCTATTATAATCTGATTTCCGCCGATGGTCGAAATTCCATAATTCCGAGGATCTATAACCAGCGTCTGATTGGGGGAAGGGTGAATAAAAAGAAAAAGGGAGAAAAGGGTAATAATAAGAGATTAAAGCAAACAATTCAATTGGGTAAAATTAGCTCTATTCGAACCCAGTTGAAGTTGTTAACAACAAAGGAGAAATGAAAAGTTAACGAAAGTTTAAAGAGGTGAAGACTAACGGAAGAAAATTAGAAAAATAGAATATAATTTAAGGGGTACAATGCTTTAAAATGAATGTACAATTGAATCTAGTTGTACTGTACCACCAACACATTTCATATACCCAAACAACCCTTACTCTCATTCACTCTTATAAGATTGTAGAGATGTAAAACATTTCGGAAAAATATATTTTCAGAATACTTTATAAATCATAAGTAAAACAACATTTATAAAAGATTCTTATAACACAAATACCATGCAAAATATCAATATTTCAAATATAAGTACATATTTCAAAACCATAATAATTCTAAAATATTAATATACATAAACCACCAAAATCATCACAAACTTTCCAAAGCATAAATAATACATCAAATATTCATCTCAAACTACATATAAATAATTATTAACGATATTAAACATAATCAAACCAAATCAAATCCAAAAGTATTTATACTCTAAAAAACCCACAAATGATTTAATAACTCAATCCAACTCAAATTCAATCCAAATATAACCCAATCCAATAATCCAACAATTACAATCAATTCAATAATTCAATTCCACCACAAATCCAATCCAATCAAATATAATTCACCTCATGTCCAACCAAAGTCCAATCAATATCCAAACCAATCAAAGTCCAGTGGAAGCCGAACTCCTACTTTGAATGTGCACACCCCCAAGAGGGAATTCAAACCCTCCGGGTAGTAAGAAGCTCGAGTAGTCGAGATTTTCTACCAACTGCACTACAATTAAGTTGGGATACTCCATTTTTGGGAAGTACACCTGGTGGATTTAGACTTATAGCCATTACCACTCACCGAATTCCACATTTATCCGGATGTGGCAAACCAACATCGTGGATTTCTCCATGTGCTCTCAAAATCATAATTCAATCTCAATCAAAACGAAAATTAAATTCAAACTCCACAAAACCATCCACAATGTAAAATATTAACTCAAACAAACTACACTCAAATGCACTATACATTAAATCTCACAAAAGAGACAGATACTTCATAGATATAATCCCAATAACAATTCATAAGATATCTAAAATACTCCAAAATATCATCCAATATCCAATACTCGAATCTCAAATATAATTCACAATAACAATCCATAAGAAAATCCAAATACTCAAATGTAAATACTAGAAATCTCATAAAGTACTCAAATAATTTCAAAAACAATCATACATAGATTTACGAGGAAAAGTATAATTTTGGTTGACGTGAAACTTACCTCAATTTCTGATAACTTCTAAACGAAACTTCTACCTCAAACTTCTCCAAATTCACCTTCTAAGAATATTAGAATCATATAATTAATAAATATTCTAATCCCTTAATAATTATTTCCCAGTTACGATTTAATTAAGAGTTTTTTCCCGGAATAATGCTAACTAAATAAATTATTCCTGAAATACTGTCGGGTTAAGAATAATTCCCAAAATACTACAGGAATTAACCACGGTTAAGAAAAGCCGTCACTCCAAGTTGCGGTTCTTGTATTACTTCACAAAAGCCGCCACTCCGAGTGGCGGCTCTTCTCTTACGTTCCATTTTGTACATATATAAAACGCATTATGTTTCAAGAATTTGTTTAACTGCCTTCCCAATTGAATTTTCAGCTGAAATTTGGTATGCATAAACTAGACTTGATGAGGAACATGCTCAAAAACTTTCATCAAAAAATTCCACCGTAAACACCCTCTGATGGTGTTGTCCGCGGGGGGTTCCGGTCAGGACATCATGACAAAAGGGTTGTCCGGCCACCTCAATTTGAGGTGGTTCCCGGTGGTATGTTTTGATTAATTTTTTTGTATATATTCTTAATAAAGTCTAGTTCACTCATACCAAATTTTAGCAAAATATTCAATCCGAAAGGCCGTCAAATGATTTTTGAAAGATAACTACGCCGGATTATACATATAAAACACAGTTATCTTTAAAAAATCATTTGACTGTTTTCCCGATTGAGATTGGTTCTGAAATTTGATATGGATTAACTAGAATTGATGAATAACATACACAAACAAATTCAGCAAAACAACCCACCGGGAATCACCTCAAATTGAGGTGGCCGAACCACCCTTTTGTCATGAAGTCCTGACCGGAACCCCCCGCGGACAACACCATCAGAGGGTGTTTCCGGTGGAAGTTTTTGATGCAATTTTTTAAGCATGTTCCTCATCAAGTCTAGTTTATTCATATCAAATTTCAGCTCAAAAAATTCAATCGGGAAGACAGTTAAACAAATTCTTGAAACATAATGCGTTTTATATATGTACAAAATGGGACGTAAGAGAAGAGCCGACACTTGAAGTGGCGGCTTTTGTACTATAAGAGAAGAACCGCCACTCGGAGTGGCGGCTTTTGTGAAGTAATACAAGAGCCGCCACTTGGAGTGACGGCTTTCCTTAACAGTGGTTAATTTCAGCAGTATTTTGGGAATTATTCTTAACCCGATAATATTTCGGGAATAATTTATTTAATTAACATTATTCCGAAAAAAACTCTGTAATTAACCATTTTATAATCATTCACTTAATCTAATTTAGTTCCATCCAATTTATTAGCCGATCCAAATACCAAATTCCTTTGTATCAGACAAAGGGTGGGAGTAGCACCTATTGAAGACAAGATGCGGGAGTCGTGCCTACGGTGGTTTGGTCATGTGCGTAGAAGACCGAGTGATGCACCTGTTAGGCGAGTTGAGATGTGTGGACAAGAGGTAGGGAAGAGAGGGAGAGGAAGACCCAAACAGACGTGGGTTAGAGGAGTTCGAAGTGATATGCTTTTTTTGGGGTTGGATGAGGGCATGACTTTGGAGAGAACTAAGTGGAGGGCGGCGGGTATTCACGTGAAGGAGTGATCGTGATAATCTTTTCCCCCCATCTTTTATTTTTCCTAGTTTTTTTTATCCTTATATATATATATATTTATAAGCATTATTTGCAACCTTTTTATTTTATCATTTATATATATATATTCATCTTTTTTATATTATCTTTTTCATAATAGCTTATCTTTTTATCTTTATTCCTTCTTTTCCTTTTGGTTGTGATATCATGTATCGATTCATGTTAGCCGACCCCAATATCTTTTGGGACTAAGGCTTGGATGTTGTTTGTTGTATCCTTTTAGTTGTATATGAGTGCGTATACCGTGCAACCGGTATACGGTGAGCACCGTATACCGGGACGACTTTATATTTTTTTTTCCTTTTGTTTTTAAAAAATGGTAATAACTTTTTTATTTTTGATCCGATTTTTATAAAATTTATATCAACATTTTTTATTTTTCATGATCTTTCAAATGAGACCAATATTGCCTATGTAATTTTAATATATTAACATTTGTGTGTAAAATATGTAACTTTAAGTGTTAAAATATGTAACTCACGTTCAGTCAAGTCAAATGCAACTCGTGTGTATAAATATGTATCTCTACGTGTAACAATATGTAACTTTACGTAAAAAAATATGTAACACGCATTCAGACAGGTCACATGCAACTCGTGTGTATAAATATGTAACTTTACGTGTAAAAATATGTAACTTTACGTGTAAATATATGTAAGTCACGTTCAGACATGTCAAATGCAACTCGTGTGTATACATATATGTAACTCGCTTATAAAAAGATGTAACTTGCTTATAAAAACATGTAACTCGCTTATAAAAAGATGTAACTCGCTTATAAAAAGATGTAACTCGCTCATAAAAAGATGTAACTCAATGTATTATCAAATGTAACTGAGGTCACTGATCCACTCCCAAACAGATTCGATCTTCTATTTCACAAACCTATCATCTCCCAAACAGATTCGATTTTTCTTATAATCCAATACTCATTAATATAATAGTTTGATAATTTCTTAAAATTACATACACAATATTGGTTTCATTTGAAAGATCATGAAAAATAAAAAATGTTGATATAAATTTTATAAAAATCGGATCAAAAATAAAAAAGTTATTATCATTTTTAACATCAAAAGTAAAAAAAAATGAGATGCTGCGTCGTTTTTGCAACCGGGCGCACCATCCTATGGTGCGCCGGTTGCACCATATAATTTGCGATGTTGATGACTTGATGAGTTGATCGGCTTGATCGGCCCATATTAGTTTTCCAAAAAAAGAGGCAGATGTATGGGGCTTGGAAGAGGAGAGAAAGGAAGAGGACCCTATCCGGAGTCCCGGCCATGCCATCGGCGACCACTCCGAATCTCCGATGATGACTCGAAATGGCGAGCTCTCCGGCGGCAATCAGCGGCGGACCAGAAGTGATTCTGACCTCCGATCGACAAGAACGATAACTCTGTTATAAACCGGGTTTGCCGTAGTCGTTATCGGCTTGGTATGAACGATATGTATGTGGCTGCCTATATGGGCAGTATAATTTAGTGGGAGCGGGCATATGCAGAGGTATTTTTGTCCCTCAATTCAAAATTACTCCTATTTAGGGGTTTAAAAGTATGAAATCCTATTTACATTCTCAACACTTCTTTTGATCTTATTTAGATCTATTTCCCTAAAAAAACAGCTTAAGCCGCTAGATGATTGAACGCAATAGGGAGTATAAGTTATGTTGAAGTTTAGTCCCGCAGATCCGAAAGCCCAACATGAACTTTGGATATATCAGGAAATGGATCAGAACCAAGTGTATAAAGAAATATAAAAGATGAGTAATTGATTGCTCTAAAGCTCACTTAGTATTAAATAACTTACTTGATTACACGGAAACTTCCTGATCGATACGTCGGAGTAATGATTAATACAAGAACAAGAGTGATAACGCTATTCTAGAGCTTGAGTATGAAAATGCTAACCCTTTACAATGATATTAAACCCACTATTTATAATAATGGGGGGTATGGGGCACTCCATGCTGATTGGTTGTTAATCCGCCGACTTGGGTACTCATGCTTCTACTTGTTAATGTCGTAATCTGGCATTTAATGCATTCTGGCCACTTGCACGTTGTCCGTTGTCCGAACGAGATAATGGACCATATGGAAAACGTCATTAAGTATGATGTATGACCCGAACCCCGTTCGGCATATCTATTTATGGGCCAGCCTTTGTTTTGGCCTGAACCTCGTTCGGTGTGAATATCTCACTGGGCCTACTTACCACGGGGTTGTGGGCTCGTTGTTTGGGCTAGATATTTTGGGCTTTTAATCCAGGTATTGGGCCTTTAGCCCAATACCCTAACACGAGTCCCCCACTTCCAATGTCTCGAATGATAGTGAGTGCATTAGAAAGTAGAGCCTAAATGTCGAATGATGATCGACACTCAGAATTCGTCGGTTCCCCATGTTCTAATTATTACCTCTTTTGCGGTTGTCGTTTGAGTTCTCCCATATTTGTCATGATTACTCATCTTTGCTTCTCCATGCGACACGTGTTATTTCAAATAGTCCTGGCGACTTGTCATTATTTGGTTGGTCATCGATACGGCGTTTGTCAGACTATAAATTAGCCTTTAGTCATTTAGTTCTGGGTTTTGAATCATCAATCCTTCGTGCTTTAGCTCTGCCTTGTTTCTAAACTTTCTTCAAGCTTTTCGTGTTCAGGTATTTTTCATCTCTTAATTTTTCTCCTTTTTCTTCGATCTGGTCGGTATGAGTCCTCAATCGCGTTCCTCTGATTCAGAAATAGCTTCCCAAGGGGATGACCATGATGCCGCCGTCGTGGACGTCATAAATGTCCCGTTTGTCGGTGGTTCAAATGAAGCGACAGCGGAGACTAGGGCGGAGGCGGAGGATTCTTCTGTCGGCTCTTCTACTGATGATGATTCCGACGATACGAAATCCGGATGAACTCGTTTCAATGGTGGCCGGCCTTCCGGGCGACGTTCCCCGTCATAAGGTGGACTTGAGGCTAATTAAGGAAAGGAGGCAAAAATTGACATCTCATAATAGGGCTCAAATCCCAGCCTTAATTTTGGACCCGGTGGATTTTCATCTTCGGGCTGGGCTTCACCCAATGCACCACCTTCCTGGGATGGTGGTGGTCCATCTTGACTCGGTGAAAGTTGGGCTTAGGTTTCCCCTACACCCTTTCTTCGTTTCCTTCCTCGATATTTATGAGATAGTACTGGCCCAAGTTATGCCGAACTCTTATCGGGTGATAGCGGGCTTCATTTGTCTTGTAAAGATGCCGATATTACTCCAACTCTAGAGCTGTTCCATCAATTTTTTAAGGTGGCTCCCCAGCAAACACACGGTTACATGGCTGCAACTGCCCGAACGGGTCATATTTTATTTAAGGGTAATCCTACCTCGATCAAGGGGTGGAAAGACCGGTTCTTTTTTGTTTCCGTCTCGGACGGCCTGATTCCGAACAAGTGGAATGCATTTCCCCGTAAAACTCCCGATCCACTTCTTACTGAACAAATCTGCAAGGATGTCTTCGCAATAGAGAAGGACAAATCTTGTGATATCATAGGATATCTGACCCCCGATCGACTAATCGAGGCTGGGATAGGTACTGCCCGTTCTCTTGGGTTTACTTGTTTTAAGAATCAAGTGCCATGGTCCGGGCGATCCTTCCCGTGCGAGAAACGTTCCCTCCTTTTTTGTTTCCCACGTGATAAGGCCGCTCGGTACTAATGTTTTCCTTTGTTATTTTTCAGCTCCCAATCCAGATGCTCCAATGGATAACAACCGTGTTCTAGCAGCCGGTGGTGTGGGGAAAAGGAAGAAGGCCAGGAAAAACCCCAAGGCCAACCATTCCACCGCCAGTAATCAAGAGGCAGACCCTTCTCAACCTGTTCAGGAGCCTGAGCCCATTCAGCAGGTTCCTCACCAGGACCACTTTGAAGAGATGCTGATCGACGATCAGTTCGGATCCGATCAGTTGCATCATTTCTCCGAGCACTTCCAGGTTGCTCAGGATGCCAACGCGACTGCAGGTGAGACCAATACCGTCCACCTTTCTGGGCAGGTCGAACGGATCTCTCTGGCAGATCCCGTTCATGACGTTTTAGACAAAGCCGGCTGTTCTGCGAGCCAAATCTGGTCCACCTCTTCGTGGTTTAATATCTTTACTGTTCCTAGGCTGCCGGTCGAGCAGTTTGAAGAATGTTTGGCCTTGGCAGCTTTGAAGGTATTTTGTTCTTTCTTCTATACTTTGTTTTATAAGTTATCATTTATCCCATATTGTTTCATCTTTTGTTTTTCGAACGGGATCTTATAGGTGGGGCTCTACAACCTGCAACTGAGAGAGACTCAGCTGGCTAAGGAGTGGGACCTGATCGTTGCTCAAACCTCCGCTGAGCAAAATATGGTTGCTGCTATCGCCACTCTGGAGGCCGAACGGAAAGCCTCTGCAGAGGAAAAGCAAAGGCTCCAGTCTGAGCTTGGTGAGCTTAGGGTCCAGCTCGGGGCCTTTCAACCCAAAGTTTATGCCGCTGAAGTTGCTTTGATGAGGTTTGAAGAAACCGCTCCTCGTATCCCGGACGACCCTGCCGAGGTGAATGTTGACTTGTCCGCCGTTCGGGAGGCATTCAAATCATCTGAGGAGTTTAGCGCCCTAAAAAAGGAATATGCGCAGCAGGAGCTCTCGGCCACTTTTGGTGCTTACCTTGACCAATTTCCCAAGGGTGATGCTCGCCGTAGAGAAGGGGTGAAGCTGCTTGACCGGGATCCTAGGGGTAAAAAATTCAATGACTCTCTGGCTCAATCCCTTTATATGATGGGCTGCCAGCATATCCTGGCCCCCTTCGTGACCAAGCTCCAAGAAATACTAGGGAGGCCGGTCGAGCTTGCCGATCTTCCCTCGGTCTCTATCGTTGAGCCCCAGTTCGAGAAGTACCAACGAGATCTGCAACGGGCTGCCGATCGAGAAGCAAGGAGGGATCCTGAACCCTCTACTGATTCAGATGATGACGAGGATGATGATGAAGAGGAAGGGAACAAAGAGGCCCCTGGCGAGTAGATTAGATTTAAATACTATCGTACTTTAGTGACTATAATTCCTTTCCCCCTTTTGCTTTTTTGCAAATCACCTTTGTAATTTCCGGCCAGTAGAGCCGATGAATATATCTGAAACCTTTTTTGCTCAATGCTTTATTTCTTGTCTTTATCAATTTCTTGCTTTATCAGTCGGTAATCGGTCTATTTCATAGGACTTAGTTTTTTGACTATTTCTCTATATCGCCGTTTTCTTCTAACACTTAGTTTTTGAGCATTCTCTTCTAACACTTAGTTTTGAGCATTTTCTTCTAACACTTAGTTTTTTGACCATTTCTCTGTATCACTGTTCGGGCTTCCGACAATTCACCGGACTTTTGGATTGCCGTTCGGGCTTCAGACAGTTCTGTAGGACAGTTCTTTTTTGTATTTATTGTCATTTGGATTGCCGTTCGGGCTGCAGAAAGTTCTGTAGGACTTAGTCGTTTTTCGAACTTTTTTTTCCTGATGTTCCTTCTATGCCACATAATTGTTAGTAGAAACCCTGTTCGGTTTGTTTACTGCCCATATCTAACAAGTATAGACACTACTGTTCGGTTGGGCTTTCGGATCCTGTACCTCTGTTGTTTTTATATCATCTTTGAATCGATTAGATATACTTGCCCCTAGTGAAATATTACCCGTTCGGGATGTCTCTTGATATGTTCATCGTTTGGTGTCTCTAAGATGGCTTCCTCAAAACTGCTTACCCGTTCCTCATGAATCACTTAGTGATCGTTCGAGGAACGTGCTGGATTACCATAAATGTGCCATAATCTCGCGCAACCACATTTTGCCACATGTTCTTCATGGGTTAGGATTTTGGGCGATATCTTTACTTATAAATAGAGGTGCTTCTTCTTCATTTTTTATGTTGCTTCTTTAATCTTCTCTTGGCTTTCTTTAAACTTTCTCTCTCTAGAGTTCTTAGGCTCCCTTCAATTACCAGTGCCCTTTTATGTTCTTCTCCCCCAGCTCAGAATCTGAAGAAATGCCGCTTATTCGTAGAGGAAAAACTCCCGATGTTAACAAAGCCGAGGGCTCATCTTCCCAAGCACCAGTTTCTACTAATCTTCCCGTATCCAAAGATGCCGAACAGCCTCTAGATGACGGATGTCTTTCGGGAGACGATGTTAAAATATATAACAAGGGAATGCCCGAACGGCCACCTCGCATTCCTTTGCATTTTTCCCGCATTCGCAAACAAAGGCAACGTCTTCCTGAGGACGCCGAATGGAAAATTCGCCAACTTTTGCCTCCACCTAGGGAATTTTATGCTGGATTCATCAGGCATCCCATGAGGCACCGACCGAGGCACGTGCTTGTGCATTTGGATGCCTTGATTGTTGGGCTTCGCTTCCCTCTGCATCCGTTCATTGTGGAATTCTTGCACCGGGTCTCCGTACTTCCCACTCAGTTCATACCCAGCACCTACCGCATTCTGTCTGGCTTCATAATTCGATGCCAAGAACTGAAGATCGTACCAAGTGTCGATCTATTCCTGTATCATTACTGTTACCAACCCTACTGGACTACTGGGTATCTGAAGTTGGTAGCTCGGGTTGATCGTCAGCTGTTCACGGAAAACCCTACACCTCCGGCTGATTGGGAAGAACAGTTCCTCTTTATCTGTGTGGGTGTTTCACTCCCATTCCCTGATCGGTGGAACGCTTACCCTGTTCGGGACTCTGAGCCCAGATTAGACGTCGTTCTGCGTTCTCAAGCTGAATCTTTGCGTCTGGGAGGATCTCGGAGCCTTCGGGGTTTTATTACTCCCTCCAAGATGTTAGCTGCTGGGATCGGTAAGTTCATTTATTTTAACCCGATCGATCTTCGTTCATCTCTGTTTCTTATCTCTTATTTTCTCCTTTGTAGGTGAGATATCCCTTACTCCCGTTCGGCATACCATATCTGCTACGACCCCGTCTGCCTCTGCTTGGAAAGGCAAGGAAAAGATGGTTTGCGAGGGTCAGACGAACTCTGATCAAGCTCGGAAAAGACGGAGAGGGAATGATAGCAGCACACTTATCCCGATCGACCATGTGGTTGATTTTACCGGTCCAGATGTTGAGCCGAAAAACCCTGTCATTCCTCCACAACTCAAGAATCCAGTTCTTAATAACATACCGGTCGATGATCGGATGTTTATAGAATTTTCCAATATGGGACCTCGTGGAGAGGGACGATATCTGTTCGGGCAGATGCCATCTTCTATGTGGTGCAGTACATCCCTGAAGGTTCCCCCGAGCTTCTCCAATATAACCCATTGGTCAGATCTCGTTGAGGCAGGTCACCTGGAGGCTCTCAAGGTATAGATCCTTCAAAATTTCTGTTTGTTTACATATTCTTAGATGGATCTTATCTGACTTTTTTTGCCATTGTTGATAGGCCGGAGTATACTATCACCGGGCTTTCCTGGCCACCGAGCAGGAGATGAAATGTATAGCCAGTGATCGAGATGATAGTCAGACGCTTCTATCCGCCGCTCGCAAGCTGATCACTGATATGCAGGATCGCCTCAAACAGGGTGAGAGGGCGATGGCCGAACTGGCTGAGATGGAAGAGAGGATCCGGTGTCGTGATCGGGAGCTGAGAGATCTCAGGGCCAAGGTAAAAACGGCCGAGACTGCTGGCATGGTATTTGAGAGGGTCCAGGGAGAAAATCCTCTCTCTCGTTACATTGTCGATACGTCGAAGATCACCACCCAGGCGGTGATTGACTATCAACGAGGGAAAGGACTGGATGTCACTTTGCAGAACACCGCCCGACAGTTCTTGGGGCCCCACATTGGCCAATTCCTTCGTGAGAGCGAGGATCCAATCAAGGCAGGGATCGAGCTTTTAGATAGCACGCCCGAAGGGAAGTCTTTCTTGGATGTCCTGACGGAGAAGACTATGAAGCAAAGTCAAGATCTGCTTCTAGACAGGAAACCTTGATCTGATCTTGGAGCATTTCCCCAAACCATTCGATCCTGATGAGTTGGGGTTTGATGACCTGTTCGGGAATACTTATGATCGGGTCATGGAGATGACACTAGTGCAAAATCGTTAATCAGAGGCGCTTCAAATGGCTCACGTGCGGCGCTTTGAAGCGCCTCTAAAAAATGTGCCGCAAATCTCAATTGGAGGCGCTTTTTAGACTGGAAGCGCCTCTAATATTTAAAAAAAATCGGAATTTTGCGGCGCTTCTTACAGAAAAAGCGCCGCACGCGTGAGTGAAACAGAGGGGCTTCTGATGGGTTTTTTTATTTAGAGGCGCTTCTGACGAAAAAAGCGCCTCCAAAATGTGCTACGTAAAATGAATTAGAGGCGCTTCTAACCTTAAAAACGCCTCCAAACTCGGCTCCGTATTCTGTTTTAGAGGCGCTTTTTTCATAAAAAGCGCCTCCAAATTTTATTATTATTTTTTATATTTTTTTTTAAAATACTATATAACCTGTTTTATTTACAGATCCATTGTCAACCAAAAAAACACATTCATTCATTCATAAAACCAGAATAACGATAAAATCGTTTCGCACAAATACAATTCAAAAGGTACAAATTTGTATCACAATATAATAAAACTACATTCAAGTTTGGCTCAGTTCTAATGTCATAACACTTCATCTACAAAAAACCTAGCCCATACTTTTCTAATGTCATCAAACTCCTCCGTTGTATATGGCTCAGTTCTTGAATTCCAAACCTGAAAATAATCATAAAAATATAGATAAAATAAGTAATGACAAACTAAATTATACTATCGTATATAAGTTAAATGATTTAATGAAATCCACCTATTGAAGTATATATAATTTAAATACCTGTGCAATATCTGAACTTCCAACAGAAGTTATTATTTCCCAAATAAACTTCATCACATAATATCCACATTCTGTGTTGCCCGTTTGTCTTGCACACTATATATTAGATGACAAATATACATTATTATTTTATAATATGATTTTTTACATTAAAGCATAACTTATGTAAATAAGAGAAGATATATGATGAAAGTACCTTCATATTATGCCATTTGATCGGCTTGCCACGACCCTTTTGTGTAGACGCAACTCTATACATCCTATAATGATAATTAAGCTCAATGTATATATATATATATATATATATATATATATATATATATATATATATATATATATATATATGCTCAATGTTGACATACAAGTATAAATGTTAAATATAAATGTTAAATATCACAACTAAATCATTAAAAATACATACATCGTAAGATCTTTTTGAATAGCAATATTGGAATAACTTGGCAATGAATTGAAAATATAGCCCTTATCAACCTTTGGACAAATTACAAACAAAACCCAATGATACCTATATTTCTAAAGAGAATAGAAAATGGGTTAATATTTCATATGTCACGATCAATAAATATAATATGTAAAAGTGAATGTAATATATGAATCATACCCTTCATTATATGCCAAGAGAATGATATTCTTTTCAAACATTTCACTTAGAGCATGCTTCATGTAAGTCAGTGTGCCCTTTTTATCCAATTGATAATACTTAAAAGAACAAATCCAAGGACACAAAAGACCCACATCATCATGACCAAACTCAATCAGTTTTGCATTTACACAACTACATGCATGTGAAATTATAATATTAATAATTAGTCAATAGTAATTAAGTCTAACAAATATTCAAGAGTGCTTGTAAACTTATTATAATACTTACAACATAAAGGTCTGAATAATTGAAAGATCAACAGAATCACTCTCAAGAAATTGACTCAAGTCTTCACGGTCAACAACGGTCCCAAATTGTTTATCATCAATATAACAGAACAACTCCGCAGGAAGAGGAATATAAAATTTACAAAGATCGGGCTCATACCACTCAAGATTTTCATGCAATCTTAAAAGATCATCTGTAAGTGAATGAAGAACAGTTTCACTGACCAATGAATGTGAGCTGGGTTCAACCGTTACTTTTGGTGAATCTCTCACGATAAAGGGTACTTTGTTCTTAGCTCCATCCTTCTTTTTTTACTTAGACGGTGGTTCCTAAAATAATTATTACATAAAAATGTATGAAAGAATTTCATATCGAAATAAGCAACAAAAGTAAAAAATATGAAACAATAACTTCATTACCTCTCCCTCAAAAAAAACCAAATGAGATGGCCATTGAACATATGAACCTACAGCGTCTGCTACAACATTCATATCAGCGGCTTCATTAGGATAAAGCAATGGACAGTCTTCAAACTCTCGATATGCCATACATATGTTCACTTTGATTGTGTTTTCACACATCGGTACATTATGGATTAACGACCCAACAGGCGTGTTGTTGGCTACAGCCATGACCACAAAGTCCAAACTCTTATCACCAGGATAAGTGTGTGACTCAACAGCAAGCCTACAAGATGCACCATCCTGCATGTATGTATGTACACATACAAATGAAAAATAAAATATTTTCTACATAAATAATTAATAAAATGTTACTTACAATGAATGTTTTTTTAAGATGGGGTGCATCAGAGTTCATAGTATCCACGTGGGCCGCCTCGGAAGCAGGCATTGAATCCCCGATAGGCACTTCACTTCTTGGAACAAAGTAATGTTGCATGTCTTTCATCAAACGCTCTTGCAACTGCTTTAGGTCAACATCACTCAAATTACCAACCTTATCTCGATGTGTGCTTCTCGACTCTCGATCAAAGACATGTGTATAACCCACACCACCACCGACGCCACGTGCACGTCCAGGGTAATCAGGCTTCCCAACAACCTCCGTCAATATATCATGTCGACCGCTTGGCTTCCACGTTCCTGCTGCTACATCTTCTTGAAGTTTATCCTAGTACAGAAGCAATAGAATTTAATGTTAAAAAATAAACATGATTTAATAATATGATCATACATATACTAACTATAACTTACCAACTTCTCTTTTTTCTCGCGCATGCCCTCAGTATTACCAGGAAACACGATGTGACCATCCGCTGTTAATCCAGACCTTGCACAAAACCAAGTGACATGTCTTGGAATATCACCAGAAGTGGTTGTGCTAGAGTTCGTTGAATCTACTTCTGAACCGGTAAGAAACTGATCTAATAATCCTTGCTCTTTCCATTTCGGTATGGAAAGAACATATCCTGAACGACCCATATGAGGAGGATAGATATTATGAAGTGAAGCTTGTTTATTCTTCTCGCTCAAAGCCTATTCAATGTTTCATAAATATTAAACAACTACTTAATTAAAATATTGAAATTTTTTAATTCTATGACATACCACAAACTCAGGAGTCATAGTCTTTGCCACGAAACTATCCCACTCTTCTTTGGTAAGTTGGTCTTTATACTTCTCAAAAGCTTCCCCACAATCCTTTCCCACTTGACGAGTCTTATTTATGAAACCTGATCGCAATCGATTTCTCCAATCTCGGTGCATTTTGCCCAACTTTTTCAATAATGGTTTTTTCATATTATCCTCCACAGCATAGTCATGCTGCATGATAACATCAAAAATAAAGTGTTAGCGTATATTATATAGTGAAATGAATATAAATATTTCGGCTAATAAAATTGGAGATTTTGTAGGTACCTGTATCCTGGGTTATTTAATCGGCGAGTACTCGGCGAGTACTCCCTACTCGGCCTATGACCTTGCAGAGTAGCACATAACTCGGTCCGAGTTAATTTCCCGAGTTACTCGCTGAGTACTCGGCGAGTTAGGCAACTCGGTCAGTGGGTCAAATAGGCGATTTACTCGGTAGTACTCGGCATTTAAAAAAAATTACATCCGCTTCTAAACCTAAACAAAACTGCGCATACAAAAAGCTGCGATTCTTCTCCCTGGAGCTGCGATTCTTCTCCCTCGAGCTGCGACTGGTACTACTACGACCTGCGATGCTGGGGGACTGCTACTGGGGAGGACCTGCGACGCTAGAACTGCAACTGCGGAGGACCTGCGAGGCTGCGACTGCTACTGCGGAAGACCTGCGACGCTGGGACTGCAACAGCAAGGACCTGCAGGTTAGTTCTTTCCCTCGTTCTTCCCTCTTGTTAAAGAATTAAATTGAGATTATTCCCCTCCCCTGTGACCCTGTCCAACCCCCTACCCTACATTTTCCCCCTCGTTTCTTATTCTGCCCAGCCCTCTACTGTCCTTCATGATAGATACACACTCACAATTTTGTTTTTCATTCACAGTCATGAACTCTGCTCAGTCTGGCCAGGCCTCTAATGGTGTTGAATCTACTGCTACCACACATAAGAGAAAATATTATGATATAGGATGAGCATGGGGAGAGAACAGAGATCCTACTAATAAATCTTTAGTGTGGTGTTTGTTTTGTGATAAGAAAATGTCTGGAGGGATTCACCGTCTTAAAGAACACCTTGCCCAAGTTAAGGGAAATGTTTCTTCTTGTAACAAGGTAACCAATGAAGTGATGAAGATAGTTGCAAAATCATTGCTTGAAAAAAATCTGACAAAGCAAAAAAAGCTAGAGTTGACTGTATCATTGAGAGGGAAAATGCTTTCCTGGATGGGGATGATGAAAGTGAGCTTGGTGATGATGGTGATGACCAAACTGAACGTGGACACACAGTTTCAACCTTTACAACTGGGCAAGGCAGTGGCACAAATTCTTCTAAGACGAGAATTAAACAATCTAATGTTAGAGGATCACTGGATACCTTACTAAAGCCCGATCATGAGAAGACGAAACAATCAACGTTGGATAAAAATAATCCAACTAAACTGAAATTAAAGGAGATAGCTTGGGATAAATTTGCAGAGTGGGGATATGAGGTCGGGTTAGCTTTTAATGCCGTTAGAACACCAAGCTTTCAGGCCTTTATTCATGCCGTTGGAGATTACGGAAGAGGTAAATAGTTCTGTAATACCCTTACTTTTTCGGCCAATAAACTGAAATTTTATTCTTCATTTCTTTTCATTTCTTTTCAAGGTATGCCAGCACCCACTTATCATCAATATCGCCATACTCTGTTAAACAAGCAACTAGTCAAAACAAAAGAATTTGTTGAATCATTCAGAGCACACTGGAAGACATACGGATGCTCTATTATGTCTGATTTCTGGACAGATGGTAAAGGAAGGGCATTGATCAACTTTTTGGTAAACTGTCCAAAAGGAACAATTTTTTTGAAGTCTGTAGACGCATCTGAGCATGTCAAAGATGCAAATCTCATTGTGGGGCTGATTAATGAGATTATTGAACATGTGGGAGAGGAGTATATAGTTCAGGTCATCTTTTTTAAATTCTAAATTTATTGTGTATAGATTAACTTATATTCATTTATTAATGAATACTAATTTCAGTTTTTTCTCATGTTAAATCTTAATAGTTCATCACTGATAATGGATCTAACTTCAAGGCAGCGGGAAGGATTTTAGAAGAACAACATCCTAAGATGTTCTGGACCCCTTGTGCTGCACATTGTGTGAACTTAATGTTGCAAGATCTTGGTGATAAGTTGCCCAAGATAAAAAGTGCTTTACGTGAAGGTAAAGCAATGGTTGTTCATATATATAACCATGGGAGGATATTGAGCCTAATGCGAAAGTTAACAAGCGGGAGGGAGTTGCATAGATCATGTGTAACCAGGTTTGCTACTGCGTTTTACACTCTTAAGAGTATTTGGGAGAATAGGTGTCATTTGCAAGTTTTATTTGTTTTTGAAAAATGGACCAAAAGTGAGTTTGCACAGAAGGCTGATGGAAAAAAAATTGCAAGAATAGTGGCGAGGCAGGGCTTTTGGGATAATGTTTATTTTACTTGTCAAGTCTTGGCTCCACTGGTTGATGTGATAAAATTGGTAGATACATAAGAGAAATCTAGTATGAGTTATATTTATGAATCTATGGATAGATCAAAAGACCAAATTGAAAAGAATCTTGGAAATGACCAATTCACCTGTGCAAAAGTATGGCAGACAATTGATAATAGATGGAATAATAAATTCCATCACGCTTTGCACGCAGGTACAAACTGTTTTTCATTTTTTTGTTACCGTAATCTTCTCTTTGTTGTCTCATAGTTTAATAAAATTCTTTATTATGAATGTTCTTTCCATTGTTTAATATTTTTACAATCTGTATAATTTAAAGTATATGTAGTTTACTTTAATATGATTTATGAGTCTTGTCACTTGTGCAGCCGGTTATTACCTAAATCCAAGCATTTTTTATAAGCATGATTTGACGAAGATGGAGTCAAACAAAGAGATAAAAGTCGGGCTCTTAGAAGCAATACAAAAGCTCGTTGATGGAGTATATGGGTCTGAGCCCCTGAACCCACGTACTCAGAAGAACAGAAAACACAAGACACCGAGTGGCGCCCACGTCGGCCAAGGGACCCCCGTCGGCCGAGAAGGTGCCAACTCAGATTATGGTCCCGAGCCCAAGGAACCCGGGTGCCCTCGTCGGCCGTGCCCTCGTCGGCCGCGCCCTCGTCGGCCACGCCCTCGTCGGCCACGAAGACTTCACAGAACCGGATTTTATACTTACTCATTTGTACAGCCCATTAGTGGCTTTGTATTCGGCCCAGTAGCGGTCCAGTTGTAAATGGGCCTCCCAAGCCTAAGGCTTGGGAGCCCAGCTCGTATTTTCTCTATAAATACTCCCCTTGGGAGTAGTTATAGGGGTTACAAATTCATTCTATTGAAGCATATTATTGCACTTCTCTCTCTAGCTCTCACTTCTCTCTAGATATACTCTATCATTTGGTGCTCTCATTGAGAGCTAGAACAATCAAGTTAGCACCCTTCGTCGATACCAAGCACAGCTAACCACTGATCATGGGAAGAACTAAATCAAACCGCAACCTCGTCAGCAAGGCCATCCCTGAGGACCAAGAGGCCAGGGAGCACGATGAGGACGCCACGGCCGACCAGGTCGGCGGGGGGGACGTCTTCCAGGAGGCCTTCAACCTCACGACGGACCTCCGCAACCAACTCAACGGCGGAGCCCCTGATGCCCGCATCGGCTTGGACAAGAAACGAGCTGAGAAGACGGACCACGCCCCGGCCCAGCCTATGGCCGCGACCTCTCCATCCGTGGATCCACAGGTCCAGGCCGCGCTGTCGGTCATCATCGCCAGCCTAGCTCAGAACCCCACCGTCCTCAGCGCACTCTTGCCAAGGACCGGGGGGAACGTCACTCCACCTCCTCAGCCCCAACCGTTGGCCGACCAGATAGGCAACGATGAGGGGGTGGTGGCCCAGGACACGGCGTCGTCCCACTCCTACCCTGTTTCCCCTCTTTGGCCTGAGCAGACCCCAGCGCGTGGAAAAGCCTCTGCCTTCAACAGGCTAGGTGACACGCGCCGTCGTCCGGTTTCGGAGAGGATGGCGGGAAAGCTTGGGGTCTGTGTCCCGGACAGCGGACCAGCCCCGCCCGGACAAGGGCAAGAGGAAGTTGCACGAAGACGACGCGTGCCACCGGATCAATGCGTCTCACGACGAGCGCATTAGGAACCAGCCGGGCGCCGCGGCGGCCGCCAAGGACCCCCGGGATGAAGTCATCGCCCAGTTGGAAAGGAGGCTGGCTCAGATGGAAGCCAAGCAGTCGGCCAACATCCCTACGGCCGGCGCCTCCAACGACCCCGACCTCAATGCGCTCATGAACAAGGTTAGCGCCCTGGAGAGGGAGCTGGCCGAGGGGTGAGGTGACCCCATCATCCAGGTCAGGACCAGGACCCCTTTCACCAACAGGGTCCTCTCGGCCCCCATCCCGTAGAAGTACAGGGGGAACGCCATCAAGTCCCACGACGGCCGATCAGACCCCCAGGAACACTTCAGCCGCTATCAGAACAACATGCTGATGGTGAACGCGTCCGACGAATACCTCTGCCGTTGGTTCCTCTCTACTCTCGAGGGGCCAGCGTACGAGTGGTTCAACGCGCTCCCCGAAGGGAGCATCGACTCATGGCAGGATCTCGCCCAACGCTTCCTCACTCACTTTGCCGGGAGGAAGCGTGCGAAGAAGTATTTCACCCACCTCCTCTCCGTCAAGCAGCAGCACGAGGAGTCCCTCCGGTCATTCATTGATCGGTGGACGAGGGAAACCGAGGAGGTCGAGGGGGCCGACGAGCGCACCCTCCTCGCCTTGTATCAGGGAGCCCTCCGCAGCTCCCCGTACGCTAGGAGCCTTATCATCGACCCTCCGAGGTCGTACGCCAAGGCGCTCCAGCGCGGAGGCTTGTACGCCGACGCCGACGAGCTCCATAATCACAAGAAAGAGGGGGGCCATCCCTCCAAGAAGACAAATCCTTCGCCGGCCCCGAGTCCATCCCCGGCCGGCCAGGGTGCCCAGGGCCGTCACGGCTCTGGTGGACAGAGTAAGAAAGATCGCCACTGGCGGCCGAGGTTGGAACGGCCGGGGGTCTCCCTCACTCACCCGGTCGGCACCATCCTCGATTATGCCGAGAAGCACGGCCTCATCGAGCAGGCTCCTCGGCCGGCCGAGGAGATCCTTGCCATCCAGCAGGGTGGCACATACTGCCGGTTCCACAAGAACTCGTCGCACAACACCGACGTTTGCATCACACTGAAGAAGGCCATCGAGCGCCTTATTCGCCAGGGGGAACTCTCCCAGTTTGTTAAAGGTGGCCCACGTAAAAACACATGGGTAAACACCGGCAAACATGGGGGCGAACCCTCTGCGAAGAAGCGGGAGATTGGTAGGCTCAGCGACGACGAGGACTTCGAAGAGCCCCCGCCAAAGAAGAATCACATTCACCTCATCGTAGGTGGGAACACTGGGGGGGACTCCGCCACTCAGAGAAAGAAATGGGCCCAATCCCTCTACATTGGGGAGGTGTCCAACGTTCCCCCCCAGCCGAAGAAGCAGCGGACGGAGGCGATCACCTTCATCGACAAGGATTTGCCTCCGGGTACGAGATCACACAGGGACACCCTCGTCATCCGGTGTGAGATCGGTGACTCCATCATCCATCGCACTTACATCGATACGGGGAGCTCCGTCAACGTGATGTACCTGATACCTTCATGCAGCTGAAGCTGGACAGAGCTCTGCTGAAGCGGATCAAGACACTGTTATCCGGCTTCACCGGGAACTCTATCGACGCCGAGGGCACGATAGTCCTCCCCGTGGAGGTCGGTGACGGCCCCCACCGCGCCAGGATTGACATGGAGTTCATGGTGGTCAACCTCCAGTGCGCCCACAACCTGATCTTGGGGCGGCCAGCGCTGGAGGACTTGGAGGCCATCATCTCCATGAAGCACTTGTGTCTGAAGTTCCCCACCAATGACGGCATCGGCTACGCCAGAGGAAACTAGAGGATAGCCAGGGCGTGCTACCTCAAATTGACGAGGCCGACCGAGAGGGAGGGCCAGAGGATAGACACCATCACGGCAGCCGTCGCCAAGGACGAGGAGAGACCACATGCGGAGCCGGCCGAGGAGGTCGAGGAAATCCCTCTGGATACCTCTCGGCCGGAGCGGGTTCTCAGAGTCGGGAAGCAACTCCCTCAGGACCAACGAGACACCATCCTCCTCGTCCTGCGGTCATACGCCGTTGTCTTCGCGTGGGGCCCGGACGACATGCCAGGTATCAGCCGCCAGGTGATCACTCACCGGCTGACCGTTGATCCGGCCTCCGCGCCCATCAAGCAGAAGCGGCGGTACTTGTCCGCCGAAAGGCGGGACTTCGTCAAAGGGGAGGTCGCCATGCTCCTCTCAATCAAACACATTAAAGAAGTGAAGTACCCAACATGGTTGGCCAACGTCGTCCTCGCCCAGAAACCGCCAACTTCAGAATGTGTGTTGATTACACTGACCTGAACAAGGCGTGCCCCATGGACCCGTTCCCTCTCCCCAACATTGATCAACTGGTGGACGAGACGACGAGGTGCGAGTTGATGTCGTTCCTCGACGCCTTCAGAGGGTACCACCAAATCTCCATGCATGAAGATGACGCTGAGAAGACGACATTCATGACCCCAGACGGAATCTTTTGCTACCTCGTCATGGCCTTCGGACTAAAAAACTCCGGCGCCACCTATACTAGGATGGTCGCCAAGATCTTCAGAGCGGTCCTTGGCCGGACGATGGAGGCATACGTCGACGACATAATCGTCAAGAGCAGGCAGGCCTCCTCCCACGCCGACGACCTCAGGGAAATCTTTGAAATCATGAAGGAGTTCAGGCTCCGCCTCAACCCCAGGAAGTGCGCCTTCGGCGTCCAGGGCGGCAAGTTCCTCGGCTACATGGTCAGCCGGAGAGGCATCGAGATAAACCCGGAGAAGACGCAGGCTATCATCAACATGGAGCCACCCCGCAACGTCAAGGAAGTGCAGCGACTGACGGGGCGCCTGGCGGCCCTGAACCGGTTCCTCTCCAGGTCAGCCGAGAGGGCACTCCCCTTCTTTCAGATCATGCGTAAGGCAAATAGCTTCAAGTGGACGACGGAGTGCCAGGAAGCATTCGAAGAATTGAAGAGGTACCTATCGTCCCCGCCCGTACTCTCCAAGCCCAAGGCCGGCGAAACCCTCTTCTTGTACTTAGGGGTGAGCACGTCGGGCATCAGCTCTGTGCTCATCCGTGAGGACGAAGGGGTGCAGAAAGCCATTTTCTACATCAGCAAGACACTCAGGGAGGCCGAGCTCAGGTACTCCCCCATTGAGAAGACGGTGCTAGCCATCGTCCACATGGTGAAGAAGCTGGGGCACTATTTCCAGGCCCACACCGTCCATGTGCTGACCCAGCAGCCTCTCGGCGCACTCATGTGGAGTCCCACCAGCTCCTCAAGGATGGTGAAATGGGTGATCTTCCTCAGCCAGTTTCAAATTGAGATCAAGCCAAGGCCATCTATCAAAGGGCAAGATTGGCCGACTTCGTCATTGAATGCACAGCAAGGGAGACGGCCGTCGCCAACCCCGGGCCGGAGCCGGACGATACATGGACCCTATTCACTGACGGCTCGTCGGCCGCGAAATCATGCGGCGGCGGCGTCCTCATATCCCCTGAAGGATTCAGAGCTTACTATGCCATCCGCTTCAACTTCAGGGTATCCAACAACGAAGCCGAGTATGAGGCCCTCCTCAGCGGTCTCAGACTCGCCGCCGGCCTCAAGGCCAAGCACCTCAAAATCAAGTGCGACTCCAAACTGGTAGTGGGCCAGGTGGAGGGATCGTACGAAGCAAAGGAAGGCCGGATGAAGCAGTACAAACAAGCAGCGGAGGAGATGCTAAGGGCGTTCGAAACCCATGAGATCACACAGATCCCAAGGGCCGAGAACGCCGAGGCCGACATCCTCTCCAAACTCAGCTCGGACACCCCGGAGCACGTCTCCCGGCTGGCCAAGATCGAGGAGTTGAGCATGTCCAACATCCATGCCAGCCCCGTCTTGTGCGTCCAACAGCGACCAGAGGACTGGATCTCCGACATCGTCACCTTCATCTCAACAGGAGAACTGCCCCCGGACGAGGAGAGGGCCAAACTTGCCAAGCTCAGGGCCCCAAGCTACACCATTGAAGATGGAAAACTCTACAAACGATCCTATAATGGCACTCTCCTCCGATGCCTCCACTAGGATGAGGCCGACGTGGCCATGGAAGAAGTTCATTGTGGTGTCTGCTCCTCGCACCGGGGCCCTTTCAGCATGTCCCGGCGTCTCGTCGTCCAGGGTTTCTTCTGGCCGACGATGGCGCGAGATTGCACGGATCTGGCCAGGAAGTGTACCACGTGCCAGGTGCTCCAGAAGGCCCCTGGTCGGCCAGCCGTCAACTACGCCCCCGTCAGCACCGCAATTCTATTCTCTAGATGGGGGATTGACCTGGTCGGCCCCCTGCCCAGAGCCGCCGGGAATAACCGCTACATCATCGTCGCCATCGACTACTTCACCAAGTGGGTCGAGGCGGAACCCCTGGCTAGCATCACGGGGGCCAGATGCCAAAAATTTGTTTACAAGAACATCATCACACGCTTCGGCGTCCCCCAGGAGATTATATCAGACAACGGCACCCAATTCGAGGCAGCCCCTTTCCAGGAGCTCCTCCGGGAGTTTGGGGTGAAGCATCGTTTCTCCTCCGTCGCCTACCCTCAGGGCAACGGGCAGGTCGAGAACGCCAACAGGACAATCATGGAGGGGCTGAAGAAGAAACTCCAGGCCGCAGGAGGTAGTTGGGTCGACGAGCTCCCCAACATCCTGTGGTGCTACAGAACCACGCCGAGGAGGGCGACAGGTGAAACGCCTTTCGCCCTGTGCTACGGCTTTGAGGAAAAGGCGCCCACGGAAGTTGCCATCCCCAGCCGACGGGTGGAACAATACGAGCCTGACGCCAACGAAGAGAACATGAAGATCGACCTACACCTGGTCGAGGAGAGGCGTGAGCAAGCTTACGTCCGAGCAGAGAACTACCGGCGTCAAGTAAAATCATACTATGACGCCAAGGTACGTTCCCGGGAATTTCAGGTGGGGGACTACGTCCTCCGCCGAAGGGAAGCAAGCTAGCCGACAGAGGGTGGCAAGCTAGCACTGAAGTTCGAAGGGCCCTAAATCGTCAGTGCCGTGGTCAGACCTGGCACCTACAAGCTTAAACGCCCGAATGGGTCCAATGTACCACGAACGTGGAATGTACACCATCTGGTGAAGTTTTATCAGTAATCCGAAAGAGGTGCAGACGGCGAAGCCCTCACCCCTTAACGGGTTACTGATTGAACGCCACCCTCGGCCTCGAGCCACTTATGAATAAAATCATGTTCCCCCTGATTTTTTCTCTGGAATTTAAAGTAAAAAACATTAGCAGGTGCCCTCATCGGCCACCTTAGAGCAAAAGGCTCAGGCATGGCCGACGGGGCCCCTTGCACTTGCAGCCTACGATCGACAAGATCAGGCGTTCCATTGTATTTTGTATCAGCGAAGGGCTCAGGCCTAGCTGAGAGAGCACATCGTCCTGGCCCCGTAAGCCTAGAAGTGAAACGCTCAGGTATGGCCGACGATGTCCCCAGGACGAGGGGCCCGCAAACGGCCCACGTCTTGAAACGGGAAGCTCACCGCGTCGTCCACGCGCCAGATCGCAGGACGACAGGCCTGAAATCATGGCCGAGGTGACAAAATCCCAAAACTCAGGGATGGGCAACGACAGCCGTTGGAAACCGACCAAAAGTCTAGCCCGCGTCATAAATAGGCGACGGGACCCGCCCTGAGATCACGGACGTTATAAACGAAGTCCGAACCGGCCGAAGGACGAGCACACCCTTCGGCCGAAGCCTGAAAGAAGGATACTCCCTGAAAATATATATATATATATATATATATATATATATATATATATATATATATATATATATATATATATATATATATATATATATATATAAGGGAAAAAGAGGGAAGCCGACGGCCGTGCACACTAGCCGGCCTCGAGCAATAAAAAAATTAAATCCCCACAACTCAGGCCCAACTAGGCCAAGTACATATCAGTTGAACACAAGTGTAGTACCACTGACAGGTAACATGGACGACACGTCCACATACCACGAGGGAATGGTCAAGGCCGAAGCATACGCCTATAAAACCCTAACCGAATCGGTTGGGTGACACGCGAGAGGTAACCTTCATCGGCCACAGCCCTTTGAAGCACCAACGCTTGGTATGAAATAAAAAATCACAATCCTGAGGATGACCTGGACGAAGCGGGCACTTATCACACCCGCGGAAGAATCAAGCAATCGAGAGACAATCCCTACTTGCCACAGCATCCCGGATGGCCGATACAGGCACTGGAACCCAGGCTGTTGACCAAGCGAACATTCTTTGGGGATTTGTTCAAGTGTTTACCAAACACTTAGAGAAAATTCTGAGAAAAAAGGTTCCTCAAGAAGGAACTATGGCTAGCCGACGAAGGTAGAGCCATCTCCTTGGAAAAGCAAGGGGCACCCTCATCGGCCACAAGCCAGACCTTGGCCAATGAAGGTAGGGCCATCTCTTAGCCGGCAGCGGTACCGCAAAGAAGGAACTGTGCCTCACATTTATACTTAGAAAAATCTCTAAGTACAAATGGAGAAACTCTAGACGAAGCGGGTACCTGTACGCTCCAAGGCCGTTAGCTACCTACGCCTTGCATGTGTACTTAGAAAAATTCTAAGTTCAAAAAGGTAAGTTCAAGGTGCCCTTATCGGCCACATCACAAGGATCCAGGCCGACCTTCCTGATCAGATCAGAAACAAGGGAACACAACGGCCACGAAAAACACTGGGCCGACAACGACAGTGGTTCAACACTTGGAAAATCTCCCAAATCATTTGCCAATAATGGGGAGAGACTCAACGCCAGGACGGAGCGGACACGACGGCCAGGGACGGAAAGGAAAGCACCCAAGTGGACTCAAAACACTTGGGAAATTTTTGAATAAATCCTAAGTGTTATGATAGTAAAGAAACGACGGCGAGGCCGACCGAGCCACCAGACCGGAAGGAAAGCAACTAAATGGACCCAAAACACTTAGGAAATTTTTAAATAAACCCTAAGTGTTATGATAGTAAAGAAACGACGAACAGGCCGACCAGGCCACCGGACAGGATGGACCACCTCACGGACGTAGCGGACACTCGCGGGTGACCCAAGTTGTAACCTTTACACTTAGACAAACTTCAGAATTGAAATGGCAAAGGGAAATAAGCATACAAGGAATTCATAGCCGAGCAGGACAACAAAAATTTTCATTTATAATCAATTCAGTACAATTGTGGGCGCTTCGGCCATTACATCAATTGGGCACAAAATGAAAAAGCTAATTACAAGGGAGCGGGGAGTAGCCGATCAAGCCTCTTGGGCACCTCCATCCGCGGCTGGCTCTTCGACGTCTTCGGCTCCCTCCTCGGCCTCAGTCTCCTGGCCGGCGGCAGCCACAGCACTGGTGGCATCGTCCAGGAAGTCAAACTCCGTGTAATCCGGCTCGCCGAGGCCGGAACTCTCAATGGGGGACTCCCACTCCGACAGAGGAAGCTTGGCCTGCTCTTCGGGATCTTTCATCAGCTTTGGAAGCTTCAAGTTCCGTCTAGCCCACCCGGATGTGTAATTCATGGCCTTCAGAGCACGAGATAGCCGCCGACACAGGAGCCTCTGCATCCGCTCCTGGCCCATGTTATAGTACACGACCATCTCCCTGCTAAAATAATCCTGGCCGGCGGGGGAGTTCATCCCCCAATTTTCAAGCCTGGCGGCCACCACTTCATAACACCAGGGGAGCCGCTCATCGGCCTTCCACCCCTCGGCCAAGAACTGCTCAACGGCCTCATCAGCAGCCTTCACAGCGGCAGCCTCGGCCTCAGCTTTCGCCTTCACGGCTTCCTCGTTTTTGCGCCGCTCGGCCTCCAGCGCCCTTTGGCTCTCCTCGAGTTTGGCCAGGGCATCGTCCCTGGCTGCAGCGGCCTCGTCGGCCCGCTGTTGCAAGGCCTTGGCATCCTCCCGGAGCTGATCCAAGCAAACGACCGCCTCATCGGCCGTGGCAGCTTTCTGCTCAAGCTCTTTCAGACGAGCTATCTCCCGGTACTGCCTCTTGTGGCTCTCCATGAGCATGAAGGCACCCTGCATAAACAAGACAAACAAAACTCGGGCAAACGATTCCACCCGGACGACGAGAAAGACGAAACATAGAAAGGAAGGAAACTTACTTGGACGAGGAGGTCCATCCCGCCTTCGTATACCTTCACGTCCCCGAGCCTCTTCAGATAGGCCCTATCTTTGGCCGGCATGGCCTGGGCCAGAACGTCGTGGCCAAGGACGACATCATCAAAAACACCCCCGCCGACGGGGTATTCCACCATCTTCTGGTAGGTGGCACCGGCAATCTCCTTGTCGGCCCTCTTCGTCCGTGGCTCCTGGACGAGAGGAAGCGATTGGGCAGCATCGCTAGGAGCAGTGAGGTCCACAACAGGACCACTTTCGTCCACACTAGGGAAGGTAAGAGTGCCGGCCTCAGTAGCCTGGGAAGGAGACGGCGCCCTCTTCGTCTTCTTGGTGACGTTCAGGCCGGCCTCAGTCAACTTCTTCTGGCTGTCAGGGGGAGGCCTCTTCTTCTTGGATTGGGCAGGCTTTTGGGCCGCACCAGCAGTAGCTCCGCCTCCCTCGGCCGCGGCACGTCTGGCCGCCTCGGCCGCCTTTGCAGCCAACTCCTCGGCCGCTTTGGCCTTGGCTATAGCCATGATGGAACGACGATCCATGACAAAATCTACACAAAGGAAAAACAACAGATTAGCAAGGCAAAAGAACAAATCATAAAGGAAGAAAGCCGAAGAAATAATTACCATCGGCCTCAGCAGGAATGCCCAAATCCGGGCCGTCGGCCTCTTCGAAGGTGGTGGTCATCCTCGACCAGAGTTGGAGATCATCCTCCTTATCGCCATACACATGGTATCTTAAGAAGCCGAGGGCGGTCATCTTGTATTCGGTGATATAATCCTTCACGCTCCTCGGCCCCCTTCCAAGAAAGCCTCCACCTGAGCGTCCAAGATAGAACTCTTCGGCGGGTCATGCAGATTGAACCTCCCGGTATGGCCGAGAGAGGGAAACTCGGTGCCACTCTCACCAAGGGATACAAAAACGAACTTGCTCTTCCACCCATGAATGGACGAAGGCAAGTCCGTGAGGCTCCTCTTCTTCGGCAGCTGTTGGAGAGTAGCATAGGCCGCACAATTTTTGTGGCTTCCTCGGCCTATCTGGTACAGATTCATGAACAGAGCCGTCGTCGGCCTGTAGCCCAGCTCCTCACAGCGGAGCAAAAACCCCACCATCAACGAATAGCTGTTCGGCGTCAGCAAGGCCGGAGGGAGCCCCACCATGTCAAGGTATTCGGTGATGAAGGGGTGAAGGGGAAACCTCAGCCCCTTGGCAAAACTCATCGGGTATACTCCAAAGTATCCCGGTAGCGGATGAAGAACATGGTCCGTCGGCCTGGGTGCCCTAACCCGCCCGAACGGCCCCACGTACATCTGGGCAACCAAGTAGTCGGCCGCGCTGCTCTCCGGCTTGATCAGGAAGATGTTTGTGAGGTCCAGGTAGGAAACGCCCGGCCCACTCTTCGGCATCCTTACTCTCTTCGGCTTATCTGCTCCCTTCACGGCAGACACCGGCCTCGGGCATGGAATAACGGCGGAAGTGGACGCCCCGTCCACCACTCGGGACGCACCTGCGTCCTCACCTTTTGAAGACGAGGCGGACTCCTCGTCCTCGACTTCGTCATCCACCGGCTCTCCGGACTTGTAAGGGCTCAAGTGTTGTATCTCCTCCTCGAACTCCTCGAGCACCTCATAGTCGAGTGACCTAATGGAGGGCTGGTCGTCGTACGGATAGTAGTCTTCGTTCAAGCTCTTCATCATAACAACTACTACGAGCCTAAGGGGAATAACTTAGGATCTAAGGGTGTTCAAGCGCCTAACACTAGATCACTAGCCTAGGAAGCAAAGTATGCAAAGTACAGAAGATGGCGATGAACACTAACCTTGAACACGAAGAACACGAAGAACAAGCTTGGGAGTTTATCTCTCTAAAAAATTGGCCAGCACTTCGATAATTCAAAATGCAAATAAGGTTTCTCGTCGGAGGGGGAGGGGTATTTATAGAACCCCCCCACCCAACGGTCACTACACGTGGCACCCTCCCAATGGCCACATCAACGGCCACCAATGGGAGGCCACCATGTCACCAACGGGCCAGGCCCAACCCACATATCAACAACCCACTGGCAAAACAGACTCTACGGCCTATACACTTGCCGGCTTCACGAGTGCCAGCAAGCGCCCACAACGTCCTATTTGCTTGCCAGGTTCACAAACGCCAACAATAAGGAGATGACAACGGCCAGGAACGTAATGAATGCCCGTAACGGCCACAGAACCAAAGGAACAAAGAACCCACAGCCATCGGCTCCTTGTCATGACCCTTGATGATAACTCTTTACAAGCGATCTGCGCACAAGGGTTCTCCCACAGGGTTACCTTGGCCAGAAAATCGCCATGAGGGTTGGATTCAGGGGCACTACGAAGAGGCCGCTTCGGCCAGGGACTCAAGCAACTCCTTCACCCCTCACACTCTTCAGCCTGAACAGTGGGGGACTGGGGGACTGCACTGGCCTCAACAAAACAAAAGGAAAAACGCAAACACAAATGTAACCATGAAGCATGGCCGCATCGTCCACGTATCACACTGCGCCTCGTCGGCCAAAGGAACATAATATCATCAGCAAACGGCCAACAGGCCACCTGAGGCAAGGACACTCATCATCCTCCGCCAACAGTTAATCATAATGGGCTCTTCGGCCAAGAACACGAAAACCAATCAACGACGGCCAAAAGGAGTGCGCGAGCACCCTCATCGGCCACCCAAAGGAAAGGACGCCATCGTCCTCAAAGCAAGGATCAACCTCAACGGCCTCATCGGCCCAAATGTAAACTTCAAACATCAACGCCCAAGAAAGGGAAAGCGCGCCTTAAACGGCCACCATTGAAGCAGGACACTCATCGTCCCCAAACGAACACATCATGAAAACAGCGCCAACGCCGCAACAGTTAACGGCCTGGAAATGCCCGCATCGGCCAGAAGCACTAAAGCACCGGAATCTACTCTCCTTCACTTCGTCTACATCTCAGCTTAGAGAGTGGGGGACTCCTGATGGAGTATATGGGTCTGAGCCCCTGGACCCACGTACTCAGAAGAACAGAAAACACAAGACACCGAGTGGCGCCCACGTCGGCCAAGGGACCCCCGTCGGCCGAGAAGGTGCCAACTCAGATTATGGTCCTGAGCCCAAGGAACCCGGGTGCCCTCGTCGGCCGTGCCCTCGTCGGCCGTGCCCTCGTCGGCCACGCCCTCGTCGGCCACGAAGACTTCACAGAACCGGATTTTATACTTACTCATTTGTACAGCCCATTAGTGGCTTTGTATTCGGCCCAGTAGCGGTCCAGTTGTAAATGGGCCTCCCAAGCCCAAGGCTTGGGAAGCCCAGCCCGTATTTTCTCTATAAATACTCCCCTTGGGAGTAGTTATAGGGGTTACAAATTCATTCTATTGAAGCATATTATTGCACTTCTCTCTCTAGCTCTCACTTCTCTCTAGATATACTCTATCACTCGTAGATGAAGATGCACTTGAGAGTATTAGCAGTTGTAAGGAATAAATGTATTTAGATTTTGATGATGCTAGGTTAATTAGAATTTGAAAGTACCCCGTTAGAAATTGTGTATTAGAATTTCTTTTGTAAGTTTTAGCTTAGTCTGTCTGCCAGAGTTCCATCTTGCCTCTACCAGAGTTGCTCACCAGAGAAGCCATCAGAAACTGGTCATCAGAAAGATACCAGAGTTGGCAACAGAGACGGACTTCAGAGATTGGACCAGAGAACCTCTTTAGACTCTGCTAAATCCACCAGATTCCGGAAGTCTTTCCAACGGTCGTTAAACTAACGGGAAATCCCCTAACGGTTACGAACCTTTCAACGGAAACATGGCACTGTACACGCATTAAATGCACATTTAATGTTGTACGTACGAAGAGATATTTAAAGCTGATGATTGACCATGCGAGTATCTTTACGCCCCCAAAATAGCAAGTCAAAGGTCCAACCGGTCAAGTCAACAGTACATGCAATTAATGAAGCTGTCTTCTACACTCCAACGGGAAGACTGCTCCCAGTATATAAGATACACTCTGAAGAACTAAGAGGATAACTTTGCGTAAAAACAACCTTCTCGAGATTAAAACTTCATTCTTAGACAAGAATAGGCTCCAGTTGGAAGATAAACTTTCCTATCCTTCATCCAACTAGAAAACTGCAAAGTTACTCAGTTCTTCAACACTTCGAAAGCTTCATATACTCATCCTTTGTGAAGAAGCAACGTTGGAGAAAACTGATTTTATATCAAACACTTCTTGAAAAAGAAGGGACGTCTCAAACTAGCTGGAGTAAGTGAAGTGGGGATACTTCAAGAGACTCAGTGAAACGAGACCAGCCATCAGGAAGCAAGACTGCATCCCGGGTGGCAACTAGACTTGAAGAAGACGAGGAGTGCTTCTTAAGATCTAGGAACTAAGGCGTTGTAAACTGTTGTTTTTGCAAGCTTAGTGGAACAGTGGATTAGAGGAACAAGTTGTTCCTTGAACCACTATAAAAACCCCGGTGTCATTTACTTTAAACTTTTAATTCCTGCACTTAAGATTCTACTGACTAACTCTTAAGGTTGGACTCTGTGTCCAGCAGATCTTCCTTCAGAGTTATCAGAAAGGCATTTTGCCTTAGCTTTCTTCTAGAGGCTACCCGGACAGAAACTTATCCGCTGCCTGGTCTAGTTCTGCCATCAGAACTTGACCATCTATGTCACCAGATTTCGACCATCTCTGATAAGTCAGACTTGACTTAGAGAAAAGTTTAAATTCCTGAACAGTCTATTCACCCCCCCTAGACTGTTCCCATTACAAACGGGACCAACAAGTGGTATCAGAGCCTCCTTGTTCGTGTAATCTTTTAGTTTACTTACTAAACAAGAGATCCACTTGTTTTAGCCTCTTTAATCTCATATTATGGATAACACTCTTTCAAAGAATCTTATGTTCTCAGTGACAAAGTTTGATGACTGGAGGATCCGCATGAAAGCTCACCTCTGCGCACTCCATGACGAAATGTGGGAAGTTCTTGATGCAGGACCTTTCACAGAGTTCACCAAGGTCAACCCTGAATACATCACTGGTAGTGGTCAACCCCAGATGATCACCAAACTACGCCATGAATGGTCCAATGAAGAGAGGAGGAAGTACAACCTTGACAACATTGCCAAGGATATCCTCTACAAAGCCATTGATGACAAGTATTTCACAAGGATCAAGAAGTGCAAATCTGCCAAGGAAATCTGGGATACTCTTACCCTGATAGGAGCTCGAGATGAGCAAGAAAAGGACAACAAACTCACTATTGCCATGAAGAAGTTTGAAGATTTCAAACTTCTACCCAAAGAATGCATAACTGAGATGTATGCACGCCTGCTCACCCTCACTGCTGAGATATCAGAACTTGGGAAGGAACTTACTCCCAAGGAGATCAACTTGAAGGTTCTCAGAGGTCTACCTTCACCATGGAAGATGAAGGTCACTGCCATGAGAGATAGCAAGGATCTCAGAACCTACAGCACTGAGAAACTCATCTCTGATCTCAAGTCTTATGAGTTTGAGATGAATGAAGAAGAGAAAGAAGAAGTTGAGGACAGAACAACTACTGCCCTCACTGCCAGCACCTCTCAGGTAAATAATTTTGACCCTTCTATTCTTTTAACTGACGAGTATATGGCGGCTTTTGCTAGGAAGTTCAGGAAATTCTTGAAGCCGAAGGATAGCAGAAGTCCACTCTCTAGCAGAAAGCCACACCAGAAGTCCAAACCATCAGAAAGTAGTGGAGAGCTTCTCTGCTACAACTGCAGACAACCAGGGCACTTCAAAGTCAACTGTCCACACCCCATTGTCTCCAAAAGGCAAGGCCAGGAAGGAGAAAAGAAATATGAGCACCGAAGAAGGAAGGCACTCATCACTGAACAACCAGAGAAGGACCCCCTCTCTGAGACAGAGTCCAGCTCGGAATCAGAATCTGATGAAGCATTCTGTTGCCTGGATACAGAGACTGAAGACCTATGCCTTATGGGTCAATCTGATGATGAGGTATCTTCTACTTCCAACTCTAGTTTTTCCTCGGTAGGCAGAGCCTTTGATTCTGATTCAATGTCAGAATTTTGGGAAGAGTTTCAAGCCATTCAAACCACTTATTCTTCGGTTAAAGAAGAAAACAGTAAGCTTAAGGTTGAAATTCTTGACTTAAGAAAGGAGGTTGAGATCAAAATCAATCTTCTAATTAAGGAAAGAGATCAGCTGGAAGCTGAAAATGTTTCTCTTCTAAAGAGAATAAGAGAGATAGAGCCTCTTGAGATTAAGTACAAAGCTTACCAGAAGGCCCAGTCTTCCATGGAAAAGATTGTACTTGATCAACAAATTGGCACTGGTTTTGGTCTTGGTTATGGCTCAACAGAATCAGGTGAGCCTTCTGTAATGCCTAGCACCAGAGTTGCTAAGGCAGACAAGGTCATAATGCCACTGATTTCTAGCCCCATTTGTCAGGCTGGTGTATCTGGCACCAAGGTTATTCATGAGAATGTCAGACCAGAAAAGGAAAAGATAAAGGTTCAACAGAAACCCATTTTAAAAATTAATGAACCTGGCAGAAAACCTGACAACAGAAAAGGTTTTCAGAATTCCAAAAATCAAAGACAAACCCATAACAGACAAACTCATGATAATCGTGTCAGAGATGATCACCAGAAAGGCAGATATCAAGAGAAAGTTAACTTTAGGCAGAAAAGGTTGGTTGGTCAACTTAAGAAGCCCAAAGTTAATCGCCCCTCTGATCTTGATAGTATATGGGACTTCTATCCAACTAAAAAGGCTATGCAGAAGTATGTAAACCGGAAGCATGATCCTCACAAGCATTTGCCCAAAGTGAATCACACTTCCGTTTACTATGACTACCAGGTGGACAATGGGTACCACCCACCAAGGTTTCACTTGATGAGACCAAAGTGGTACCGGCTGCCAAGACTGCATGACCCCCTAGGACCCAACATTGCTTGGGTACCTAAATCTTCCTTTTAATTTTGTAGGAACTGTGTGCTGGAGCCATCTCTGAGCAAGATTGGTACATTGATAGTGGATGCTCCAGGCACATGACAGGTGACAAGAGTTGCCTAACAGAGTTCCAGAAAGTCAAAGGGCCTAGAGTTACCTTTGGAGGTAATGATAAAGATGGCCAAACAAAAGGAAGAGGGAAGCTGATAAAGAACCAGATAATCATTGATGATGTCTCTTATGTCAAAGGATTGAAATTCAACTTGCTGAGTGCTAGCCAATTCTGTGACAAAGGCTACACAGTTGAATTCTCCAAGGAAGGATGTTCTGTCAAGCATGAGACAACTAAAGAAGTGGTTCTAACAGCAACAAGGAAGAAAAACATCTATGTAGTTGATTGGTCAACTGCAAAAGATGGAATTTGCCTGATAGCTAGAGGAGATTCAAAACTCAGTTGGGAATGGCACAAGAAACTGAGTCACTTGAATTTCAAAACAATCAACAAACTAGCAAGGGATCACATTGTTGAAGGTCTACCCAACCTTGTATACAAAAAGGAAAACTTATGCAGTGCATGCCAGAAAGGAAAACAAGTGAAGAACTCATTCAAACCCATTGCTGGAAACCTCTCTACTGGTCCTTTGAATCTAATCCACATGGATTTATTTGGACCAGTGGAAACTCCAAGTGTTGGTGGCAAGAGATACACTTTAGTCATGGTGGATGACTACTCCAGATTCACATGGACTATCTTTCTGACCAAGAAAAATGAAACTCTGCAGAAACTGCCATCTCTGCTAAAGCTATTACAGAATGAGCAAAATCAGAAAGTCAAAGCCATCAGATCAGACAGAGGAACAGAGTTCGTCAACAAGGTCATACAGGAATTTTGTGATCAGAATGGTACAATGCATCAACTCTCTGCAGCCAGAACTCCTCAACAGAATGGAGTTGCAGAAAGAAGAAATAGAACCTTGAAGGAAGCTACAAGGACCATGATTGCTGAATCAGGTCTACCTTACAGATACTGGGCTGAAGCAATCAATACTGCATGCTACACCCAGAACAGGAGCATGATTCACAAAACTCATCAGAAAACTCCCTATGAATTATGGAAAGGACGAAAACCCAACATCAGCTACTTTCATGCATTTGGATGCAAATGCTATATACTCAACAATGGGAAGAATCACCTCAAGGTGTTTCAAGAAAAAGCTGATGAAGGAACATTCTTAGGCTACTCTAGCACCAGTAAAGCCTACAGAATACTCAACAAAAGAACTCTACTTGTTGAAGAATCTATTCATGTCAAGTTTGATAATCTCAACTCTGTTGAGAGCATAACTGAAAACTTGGATCTAGAAGAATCACCAGAACTGGATCCACCAGAGACGGATATACCAGAGTTGCTAACTAACTCTGCCATACCAATGCACCATCAGAATCCCATCCTACAAGGCAAAGATAGTGATGAAGAATCAGAAGGAGAACAAGAGAATCCAAGACAACCCTTATCTGAACCTGATCTAACTTGGTTAAGAGATCATCCTCCTAATCAAGTAATTGGACAAATCAGAAGTGGAGTCCAGACCAGATCTGCTACATCAAGGAGAGAAGCAATGCTTACCTGCTACATATCTCAAATGGAACCTATGACTGTGGAGGAAGCTCTTGCATACTCAGACTGGATCAATGCCATGCAAGAAGTGCTTACTCAGTTTGAAAGGAACAAAGTATGGGAACTTGTTCCTAGACCAAAGCACCAGAACGTCATTGGAACCAAATGGGTATTCAAGAACAAAGCAGATGAAGATGGCAACATTGTAAGGAATAAAGCTAGGCTGGTAGCCAAGGGATACTGCCAAGAAGAAGGAATTGATTTTGATGAGACTTTTGCACCAGTTGCAAGACTGGAAGCCATCAGAATCTTTTTAGCCTATGCTGCTTACAACAACATCAAGGTCTACCAGATGGATGTCAAGAGTGCATTTCTGAATGGAGATCTTGAAGAGGAAGTTTATGTGGAACAACCACCAGGTTTTGTCATTCCTACTCAATCTTCTTGTGTCTACAAGCTTAAAAAGGCCCTCTATGGTCTTAAGCAAGCTCCCAGAGCCTGGTATGACACATTGTCCCTTTTCCTGGTGAACCATGGGTTTACTAAAGGAAAAGTTGACAAAACTCTATTTCAAATCTCTGTTGCTAATCATATTCTGTTAGTACAAATATATGTTGATGATATTATATTTGGTAGTACTAATCCAGAACTGTGCAAGAAATTTTCTCAAGTGATGCAGAGTCAATTTGAAATGAGTATGATGGGAGAACTCAGTTACTTCCTAGGTCTTCAAGTGAAACAAATTCCAGAAGGAATCTTCATCAACCAAGGAAAGTACACCAGAGATCTGATCAAGAAGTTTGGAGTGGAAGGCAAATCTTCTGTAAAGATTCCCATGAACACATCACAAGGAATTGGTCCAGATGATGAAGGAAAGGATGTAGATGCAACAACATATAGAGGAATCATAGGATCTCTGTTGTATCTAACTGCAAGCAGACCAGATATCTCATTCTCTGTTGGAATCTGTGCCAGATACCAATCAAAGCCCAAGGAAAGCCATCTAAGCGCTGCAAAGAGAATCATCAGATACATCAAAGGAAATCCAAATGCAGGCCTATGGTATCCCAAGGGAGGTAACTTTGAACTAATTGGTTACTCTAACTCAGATTTTGCAAGTTGCAGACTAGACAGAAAGAGCACCTCTGGTCACTGCCAATTGCTAGGAGGAAGGCTTGTTTCCTGGTTTAGCAAGAAGCAGAACTCCATCTCAACAAGTACAGCTGAAGCTGAGTACATTGCAGCTGGGAGTTGCTGTGCTCAGTTACTCTGGATGAAGCAACAACTGAAGGACTATGGAATTCAAGCAAAGGAGATCAAGCTGTTGTGTGACAACACTAGTGCCATTGCTATTTCTCAGAATCTAGTTCTTCACTCCAGGACAAAGCACATTGAAATCAAACATCACTTCATCAGAGATCATGTTGAGAAGAAGCATATCTGTATGGAGCATGTACCTACAGAAGACCAGCTTGCAGACATTCTAACCAAGCCTTTACCTGAGGCAAGGTTTAACAAGCTAAGGGAAGAACTGGGAATGATGGATGACCTTCCCAGAGATGTCTGAACCAGAGATTCACTGAACCTGAACTGCTTTCTTCTGCACCAGAAACTCAGATCAGAGAACCCCTATCTCTGATCATCAGAATCTCACATCAGAGAACCTCCCCTTCTCTGACCAGAGATCCCTATCAGAGAGACAGCAGATACGGATGTGGACTTAGCAATATTTCGAGGTACGGGCAAGACCTAATTAACTGAAATGGTCTTTTACCAAAATACCCCTGATCGTTACTCTTCTAACGGAAACGTTTTCCACCCGCATTCCATTAAATGCTACCTTGAAACTGCCAATATACCAAACGTCCACTATTCCTAACCCCTTTATATCCACCGTCTTCAACCTAAATCCCTACTGCAACTTCATCTCTCTTAAACTGCTCTAGCATTCAAAGCTTTCAGATCCTAAAACTTTTCAATCCCCATAACTTTTCTTAACCATCACTCAGAATGAACTTCCTTAGCATCAACGATCTCTCTAAGGAAGAAGCTAAGACCCTCATTGCCAACGTTGTCTCCGGCATGAAGGTTGACATGTCGTCCCTACCACTACTGGCAGAAAACCAGAAGAGGATGACCAAGATCATCCAAGGAATGACTGACTCACAACTTTCAAAAGTTGTTGCTCATCCCTATGAGCACTTCAGCATCAAGGACGTGGCTGAGTTCTACCTCAACGCCACCATCTCCAAGACCGGAGTTCACTCCTCAGTGCAGGGTCAACGCATTTTTCTGAATGCAGACGCACTCAATGAGTTCTTTGGAGTACAACTTGACTCCCAAGACCCGGAAGCCAACAACCTCATTGCTCTTGACTCAGTGGAAGTCTCCACTGAAGGATTTGTTCAGACATACTGTCGTCCGGAGGCTGCCGGACTGGACAAGCTGTACATAAAGAAATTCCTGCTAAAGAAGGACTTTGAGAAGCTTGTCAGCATTTTGCACCGATGCTTGTGGTGCAAAATTGCTTCAACAGATGAGATGAACAAAAACAATGCAAAGGCAATCTTTGCAGTTCACCATGGCATGAACATCAATTGGGGCGAGGTAATTTTTGGCTCCCTAACTGAGTTCATCAAGAAGAAAGACTCTGAAACAGGTCTTTTCTCAACCAAGATGGGACATGGGCTTCTCATCTCTGCCATTCTTGCTGCCAAAGGAGTTCAACTCAGGGATCCCATCCCAGTTGATCACTCCAAGACAATCTTCCTCACAGCCTCCCCAAAGTTCAACATAGCCATCTCCTCTGAGCTTAAAAGAGAGGAAAGGCTGGAGAAGAAAAGGGAAGAACAGGCTGCTAAGGCCAAACCTGTTCCTAAGAAAGCTACCAAAAAGCCCAAACAACCTGAGCAGTCACAGGTTGTAAGGGAAGTCAGACAGAAGAAGAAAAGTGACAATCTATCACTACCAGAGAAGGAAGCAACAGAAGAGGTTGCACCAGAGTTGCCCTCCCCAAAGGCAACCAGGAAATCTCCTGCCAGAAAACAGAGCAGAAGAGAAGAAGAAGGATGGTTGTGCAGAGTGGTGACTCTGACAACTCAAGCACTCAACCAAGGCAGAAGAAGAGGAAGACTAAAGTAATCTCACCTGCCAAGGAATCAGCAGTTCAGGGGGAACCTGCACCAGAATCTGGGACTCTACCAGAGGCTGACCCAGAATCTGCACCAGAGTTGCCAAACTCTGCTCTCTCACCAGAGCGTGAAGCCACACCAGAGATGGACCAAGAAACTGACTTCAGAATCATTCTGCAGAAGCAGTTTGATAGAGTCCTAGCTTGGAGAAGATGGAGAATGGGACCTCTCCAACAAATCATTCAGTACTTTGATGCCTATGAAGAAGAAGAAGCTGCTGTTCTTCACTGGGTAGGCACATATGATGTGTCAAAATGCTTCAACCTTACCTTCCTGATATCTGTCCTACAAAAGAAGAAAGACATATATCAAGGTAAAGTTCCAACATCTGACCTATCTCCAGAAAGGCATGTCAAAGCCTTGGAAGAAGAAGTGGAAGAGTTCGATGCTTGGCTGATGGAGAAGAAAAGAAAAGAATCCATGATCAAATTTCGTCATAGTGCTCTTGAGGAAGGAGAACCCTCCACAGCTAATGACATTGCCCTTACCATGGAGAAGCTAATCAAGGAATGGAGAGAATACATGTTCTCTGAGATTGTGCTTGAGGTAATTCCTTCACCTCCTCCCCCTCCCAAATCTCCCATTTCTCAACCTTCACCTTCCAAATCTCCATCTAAACCTTCATCCCCACCTCACCAGAAAACCCCCTCACCTCAACAGAAAACCCACTCACCAAACCAGAAAACCTCAACCTCCACCAGAACTCCTTCTCACCAGAAACCCAACTCCAGACCCACTTCACCCTGCAAACAACCCTCTTATACCAGAAATCGATCACCTTCACCTCCACCATCTCCCTCACACCAATCTACTCCTCAACCCATAATCCTTTTTCCCCAGAACTCACCTCCTCAGAAATCCTCACCACCATCCAAATCTGCCTCACCTCAGAGATCCTCACATCACTCAGCAGCCTCCACACCAAAGAAGAAACCTATCTTCGGGGTCCCCTCTTCTTCTAGTGACAATGATGGATTTCTCACCTCCTCCATTGCTGCTGATGAAACCTCCAAAAGGAGAAGGACACCTCCCAGAGTTCCTTCCCCTCCACCATCCAACAGAGCTCCTCCATTACCCAAAGGCAGAGGTTTGGAGATGCCTGGATTTACTTCAGAGGAACCCCAGATCCCCTTCAGCCAGTTTGTGAAATCTGCTGAAGCATTTGGTGGTATATTGGTTCATGATCTGAGCAAGATCATTGAATTGAATGACAAGCAACATGAAGAGCTTACCCATACCAACCTGCAAATTACTATAGGGTTTCAACATCTGACAGACAAAGTTGTTGCACTGACAGAAAATCTGCACAACTTCATGCATTCTTCTACTTTAAGGATTGATTCTGTTTCCAGAGATGTTAGTGGCCTCAACTCTGTTCTCCACTCTCACTCTCAAGCTCTGCTTGCCCAGAACCAGACAATCAACAAGATCTCAGATTCTGTTCACAATCTCCAAAAATCTGCTGATAGTTCCTCCCAGAAGCTCAATATCTTACACTCTCTCTGCAAGGAACATCAAGAGCAAGGCCTGGCTCTCCTCAAGTCTGACAAGGAAAGGTACCAGAAGATGGTGCTCCTAGAAGTCAGCACTAGGGATCTTCAATCTGCAGTAGACAAGCAACAGAGTCTGATTGAAGGACTTGCCTCTGTCTCTGCCAGAGACCCTTGATGAAATCAGAGATGCACAAGCCTCTGAGTTCTCAAAGATTGAACTTCTCCTTGGTGATCTTTGTGATGCCAAAAAGGGGGAAGATACCAGAGAAGAAGAAGGACCCAGCACCAGAGCCCTTTCTATCAGAGATCCTTCCTCGGTTGATCCTACTCCATATTTTGATGCTACCAGGAAGAAAAGGCTAGCTGCTGCAGGCACCAGACCTCCACCTCCTCCTCCAAGAAGCTCAAAGAAAAAGACTTCATCCTTTTCACTCAATGATTGGATGAAGAGTGGGATGTCAAGGCCAGACAGAGTCCAATTTGAACAGATGAGGAAACTGATGACTCCTCTTCAAAGAGAGAATCTGTTCATGGACAGTGATGGACTTGTCCAGATCAACCATGGTGGTTCAATCCAAGAAGCTGAGATGTGCTATGGTATGAAGATTCTCAATGGCAAGAATTCTGCAGAAGCTGTCAGAAACTACTTGGACTGCAAACTTGCACCCCATTGGGCTGATTATCAGAATCCGAGGGATCTAGCCTCAATCAGAGCAAAGGTTAATGCTGAACTAGAGATGATTGACAGAGCAGGACCACAGGTAGATGAAGAAGATCTCTAACTCTCTATCTCTGACTCTGTAATGCTTTACTTTCTCTATCAGATTAATAAGATACCAACTCTGCCTCTCTTTTTGCTTGGCTTATTCATATATCTGTTCTTATTTACTTTCTTGTTTATATTCTGTTATCATATTTGATTTTATTGCTATCTGATTGTATCGTACTCTTACTATTCTCCTATGCTACGTTGCCCACCAAGACTCTAATGAAAAGTTTTAAACTTTATTTTCTTTTATGGTGAAAGGCACTTCTCTGGAAATAGTTAAAGGGTTTTGGCATCATCAAAAAGGGGGAAATTGTAAGGAATAAATGTATTTAGATTTTGATGATGCTAGGTTAATTAGAATTTGAAAGTACCCCGTTAGAAATTGTGTATTAGAATTTATTTTGTAAGTTTTAGCTTAGTCTGTCTGCCAGAGTTCCATCTTGCCTCTACCAGAGTTGCTCCCAGAGTTGCTCACCAGAGAAGCCATCAGAAACTGGTCATCAGAAAGATACCAGAGTTGGCAACAGAGACGGACTTCAGAGATTAGACCAGAGAACCTCTTTAGACTCTGCTAAATCCACCAGATTCCGGAAGTCTTTCCAACGGTCGTTAAACTAACGGGAAATCCCCTAACGGTTACGAACCTTTCAACGGAAACATGGCACTGTACACGCATTAAATGCACATTTAATGTTGTACGTACGAAGAGATATTTAAAGCTGATGATTGACCATGCGAGTATCTTTACGCCCCCAAAATAGCAAGTGAAAGGTCCAACCGGTCAAGTCAACAGTACATGCAATTAATGAAGCTGTCTTCTACACTCCAACGGGAAGACTGCTCCCAGTATATAAGATACACTCTGAAGAACTAAGAGGATAAATTTGCGTAAAAACAACCTTCTCGAGATTAAAACTTCATTCTTAGACAAGAAAAGGCTCCAGTTGGAAGATATACTTTCCTATCCTTCATCCAACTAGAAAACTGCAAAGTTACTCAGTTCTTCAACACTTCGAAAGCTTCATATACTCATCCTTTGTGAAGAAGCAACGTTGGAGAAAACTGATTTTATATCAAACACTTCTTGAAAAAGAAGGGACGTCTCAAACTAGCTGGAGTAAGTGAAGTGGGGATACTTCAAGAGACTCAGTGAAACGAGACCAGCCATCAGGAAGCAAGACTGCATCCCGGGTGGCAACTAGACTTGAAGAAGACGAGGAGTGCTTCTTAAGATCTAAGAACTAAGGCGTTGTAAACTGTTGTTTTTGCAAGCTTAGTGGAACAGTGGATTAAAGGAACAAGTTGTTCCTTGAACCACTATAAAAACCCCGGTGTCATTTACTTTAAGCTTTTAATTCCTGCACTTAAGATTCTACTGACTAACTCTTAAGGTTGGACTCTGTGTCCAGCAGATCTTCCTTCAGAGTTATCAGAAAGGCATTTTGCCTTAGCTTTCTTCTAGAGGCTACCCGGACAGAAACTTATCCGCTGCCTGGTCTAGTTCTGCCATCAGAACTTGACCATCTCTGTCACCAGATTTCGACCATCTCTGATAAGTCAGACTTGACTTAGAGAAAAGTTTAAATTCCTGAACAGTCTATTCACCCCCCCCCCCCTAGACTGTTCCCATTACAAATGGAACCAAAAGCAGTGAGTTGGTACTTTACAGATCTGCAAGTGGGTCTCTAGGATCAACTATGGCTGTGAGAGCTAGGGAAAAAGTCCCGCCCAGTAAGTTTCCATCTCCACTATTACACTATACTACTTATAATATTGTGTAAATTAGTTATAATATAATTAATTCAATAATTTGTAGATGAATGGTGGCTTTCATATGGGTCTGATGTGCCAAATCTCCAAATGTTTGCACTCAAGGTTTTGAGTCAAACTTGTAGCGCCTCACCATGTGAGCGTAATTGGAGTGCCTTTGATCATGTGAGTCATTTAGTATAGTAGTATTGATTATTGAATATACTTGACTTATTTCATTCAGGGCATATTATACTTGATCATGTGACTTTTCCAACATGTATTTCATTGCATTTTTTTCAATGTTAGACTTACACTTACTGAGTAACCCCTCCTGCATTTAATTCATCTGTTAGACATACAGTGCACAAGTATTAACTTATGCATCTAGTTATCAACATGAGACAGTAAGGTATTATGTTTAATGTGTTGTTTCATGTGTAACATTTTAGATACATTCAAAGAAGAGAAACCGTTTGCTGCAATCAAAGTTAAATGATCTTGTCTACATCCAGTACAACAAAAAGCTGCAGCAACGGTTCTTTGAGAGAAAGCACAATGTTGGCAGTAAGAGTTATGATTCTATATTCTTAAGGGAAGTTGATGAAAATGATGATTGGGTTGTTCCAGATGATGAAGCACTTCAAGACCTTGTCAATCAAGGTGATGATCTGACTTGGGAACAAGTACGAGCAGCACAACAAGCAACTGAGGCACGGACAAACACAAGGAGTCAAAACAGAAGGGGGAATGTGAATGCATCACAGTCTGCGTATAGACTGCTTGATATTGATATAGATGACCCGGAAGTGGAAGAGGAAGAACAAGTGGGGAATCTGACTACGGAAGATCTATTTGGAGAAGATCTATTTGGGGACATGGAGGATGAAGACGAAAATCACGACCTTGAACCCAATGAAGATTAATATCAGACCAACTTATTAGATGATTGACTGTTTTATCACTTTTGCTTTATGACATTTGCTACTCCATCATTAGGATAATAGGATTTCTATCCTTTTATTCACTTCTATGCATTTTAAGACAATTTAAAGACAATTTTATTACTATATTTTAAGACTACTATATTTAAATATATTATTATATTTAATTAATACTAAGCCGAGTAATCACCGAGTAATCCCGAGTAATCGGTCCTACTCGCTACTCGGCCCTTGACCGAGTTGCTACCGAGTAGCGAGTAAACTACTTAGCCTGTATCTCTTTAAAGATTTGATCTTTATTCGCTTTTGAAACTTTCTTCCAACTATCAATGTTTATACTCACTCGGGAACGTACCATCTTCCCCAAGAATGATTTAAACTCTTCAGCCCACTCACCGATGACAGCATCGGTATCAGCAAATTCAATTATTTTTCGCCCCTCGCTGTCTCTTTGACCGCCACCGCCGCCATGAGGATCTTGATTATGACCAGGCTCATCTCCGTCATCGTCGCTCATAGTGTGTACCTGCAATTCATAAGCATGCATAATGATTAATAATAATTCAATATTAAATATAACTTACAATTCAGTATTAAATTACTTAACTCAAAACAACTTACAATTCCTCACTTAGCTTTTTCCGTTAACACTTCAATGCCATCATTATGGTGTGCGATAAAGGGAAGATCATCCTCATTGTGATCATATCTTATGTTTGTTTCACGCATCCCGATGGATAATGAGGGCATTTCCTCAACATAATCATCTTCCTCATCCTCAAAATTACATGTAATCTTTTTCTTGCCGGGTAAACAAATGGACCATCGTTCATTTGAAGGATCTTTTACATAAAACACTTGTTCGGCCTGTGATGCAAGTATGAACGGATCACCACGATGTCCTGATCGGTTAAAATCTACTAATGTGACTCCAGTGTCATCACATTGCACCCCTCGACGAATATCAACCCATTGACACTTGAAAATGGCAAAAGATCGAGCTGTGTAATTTAACTCCCAAATGTCTTCTATTTTTCCATAGTAAGACAACCTTGCATTTAATGGATTTTGATCATTTGCACTAGCATACTCAGTCGAAGATGCTATCACAGACACACCACTATTATGTAATACTGACTTCTCATCTTGTCTGGTAGTATAAAAAGTGTAGCCATTGATATCATATGCTTCAAAAGAATCAATTGGTCGTTTAGGACCATAGGCCAACCACTTAATATCATCATTAACATCATAGTACACATTATCAGTGTCATTGAAAATTAAATCCCTAAACCAAGATGCAAAGGTTCGGTTGTGTTCTTTAGTCAACCAGATTTCACTTTTCAAAGGAAACTGGGATCTCAAGACATTCATATGTTGTTGCACATAAGGATGAACTACTTCAAGATGATGCAATACGAGAAGATGAGCCTTTCCCAACAAATCATTATCCACATTCTTTACTTGTTTCTTCCCAAGAGTGCCCTTTCCTTCAAGTCTGTCATCATGTCTAGACTTTGGTACTCCCAAAGATTCCACATTAGTTAAATATGGCGTACAAAATTCAATGACTTCTTCATCAATTAAACCTCTGATGATGCTAACTTCCGGTCGACAACGGTTTTTTACTTTTGATTTTAAATACCCCATGTGTCTCTCCATTCCGTACATGTACCTCAAAAACACCGGTCCACACATCTTTACCTCTCTGACTAAGTGCACAACAAGATGCACCATAATGTCAAACAATGATGGCGGAAAGTACATCTCGAGTTGACATAATGTAACAACTACTTTTGATTGCAAAGCATGAAGTTTCTCTGGATGAATTACTTTCTGGCATATGGAATTGAAGAAGAAACTCAACCTCATAATGGCATGTTTAACATGATCAGGTAGAAGACCTCTTAAAGCAACAGGTAACAAGTGTTGCATCAAAACATGATAGTCGTGAGACTTCAACCCAATCAATTTCATATCTTGTAGTGATACAAGATTTCTAATATTAGACGCATACCCTGATGGCACCTTTATCCCATGTAAGCACTCACAGAAACTTTTTTTCTCGGCCTTTGATAATGTATAGCTGCCTGGTGGAAGAAAAAATCCATTCTCACGTGGTTGTGGTGCTAATTCTTTCCGAATATTCAGATGTTCAACCATGTCTTTGCGAATATTTATGCCATCTTTTGACTTTCCAGGAACATTCAAAATAGTCGAAATGATGTTGTCACACACATTCTTTTCAATATGCATGAGATCAAGACAGTGCCTTACTGATAGGTCTTTCCAATAAGGAAGCTCCCAAAATATAGATTTCTTTTTCCAAAGGCTCTGTTTGTTCCGCTTATAAGGTTTTCCAAAGATTGTGTTCAAATCTTTCACCCTATCATACACATCATGACCATTTAATGGTGGACGAGCTACTTCATGCTCAGTTTTTCCGTTAAATGCCTTCTTCAATGCACGATAACGATGAGTGCGCGGAAGAAACCTTCGATGATTCAAGTAAACATTTTTTTTGCAGTGAGGTAATCGCAAATCAACTGTATCATCTTCACATATAGGATATGCTTTTGCACCTTTGACTGTGTAACCTGAAAGATTGCCATATGCTGGAAAATCATTTATAGTGCAATACAACATAGCACGCATTTGAAAATAAGATTTGGTATGCATGTCATATGTTGTAACACCTTCAGTCTACAGCAGTTTGAGATCATCAATAAGCGGTGCAAGGTACACGTCAATATCATTACCCGGTTGTTTGGGTCCCGAGATAAGAAGAGACAACATGATGTATTTACGTTTCATGCACAACCATGAAGGCAAATTGTAAATAACCAATAGAACTGGCCAAGTGCTTTGTTGACTACTGAGTGTACCATATGGATTCATACCATCAGTGCATAAGCCAAGTCTCAAATTTCTGTCCTCTCTGCCGAATTCAGGATATTTCAAGTCAATTTGCCTCCACTGCGGAGAATCAGACACATGACGCAAGTACTCATCTTTTTTTCTACCCTGAGAATGCCAAACTAAATGTTTGGAATCTTTTGCATTCATGATTAACCTTTTAAATCTCGGAATAATGGGGAGATACCACAAAACTTTTGCAGGAATTTTGGAAAACTCAGTGTCACTAGCACTATTTGTACTCCTTTTTGCCTTATAGCGAGAAAGATAACATGTTGGACATTCATCAAGATTTTCGTACTCATTTCGGTACAACACACAATCATTGGGACAAGCGTGGAATTTCTCCCATTCAGCTCCCATAGGACACAGTAACTTTCTTGCCTTGTAAGTGGTATCAGGAAGTGTATTCCCTTCGGGCAACATCTCTTGAATTAATGTCAATAACTCTGTGAAACTGACATTACTCCATCCATGTTTCGCTTTCAAATGAAATAACTTCAAAACCGCAGACAGTTTGGTAAAAGTAGAGGTAGAATACAAAGGTATTCTGGCGGCATCAACCATACTTTCATATGATTTTGGTTTTTGTTCAAAATTATCATGTGCATCCTTCAAAAACTCATCCATGTGATCATCATTGAAATCATCATCCCCACTATTTTCATTGTTCCAATTTAAGTTGGTGGTAGTATCGGGGGCTTTGCGCTTTAAATTTCTAGCGGCGGCTCGCGGAACAACATTCTCACCATCCTGGAAAGTCTCTCCATGTAAAGTCCAAATGATGTAATTTTCTCTAAAGCCTCTCTCAAACAGATGTTGAAGTATAACATTGGTGTCACTCTCTCTTCTCAAGTTCCGGCACTTTAAACAAGGACATAAAATTCCTTTATGTCCATGTTGTTTCTGGTGTGTAACGACAGCTTTGATGAACCCATTCGCACCAATGAAAAACTCAGACGTGTCTCGACGTCCATACATCCAAGAACGATCCATTTTGAACGAAATTCTACATTTGTCCAATAATCATATATCATATAATGTGCATATAAGCAATATCATATACTCCCTCCGTTTCCAAAAGAAAGTCACGGTTTGACTTCACGATTATTAAGGAAATAAATTGACTTTACTGTAGAAAACACTGTTTAGACACTGTTTGACACTGTTTGGACACTGTTTGGCACTGTTTGGAACTGTTTGGCACTGTTTGGATGTAGATTTCTTTGCCAAATAAGGAAATAAGGGAAGTGTGACTTTGTTTTTGAAACATCTCAACAAGGAAATTGTGAGTTTCTTTTAGAAAAGGAGGGAGTATTTGCTAACTGCTATATTCGTGCTCAATAAACATTTTGTTTTGTGGAAGTGAACAAGTCTTATATTCAAGGAGATTATTTGAATTTATGAAATACTTGTTGAAGTGTAAAAATAATAAATACAGAATGCTATGCCATCTTTGTAAGATGTCGGGACTTGAGGTAGGCACTAAAATCTTAAAAAAGCTTTTATATTGATAAAGGTAGTGAGAAAAGGGGTACAATTTCAAAAAGGATGCCCGGAATGCAGGCAAAGTGCCGTTCTTTTATATTCAGAGTCGACGGGGAGCCGGAGAAGCCGACGGGGAGCCGGAGAAGTCGACGGCGTGCCGGAGTAGTTGCAGGACCTTTATGAACATATATTTAATGCAAAATAAACTACTCCGTATAACTTTAATCATATAACTACTGAACCGAAAGTAACATGGAAATAGAATCTTCAAAAGTATCTTCATTTTCGGTTTTGAAACATGGAGCTATCTAACCTCCGAAAATATCTTCAAGCAACATTAATTTTTTACTGAAACATGGAGCTATCTAACCTCCAAACATTTTTTTGAAATAGAATCTTCAAAAGTATCTTCATTTTCGGTTTTAACTCCAACAGCTAACTCTCAATTGCTATCAAAATTAATCCATTAAGTCTTTCATGTTCATTAAGAACCGTGTAGAACTTCAATTTGGTAAGTTTTGCTTAAAAAATAAACTGACCTGCGATGCGGGCCGGAGAAGTCGACGGGGAGCCGGAGAAGTCGACGGGGAGCCGGAGAAGTCGACGGCATGCCGGAGTAGTTGCAGGCGTGCAGCGGCGGCGAGCGAGCCTACGGCAGGCGTACGACGGCGGCGAGCGTGCTGGAGAAGTCGAATAAACCCGATGGCAGGCGTACGGCGGCAAAGAGGAAGTTGTCGGCGGCGATGCGGTCGAAAGGTTGCTTCGGTCGCGCGCGGTGCGGCTGCTATTTCCGAGCTGCGTGCGTACAGTGAAGACCTACCGGCTAGGTTTGGACGACGATCTGGCCAAATATTTGGGTTAAAATTGGAGGCGTTTCTTACAAGGAAAGCGCCGCACGCAGGGTATTTTTTTTTTTAAAAATACGAATTATTTAGAGGCGCTTCTAGCCTAAGCGCCGCACGCGTGGCCCAATTCAAAAAAACGGGGAAATTAGAGGCGCTTCTTCTCCTAAGCGCCGCACGCGTGGACGGAATTCAAAAAAAACCGGGAATCAAATCGGAGGCGCTTCTTAAAAGAAAGCGCCGCACGAGTTAAAAAAAAATATTTAAAAAAATAATTGGAGGCGTTTTTTTACAATAAGCGCCGCACGGTTTTAAAAAATTTTAAAATAATAATTTTAACGCCAAATAGAGGCGTTTGTGCTGAAAAGCGCCTCAAACGAAGCGCCTCTATTTGACGTTTTTCCACTAGTGTGAGACAGAAAGCAGTTTCTGATGATGCAGCGCAGGCGGGCAGCTCCCAACCTCTTACTTCCCCGAACTGCGATCATTCATTAGTATAGTCTTTTTTGCCTTTTCTTCTTGTATCTTTTATGAAATCTAGGCCTGGTTTTCTTGTATCTTCCGGTCATTAGTGCCGAAGAATAAACTGGATTACTTTTTCTTTGACCGTGTTGATGTATTACTTTTCTGTTTTCAAGTTCATAATCAGGATCCATGTTACCGAATATCGCTCGGCTCATTCATATTTATATCTTTGACACCATCTCCAAGCCGTTTTGATCCCTTTATTCGTCCGTTCGTAAGGACATGGTCAAATTCTATTAGCTGAGATAATGGCTCCCTCCAAACTGTTAACACATTCGTCATTCGGTCATCCAGAATGATTTCATGTGTTAAAAGCTGAGATGAGGCTTGTTGACATCAAACTCCAAGCCGTTTTGATCCCTTTATCTGACCGTTCGTTAGGGCAGAGTCAAAGTCTATTAGCTGAGATGATGGCTCCTTCCAAACTGTTAACACGTTCGTCATTCGGTCATCCTGAATGATTTCATGTGTTAAAAGCTGAGGTTGAGACTTTTTCTCTTCCAAACCCAAAATTCTGATTCATTCCGAACAGTTTCCTTTTACTCGAATCATCCATATTAGGGGTCTGAGGTGACCACTTTCAAACTGTAAGCAAGATCACCGGATCGGGTCATTTCTTACTTTAGCTAAAATGGCGACTCACTTCCAAATCAAGTTAATGACTCAGGCGAGATTTAAAACCATAGTTCCGATACCCCGTACAAACAATCCGTGTTACCGAACGTCGCTCGGCTCGTCCATACTTATTGTTTTGGCACCACATCCAAGCCATTTTGATCCCTTTATTCGTTCGTAATTATAGGGTCAAATATTGTTAGCTGAGATGATGGCTCCCTCCAAACTGTTAACATGTTCCTCATTCGGTCATCCGGAATGATTCTGCGTGTTAAAGGCTGAGGTGAGACTTCCCTGGAAGTTATGTCTCCCTCTCTATACACATACTTATTTTTTTTAGAGGTGGCAACAGCCGTTTTTATTGATAAAACTTTCTCAAATGCTCCACATTCCATGTTCCTGCCGGTCGGTCTTCGGTACATTGTAGGTCAAACGTTCTTGAGGCATATTTTTTGGAGACTTGATAAGGGCCTTCCCAATTTTGGATCATTTTTCCGCCTTTGAGAGGCTTGCTCTTTTCTCGTTTTCTTAGGACCAAGTCTCCTACCTCGATTGTCCGAATTTTGACTTGTTTATCAAAGTATCTCCTTGCAGCCCTATGATATTCCTCCATCCGTTTTGCTGCTAGATCTCTTCTCTCTTCTATGAAGTGCAATTCGGCCCGTAGGTTGTCCTCATTCCGCTCTGGATTATAATGCACCGTTCGGTGTGTGGGAACTAGGATCTCTGTTGGTACCTTGGCCCGGAAGCCATAAGCGAGGGCAAACGAAGATTCTCCTATGGCCGTTCGGGGTGTGGTCCTATATGTCCATAGGATGTAATTCAATTGGCCCGACCATGATGAGGAGTATTCTTCCAGTTTTTTCTTCATACCGTCCATGATGGTACGGTTCATATTCTCTACTTGGCCATTTTCCTGGGGGTATGCCATAGATGCTCTGGAATGCTTGATCCCCCATTTAATTAGATAGTTCTCAAAACTCCTGCTCACAAACTGCCTTCCATTATCTGTTATGATCTGTTCAGGGAGGCCGAAACGGCAAATAATGTTTTGCCAGACAAATTTTTGGCACTTGACATCTGTGATGCTAGCTAATGGTTCGGCCTCCACCCATTTGGTGAAGTAATCTATCCCAACGATGATGTATCTTCGTCCTCCGGGGGCATTAGGTAGGGGCCCTAGCAAGTCGATTCCCCACCTAGCAAACGTAAGAGCAATGGTCATTGGAGTGTAAAAGGTAGTTGGCCGTCCGGGGACCGGTGCATATAGCTGGCAGAATTTACACTTTCTGGTATGTGCAAAGCAATCCTGTTGAATAGTCGGCCAATAGTATGCATGTAGGATGATTTTTCTTGCCAGTGTTTTGGCCCCTTGATGGCTTGAACAGATTCCCTCATGAATTTCCTCCATTACAGTTGCTGCCAGTTCGGGAGGCAGGCATTTTAGGTAAGGCCCCCCAAATGTCTTTTTATTCAACTGTCCATCCACTAGCTCAAACATAGAAGCCCTCCTCTGAATACATTTCATTTGATAAGCGGAATTCTTATCCAGTGGGAGGGTCCCGTCCTTCAGGTAGTTGGTCATGTCTATGACCCAACTAGGAACGACATAAGATATAGCCTCCACCTGAAGGACCGTGATTGCTGGGGTTGCCAGGGTTTCCCGATGCGCAAACCGTTGGATATGAGCTGGAATCTCCTGTACCCGATCGTCGAGTGCTGCATTTTCTAATTTGGATAAGATATCAGCCTCGACATTTTCTATTCTGGAGATCTGGTCGAGCATCACATGCTCAAATTTGTTTATTTGCTCCTCGGCTAGCTCCTTATAAGCTTTCATTCTTTCTTCCTTGGCCTCAGCAGTTCCGTTGACCTATTTGACCACCAGTTGGCTATCTGAGCGGACTTTTAACCGATCGGCACCCAGGGCCTTTGCGTACTTTAAACCTGCAATAAGGGCTTCATATTCGGCCTCATTGTTTGTTACTTTAAAGTTAAAATGAATGGAGTAGTACGCTTTAAACCCTTCGGGTGATGTAATTACGGCCCCGACACCACAACTCTTGGCACTTGATGCACCATCTACATACATTTCCCACCAGTTATCCAGTACGCCTTCTTCGGAATTGGTCTCCGAAGGCCGAGTGGTACATTCTGCTATGAAATCTGTCAGGGCCTGCCCTTTGATAGTAGGTCGAGGTCTGAAATCCACCTCATATTGCCCGATCAGGAGACTCCACTTTGTAATACGCCCACTAGTCATTGGATTTCTCAAGATGGTGGAGAGTGGCTGAGTTTAATACACTGTCACCGGATGAGCCTGAAAATAAGGTGTCAGTCGTTTGATGACGGTTATCAGGGCCAGTACCGTTTTCGGCCCATTCAAGGCTTTGCTTACGAAATAAATTGGCCGCTGGATGCCATCCTCATTCAAGGTTTCTGGAAGCTTCCATATCCATGATTGCATTTACCTTCTCAGGATTAGGCTCAATACCCCTCTCACTCATCATGTATCCCAAAAATTTGCCCCCCTTAACGGCAAAGGCACATTTTTTGGGGTTCAACCTCATGTTTGCTCTCTGCATTATCCCGAACATTTTTCTATGTCCAGGACATGATTCACCTTCTTCCGGCTCTTGATCAGGATGTCATCAACATAAGCCTCCATTGTGACTCCCAATACTTCTTTGAAGAGCATTCCAATCATCCTTTGGAAAGTAGCCAGTGCATTCTTTAACCCGAACGGCATAACAATATAGCAAAATACGTTGTCCGAAGTTACGAACGCGGTTTTTTCTGCGTCGTCCGGGTGCATGAAAATTTGATGATACCCACGGAATGTATCCATGAAGCTCAACAACTCACATCCCGCCGTCTCAACCACTAACAGATCGATCCTCGGCACCGGATATGGGTCCATTGGACAGGCTTTATTCAAATCAGAATAATCCACACACTTCCTCCAAGTTGATTGTTTTGGCGCAAGCACCACATTGGATAACCAATCAACATGGATCACCGGATGGATGTGTTTTATTCTCAGCAAGGTAGCCACTTCCTGTTTTGTAAAATCACGCCGTTCGGTCGCCTGGTATCTTTTTCTTTTGCTGAACAGGCTTTGCATCAGGTCGAACGGCCAGCTTGTGGCAAATTATATCCGGGTCAATGCCCGACATGTCTTATGGCCCTCGGGCAAACAATACCTGAAACTTCTTTAGTATTGTAATTATACCTTCCCGAATTTCAGCCTCCAGATCCACCTCGATGGCCACCTTCCGGTTGGGGGGAGAATCCAGGTCAATTTGCTCGAGGAGGGTGGCAGGCTCAGGATGTGCCTCGAACTCCGTTTGACGTGTTTCTACGTCGATGCTATTTATCCGCATTCCACGGGTGTTCATACTTTTCAGGGCCTCTCGATAGCATGTTCGGGCTGTTGCTGGATCAGCTCTGGCCACCCCAACCCCACTGTCCGTGGGGAACTTGATGCATGAGTGGCGGACAGAGGCTATCGCCTCCAGATCTTCCAATCCCAGTCGGCCCAAAATGGCATTGTGGGAACATTTGATATCTACCACCACGAACGTCATTCAGACCGATGTCTTGTGTGTTTCATCTCCAATTTCAACCATCAATTGGATGATCCCTTCTGCTTCGATGCAATTCCTGGTGAAGCTCGCCAGTGGTGTCCTCAGGTGGGTCAGCTGATTTCACTGCAGGCCCATTTTCTCGAACGATTGTAGGTACAATACGTTCACACTGCTTCCCGTGTCAATCAATACCCGGTGGATCAAGGCATTGTCGATGCACATGCTTGTCACCAACTCGTCCCTGTGCGGACTTGGTGAGTTAGGCAAATCTGCCGGCCCGAACGTAATTGGGTCTGTCCTTCCTTTCTTCTTGGGGGGGTGGAGATGGATCCCACATAGAGGCTCCGTTCGAACCTTTTCCGTTCAGCGTTTGAATCCACTGTTTCCCCTCCCCCAAAAATAACCTTTAGTTCCATACGGGGGTTTTTCATTGGGTTCCCCGAACCTTCTGCTTCATCCGAAAGAGGAATATACACGTCATTCCTGGGCTGGGCATCTCGTTGAGAATCCCGTCTCCAACTGTTGGACCTCCTGACCGGTTTTAGAATGCCTATTGCATTCGGGTCTTTATTCACATACTTGTCCAGGTGGCCTCGCTTGATAAGTTGTTCAATTGCTATTTGTAATGCGCGGCAGGAATGGGTAGAATGACCTTTCCTATTGTGATACTTGCAAAAGGCATTCTCGTCCGCTCCCATGTAATTTTTGGTATCAGTCGGAAGGGGAATGTTATCTTTATCGTTTTGATAAATGGTCACCACGGACAGGACCAGGGGGGTGAATCATCCTTGCTTAGGAGGGGGTGCGGCCGCTGGGATAGGACCCAGCCGATCGGCCATCTTCATTGGGGCAGAAGGTGTAATCACCTTATCCCTGATCATGATTTCTTCTTCTAGGGCAGCATGCTTCCGGGCTCGATCTAGAACTTCGGCGTATGCCGTACCTGGATTCTTTTTCAAATCTTTATATAACTCCCCCCGTTCGGAGAGCATCGGTAAACAACGTGATTGCAGTGTCCTCGGTCATGATGCTAACCTTTAAGGTTTCATCCCTCCATCTTTTTAGAAATTGATTTAGCTGAAGTGCCGTTTTGGATTGGCACTGGAGGCAAATTGAGATAAGAACAATGATGATAGTTCGGCAAAGTTGCCGATCGATCAGGGGTGCAGGGTCCCAAACCATTCCTGAGCAGGCCCCCTGAGTGTGCTGAAGAACAGTCGACAAATGGTTGCTTCAGTTGCTCCTAGTAGCATAAGTCCTCTTTGATAACTCCTCAAATGTACATGGCAATCTCCCACCCCGTCATATATCTGACCGGTCGGTGGTTTGGCACCCCTGGATTTCAGCGTACATTATTTCCCGGGTAAAGGGGGAAGTGATCCCGACCTGAACCGGAGTAGGTTGTACGGGTGCTCTGTTCATTGGATCCCTTAATTTGTTCATCTGCCTCCTCATCTCGGCCATTTCTTCCTCCTGGGCCGTTAAGGGGGGTGGCGGTGGAGTTCTCAAATCTGCATACTCCTGGTCCCAGTGCCTCTGTGTGGCTCTAGTGTCATCGCGTTCTTCGTGCTGGAAATGACGCCCAACCGGAGTGGGTCCTCTGGCTCGTGACCCGATCAGGGTGCGGTCACTGGGAATATGGTGCCCTGCTATGTAATCCCCACGCCGATCGTCCCGATGGGCCCGTGAATGGGCTGATGTCGTTGTAGTTTTTGTATGGGAGGTCTCCCCTGTATAATTGGATTGTCCCCCCTCCTCCTCGTTTGCCATATGCTGCATGACTCGGGCCATATCTCGCATGGCCTGAGGGTTTCTCCTTAATTTTTCGGGGATTAAAAAATCCCCATCATAATGGGGGTAACTCCCTCGGCTGGATTTCCCTTGAGGGGTCTGGCCCCTCGGAGTCCGGCTCCTTCCATGATGTTCCGAACCCACGTTGGTGTGGTAAGAACTGATTCTGACCATTTGAAAGTAGTTGTTTTGAATAAATGATTGGTGTGAAACCTTTTGTTCTAGTTCCCACAGACGGCGCCAATGTTGAAGTTTAGTCCCGCAGATCCGAAAGCCCAACACGAACTTTGGATATATCAGGAAATGGATCAGAACCAAGTGTATAAAGAAATATAAAAGATGAGTAATTAATTGCTCTAAAGCTCACTTACTATTAAATAACTTGCTTGATTACACGGAAACCTCCCGATCGATACGTCGGAGTAATGATTAATACAAGAACAAGAGTGATAACGCTATTCTAGAGCTTGAGTATGAAAATGCTAACCCTTTACAATGATATTAAACCCTCTATTTATACTAATGAGCGGTATTGGGCGATCCATGTTGATTAGTTGTTAATCCACCGACTTGGGTACACATGTTTCTACTTGTTAATGTCGTAATCTGGCATTTAATGTATTCTGGCCACTTGCACGTTGTCCGTTGTCCGAACGGGATAATGGACCATATGGAAAATGTCATTAAGTATGAAGTATGACCCGAACTCCGTTCGGCATATCTATTTCTAGGCCAACCTTTATTTTGGCCCGAATCTCGTTCGGTGTGAATATCTCACTGGGCCTACTTACCACGGGGTTGTGGGCTCGTTGTTTAGGCTGGATATTCTGGGCCTTCAATCCAGGTGTTGGGCCTTTAGCCCAATACCCCAACAAGTTACATACACAATACATCATCTTCCTCGTTCTGCAGTAGGTAGTGGAAACGCCAACGACGACGATGCCTCCTTCCTCCCCTTTATCGGCAAGCAGCGGTCTGTCTACGAGGCTTTTCTTTATCCGGCGTGGCAGCAGTCGGCGGAAGCAGTGAGGTTCGATCAACTCAGTTCCATCGCCAAATCTGACGGCTTCTCCTACTTCGGCATCGCAATTTCAGTACTCCGGTGTTCTTCTCTTCTCCAGAAACTACGGTGTGAAGACGGCCAAGCACTATCGTCCTGAAATCTCCACCGGCGTGGAAACTAGTCCGGCAGCGACGGCCCCCTTATGGCACTCCGGAAGCTCCCTTTGTCCCCGGCGCACGTGCTTCTCTTCCAGCGGCACACTAAATAGTAGTAGGTTGCTGATAGGCGGAGACGTTATGCAGTAGCTGTCAAGTCCGATGGTAAAAACTCTGGCGTCTCCTCTTTCTCCGGCCGTCCGACTTAAACCAGTCTTATGGCTTTGCCGCAGCCTCATTTTGTTTCGCATGTGCAGATCGCATGTCACATATATATAACCTTCGGATGCTTCTAGGCCCTAGGGTTACGTACATTAATTTCCTTTTTTTTGCTCTCACGGTTACTAAAGCTAAGCTTGTATTTATATTTTAATGTTATAAACGTATGGAGTATATCAACTTTTATTTAGTGAATATACAATGGTACTCATATTTTTAACCAACATCGGGTCCTTGAATTTTGTAAGAATTTATTATTATTATTTTTTAAAATGTCACTTTTATCACACTTCTTATTTCCACTTATTTATTACATAGCATTCTTTTATCTATTTTATTTATTTAAAATTTTGGAGTGTCACATTCTACTCCCTTAAAAAAGGGCTTTGTCCTCGAAGCACTTTAACTTACTGGATCCATCAGCCAATTGTAGTGTTACCAAACGGATTCATTGTATTTGCTAGCACTACAGACAATATTTTTACCAAATATCTCTAGCTTGTACAAACAGATGAAAGAGTGAAAGATGTTTTCATACATTCTCGAAGAAACTCAAGGATGCCTACTTTATTTGCAAGCATTACAGGAGAAAAAAAGGAATTGAGCTCATTTTATATTTGCAAGCATTACAGGAGAAAAAAAGGAATTGAGCTCATTTTATACATGACTAAAAGTGTTATTACCAGATCCCCTTGCATTAATGTACTCGGTAGTCGGTACTCTTTTTGCAGATGTTCTGCTACTAAGGAATTTCTTGGTGGATGAATCGTTTGTGATGAATTTGCTTTGTAAGGAACCCCTTTTTATACGCACACCAACAGCCAACAGGTGATCCCATCAGAATGAAGCAGTCGCGTAGTAGATTGTGAAGGCATTAATTTCAGTTGCCGGCTTGCCACCCAATAGTAGTATAAAGAATTCTAGTTTTTGTAATTAAATGTATTTCAATTGGAAATGTTATCTAGGCATTGTTTAGTGAGCCAAATTATTTAAAGTGTTATTTGAAGAGTCCGTAAATCACAATTTAGGGAAGATAGACGACCAAGCTAACACAATTAATGCCAACATATTTAATGTATCTAATTTAATAAGAGTAATCTAGAAGATTCCACTTATATTTTATTAATGTTGCAATTCATTTGCAGCATCATCGGGAAGTTGGAGCATAAAAACTCGAACAGCCTCCTCTCCTTATTATTTAATTTTGCATAGGGAAGTTAGAAATCATGTCAGCATTATTAATCCACAGAATTAATAGGAATAATCTAGAAGCCATTATAACAATAACTATCAAACGTGTACTTCAATTCTCGCTCAAAACTCTTGCTGCACAATAATATTGTTATTGTTATATACTACGATTGTTAAAACTTTTAGCGGATGTTTCTGAATGAAACCTATGACGGCAAACCCCTTGCACACCACGGCAGCCCAGCCGCCCACCGGCGATAACGTCTAGTCTGGAAGATCCTTTGCGGAAGTAGTCTCTAATCGCGCATCTGTTCCATTGACAACCTCTCGTTCTCGCTTTAGAGGTCTACCAGCGATCACTTTCTCTGAAGAAGACATTCTCGCACTTGCCCAACGACACAAGTTGTCCTTGATTGGTTATTGAATTTAAGGGATCTTTTCAATTAGGTCTTCTTGAAAAGAAGCATATCTTGATCCGTTTTGATAAGGAAGAGGATTATTTGAGGTGTTGGAATCGACAAGTTTGGGATATCTATGGCTATTCTATGAGAGTCACAAAGTGGACTCCAGATTTCCGTCCTAATGTGGAATCCCCTGTGGTTCCCGTTTGGTCGTTTGGATCTCCTCTGAAGGCCTACCAATTCACCTACACGATAAAAGCACCCTTTTTGAGATTTCCAGGTTAATTGGCAACCCTATTAAGTTGGATAATCCTACAGCTACTCTTTCACGACCATCTATGGCGCGTATTTGCGTTGAACTTGATTTGACTAAAGATATGCCATCTAAAATTTGGATTAATTCTGGAAACAATGGATTCTCACAGGCTGTTTCCTATGAAAACCGACCTGCTTACTGCAGACATTGTTTACATTTAGGTCATCTTGACTCCAAATGCCCTAAGCGTGGTTTTGAGCCTGCTAATATACCCCCTCGGACATCTGATCCCCATACAGATCACAAAAATGAACTGCCCAAAGTTAGTCAGCCACAAAAGGAGATGTAGGTGGCTAAGACTAATTCTGTTGCAGGGCCTAGCAATTTGCCAATTTCACACCAGTTCACAGATCAAGAAAAAGGGAAAGCTACTCCACATTCACCACAACAACAAACTTTTCCTACTTCCATAACAGATGCTAACACAGACTCAGAGGTGGAGGAGATTGAAATGGAACCCCCTCCTAAACAACAAAAAACCTCAGGTTTAAGTGTGCCTATAGCCAATCCTGATCTCCACTTGAAGGCACCAGCTGAACCTCCAAATCAGGCTCCTCAGAAGCACCACTCTTCAGAACCTTCTCAGAAACTGCACAGCCTGCTAACAAAGAACATCTCAGGACTCTCAATCAATGACAAAGTTATGGCCATCAAGGATGACTTTCATTTACACTACCTGCAAAAAGTTTCTGATCTGGATACAGATATTGCTGGTACAAACTACTATTCAGACAGGGAAGACAGAGCTAATCTGCAGCCATTAGCACACTGGGAGGTGGATTGGCCTCCAATTGCCTCTAAAGTGGACCTCATGAAGGAAAGATTGGAAAATTTGGAAAAAGCTGAAGTTTCAAACTCATCCAAAGAAATTAATACCTGTCAGAATCAGGATGATGGTTTCACAATGGTGACTTCCAGGAAGAAAAGGAAGAATGATAAGGATGATAATTCGCCTAGAGTTACCTGAAATGCTGCAAAAAAGAGGGATAAAGCTGATATGTCAGTGATGAAAAGTAATGTCTGCCAACAGACTTCTTTAGCTTTTCCACCTTCTTTTAAATGAATTTTTTGACCTGGAATGTTAGAGGGGTAGAACCTGCTAGTGCTAGACTCATCTCACTGATTAAGCAATGGCAGATTCAGGTTCTTATTATTATTGAGCCTATTGTAGACTGTTCTAAAGCAGACTACTATAGGCATAAATTTGGTTTTCTGGAGATAGCTTGCTCTAATATCAATAAAATATGGATTTTCTGGAATCCAAATGATATCCACATTTCAGACTTTATTTGGCATCAACATTTTTTCATATGAAAATAAATAAAGGGGCTTTACTGGTTGGCTCACAGCTGTCTATGGAAAGCACAATTATGTTACTAGAAGGGTTCTGTGGGATTCTCTTATTGGTTTATCTCAAACTATTCAAGATCCCTGGTTAGTTGGAGGTGATTTTAATGCTATTACTACTCATATGGAGCATAAAGGTAGATCTTGTTAAAACTAGGGAGTTGGGAAGCTGTTTTAGAAAATCTGGCGGATTTCTCAGAGGATCGTGTGATCACTTTCCGAATCTAATATTTCGACCCTATGCCTGGGTTACACGAAATTTAGATTATGGGGATAATCACTCTGAGAGACAGTCTAAAACTGAGGCACCAATATATAGACCACGAACTAGCAGTTTTAGTAGAACTCGAATTCTTCTGATTACCAAAGAGATAAGGCCAATCAGTTAGAGTTTTACTCTAACAGAAAGTCATTCTATTAAATAAATGCTGCCCCTTGGACCCCGTAAGGGGGCGCAGCCCCCTTGACCCCCGCCATTTAATCGAACCAAGTTTAAATTTAATTTCGTACAAGTGTGCGCTCCGCACCTCCTAACTTGTCTAAAATTAAACTTGAACTCCATTGGTTATCTGTAAATTCCATTACACTAAAATGAACCTGGTGATACTAAAATCACCAACAATCCTCCCCCATTTTAGTGTAACCATGAATCTACATAAACAAGAATAAGAGACAACCAAACTTATGCATACATGAAAATATCGAAACGATTGAATTTTCATATTAGTACATTACACATTCCAAATACTCGAGAATCAGGGTGTTCTAAGAATTGAACCCTTCAACCCATTTGAATACATGAAGATAACATGCACATAAGTTCAAATAAACAACTAGTTCAAAACTTTGACACTATTATTAAGCCGGGTGTCCCAATCCATTCATAATCGTATAAAAGTCAAGTCCTAACTTTTCGAAGTGCGGCTACACTTCACGATCATATAGGTAATTCCTTTAATCATGTACCTGCTTACATTTTAACAAAGGAATTATTAAGAATATATATTCAACCCTTTTACTACAGGTCCGAACACACTAACCTGGGATGACAAAATGCATGTGTTCCATTCCTTAAGTATGAGCTTTCCTCATTGAATTCAACCTCTAATATTATATTAGAGGGGAATTCGGTGTCTCATCATTATGGAATTAAATGGACTTTAAACCCATCCCAATCGCAGACTTGTGCACTAAGTCCCTGGCCAGACCTTTAGTTAAATGATCCGCCAAATTCTGTTGTGATTTCACATACTCAACAGAAATTACACCCTTCATGATTAAGTCCCTAATCATACTGTGTCTAACACCCAAGTGTCTAGACTTCCCATTATACACTTGGCTATAGGCCTTAGCCAACGTAACGTGGCAGCACTATCACAACGAATAGAAATGGGTGCAATTGGCTTTGTCCATAATGGAATCTCAAAAACCAAATCCCTTAGCCATTCTGCCTCTTTACCGGCAGCAGCTAAAGCAACAAATTCAGACTCCATTGTTGAATTTGTAATGCAAGTTTGCTTCTTAGAGGCCCAAGAAATGGCACCTCCCCCAAGCAAGAATACCCAACCACTTGTAGAAGAATGATCTTCTAGGTGATTTATCCAGCTTGCATCAGTATATCCTTCTAGAACCGAGGGATATCCAAGATAACATATTCCATAATCCATGGTTCCTTTTAAGTATTTGAATACTCTCTGAATTGCTTGCCAATGTTGAGTACTAGGATTGCTAGTATACCGACTCAACCTCCCAACCGCGTAGACGATATCCGGACGAGTGCTTGTCATGGCATACATCAAGCATCCTACAGCTTGAGAGTATTCTAATTGTGATATTGCCTTGCCTTTGTTTAGCATTAATTTGACACTAGGGTCCATGGGAGTACTCACGGGAGAACATTCACTATAATTAAATTTCTTGAGAATTTTCTCAACATAGTGTGCTTGCGTCATAGCAATTCCTTTGTTCAACCGCTTAATCCTAATACCAAGGATTACATCAGCCTCCCCCATATCTTTCATGGAAAACCTTGATGACAATAAACTTTTCGTTTCATCAACTTGAAGTTGATCAGTGCCAAAAATCAGCATGTCATCAACATATAGGCAAATTATCACACCACACCCGGTTGAATCAAACCGACTGTAAACACATTTATCAGATTGGTTTAGCTTAAAACCACTTGATAAAATAACTTCATCAAACTTTTGATGCCATTGTTTTGGTGCTTGTTTCAGACCATACAAAGATTTGACAAGCTTACACACTTTATGCTCATTACCGGGCATAACAAAACCTTCTGGTTGGTTCATGTAAATTTCCTCATCAAGCTCTCCATTTAAGAAGGCTGTTTTGACATCCATTTGATGGACAACCAGATTGTGGATGGCTGCCAAAGCAACCAACAATCTAATGGTAGATATCCGGGCCACTGGTGCATATGTGTCAAAATAATCAATACCTGGTTTTTGTTTAAACCCTTGTATTACCAAACGTGCTTTGAACTTATCTATAGTTCCATCTACCTTCATCTTCTTTTTGAAGATCCATTTGCAACCCAAAGGTTTAGAACCTGGTGGCAAATCACATAGCACCCATGTATTGTTTTCTAAAATTGATGATAATTCATCATCAATTGCCTCTTTCCAAAAAGTCACATCTCGGGATTCCATGGCCTCTTTAAAGGTCTTTGGATCTCCTTCAATACTGTAACAATACGAGTATTGAAATCCAACCTCATCCCTTGAACCTTCCACCAAATACAGCTGGAAATCGGAGCCAAAATTTTTAGCAATTCGAGCCCGTTTGCTCCTCCTGACCTCTTGGGGTTCCGGATCTGATATACCTTCTAAAGTTTCTGAAATTTGTCCTTCATTACTGTTAGAAATCAGATCCTTAGGCCTTGGGATTGATGAAAAACGCATTTCATCAAAAATCGCATCTCGCGACTCAAGCACGGTATGTACAGAAACCGAATTATTAGGATCTATAACATAGAACCAATATGCCTTGGAATTTTCAGCATATCCTATGAAAATGCAGTCAATTCCCCTTTCTCCCAAAGTATTTATTTTGGGATTGGTTAGTTTGACAACTGCCCGACAACCCCAAATTCTGAGGTAACTCAAATTTGGAGACTTTTTGAACCATAATTCATATGGGGTTTTCTTGTTCCTTTTATTTGGAACCCTATTCAAGACATAACATGCAGTAAGCATTGCCTCCCCCCAAAAACCCTTACTCAAGCCTGAGTAAGACAACATCGAGTTGACCATTTCTTTTAAAACTCGATTTTTCCTTTCGGCAACACCATTCTGTTGTGGTGTATATGGTGTCGTGGTCTCATGGATGATACCAACTGATTGGAAATATTGGGTATCCATATATTCCCCTCCCCGATCAGTTCTAAGACATTTAACCGGATTGCTTAATTGCAATTCCACCTCGATTTTGTATATTTTGAATTTTTGTAAGGCTTCATCCTTAGAATGCAACAAATACACATAGCAAAACCGAGTTGAATCGTCAATAAAAGTTACGACATAATTTTTGTTGCCAAGTGAGGGAGTTGAATGAAAATCACAAAGATCACTATGAATCAATTCCAAAATTCCAGAATTTCGATTAATATTTTGAAAAGGTTGTCTTGTGATTTTGGTCAACATGCAAGTTTTACATTTTTCTGTATTAATATCAAAGGCAGGAATTGATCCATCTTTTGACATTTCGTGCATTCTTCTAAAATTAACGTGACCTAAACGAGCATGCCATAGCATGGCATTATCAATTGAAGAAGTAAATGATGCAGATGATACAAACACAGAATTTCCAACAGAAGATAAAGTATCAACCAAATTCAAGCAAAACATACGATTAGTAAAATAACCAAAACCAACAAACGTGCCAAATCGAGATAAAATAAATTTATCCGATTCAAAGACTTGCTTAAAGCCATCAGAATTTAAACAACCACCACTAACAAGGTTCTTACTAAGCCTAGGAACAAATAAAACATCAGACAACTTTATTGTTTTTCCCGAAGTAAACGTAAGACTAACAACTCCAAAGCCACAAATTGGTTGACTCGACTTATCACCCATCATCACCGTGGAACCATCATCAACTGGTGTCAATTTCTCGAACCATCGACGATCTTTACACATATGACTTGTGGCACCCGAGTCAACCCACCATGTACGGTCATCATCCTGTACATAAAAAGAACCAGGAATTAGTGAACAATAATTCTGAGTAGAATTATAAAGAGGGTTAGAAAGATTCTGACCTCCTCTAGATGCAGTAGAGTCCTTAGGCCCACTGTTTCCACCACCACTGTTTCCTCCACCACTATTTGCAGCATTGTTCTTATTGAGATTCACCCGACAATCACGCTTAACATGACCCGTCTTTTGACATCTCCAACAAACCAGATCCTTAGGATTCTTATTTGGTTTGTCTCGGCTATCATTCTTGCGTTTGATGCATTTTCCCTTGTGATTTTGATTGTTTTTGTTTACTTCAACCATGTGGACAGTAGGCTGTCCAACATCAGGCTTTGCCTTATTTTTGTCACCTTCTTGAATGCGGAGTGATTCCTCAATCTGTATGTGACTACCGAGTTGTAACAGAGACAACTCTTCATTCCCATGTTTCAGATCACGCTTGTAATCCTTCCATGTTGGTGGTAATTTTTCAATTATCATCGCTACTGCGACGCACTCATCCATCTTCATATTATGTTGAGTGAGTTGGCCCAGAATGCGAAGAATTTCATTGTATTGTTCCATAACAGGCCTTGAGTCCATCATCTTATAGTGATAAAAATCACTAACAAGGAACTTCTTACTAGAAGCATCCTCAGCTATATACTTGGACTCAGGTGAATTCCACAATTCCTTCGCACTCTCCACGTTTTGGTAAATATCAAATAAAGTATCAGACATACCGTTTAGAATATGGCCCCTGCAGATGTAGTCATCGTTTTCCCACTTGGAACGACGCCTTGACTGCTCAATAGTTTCATCTTCGTGATATTCTGGCATAGGCGTACTCAGAACGTAAACCACCTTCAGTGTGGTCGACAGAAAGTGCATCTTCTTTTGCCAGCGACGGAAATCAACTCCTTGGAATTTCTCCAACTTGTCGAATTTGGAAGTCATCTCTTTTACAGATTCAACCATGATTTTCCGAAACAAGAAAAAATATTAGATTCGATTGTTAAAACTGGGGAGTTGGGAAGCTGTTTTAGAAAATCTGGCGGATTTCTCAGAGTATCGTGTGATCACTTTCCGAATCTAATATTTCGACCCTATGCCTGGGTTACACGAAATTTAGATTATGGGGATAATCACTCTGAGAGACAGTCTAAAACTGAGGCACCAATATATAGACCACGAACTAGCAGTTTTAGTAGAACTCGAATTCTTCTGATTACCAAAGAGATAAGGCCAATCAGTTAGAGTTTTACTCTAACAGAAAGTCATTCTATTAAATAAATGCTGCCCCTTGGACCCCGTCAGGGGCGCTGCCCCTTGGACCCCGCAAGGGGGCGCAGCCCCCTTGACCCTCGCCATTTAATCGAACCAAGTTTAAATTTAATTTCGTACAAGTGTGCGCTCCGCACCTCCTAACTTGTCTAAAATTAAACTTGAACTCCATTGGTAATCTGTAAATTCCATTACACTAAAATGAACCTGGTGATACTAAAATCACCAACAGATCTATTCCTGACTTAAGAAGTATTACTGATTTTTCTGATTGTGTTGCTTCATGTGATCTTATTGACCCCCCATATTCTGGACCTCATTTCACATGGGTCGGGGCCAGGGCTAATGGTTGGGTCTGGAGAAGGTTGGACAGATATTTGCTCAATTCTAAGTGGAATGATTATTTTCCTAAGATTCAAATCACTGTTTTGGAAAAAACACCCTCTGACCACTGCCCCATCTTGATTCAGTGCTCTACAGAACTTGTATGTGGTCCTAAATCTTTTAAATTCCAAAACATGTGGTTATCCCATAATAATTTCATTGATACTGTGAAAAAGAGCTGGAATGCTAGCCCAGCAATTGGTGGTATGAGGGGTTTTGTTCAAAAACTTAAATGCCTCTAACGTGACCTCAGATCTTGAAACAAGGACACCTTTGGAAATATTTTGGAACATATCGCAGATTGTGAAAAGAGAGTCACTCAGGCTGAGCAGTCCTTTATGGAGGATCCAAATGAAGAAAATAGACAAAATTGGTACCATCTTAAAGCCCTTTTAACCACAAAACTGAAGCTTGAAAGAAAATTCTGGAAACAAAAAGCTCATTTAAACTGGCTGAAAGATGGGAATTCCAATTCTCATTTTTTCCATTCTTTTGTGAAAGTCAGACAGAGAAAACAATCTATTTCATCTATTACAAATTCTGAGGGTCAAAGTATTACTTCCCTGAATGAGATTGCTAAGGAGGTTGTCTCATTTTTTCTGATCTTTACTCTGTAGACCCACATGTGGCCTCTGATGACATCCTGGAGTTCATCCTAAGATTAGTCAGTGACACTGATAATTCAATGTTGATGCAGTTACCTAATGCAGAGGAAATAAAACAGGCTGTTTGGAATTTAAATCAAAATGGGGCCACTGGACCTGATGGCTTCAATGGAAAATTCTTTAAAAAGTGCTGGCAGATTGTGGGTGATGATATGGTCAAAGCTGTGCGAGCTTTCTTTTTGGGTATGCCTATCCCCCAGGAGTTTCTAACTGTCTAGTGGTGCTTATCCCCAAGTCTGAAAACCCCTCTACTTTTAGTGACTTTAGACCTATTTGCCTCTCCAATTTCATTAACAAGGTTTGTACTAAAGTCCTCACTCACAGATTAGCCATTATTCTCCCTAAGCTGATATCCCCTGAGCAGATTGGTTTTATGAAGAATAAAGACATGGCAGAACACATCCTTATTGCCCAAGAGATGATTCACTCATTGGATAAAAAAGTCAGAGGTTCTAATGTGGTGGTGAAACTTGATATGGCTAAGGCTTTTGACAGGCTGTCTTGGAACTTTCTTAGTGGGATTTTATATAAATTTGGCTTCTCTCAAGCCTTTATACAACTTGTGTTAAACAACCTTCGGTCCACTAATCTGTCTATACTAATCAATGGGGTTCCTTCAGGTTTCTTCAAGCCTAAAAGAGGTGTTAAGCAAGGTGATCCTCTATCACCCTACCTTTTTATCTTAGCCTCTGAAGCCTTTTCTAGAGGACTAAATTGGCATATGAATAGGGGTTTAATTAAGCCTTTTTGGATGGGTTCTGTAGGATACCCTATATCTCACCTTAGTTATGCAGATGATTTACTAATCTTTCCAAATGGGGATTCTAGATCTCTTATTAACCTCAGAAAGTTTATTGAGTCTTACCAGAAAGCATCAGGTCTGTTGAAAGAATTAAAGATAGAATAGTAATGAGAAGAATGATTTTTTTTTGTGTTTTTCATTGGAGGGTCAAGCCCATATATATATACATTACAAAGATAGAATATTCCTTTAAGATTCTATACAATAATAATATCCTAGAGTATATTCCTAAAATATTCTAAAGCATATTCTAAAGATAGAAGAATATTCTAAAACATATTCTAAAGAATATTCTATATTGTCTTTCACACTCCTCAAGTTGGAGCATAAATATTTATCATGCCCAACTTGTTACATAAGTAACCAACACGAATTCCATTTAGTACTTTAGTGAACAAATCTCCAAGTTTCTCTCCAGTCTTCACATATCCTGTAGAGATCAATCCGTGTTGTATCTTTTCTCGAACAAAGTGACAATCGATCTCAATATATTTTGTTCTCTCATGAAACACTGGATTGTTGGCAATGTGTATAGCAGCTTGGTTATCACACCAGAGTTTAGCAGGCATTGGTGTCTTCAATCCTATTTCACTCAATAAATGGTTTATCCAGATTATCTCACATGCCGATTGTGCCATAGCCTGATATTCCTATTCAGCACTCGAACGAGAAACCACATTCTGCTTCTTACTTTTCCAAGAGACGAGATTACCACCAACAAAGACGCAATAGCCAGATGTGGATCTTCTATCATCTTTAGATCCAGCCCAATCAGCATCTGCAAAGCATTCTAGTCTCATGTGATTATGATTCTGATAAACAATACCTCGTCCCGGTGTCCCCTTCAAGTAGCATAATATATGCTCTACAGCATTCCAATGATCAACTGTCGGAGATGACATGTATTGACTTACTACACTCACTGAGTATGCAATATATGGACGGGTAACTGCGAGATAATTAAGTTTTCCAACCAACCGTCTATATCTTTCCGGATCTTCGAATGGCATACCTTCATGAGTGAGTTGTACATTGGGAATCATGGGAGTACCGCTTGGTTTTGCCCCCAATTTCCCTGTTTCAGTTAGTAAGTCAAGCACATATTTACGTTGAGATAGAAATATGCCTTTCTTACTCCGTGTAACCTCAATTCCCAAGAAGTATTTCAATGAGCACAAATCTTTCGTCTGGAATTGACTATGAAGAAAATTCTTTAGGGCCAAAATACTTGCATTATCACTCCATGTAATCACAATGTCATCGACATACACCACAAGCAATGTAATACCTGTTTTCGTTCGTCTGTAAAATACAGAGTGATCTGATTTGCCTTTTATCATCCCAAATCGTTCAATTGATTGGCTGAATTTCCCGAACCATGCACGGGGACTTTGTTTCAAACCATAAAGAGACTTGCGAAGTTGACAAACTTTCCCATACTCCCCCTGAGCAACAAACCCCGGAGGTTGCTCAATATAAACTTCCTCCTGAAGATCACCATGCAAGAATTCATTCTTAATGTTCAATTGATGTAAGTGCCAACCATGAGTTGCTGCGAGAGAAATAAGTAATTTGACATGATGGATAGTCTACCCGGGGGTATATATCCGAAGGGTTATTACGGGGAATAACTTAGAGAGAAGTCAGAGCAAACAAGTAAGAGAGAGAGAGTGTATTATAAATGTGGAGCGTTTTCAGCGTGGTTACAAATGGGGAAATGGGGAGCTATTTATAGTAGCAATAAATGCCGGGCAGGGACACGTGTCAAGCGCTCATTGGCCGAGGGGTCACCTCAACTGGTTGGCGCTGGCAGCCGCATGTGGCCGCATTTAATGCGGCTGTTGGACGGGACGTCTGTGCGGGGTACGGTGATCTGTACGCATGTGAGGCGGATATCTTGTCGAGTGAGATGCCTTCGGCTATAGAGCAGTAACTGAGGGCTCTCCCACCCGATGGCACCCTGGTGCCGAGGGCTCACAATGCCGAGGGCTACTGTTTTCGCCGTTTTCTCCCAGTTTCCTAATTTGCTTGAGAAACCCGCTCTGTGATAATTTGGAGCCTTCGGTCAGGGGGCCGAAGGCACCCCTGTGCGTTGTGCGGGCTGCTCGGTACTCTGGGCGCTGTGATTTGGGCCTGTTGGGCCTTTTGGGCCTGTTGGGCCTTCGCTGGAGTAGTAGGAGTCTGTGGGCCGGGGGTTCCCGGGCCATATACTCCATCAGGAGTCCCTCACTCCTTTTGTCGAAAGGTACTTGAGGGAAAAGAAGTAACTTGCGCTTGCCCTTTGATGTTGTCCCGTCGTGATTCCTGAAGTTTGGTGAGGATTTGTTGCTTTTAGGTCCATGCCGAAGGCAGTCCCTCAGTTACCCACATGTCGGGACTTGAGGGGTTGCTTTGTTGTTTGTTGGATTTTCACAGATTTTGTAATTTAATGATTTTCCCGAAGGGGCCCTCCAGTCCCCCACTCCTTGAGGCACTTGTAAAGTGGTGAAAAGGAGTAGAGTAGTTGCGTTGCTGTTGTGGGCCGAAGGCTGACGCTTTTCGTTTCATTTTGGGGGGATGCCTCGTTAAAAACCTCATTAGGAAAAACCCTTAGGGAAAAAATCCTAATGAGGGAAAAAGAGTGCACCGAATTCCCCCAATGATGAATCGAAAATGTCAAACCTTGGTAAAAAAAATGGAGAATGGCGGGAATGCCGAAGGCTTGCTGTTGATTAGCCCAAGGCTTGCTGTTGATATCCTGGTGACGCCGAAGGGGAGTCCCTCAATCCAGGGATCGAGGGCCTGCCAGATGAGGGCAGCAGTGAGGCTGTTACCGGGGGGTCCACCGTTTGTTGATGAGGTGGTGATGAAGGTACCCGAGGGCCATGGGCCATCCGTCAATGAGGCACTCCCCCGGGGGCTACCCGGTTTTGCAGTGCTGAGGGGAAAACCCCGAGGGGTGCCCTGATATGCAGCCCTAGGGATCTGAAGGAGTGATCCCGAAGGCGTGTGTAATGTGCTGTGTGGGGCACAACCCGGGGGCACTTCTGGGTGAGTGCACCCGGAGGCTATCCTTGATGAAGTGGAGTGAAGTAGAAAGCCCGGGGGCTTCCAAAATATAGCCGTTGGAAATATAGCCGTTGGAATATGTAACGACGGGATATAGCCGTTGGGGGGGGGCACGTGGCGTGCGATGATGAAGACTTAGCCCTCGCCTGGCAGACAACGGAGGATGAGGCACAGAATGAGAGCTCGAAGGTTACGATTGCTGTTCTCCCCCCTCGGGGTTCCAGGGAGGCCAGTAGCTCGAGGCCGTTGGATCCGATACCTCTTAGGGCGGTTTCCGGTGTGAAGAAGAGGAAGGCCGCTACCAAGAAGAAGGAGAGGGCCGTCGATCAAGGAAAGCCCGTGGACATGCCCGAGGGGTATAGTTGGCTGAACACTGAGGCCCTCGAGATCAGGTCGAAGGCTGACAGGGCAGATCTGTACGTGACTCAGCTGCACGTGGGGCCCTCGGCCGAAGTGGTGGAGCCAGGTCTCGACGACGTGTTGTCCAGGGCGCCCGAGGGGTGTATCGCTATTCACGTCCTTTCGGTTTCCATGGGACTTAGGTTCCCTCTGCACCCATTCCTCCGGGAATATTTGCGGTTTGTTGGCTTGGTCCCCTGCCAACTCACGCCCAACAGCCACTCCTACATTGCGGGGTTCCTCCAGCTCTGCAAGTCCCGAGGGGTGAAGCCCAGCCTGGATCTATTCTTCCAGAGTTTTAATCTGTGCCGGGGGGGCACGAAAACGGCGAGGGGTACGCCAACCTGCAGCAGATTGCCCGCTTCAAATTATTCTCCGATGCTCCTTCTTCCAACAAAGGATGGAGGGAACGTTGGTGCTACGTGAAGTTGGATGAGAGCCCATTCCCGAGGGAGCTACGTGACCGATTCCGAAGGCACGAAAAGATCAGGAGTGCCGCTCTCGAGAAAGACGGCCTAAAGTTGGCCAAGTTCCCGGAGGGGAAAAACAAGAACGTGGCGATCAAAGACTGCACCCTCGAGGAGGATTTATACACCCTCGGGTTCCGGAGGTACCGCTTCATAGGGGAGACCGATGAAAAGTACCCTCCCTTCAACAAGGCCTTCGGAGGGGCCGGAGGTAGGAGCCGAGGGCTTTAGAATTTTGTACTTAGTTTTTTTTTCGCTTGGATGTTATCGTCCCTTCGCTTAGACCCGTCGGACTAACCCTTTGTCTCCTTTGTGCAGATATCCCCGTCTCTATGGTGAATGTAAAGGGCCTTGCCCGTTTGAAGAAACAGGACCCGAAGGGGTCGGGACAGGGCGTCCAGAAGCCCGCTACTGCCCTCTTTAAGAAAGCCGAGGGCGATGCCGCTGCCGGTAAGAGGAAGGCAGTGACCAAGGGGTCCCCCCGGCTACCAAGAAGCCGAAGAAGGGGGATGTCGCCGAGAAGGAGCCCCCGGTCATTATTGCTGATGAGTACCCCGCCTCCGGGGTGCAGGTGGAGAAGCTGCCGGGTGGAACGCCGGCGGGGGCAGAGGAGTCGCTGCCTGAGATCCTCACAGTTGCGTTCCCGAGGGGTATGTCTTTGGCCAGCGGCGCCGTCGACCTGGGGGCCATCCTGAGGGGTATGACCCCTGAGACGGATAGGGCTGCCCTCGGGGCCTACAATGATGCGGCCCTCGAGGACCACATTCTCCGCTCCTCCCTCTCTGTAAGTGTTTACCTGGCTTTCTCCATCTTCTCCTTTGATTATTTTTGTGTGATTGCCTTTGACTGTTTTTGTTGTTGTTCTGCAGGCTTGCTTAGCCCTCGGCGAACAGGCTCGGAGGCTCCAAGAATGGCGCCTCCACAAAGCGGAGCAAGACGCCAGAATGAGGGAGTGCCTCCTCAAGAACCAGGAGGCGGTGAAGCTGGGGGCCCAGCTAGAAGAGGAGCTCCGGCAGATGAGCTTGAAACTGGAGGCTGCAGAGAAAGGCAAGGCTGATGCTGAGGCCGCTGCCAGGAGAGCTGCTAAAGAGGCCGAGGACTCCAAAGCGCTAGCCGTCGCCAAGGCTCAGGAGGAGGCCGTTGAGGCCTTTGTCGCCGAGGGTTGGAGAGCCGAGGGGCGCAAGATGTGGGTGTCCTCGGTCGTGGAGGCCTGCATTGAAGAATGGGCCGAGGGCCCTGGGTGGGAATGGATGGCCCGGAAGGGCAGAGAGTACTATGAAGCCGGCGAATTCTTCACCCAGGCCCTCATCTACCGGAGGATGGCCCGGCATTTGGGCATTGAGCAAAAGGACTTCTCCCCCTCGGCGTATGGCCTTCCCCCCTTGCAGCCTGATGTTCGTGAGCCGCTCCCGGAAGGTGTTCAGAGGCCCGACCTTGAGGACACGGTGTTGAAGAATGAGGCCGAGGACGACGCTGTCGAGACCGGAGCGGAGGCATCATCGAGGGCGGCTGTAGAGGGCGCCCCAGTGAACGATGCTGTCGTAGTTGTGGAATGATTTTGTACTTAGAAATCTTTGAACATATTTTGTAATGAACAACATTGTTCCTTCGGCTTCGGCCCGTTTGTAAATTCATACTTACTCTTGTTTTTGATGGAATGCATGCTGCCTCCGGGCTTTTCATATTCGAATACGCCTTATGTTTTGAATGTACGCTTTCTCCTTTGAATGTATGCCTTCGGTATTTTTGAATGTATGTCTAGGACTTAGAATACTATCTGATTGTAGCTAGCCCTTAGGAGCCTTCGGTAGTTAGGCACCCTCTGCTGGATATGCAACCGATGGTTCGGCAGCAATTAGGACTTGGAAAATTTTTCTAAGTGTAGCACACATTAGGGCCTTCGGGTGTTTGCAGTAATCCAAGTCCTAGGACTTAGAAAAATTTTTAAATGTAGATTTCCCCTTGAGGGCCTTCGGGATATGGCCTCCCTTCCTGATGTGTGAATGTTGGGCCGAGGGCCCAATGCGCAGGACTTAGAGATTTTTGCAAGTGTAGTACGCCATGTTGCCTTCGGCTACTGTGGAGCCCCACCTGTAATATTGAATAGGCCGGGGGCTAATTCTTTTAGGACTTAGAAGATTTTCTTGAGTGTTGATTCCTTGTGAACTGTAGCCCTCGATTGATAGGTAGCCTTCGGCAATTAGGTCCCTTGAGATGAGGGTGAAATATGTAGGACTTAGGAAATCTTCTAAGTGTAGAGTTTCCCTCGAGAGCCTTCGGGAGGTGGCATACCTCCATGATGTATGAGTAGCTGACCGGGGGGAAAGCATGTAGGACTTAGAAAATATTCTAAGTGTAAAGTTCCCTTGGGAGCCTTCGGGAGATGGCATCCCTCCTTGAGGTATGAGTAGTTGACCGGGGAAAAACATGTAGGACTTAGAAAATATTCTAAGTGTAAATTTCCCTTGGAAGCCTTCGGGAGATGGCATCCCTCCTTGACGTATGAGTAGTTGACCGGGGAAAAACATGTAGGACTTAGAAAATATTCTAAGTGTAAATTTCCCTTGGGAGCCTTCGGGAGATGGCATCCCTCCTTGATGTATGAGTAGTTGACCGGGGAAAAACATGTAGGACTTAGAAAATTTTCTAAGTATAAATCTTCCTTGGGTGCCTTCGGGTGATAGGTGCCCTCTGATTCCACATCACTTTGCGAGATGCCCGGGGGCTACTCATTCAGGGCGGAATACCCTCTCTTTTTTTAAGTGTTGTTGTATTGCATGGCCTTCGGCCACCATATTCCCTTGGCTGTAATATTGATTGGGCCGGGGGCTCCATCTTTAGGACTTAGAATTTTTTGTAGTGCTGCTTCCCTGTGTAGCCTTCGGGTGCCCGGGGGCTGCTCCTTCAGGACTTAGGATTTTTCTAAGCATAAATTGATGTTGAATCCTGTTGTTGTGAAGAAAGCCAATGAGGAGTGTGTGCCCTCGGCATACACTTTAAAAGTTGTAGAATTTGACCCTTGTCATGGGGAAAGGGCCCTCGGTATTCGTGCATAACAGATGCCTTCGGTGTTTGTTTGAAGTGCTGTTTAGTGGACCTTGGACAGTCCAGTCCCTTTGTATTGTTGAAGCCTTCGATGTTTTTGTGACCGGAGGTGACCAGGTAGTGGACTTTAGCCGTTTCCTGATGATATTTCTTTGAGTAGTATCCTTCGGGAAATAGGAGTCTTCAATTACCGGAGGTGTTCCCGTGGGGAGCCCTCGGCATGCTGTGATATTGTTGGAGTGTACTCTTCGATTTCTCGCTGAGTCTACTCCCCTTCACCCCCCCCCCCCCCCCTTTTTTTTTTGGTTGGTGGTAAAGGGAAGGCATCAAGAAACTTGGTTTCTTGGTAAGGTTGGGCCTATTAGGAGACCATCAGAATACACCAATGGCTCTCCTCCCTCGGGTTAACCTTCCGAGTTCCGAGGGGATCGAGGGACGTTTCCTGGGCACAAGATATGGTGGTCCGTAACCTGCCTCCCCTTGGGGGATGGCGCGGAAAGCGCCTCATTTTTGAAAGTCGTCCCCTCGGCGCTAGACATAGTCTGTGGCCTGCCACACCCTTGGGGTGGTGGCGCGGGGAGCGTTTCGGTTTGGAAGTTGAATCCTGGGCATTTCACGTGCCTGTCATACCCTTGGGGTGATGACGCGGATAGCGTTCCGTTTTTGAAAGTCGAATCCTGGGCATTTCTCATGCCTGTCATACCCTGGGGGTAGTGACGCGGAAAGCGTTTCAAGGAAGGGTTTTCATTTGCACACTAGTTGCAAATGGCCGGGGGCACTACGTGCCGCCGGCACCGATGGTGGCGCCTTCGGTATATGCGTCCTCGTGGGGTACGGCTTTTAGAAACAACACTTGGTGTTAGTTTCGATGTGTAGCCCCCGGTACTTGGTACCGAGGGGTCTTCCGTAGGAACACTTGGTGTTCTCCTTTGTTGCAGTTGATGGAGGTGTCTACCCTCGGTACTTGGTACCGAAGGGCCTTCAAATGAAACACTTGGTGTTTCCCAATAGATGTTTGGAAGTTGTTAGGAGAGCATATCCCTGGCACTGGGTGCCGAGGGGTCTTCTTTGAAACACTTGGTGTTTTTTCTTCGTTTCGATGTTTGATGATGGAGGTGTACCCTCGGCACCGGGTGCCGGAGGGTCTTCTTTGAAACACTTGGTGTTTTTCCTTCGTTTCGATGTTTGATGATGGAGGTGCACCCTCGGCACCGGGTGCCGGAGGGTCTTCTTTGAAACACTTGGTGTTTTTTCTTCGTTTCGATATTTGATGAGGGAGGTGTACCCTCGGCACTGGGTGCCGGAGGGTCTTCTGTAGGAACACTTGGTGTTCTAATCTTTTCTTTTTTGATGTTGAAGGTGGGGAAGTACCCTCGGCACTGGGTGCCGAGGGGTCTTGACTGAAAACACGTGGTGTTTCTACTGTTTGTTGTAGGTGTTGATGGTGTCCGCCCTCGGCACTGGGTACCGGAGGGGGTTCTTCTTGTGGTGAGGCCTGGGGCCTGTAGTCAGTATGAGGGCTTGATGTCTTGAGTGTATCTTCATTCTTCGAAATTGGAGGCCTTGGGCCATTGGATAGTACATTTACTAGTTATGAGGGCTTGGCCGCTCTTACATTATTGATAAAATTTAACTAAATGGTGTACATTCCAGTGCCTAGGGACCTCTTTCCCGTTGGGGCGTTTGAGTTTGTAAGTCCCGGGTTTGATGACGGCTGCTATGATGTAGGGGCCTTCGAATTTTGGTGCCATTTTTCCTCCCTCGGTTGGTTGGCTGGCTTCCCTCCTCCGGAGGACATAGTCCCCCACTTGAAATTCCCGGGTTCGAACTTCGGCGTCGATGTAGCTTTTAACTTGCCTTCGGTAGTTTTCTGCCCGGATGAAGGCCTGCTCCCGGCGTTCTGAAATGAGGTGCAGGTCGAGGGCCATGTTGCTGTCGTTGACCTCGGGGTCATATTGGATCACCCTTCGAGTAGGAAGGGTGACTTCCGTAGGAGCTTTGGCTTCAAAACCGTAGCAGAGGGAGAAGGGTGTTTCACCTGTAGCGCACCGAGGGGTAGTGCGGTAGGCCCAGAGGATGTTGTGAAGTTCTTCCACCCAGCCACCACCCTCGACCTCCAGCTTCTTTTTGAGGCCCTCGAGCAAGGTCCGGTTGGCGTTCTCTACCTGCCCGTTGCCTTGAGGGTAGGCAACGGAGGAGAAGGTGTGTTTGATGCCCCATGCCTCCAGAAGGGCACAGAAGGGGGCTGCCTCAAATTGTGTTCCATTGTCGGAGATGATCTGTTGGGGGACGCCAAACCTTGTGAGGATGTTTTTGAGGACGAAGTGACGGCACTTCGCCTCTGTGATGCTGGCGAGGGGTTCAGCCTCCACCCACTTGGTAAAATAGTCGACGGCCACAATGATGTATCTGTTGTTGGAGGTACCCCTCGGCAGAGGGCCCACAAGGTCTATCCCCCATCGAGAAAATGGGACAGATGTGCTGATGGGGGCATAGTTGACCGCTGGCCTGCCGGGGGCTTTCTGGAAATGTTGACATGCGGTGCACCTCCGGGCAAGGTCAGCACAATCCCTGGCCATGGTTGGCCAGAAGTAGCCCTGGAGAATGAGCCTTCGGGACATGGAGAAGGGTCCCTGGTGAGCTGAGCAAGTGCCACTGTGCACTTCCTCCATTGCGACCTCGGCTTCATCTGGATGAAGGCACCGAAGTAGCGTGCCATTGTAAGATCGTTTGTAGAGCCTTCCATCTTCGATGGTGTAGCTGGGAGCCCTCAGCTTTGCCAGTTTAGCGCGGGCCTCATTCTCGGGTAGCTGCCCTGTGGAGATGAAGGCGGTGATATCTGAAATCCAATCCTCCTGACGTCGTTGTATGTTCATCACGGGGCTTGAATGGATGCTTGAGAGGCTGAGTTCCTCGATTTTGGCAATCTTGGAGATGTGCTCGGGGGAGTCTGCCGAGAGTTTAGATAATATGTCGGCCTCGGAGTTCTGAGCCCTCGGTATTTGAGTGAGAGAGTGTGCCTCAAATACCTTAAGCAACTCCTTGGCCGCTTCCTTGTACTGTTTCATTCTTCCTTCCTTGGCCTCATATTCTTCGGAGATTTGGCCAACGACCAACTTGGAGTCGCATTTGATGTGGATCTGCCGAGCCCTCATGTTGGCAGCCAGCCGAAGGCCACATAGGAGGGCCTCATACTCGGCTTCATTGTTGGAGACCTTGAAGGAGAAGCGGATTGCATAGTAGGCCCTGAAGCCCTCGGGAGTAATGAGGACTACCCCTCCCCCGCATGCTTTGGTCGCGGAGGAGCCATCAGTGTAGAGGGTCCACCAGTCGTCCGAGGTAGCCGAGGGCTCCCCGTCCGTGGCTGCCCTTGCGGTACATTCCGTCACAAAGTCCGCCAGGGCTTGGCCCTTGATGGCAGGCCTTGGACGGATGTCAATGTTGTATTGGCTCAAGAAGATAGCCCATTTCACCATGCGGGAGGAGCTGGTGGGGCTCCTCATGAGGGCGCCGAGGGGTTGATGGGTGAGGACCTGAACCGGGTGGGCCTGAAAGTAGTGGCCCAACTTCTTGACAGTCCAAACGATGGCTAACACCGTTTTTTCCACAGGGGAGTACCTGAGCTCGGCCTCCCTTAGGGTCTTGCTAACGTAGAAGATGGCATGCTGGATGCCGTCTTCCTCCCGGATAAGCACAGAGCTGATGGCCGCCGGGCTGACCCCAAGGTAGAGGTAGAGAGTCTCCCCTACCTTGGGTTTGGAGAGCACAGGGGGTGAAGATAGATACCGTTTGAGCTCGTCGAAAGCCCCCTGGCATTCTGGAGTCCATAGAAAGCCAGCCGTCTTCCTCATGATCTGGAAGAAGGGTAGGCACTTCTCCGCCGATTTAGATAGAAAACGGTTGAGGGCTGCCAGGCGGCCCGTCAACCGTTGAACTTCCTTTACATTGCGTGGGGGCTCCATATTGATGATGGCCTGGATCTTCTCGGGGTTGGCCTCAATACCCCTTCGGCTCACCATGTAGCCTAAGAATTTGCCCCCTTGGACGCCGAAGGTGCACTTCTTCGGGTTTAGCCGAAGGTTGAATTTTTGCATGATGGCGAAGATTTCCCGGAGGTCGTCTGCATGGCTGGAAGATTGCTTGCTCTTGACGATCATGTCGTCGACATAGGCCTCCATGGTGCGCCCTAGAACGGCTTGAAAGACCCGGGCCACCATCCGGGTGTAAGTGGCCCCTGAGTTCTTTAGGCCGAAGGCCATTACTAGGTAGCAGAAGATGCCCTCGGGAGTCATGAAGGCAGTTTTTTCGGCGTCCTCCTCGTGCATGAATATTTGATGGTACCCTCGGAAGGCATCGAGGAAGGACATGATTTCACACCCCGCGGTCTCATCCACCAATTGATCAATGTTTGGTAGAGGGAATGGATCCATGGGGCATGCTTTGTTGAGATCGGTGTAGTCCACGCACATGCGGAAGGTGGGGGGCTTCTGTGCGAGGACTACATTTGCTAGCCATGAGGGGTATTTCACCTCCTTGATGTGCTTGATTGAGAGGAGCATGGCGACTTCCTTCTTCACGAATTCCCTCCTCTCGGCGGAGAGGGGTCTCCTTCGTTGTTGTACTGCTTTTGTCGAAGGGTCCACCGAGAGGCGGTGGGTGATGACCCTTCGGCTGATTCCCGGCATGTCCTCCGGCCCCCATGCAAAGACAGTGGAGTAGGCGCGGAGGGCGTCGGTGATACCGGTCTTCAAATGTTCAGGGAGCTGGGCTCCAATCTTCACGGCTCTCTCCGGCTGGGCCGGATCGAGCGCAAAGTCTTCTACGTCCTCGGCCGGTTCAGCCCTCAGCCTTCTTTCCTCTTCGTCGACGGCTCCGGTGATGGTGTCAACACGGAATTCCGTCTTGCTTACCTTCTTAGTGACCTGAAGATAGCAGGCGCGGGCAATTTTTTGATTCCCCCGGGAGTAGCCAATGCCCCCTTCGGCGGGAAACTTGAGGCAGAGATGCCTCATGGAGATGATGGCTTCGAGGTCCTCGAGGGCTGGCCGGCCGAGGATGATGTTGTGAGCGCAGTCAATGTTGACGACGACGAACTCCACTTCGAGCTGGGCTCTATGGATCCCGTCGCCGAAGATCACCGGGAAGGCTATTACCCCCTCGGAATCAATGGTATCGCCGGTGAAGCCGGCGAGAGGGGTCTTAATGGGCCGAAGGGACCCCCTCTCCAGATGCAGCTCTCTGAAGGTGCTAAGGTACATTACATTGACGGAGCTGCCCGTGTCAACGTATGTTCGGTGAATGATGATGTCGTTGATCTCCGTTCGAATCACCAAGGCATCCCTGTGAGGAGAAGAAGTAGGAGGGAGATCCGCGCTGGTAAAGGTGATGGGTTCCTCCCTCAGTCGCTTTACCGGGGGCATATGAGTGACTTCCCCCACGTAAAGCGATTGAGCCCACTTCTTTCGTTGGCTGGTGGAATCGCCCCCTGTATTGCCACCGGTGATCATGAGGATGTGGCGTTTTTTCTCCTGGTAGTGGGGGTATTCCTCCTCCTCTTCTTCCAAATTTCCAATCTCCCTTTTCTTGCCGAGGGGGGTGGTATTCGGGTTTACCCAAGCGTTCACCTTCGTGTGATGCCCTCGGGGAGGCCCCTGGTGAGAAGGTCCCTCCTGCCGAGGGCTCTGGACAAATTGGGACAGGTGCCCTGCTTGTATTAATCTCTCGATGGCCGTCTTCAGCTGATGGCAGTCATCGGTCCTGTGCCCCTGGTGCCGATGGAAGCGACAGTAGGGGAACTGAGGGTTGATAGCGTGTACCTCCGGGGGTGCGCGAGAGTCGCGCTCAACGAGGCCCCTCTCCTCGGCAAAATCGAGGATGATGCTGACGGGGTGCGTCAATGGGGTCCGAGGGCGGTCCAGGAGAATGGGCTGGGCCCAAGTCTTAGGGTTGCTCCTATAACCTCCCCCGGGCTTGGCTTGGCCTTGCCGAGGGCGGTCATCAGAGGGTCCCGAAGCCTTGGGGCGATTTGGAGGAGCCCCCGGCCCTCGGTTGTGCTTGTTGTCTGCCCTCGGGGGCTGCTGGTCCGGATGCTGGTGATACTTCTCCACCTTCTCGGCCTCAGCATATCGGTCCCCCCGCTGCAAGGCCCTTATGTAGTCGCGGGGGGGTTCAATGATGAGGCTCCTTTAAAAGTTGTCGGTGCGGAGGACGGTTTGTAGGAGGGCCAGGAGGGTCCCGTCATCAGCACCGTCGACCTTGTCGGCCTCCGTCCTCCAGCGCTCCAGGAAATCCCGAAGGGTCTCATCCTTCTTCTGGCGTATCGTTAGGAGGTGGGAGAAGTGCTTCCTTGTGCGACGCCTCCCGGCAAATTGTGTTAAGAACCGTTGGGCGAGTTCTTGCCATGAATCAATACAGCCCTCGGGCAGCCTGTTGAACCATTCGTATGTTGGTCCCTCTAAGGTGGAGAGGAACCAACGACACAAATATTCGTCTGACGCCCCCACCATCATCATGCTGTTCTGGTACTTGCTGTAATGCTCCTGGGGGTCCGTTTTTCCGCTGTAGGGCTGTATGTGTTGCCCTCGGTATTTCTCCGGGATCCGGGCCGCCAATACCCTTGGGGTAAATGGCGTCCGAGTCCGGAGCTGGATGACGGGTTCCCCGGAGCCCTCGGCCACCTTCTTCTGTAGTTCCTCCATTTTGGCCATCATGGCCTCGTATTTGAGGTCTGAGTGAGGGGTGGAGTTGGTGGCGTGAGCTTTGTTGGACTCCATCTCGTCAAGCCGGCGTTGGAGGGCCGCAATGATCTCGTCCCGGAGGTCCCTCGGGAGGGTCTCCGCCCCCTGCGAACGAACCCGGGCCGAGTGGGCCTGGTTGATTTGGTGCCGAGCATCATCGGCATGAAGGGGTGCCTTGCCTTTGTCCCGAGGGGGACGCTCCTCGTCTGCCCTCGAAACAGATCCCCCGCTTTCCTGGGGCTTTTGGAGTGCTTTCCCCCCGAGGCGGTCTTGGACCCCTCGGCGGTCTGGCCCTCCTCCGAGCCGGTTGAGGGCGGAAGTGCGGGGCCTCTCCCTGTTGTCATTATGGCGGTCCCGGGACTGAACTTCCTGGGATGATGTTTCTTGGGCCACCACCCCCTTGGGATTTCCGAAGGGGTGTGGCAGAGGGGGGAAGTACGATATTTTCCCCGATCTGAGGGTGAGTTGGAGCCAGGGTGCCGAAGGCACCCGGGTTCTGGGTGAGCGTCTGGATGAAGGCGGAGAGCGCCGATTGTACGTCGATGGTGAGAACCGGAGGGCTGACTCGGTCATCGCTCCGGTTTTTCTTCTTGGCCTCGATGCCGAGGCGGGCATCGGGGGCATTTTGTTGGATCTGAAGGCGTAGGTCGACAGCCGCCTGTTCCAGCCCAGCGATGACACCGCCCTCGGGAGCCCTGTGAGAGGCTTCGGGGGCGTTGACGTCGCCGAGGGCCAGGTTCTTGTCTTCTACGTTCTTTGAGTTGGCACGTGTTGTCCTCACCATTTTGATAGAGAGCTAGTGTTTTGTGTTTGGTCGAGGGGGAGGGTTTCTTACTCGATTGTTCAAGCTCTCAACGAGAGCACCAAATGATGGATAGTCTACCCGGGGGTATATATCCGAAGGGTTATTACGGGGAATAACTTAGAGAGAAGTCAGAGCAAACAAGTAAGAGAGAGAGAGTGTATTATAAATGTGGAGCGTTTTCAGCGTGGTTACAAATGGGGAAATGGGGAGCTATTTATAGTAGCAATAAATGCCGGGCAGGGACACGTGTCAAGCGCTCATTGGCCGAGGGGTCACCTCAACTGGTTGGCGCTGGCAGCCGCATGTGGCCGCATTTAATGCGGCTGTTGGACGGGACGTCTGTGCGGGGTACGGTGATCTGTACGCATGTGAGGCGGATATCTTGTCGAGTGAGATGCCTTCGGCTATAGAGCAGTAACTGAGGGCTCTCCCACCCGATGGCACCCTGGTGCCGAGGGCTCACAATGCCGAGGGCTACTGTTTTCGCCGTTTTCTCCCAGTTTCCTAATTTGCTTGAGAAACCCGCTCTGTGATAATTTGGAGCCTTCGGTCAGGGGCCGAAGGCACCCCTGTGCGTTGTGCGGGCTGCTCGGTACTCTGGGCGCTGTGATTTGGGCCTGTTGGGCCTTCGCTGGAGTAGTAGGAGTCTGTGGGCCGGGGGTTCCCGGGCCATATACTCCATCATGACAGATGTTAATTTAGCAACAGGAGAAAATGTGTCAGAATAATCAACGCCATAGGTTAGAGCATAACCCTTCGCAACTAATCGGGCTTTCAACCGAGCAACGGATCCGTCAGGGTTAACCTTTACAGCAAAGACCCACTTACATCCTATAGACTTCTTCCCTGTAGGCAAGTCTACCAAATCCCGGGTACCATTAAGATCCAAAGCATTCATTTCCTCTACCATGGCATGACGCCAATCAGGATTAGACAAAGCATCTTTAACAGATTTGAGAACAGAAATAGAATCAATGGAAGCAATAAAAGAACATGAGGCAGATGATAACTGATTATACGACACACATGAAGAAATAGGATGAGTACAAGACCGTGTACCTTTACGTAGTGCGATGGGGAGATCAAGATCTGATGTAGAGACAGGATCTGAAGATGCGGGTGTCGGTTCAGGATATGAGATCGGATCAGTATCAGGAGAAGTAACCACAGGTGGAGGGTGATCTTGCACTTTGTGTCGACAGGTGTATACCAAGTGTATCGGAGGCCTAGGCTCAGGAAAAGTAACATGGGGAAGAACTGTTGAAGTATTGGACTCGGGTATAGTGACTGTGTAAATGAGTATATCATCATTCTCCCTACAGATATTTGTGTCTATTGATGAAAATGGTGTATTTTCATAAAAGGAGACATCAATTGAAACAATATACCGACCTGTACTTGGAGAAAACATATGTACCCCTTTTGAACTCGGGAGTAGCCTAAGAAAATGCACTTTAATGACTTGGGATCTAACTTTGTTAAATGGGGATTAACATCTCGTACAAAACAAGTGCAACCAAAAACTTTAGGAGGAATAGGAAAATTTTCATTATTTGGAAATAGGCACTGATATGGAGTTTTACCATCTAAAACAGTAGATGGCATTCGATTGATCAAAAAACATGCGGTAGACACAGCATCCGCCCAAAAATGTTTTGGCACATTCATTTGGAATAGAAGAGCCCGCACAGTTTCTAATAGATGTCTGTTCTTTCGTTCAGCAACTCCATTTTGGGGAGGTGTGTCTACACATGAAGTTTGATGAATTATGCCATGTTGAGCCATATACAACTTAAATGAGGCAGACAAATACTCTTGAGCATTGTCTCCCCTTAAAATACGAACATGTACATTAAATTGAGTTTTGATTTCAGCACAAAAGGCACAAAAATGAGAAAATAACTCAGAACGACGTTTCATGAAATAAATCCAAGTCATACGAGAATAATCATCAACAAATGTAACAAAATATTTAAAACCAGATTTGGACACAACAGGGCAAGCACCCCAAACATCAGAATGAACCAGTTCAAAAGGAGCATGTGCTCGTTTATTGACTCGAGGACTTAGACTACTTCGATGATGTTTTGCAAATTGACACGAATCACACTGTAAAGATGACACCTTATTGAATTGAGGATAAAGCTTCGTTAACAACGGAAGAGAAGGGTGACCTAGTCGATAGTGAGCCTCTAACACAGTTCCAATGACAAGACAAGAGATTGATTTGGGTAAGGATGTATCCAAGAGATAGAGACCGGCCGACTCATATCCTTTACCAATAACCTAATTCGTCAACAGATCCTGAAATACACAATATCCAGGAAAAAAGGTTACAGAACAATTAAGTTTACGTGTGATTTTGCTGATCGAAATCAAATTGAAAGCAAAATTTGGAAGACTTAGGACGGGTGACAAAGGTAAGGTAGATGTTGGGACAATTGTACCCGTACCAAGAACGGGTGACGTAGATCCGTCAGCCAAAGTCACACTAGAAGTATGAAGAGGTGTGTGGAATGAGGAAAAAAGACTAGGATTACCTGTCATATGATCTGTTGCTCCTGAATCGATAACTCATTTTGAGGATGAAGATACAAGGCATGTGTTTGGATTACCTGAATTAGCTACAACTGAGATAGGAGTAGATGAATGCTTTAGAGCCTCCTGGTAACCTAGGAATTTGGCATATTCCTCTGAAGACATAATGATGGATCCATTAGACGGCTGTGTAACGGAAGCAATGTGAGCGACTTGATTTCCTTGATTTTTGAACTTTAGCTTTCGACAATCTTTGATCAAGTGCCCGGGTTTCTTACAGTAGTTGCAAACTACTCCTTTGCCAATCGGTCCTGTGCGTGGCCACTTCTCACCTCCATTGGGGAATGTTGGGACTTGCCCTACAAAAGCATTGCTCGGTTGAGGTGCCGATGATGTGGATGAAGTGTCAGTGCGAAGCACTCTACTGAAAGCATCTTGAAGAGAAGAGACCACATCACTAGATAGGATATGTGATTTGGCTGTTTCAAAATCAGACGTAAAACCGGCCAAAAAGCTCATGATTGCCAATTGTTCGTGTTGTTTCTGCTGCACTTTGATATCAGGACTAAATGGCATTAAGGTATTAAGTTCTTCATACGTTTTCTTGAAATCCATAAAATAAGCTGTGAGAGGCTTATCTTTCATTTCTGCCCTGTAAAAGGCTTTGCACACCTCATAGATGTGGTTAAGATTACCTTTGCCAGAATACATAAATTCCAAATAATCAAAGAGTTCTTTCACAGTATCACAATGACTAACATACCCCAGACGTCATTCTCCATGGAGTTCTGAATCTGGATAAATAATCTAGAATCATCACGAAGCCAGACAGCATTAGCAGCTCTATCAATCTCCTCCTTTGGCAGGTCATCAACTAAGTGGGTGTGTTTATCAATGCTTCGTAACTAACGTTTGATAGTTTTACTCCATTCAAGATAGTTAGAGCCACAAAGTTTATTCTCAGTAATTTTAAAATTAATGTGAATAACTTCGGAAACTACCAAAGGCTGAGCATGTTGTACAGTGGAAGTGTCTGTATCAGAACCAGGCATTTTTTTTTATTTTTTTTTTTTTGATTTTTTTTTTTTGATTTTTTTTTTTGATTTTTTTTTTTTGACTTTTTTTTAATTGCAGAAATAAGATGCTATGTATTAAGTAAACTTACAGCGACCAAAATACTATCCTTGAATGTCATCGTTACTTAATAAGCAAAGTCACAGAAAGATAATACCGTTCAAGACACCTGAAAATAGTTCCGATGGATTCTCCGGCGATTGGGTCTGCGATTAGGTCTACGAGGTCCTCTGACGGCGCGTGTGGCCTGCGGATTTCGAGTGTAAGGTCAGCGGCGGAAGGCGTGACTGCTTAGGGTGGAGATGATGCTCCGTGAAACTGTGGATTTTGGACTGAGATTCTGAATTTTGGGCTAAGGTTCTGGCAGAGGCATGAACTGAGATTCTGAAAAATACTACTAAGCTAAACTGGAACAGATTGCTCTGATATCATGTTGAAAGAATTAAAGATAGAATAGTAATGAGAAGAATGATTTTTTTGTGTGTTTTTCATTGGAGGGTCAAGCCCATATATATATACATTACAAAGATAGAATATTCCTTTAAGATTCTATACAATAATAATATCCTAGAGTATATTCCTAAAATATTCTAAAGCATATTCTAAAGATAGAAGAATATTCTAAAACATATTCTAAAGAATATTCTATATTGTCTTTCACAAGGTCAATCTGTAAATCTTCACAAGAGCTCTTTCATCTGTAGGAAACATACTGGTACAAGAATTAATACTATTCAGAATCTCCTTGGCATGAAAGCTGCCACTCTTCCTGTTCAATACTTGGGGGTCAACCTGCATAAAGGTATAAATAGAGCTGATTACTGTATGAACATTGTGAATCAGTTTGACTCTAAACTCTCTACTTGGAAACAGAAGCACCTTTCTCAAGGAGGTCGTTTAATTTTAATTAAACATGTTCTTAATTCTATTCCCCTTCATGTGTTGGCTGTGGATACTTTCCCCAAGAAGGTTATTAAAATTCTTGAAACTAAAATGGCTTCTTTTTTCTGGAGTGCCTCAAATAATAAGCCCAAATATCATTGGCTTAAATGGTTCATCTGTGCATTCCTACTTCAGAAGGTGGTCTGGCATTAGAGCTCTCACTGACATTGAAAAAACTTTCTCTATCAAGCTATGGTGGAAATGGAAGACTGGAGATTCTCTTTGGGTCAAAAAAGCCAGGTATCCTAGGATGGACAATATGGTGCCTAAAATCTATGACTCTCCCATATGGAGAAGAATTTGTTACATAAATGAACTGGTCAGTCCTTTATGTGGGGTCAATAATGATGGCAGTTTATTTTGGGAACCAGAAGTGGATGGCAGGTTCTCTTTCTCTTCTGCTTATGAAATTGCTAGGGAGGAAAATTATTCTACCCTTTCCTATAAATTGATCTAGCATCCTAAGCTTCCCCTAAATATCAAGCTTTTTCAATGGAAGCTTTTTAAAAATATCTTGCCCATTCCTGATAATCTTGGCAGGTTCAATTCAGTTCTGCACCCTACAATCTGCCCTCTCTGCAAGTCAAATTCTGATTCCACTAATCATCTTTTTCTCACTTGTCCCAAGGTTAGCCCGGTTTGGAAATATTTTATGAATTTATTTGGTTTACCTCTTCACCAGCACAATTATTCTATAAGGCAAACATTCATGACTTGGTAGCTTAAAGCTGGTTCTAAGAAGATTACAGATATCTTTAAGCACATTTTACCAGGGGTTATTTGTTGGATTATCTGGAAAACCTATGCATCTATTCTCTGGGGCTCGGACTTTACTCAAGTTACTAGTGATAGTTTAATTTCTCAAATTAAACTATATACTCGTAACTGGATATCTAGTATCTCTGTCCGCAAGGCCGGAAAAGTTTATGATTTCCTCTATAGCGAATCTATTGTTCCTCATTCCTATAGGCCTTCTCGGCCAACTATATTGGCAGTTAGATGGAAAAAGCCAAAGAACAAGCTGAAAATGAATACGGATGCGAGCTTTTTACCTCATCAAGCGACAGGAGGTGCTATAATAAGAAATGGTGAAGGTTCGATGCTCTTAGCTACCTCCTTCCCGATCCAAGCTTCCTCAGCTCTCGAGGCAGAACTGAGAGTAGCGATTTATGCTTCACTTTGGGCGTTGCACGAAGGCTTCTCTGATTTTGAGGTTGAATTGGATTACACCGAAGCTCTACGGTACATCAGCAATGATGGAGAAGGAAGATGGAAGGATGAGGTAAAGGAAATGAAGCTTCGATCGATGAACAGAGGGGTTTCCTTTTCTCCGCTAATTGGACAGGGCATTACTTCGCAAATCTACCTCCGGCCCAACCCGTGTGTTACAATAGAGCTTCTGAATTACCGGCCCAAGCTAAAAATGCTTTTTACATGGATTTATTTGGTATTCCTTCTCTTAGATTTTTCCATTAATTTTCTTGGTCATTCATTTAATTTTGTACTCTTTGTTTTTTGAGAGGCTTTGGTCTAGTCCTCCTCTCGTGTATCCATCTTCTCATTCAATAAAACTCTGGTAAATGACATCCGCCATTTACCCCACTGATTTTGGTGGTTTGTTTTCCGGATTAAAAATATAAATAAATAAAATATTAAGTAGATGTAATATGTAAATATAAGTAAATAACAATAATATAATAAGTAGATAATAAGTAGATAATAAGTAGATATTAAGTAGATATGAAGTATATATTAAGTAGATAATAAGTAGATATTAAGTAGATATAATAATTGTATAAATATATGTAAAGAGAATTGGAGAAGATGAAGATGGAGATGATTAAGAATATTAGAGAATAGAGAGTAGGAAGAGTTGGAAAAGATGTGTAGAAAATTGTTTAGAAAATAGGAATATTTATAATTTTTTTACCCCCCTTCCCCCTTCCAGGCCCTCCAACGGCTATAGAGCCGTTTGGGAATGTTCCCAACGGCTAGGAGGAGTCTCCTTAGTTTTTTTAAAAAAATTAATAATATGACCGTTGGAGGCCCAGCCCGGGCTGATTCATTTTCAGGGGACCCGGAGCCCACCCCGGGAATAGCCGATTCAGGTATATGGCATCGGGTCGGGCGGGGTCGGGCCGGTTCATTACTGTAGCGGACTGGTCCGGTTTATCCGGCCCAAGTCCATCCCTGTGTGTGTGATCCCACTATCTACTAAACACTCAAGTTCTCCTCGAGTCATTCCTCAAAATTTGATGAGGATGAGAGAAGAGAGCCGAGGATGAGAGGACACAGTCGAGGGCTGGAGAGGTCAGCTACGATGCTTGACGAAAAAAATAAGGTTTCTAGAGCATACGTGCTAATAACGTGTTGTAGGGAAGTGGTATCTAGTGTTGGACTCGGGCCGGGCCGGGTCCGGGTCGGGCCTAGGCCTGGGCTGGCCGCCGGTTCAGAAAAGGTGGGCCCGGGACCGCCCCGGGTAGCCAACGGGTCCTGTCTGGGTCGGGCCTCTTTTTAAATTTTTTTCTCTTTTCCTAATTAACCCCCCAACCCAACCCCCCAAACCACCCCAAATGGCCCAAAATACCCACCCCAACCCGAAATGTTAAAAAAAAATTGGGAAAAAAAATTAAAAGCCCGGAACCGGGCCCGAACCGGCCGGGCCGGTTCGACTTTTGGGTGACCCGAGCCCGCACCGGGAACCCCCGGGCCGGGCCTACCCGGACCGGTCACTGGCCGGATCACCGGGCCGGGCCGGTTCAGCACAGTACCGGTTCCAGGCCGGTTCCGGGTCGGGACACCCGGCCCGAGTCCAACACTAGTGGGATATGTGTGTTATTCGGTTATTCCATTAACAAGCCTTCTATAAATAGGAGAAATTAGGGCTTACAAGACTACAAGAGATCGGCCAATGAGCCATTTAATTAATACACACAAAACCCTATATATAATCTTTCTGTTTCTAAAAGAAACTCACACTTTCCTTTTTGAAATGTTTCAAAAACAAAGTCACACTTCCCTTATTTCCTCATTTGGCAAAGAAATCTACATCCAAACAGTGCCAAACAGTGTCAAACAGTGTCCAAACAATGCCAAACAGTGTCTAAACAGAGTTTTCTACAGTAAAGTCAATTTATTTCCTTAATATTCGTGAAGTCAAACCATGACTTTCTTTTGGAAAAGGAGGGAGTACTTTCTATCTATAACTATGGATGGACTCGGGCCGGGTGGCCCCAACCCGGAACTGGCCCGGGACTAGTACTGTTCCGGCCCGACCCGACCCGGTGGCCTGGTCAGTGACCGGTCCGGGTAGGGCCGACCCATGGGTTTTCCGGTCCGGGCTCGGGTCACCCAGAACAAGGCCCGACCCGGCTGGGCCCGAGCCCGGTTCGGGCCAAAATTGATTTGTTTTTTTTTTTCAATTTTTTTTAAATTTTCGGGTTGGGCTGGGTTTTTTGGGGCATTTGGGGTGGTTTGGGGGGTTGGAGGTGGGAGGGGGGTTAATTAGGAAGGGTGGTTACCCGGGCCGGTCCCGGGTCCACCACTCCTGAACCGCCGGCCCACCCAGGCCTAGGCTCAACCCAAGTCCACCCCTATCTATAACTGATTAAAATTATTTTAATCAATTAGGCCTAACTGATTCAAAATATTTCCTTCAATAGGGTTGGACTCGGGCCGGGCCAACCGACCCGGAACCGAACCGGCCCGCTACTGTGCGGGCCAGGCCCGGCCCGGTGAACTGGTTCCGGGCCCGGTTTGGGCCAACCGGCCCGATAGGGTGGCGGTTCGGGCTCGGGCCCTATCAAAAGGTTAACCGGCCCGGGCCAATTTTTTTTTTTTTTTTGAATTTTTTTTAAGTTTTTGGGTTGGGCTGTGTATTTTAGGCCATTTGAGGTGGTTAGGGTTGGTTTGGGGGTGAGGGGAGGGTTGGGGGTTAACTAGGAAAATCCAAAAAAAAAAAAAAAAAAAAAATAGAACCGAGGCCCGGCCCGGACCCGGGGGGGTTACCCAGGCCAATTCCGGGCCTCCCCTTCTTGAACCGAGGCCCGACCGGGCCCAGGCCCGAACCGGTCCATGCCTAGGTACTCTTTTACAATTCTTTTTGCAATCATTTTGATTTTAATTCTACAAGCATAATCAATTCCAATTTCCAAATGTCCCTTAGTCAAGGAAATTTTAAAGCATTTTTACCTCTCCTTTTCCAATTTCCACATGGAATTGATTGATTTAGAGAAAAAATATTTTACAATTCTTTTTGTAATCAGAACTACATATGATACAAATGGTTTTATTCCATCAACCACATGGCCCACATACTTGGAATCTTTGCATTTTGCAATATGGATAACAACTTTGTCCGCCAAATAAATTAAAGAATGCTGCTCACTAATCCATCTTTATACTTTAAACAAACTCCTACATGCCACTAAAATTATGGTAAACAGGAAGAAAAGGGGGAATACAAAAAGGCTCACCACAAATTGGTGTAAACACAATCTCTAAAAATTAGTCTACACGCATTTTATAGGATTTTGGCACCCTAAAGTTGATCAATACTTGCTGGGAACAAATCAGGTGAAAACACAGGAAATAACATAGGAAGGATATTGAGCAGGCACACTCTTATAAAAGGGCGTAGTTTCCAATTTTTTTAGAACACAGCTAAGCAATGTCTTCTCCTGCAGCAGCAGCAGGATGGTCTGCCAGTCCATTACTCGACCTAAAGCCTCGCCCGCGAGGTGCCCTCGCACGACCACCACGTCCTGAAAATAACCACTTGTACAATTAAGTAAAATTCTTTCACAATTTTTAACAGAGATGTAAAATGTAACATAACTTGAAATTCATTTTATAAAGTAACACCGTATTTTAACCTTTTATTTATAGAATAAAAAATAACAAAAATCAAATACAGAAAATGGGAAAACAAGTACCTCGGCCTTGAGTAGGAGCCTCATGATTGTAGACATCCTCTTGTTGATCATCATACTGAGTGTTATTGCCGCCGCCCCTTCCACGTCCACGGGCCTGAGCAACTTGATTGTAGCCCCCACCATCTTGCTGAAGATCATACCGACGGCTGTTGTAACCACCCCTTCCACGTGTACGGCCTAATGAACGAGCCTCCTGATTGTAGCCACCCTCCTGTGGGGCATCATATTGAGAGTGGTAACCACTCCTTACACGCCCACGTACCAGAGGAACTTCATTATTGTAGCCACCAGCCTGCTGGGCTGGATCATAATGAGAGTTGTTATAACCACCCCTTCCACGCCCACGGATAGGAGGCACATCATTATTGTAAATACCATCATGTGGAGCATCATCATACTGTGAACTGTTGTAACCACCTCCACCCCTTCCACGTCCACCACGGAAATAACGGCCTCTACCTCTACCTCTCCCTCTACCATAGTTGTGGCTTCTATCATAGCCACCATCTTCATAATCACCTCCCATATAACCATTTCCTACAACCAGCATCATGTAAGATCATCTTCACAGTAAAACTGGAACAAGGAATATCTATTTTAGAAAAAGGCACGCCTCAAGCTACTCGTTAGCAGATTATGTTAGATTGCTAAATTCAATGACATTCTTGTTAGTTAATTCTTGATGTACTCAATTTGCTGTTCGGCAATGAAATTTGGACACAGTTTAGACCTCATGAACATTTTGTTATAAATAAGGGTATTTCCTAATCAATAAATCCAGAGAGTTTCATACTCAATTTTGCTTCATCTATCTATTTTAGTTCCAACTTAGTACTCCGATAGGCCTCATCAACGTACGAGAATATTCTTCACAATTAGAACAGAAAATGCATGGCAGCATGAGGAAATTGATTGTTGAGGGGTCAAATACGGTATTAACCCTTCAAAACATCACCCAAGTAAAATAACAAACGTCCTCCTAACAAGTTGATGACAAATACCCGAAGTGCATACCATATCCAGGAGCCCTAGACCGTCCCCTTCCTCTACCTCCTCGTCCTCTTCCTCGTTTATGAGGTGATCCTTCTGCAATATAAAAACATGAGGGGCTATCCCAAAAACAGAGGACATTGATAGTTGAAAACATGATATACCTCCTTCATAATCAATCTCTGTAAAAACCTTCACCTGATCTGCCGGTATAGGCGGCTGATACCTGCAAAATCATAATAGCAAAACAAAGTAAAATGTGATAAACTACAAGTAATGGACTAAGTTGATACCGTTCCAAATTCACTAACCAGCAAAAGTTTTTCACACTTACCCAACAGCCTTCATATCCAGCTCCTTCTTGGATAGAGCAATTGTTATCATTGAAACATGCCTTGTGGTTTCCAATCTATATAAAGGAGAAGAGTAAGATGCAGAGCCACTTCCATAATAATAATAATAAAGTAAAAGTAACACATATAATTAAACTGAGATAAAATTCTCTTACGGAAGGAGGCCTTCCTCCAGAGGTTCCCATGTATCTGTGATGTCAGTGGATGTAATGGATGTAAGCTGATGAAGACCAACAATCCTCCTCTGGAATAAAAATATAAATGTTCACAAGATTCTAAACATAGTGACTGAAAATATTACAAAGTCACAACAACAAATATGACTTCCAAAAGCCAAAAATAATAATGAAGTCATGAATATACCTTGATAAGCTCCACCATGGTTACAGTTTTATTGATTGCTCTACCCATGGCCTTGAACACAATCTCTTCGGACCCTTTCTCCTAAATCAAAAAAAAAATCATTGAATCCAAGTCACATATATTAAATTTTGTGAGAAGTTGTACATTAGAAATCAGCCGTGACAGTAAAAATGCACATAATGTAGCTCAGCATAAATGTTAAGTATGACTGCGTGGAGCAGGGCTTAAGCTACAACTGTACCTGTAGCAGACTCATAGCATATGTGATATAGCTCCTCATCCTTCCTTGGCTAGTAATCCGAATCTCATTCTCATCAATGGGTGTCTCTGCCCTAGGCTTCTCGACCTTCTGATAACGATCCATCTATCGACAACCAATAAGACAGGAAACAAAACTCTATTTAATCAGAGAAATCATATTTCGATGGAAACATAGAGTATTGGAAAATAAAAACGACTCTTCAAACAAAATTGATTTCAATTTAAATTAAACTGCTAGATAAATGTAGTTAATCCACCTAGGGTTCCTCAATTCAAAATACGGGTTTCTGATTCACTAATTCAATATTATGGAGACGTAGAAAGCCAAATCGACGTAGTAACCAGAAAAGATTTAATATTTCCACGATGCTAGTTTACCTGAGGATTGAATTGAAATTATAACACGGATAGTGTGCTCCCCGACAGAAGAGCCCTCTTCTTTGGCTTCGTTTCTTCGTTTACGCCCTGGCCGCTTTTTAGCGCGACCTTGCAATTATTTATAGCCGGTTCGTGGAGCTGCCCTAACTCCATTCCACCCGTTAAACCGGGCAATCATCATTTGCCTAAGGTGCAACCATCCTAATAATAAGGTAAACGGGTAAATTCTACACTCTTCCTCCATAAGGTTTAGGATATTTTTAAACAGGCCAGACCAAATCAGATCATATTTGACTTCCATAGTTATAAAATACACAAAGACCAGACATATACTAGATCAGATTAGACCAGACCAAACCAGACTTAAATAGATCAGACCAGACTTAAACAGACCAGACCAGACCATCAAATTATAGTCCAAGTAAAAACATCTTGAATCCTCAACCACATGACCGACAAGACATATGAGAGGATGTAAATTACGGTGATTCAGTCATCCCAACGGTGATAAGTCTTATACCCGTGCGTACCAGCACGCATGAACTGTAACCTCCACACGATCGTTGCGGGTTTCGAATATTGGTCATTCCTCTTGTTTTCACATCACTCAACCAATTGAGTTATCCGTGCGGATCAATTCTACATCAATTTTGTTGCATGTACACATTTTATGTACACCGTAAGCACATCATATAAATACCCCAATTTTTTACTTTTCTTTACCTCCTCTCCACCTTGCACACCTTCTCTCTTGTACGCATATTGTCATGTTCTCATTTTTTTTCTACGCTTCTCGCACGCTCAGCTTGGACACCATCACCTTGCAAACTCTTTCACCTTTTCAATGGATTATTGTGATTGATCGGAGTTGGAGTGTGACTGACCAAAGATGGAGAGGGAAGTTTCCGACGTTGGAGGTGGAGTGCGACAGACGATACCACTTTAGACGGTGGAAGACTGAACATTTATGTCCAAGAAGTTGAAACAGACATCTTGGACGATCTTAGTATGTGTATGTATTGTGGTGGCTTGAGTTTCAGATTCATCAGAACTAAACTTCAAAATGATGTTCGGTTCCACAGACAATTTGCAAATGCAGTGTCTGTGGCGACAAACATGTGCTTATTGTGCCTATGTAGGGGGCAGACATGTTGACTACATGTCTATCTGGTCAGATAAGTTCTATCATGTTGGACACAAAATTAATGTATGTGTTGAATGTATGATTCAAAACATGTAGAAGAAGATGATTGTTAGAGTTGTTTATGTTGTGGTTGGTTTGTGGCTTTATGTGTTTATGTATACAAAACATGTGTTTATGGCTATTTGTTAATTATCATACTAGTGTATGAAGTTTTTTGTACGCATAGACGTACTGATGTGTAATATGAACACATATGTACATGCAGACATTTAGACATTTAGACAATCAATATATATTGCATTTTTTATATTCATCGTATATCAGTTTTGAGAGTGATAAAATTAATGATATGAGTTCAATAACATGTTGGAATTTTATCAATTCAGGACCCGAAAGATAGATTAATTATCAATTCAGGACCCGAAAGATGAAACATATCGGTATAGGACACGAATGATGGAAAACTATCAATTTAGGACCTAATGTTCCATAGGTTTTGATTTAATTAATTTTTTATTAATTCCATTACTAATTTTTGATAAACTTTGTTTCACAAAAGTTTATTAGTTTAATAAAACTAAATAATATTTAAACTTTTTAAAATAAAAAATAAAATAAAATATATGACAACTTAGGTCCTAAATTAATAGTTTTCAATCATTCAGGTCCTAAATTGATAGTTTTTCATTATTCGGGTCCTATATTGATGCATTTCATCTTTCAGGTCCCGGATTGATAATTCGTCTATCTTTCGGGCGCTGAATTGATAAAATTCCTAACATGTTTAGAGGAAAAGACAAATGCGAGAGTGAGTGTAATGAAACCTTTGTATGTTGGCATGGAATGTAATAGCAATGATGTCGTGTATGCTTTTTATTACAAGGCATATGAAAGAAGTCCTGACTTTCCTGTAAAAGTACGAACGTCGGTGAAAGGCAAAGGAGTTCTAATTGGAATTGTACTTGAATATGCAAGGGCGGGAATCAACCTAGCCAGGTACAAAATTGTTTGTAGCCTCAAGCATCAATGTAGATCGGGTGCTTAACAAAAACAAGAGCACAAAGTGATTATGTTGGAGGATGGGTTATCAGTAAAGTTTGTTTAGAGCACAACCATTATATGATTCCTACAAAGTCAAGAATATTTCGATCTAATAGAAAGTTGACTCCGTAAATGATGAGGCAACTTGAAATAAATGATGTTGCCGGTATATCACTTCATAAGAGTTTCAAATCCACGGATGTACAAGCTGGTGGATACAATGAACTTCCATTTATTGAAAAGGATTGTACGAAGTACATAGATAAAGTATGACAACTTCAGTTGGGAAGTGGTGATGCGGTGACAATACAAGATTTTTTTGTAGAATGCAAACACAATGCTCGGGATTCTTCTTTGCGGTTGATATGGGTGAAGAGTCACACTTACGAAACGTTTTTTGGGATGACAATTCATGTCGATATACTTATAAAGACTTTGGTGAAGTAATTAATTTTGACACAACGTACCTTACAAATCGATATGATATGCCATTTGTGTCATTTGTAGGAGTTAATCACCACGGCCAATCAGTGTTGATATGGATGAAGAGTCACACTTACGGAATGTTTTTTGGGCTGACAGTCGATGTCGATATACTTATAAAGACTTTGGTGATGTAATTACTTTTGTCACAACGTACCTTACAAATCGATATGATATGCCATTTGTGCCATTTGTTCCATTTGTAGGAGTTAATCACCACGGCCAATCAGTTTTGCTCGGTTGTGGGCTAATATCGAGTGAAGACACACAAACATTTGTGTGGCTATTTAGGATATTTTTACTTGGACTGTGATGGATAGTCGTACCCGGGCGGAGAATAACTAGAGAGAAGTCAGAGCAAATAAATAAGAGAGAGAGAGAGAGAGAGTTTTCAATCTGAATTCAACGTATTGAGCGTGGTTTACAATTGGGAAAAGGTGTGCTATTTATAGCAGCAATAAATGCTAGATAAGGACACATGTCATCATTCTGGTGGTCGAGGGCTCACCTCAACGGGGTGGCACTGACACTCGCATGTGGCCGCATTAAATGCGGTGGTTGGATGTGACGTTTGTACTTGGTACATTGATACAGCGCATGTGGGTGGGAGATTCTGTCGATGAGATGCCTTCGGCTGTGGATGATTAGCTGAAGGCTCTTCATCCCGGGGGCCCTTTAGGTGCCGAGGGCTCTAGGTGCCGAGGGCTACTGTTTTCGCCGTTTTCTCCCAGTAACTTCGAGTGCTTAAAAGCAGTTGTACGGTAAGTTGATGAGACTTCGGCCATGGGTGCCGAAGGCACCCAAGTGTATGTCGTGGGCTGCTTGGCACTTGGGGCACTGTGATTTGGGCCTGCTGTGCTTCCTGGGCTTATTGGGCCTTTGTTATGGTAGTGGGAGTATGGGTCGGGGGTCCCTGGACCATATACTCCATCAAGAGTCCCTCACTCCTTTTGTCGAAAGGTACTTGAGGGAAAAGGAGTAAAATGTGTTTGTCCTCTGATGCTGGCGTTTTGCTCTGTAATTCGTGGAGTTTGTGAGGAGTTGTCGTTTGCACGTTTTTGCCGAAGGCAGTCCCTCAGTCCCCCACATTCTAGGATTTGAGGGATCGGGTTGATGTTTTTGAGAGATTTTTGATAATTTGCTTTTTTGATATTTTCCCGAAGGGGTCTTCCAGTCCCCCTTCTCCTTGAGGCATTTGTAAAGTGGTGAAAAGGAGTAGAGTAGTGCCTGTCTGCAATGTGGGCCGAGGGGTGACGCTTTTCGTTTCATTTTGGGGGGATGCCTCGTTAAAAACCTCATTAGGAAAAATCCTATGGGAAAATCCCAATGAGGGAAAAAGAGTGCACCGAATTCCCCTAACGATGAATCGAAAAGGTGAAACCTTGATGCCGAGGGCTACTCTTGATCGGAGGGCGTGTCTGTGGAGTTGCCGAAGGGGATTTGTTGATATCCTGGAGGGTCTGCTGGGAGCATTCCTCCGAAGCCGTCCGTAGTTGATAAGCATGAGCGAGCATCCCGGGGACTGCCGAGGGTAGTCCCCCAGTCAATGAGGCTGAAGGCGTGATCGTGGTTGATGAGTGCCAGTGATAGTCCCTGTGTGTTGAGGGGTTCCCTGGTGTTTTAGCCGGAGGCTAACCACAGATGAGGGGTTTTTGAAGGTGTGTCCCCGGGGGGATTCCCTAGTTCTCAACATACTGAGGGCAAAAAAGAATTTTCGTTTGTTCAACCCGGGGGCTCCTCTTGATGAAGTAGTCTGAAGGAGTTAGCTCGAAGGCGTGCAGAGTATTGCACGAGGGGTGCCAGATGAGGGCATTTTATCCTGCGAAGTAGAGCCATTGAGATATGACCGTTGGAATATGGATCGTTGGAATATAGCCGTTGGAGGTGGTGTCCACATGGCGTGTAGCTGTTGGCTGGCTTCGGATGGGTATCACCGGTTGGCGGAAGGGGCGGCGTGTAATGATGACTTTCCATCGGGGGCCCGGTTTCTCGGCCCAAACCCGGAGTGGGAGGCCTATAAATATCCCATGGCCAGAGCCATTTCCCCTGTGCGATCATATTGTAGCGAAGCTCTAGCAAAATATTTCTAGAGAGAGAAAGCTTCCTTCAATCCAATCCTCATTTTCAAGGTCAGTTCTTCACTCGTTCTTCACTGTTTTAGTAAGTTCTGCTCTCTGGCCTTAGATTAAGGGTTAGAGCTCTTTAGGAAGCCTTCGGTTTAGAAACATTTGTACTCTAGTAAAAAAATGTCGTCCCAAAGTGACTCGCAAGACATCTCGAGGGAGCCCTCGGTTGAGGAGGAAAGCATCTCCGATGTGGAGTCTACAAGCGAGCAGCCCTTGGCCGGTGGTGATTCTGCCCTCGCCATGGAGGTGCAAAAAGATCTGGTCGCCGAAGCCGAAGTCGAGGACTTCGAGCAAGTCAACACCGACGAGGAGATGGCCCTCGCTATGCAAACTACCATCGAGGAGGAGGAGAGGGAGAGCCAATGGGTAACCATCACCATCCTACCGGCCATAGCCACCGGGGAAGGGACCTCTCGAGCCCTCAGCCCGGAACCTCTCAGAGCGGCGCCCTTGGCGAAGGGCAAGAAGAAGATGAAGGCTCCCAAGAAGAAGGGGAGTGTTGCAGACGTGGGGAAGCCTGTCGATATGCCCGAGGGGTACTCCTATCTGAACACTGCCGCCCTGGAGTTGAAGTCGAAGGCTGATTGGGCTGAATGCTATGTGACCCAGCTTCATGTAGGGCCCTCGGCGACAGTGGTAGAACCAGGCCCTGATGATGTGTTGTCCCGGGCACCCGAGGGGTGCATTGCAGTGCATATCCTCTCCGTTTCAGTGAGCCTTCGGTTTCCCCTGCACCCCTTCCTTCGGGAGTATCTTAGGTTTGTTGGATTAGCCCCCTGCCAACTTACCCCCAACAGCCATTCGTACATCACTGACTTTCTGCATCTATGCCGGTCTCGGGGGTGGCCCCCATCCTTGATTTATTTTTTCAAAGTTTCAACCACTGCCGGGGAGGCCATGCGAATGCCGAGGGCTTTGCTAATTTACAACAGATCGCCCAGTGGAGGCTATTTACCGAAGCGCCTTCTTCGAACAAGGGCTGAAGGGAGCGGTGGTGCTATGTCAGGCTAACCGAGAACCCCTTCACGAGGGAGTTGCGGGACCGTTTCCATCGGCATGAGAGGGTGAGAAGTGCCACCCTCGAAAAAGATGGCTTGAAGATTGCCCAGATCCCGGAGGGGCGAAAGAAGAACGTGACGATCAAGGAATGCATCCTTGAGGATGTCTTGTACGCCCTCGGCTTCCGGCGATATCATTTCTTGGGGGAAACGGATGAGAAATACCCCCTCATTGACAAAGCCTTCGAGGGAACAGGAGGTAGCTGTCGAGGGCCTTAATTTTTGCACTTAGGAATTTTTGCACTTTGATATTTGTTGACGCCTTTGACCCTTCGGCCTAACCCGTCCCTGTTCTTTTGCAGGTACTAGCATGGACATCAATGCCTTCGCCGCTCTGAAGAAATAGAAAGCAAAGGGCCCGGGTAAGAAAGAGCCCAGTAAGCAGAAGCCCCTCGGGGAATTCTTGAAGAGGGGTGGTGAGCCCTTGGACGATGTTGTCAAAAGGAAGGTAGCAGGCAAGGGTCCAGCCCCCGAGGGGAAGAGGCTAAAAAAGGGGGATGCCGGGGAGAAAGCTTCCTCGGTCGTGATTGTGGATGAGCATTCCACCTTCCAGCCCCAAGTTCCGGCGGCCACTATCGCCTCCAACCTTCCCCTGGCGCAGAAGGGTGAAGTAGGCTTGCCTCGGGAGGATATACAGTTCTCCCTGCCGAAGGGGACCACCATTATACATGGTACCGTGGACTCTCGGGAATTCCTGGGCGGGGCCACTCTTTCGCGGGATAGGGCGGCTCTCGGTAGGCTCGACGATGAGGCGCTCGAGTCTAAGATCCTTCGGTCCTCCCTCACTGTAAGCTTCTTTCCTGCAAAGTAGTCTAATTCCTCTATCTGTTGCATAATGGTCTAACTTCTCTATCTGGTTGTTAACAGGCTTGCATAGCCATCGGTGAGCATGCCAGGAGGTTTGATGAATGGTGCCTCCAGAAGGCGCAACAGGATGAGGCTATGAAGAAGCTCATCCACGATAATGTTGAGGCCATGAGGCAGATGGCCCGGCTAGAAGGGGACCTCAAGCAGGTGAAGGCTGTGGCGGAGAAGGCAGCTAACGAGAAAGCTGAAGTCGAGAGGACCGCTGCTGAGGCCGCGAAGAAAGCCGCCGAGGATGCCGAGGCTGCTAAAGCGGAGGCTGCCGCCAGTGTTGTTGTTGCTTCCATGGCCGAGGGGTGGAGGGCCGAAGACCACAAGGCCTGGGTGGCTTCGGTGGTGGAGGCGTCCGCCAACGAGTGGGTGAAGGGCCCCAGGGCAATGTGGTTAGCCCAAAAGGGCAGAGATTATTATGCTGGGGGGAGTTCTTCACCCAGGCCCTCGTCTACCGGAGGCTTGCCCGGCACTTTGGGGTGGGCCAAAAGGACTTTGATCCTGCGGCTTACGGCCTCCCCCCTTCAGCCAGATGTTCGCGTGCCCCTTCCCCCAGATGTTGAAAGGCCGGATTTGGAAGACTCCGAACTCATGAAGGCGGCTGATGATGAAGAAGATGCCGGGGGGCACCGCTGTAGTTGACGATAACTCTTCCCCTGTATAAATTTTGAACAACTTTTCTAATGAACATGTACAATCTTTCGGCTTCGGCCTTTATGTATAACAATTGCCTTTTATTTTTGTGAATTGATGAATGGATGCCTTCGGGCCTTTTGTATATAATTTGCTTTTCCCTTTTAATTTATGCTTTCGTCTTTCCCCGCCTTGTTTTACCTTTGTGCGTGAATGTATGCTTGGCTCAATGTATGGCCGAATGCCTAACATTTAGGACTTGTAAAAAATATTCCAAGTGTAGTTTCACCACTGAGCCTTCAGTTGTGTGAACCCTCTGGCTGCATGGAGATTTGACCGAGGGCCGGACTTAGAAAACTTTTCCAAGTGCAGTTTCACCACTGAGCTTTCGGTTGTGTGACCCCTCTGGCAGCATGGAGATTTGACCGAGGGCCAACCATTTAGGACTTACAAATTTTTCTAAGTGGTGTGCATTGTGTGGCCCTCGGTTATTAGGCCCCCTGACTTGCATGATGATTTGACCGAGGGCCTAATATTCGGGACTTTGAAAAAGTTCCTAAGTGTTACTTGTCACTTGGCCTTCGATAAATGAGCCCTGTGAGTACTAGCCTCCGGTGTTGGTTGTAGTGTCGGGGGTTGCTGGAACTTGGACTTAGGAAATTCAAGATCATGTCTGTGGGTACTCGCCTTCGGTATTGTGTAGCATGCGCCCTCGGCCATAGTGGGTTCCAAAGTGTGGACTTAGGAACATTTTGTAAGACATTCATGTTGTAGTAAGGGCGGACGGAAAGTGGATGCCTTCGGTATCCCTTGAGTCGTTGTTGAGTGGACTTAGCCAATTTTAATCCCTTTTGTAGGATTAGAGCCTTCAAATCCTAGTGCCGGGGGTATTCCCGTGGTGTTGCCATTTCCTGATGGTATTTGTTAAATGGCAACCTTCTGGAATTAGTAGCTTCATAGTGCCGGGGGCATTCCCATGGGAGAACCCTCGGTATGACCTTTCTGTTTTGTAACAACCCTTCTTCCTGTTTGCCGAAGGGTGTTCCGTCGTGGATTGTTGGAGTCGTGTACTCATTGATTGCTCGTTGAGTCTACTCCCCTTCACCCCATTTTTTTGGTAGTGAAGGGAAGGCTTCAAGAAACTTGGTTTCTTGGTAAGGCTTGGCCTATCGGGAGGCAACAACATACACCATTAGCTCCCCCCTCGGGTTAACCTTCCGAGTTCCGAGGGGATCGAGGGTCATTTCCTCGGCATAAGACATAGTCTGTAGCCTGCCTCCCCTTGGGGGACGGCACGGAAAGCGCCTCAGTTTTGAAAGTCGTCCTCTCTGCGTGAGACATAGTCTGTGGCCTGCCATACCTTTGGGGTAATGGCGCGGGGAGCGTTTCGTTTTGGAAGTCAAATCCTAGGCATATTAGATGCCTACCACTCCCTTGGGGCAATGGCGGGGAAAGTGTTCCGTTTTTGAAAGTCAAATCCTGGGCATATTAGTTGCCTGTCATTCCCTTGGGGTAATGACGCGGAAAGCGTTTCAAGGAATGGTTTTCATTTGCACACTGGTTGCAAATGGGCGGGGGCACTACGTGCTGCCGGCACCGATAGGTGGCACCTTCGGTATAAATGCATCCTCAAGGGGTACGGCTTCAGAAATAACACTTGGTGTTTGTTTAAGCATACGGCTCCCGGTACTTGGTACCGAGGGGTCTTCTTAGGGCTGAACAAAACCGACCCTACCTGAAGAACCCGATCGGGTGAACCCGATTTTTTGTTATTGGGTTGGTTGACCCGACCCGAACACTCGAACCGACCCGCCAACCTGTTATTTTTTGGACCGACACCCAGCAGGTAGGGTCCTCCTAATCCCTACCCGAACCGCCCGAAAACCCGACCAAGCCTAAGCCCAGTAGCCCACTTCCCCGGTTCCCCCAAGGCCCCAACTCCCCAAGCCTATAAGGCCATTACCCAACTCCCCAAGCCCATTAACCCATTAGTCTATTAAACCCCACTCCCTTTCCCTTATCCCTATTTCCCTTCGCCGATTAACCCTAGCTTACACAACTCTCAAACTCTCTCTCTCTCTAACTCTCTAAGCGGCTAACCCTAATTTGGTCTGACTTCTCACTTCGTCGGCCGCCGTTGCTGTCGTTGTAGGGCTGTAGGCCTGTAGTCCTCAACCTAGTGCAAGCCTTCATCTCCTTGTAGGGTTTACCGTCTCTACTCTCTAACCTAGTGGAAGCCTTTCATCTCCTTCATCTCGAGCCGTTGAGGTATAAAATACTTATTCGTATTATGGTAAGTTTAGTCCTTGATGATGCATGGATGTTCTGAGTTGTGATTAGTCTTGTGATGTTCATATATTTGTGAAAGTTGCATGTACAGATCTGTTCGAATGTTCGGTTATCCAGTTGTCCCTGTTGATTGTTGATGTATATTAGTATATTTGTATATATGTACAACTCTTATGATGCATTCAGAATTTCAAATCTGTTTATTTGAAATATGAATGAAGTGTGGAAGCTAATCAAGCTATATATTCTATATTCATGTGTTGCCTACTGACTACCGTGGAGATGTCTGATGTGGTTGTGACTTTTTATATGAGTCCAGATCTGTACATTTTGTGATGTATTTGTATTATTGTATTTGTATACACCTATAAGTCCACCTCTGTTACTCTGTATACTTTGAGATAATGAGATGTGTCATGTGGAAGCTTAGTATACACCTATCAATATATCATATGTTGCTTACTTGTTAGTTGTTATGTTGTTTTTTGTACATAAGTAACATATCCGCCTTATTATTTTGACGAAGAAGCCTTTTTCAACTCTAGTACTCAAACGAGTACAAAGAGTGAACTGGGTTCTCTTTGTTTGTTATAGAAATAATGGATGGAAATGTTGGTGGTAGAACTGCTGCTCCTACTGGATCATCTATTGTACCATTAAGTGTACATTTTCTATATTTTTATCGTACATGACTATCTGATTTGGCATTGGCTATGATGAAGCTTCCACTCATTACTGCATTTAGGGTTTAGGGTTGGTGTTGCTCTTTCAGTTCATAAAATGGTAAGTTGAAACTGAAATTGTAGCAGATGCCCCCTATTTCCCCTTATGAATGATAAAAAGCATTCTGAGCTCTATGAAATTTCTGGTTTCATTCATTAATTTCATAATTTGTCCTTGTAACATTTGTAACTTTTAGTTGTGTCATCACATGTTTTTAATTGTAAGTGTTGGTGACTTGGTGTTGTACCTGCTGGTCCTTCTGCATCCTATACTGTCCCATAAGCCCATTACTCATTACCCCCATTCTTTGATACTCCCATATGCCCATTACTTAATATATATTGGAAATGTTGGAAGCTGTTAAGTATATGTAAATATGTAATACACAGTATAGATGTTTAATACTTCAATGCAAATATATATATATTGCATGAACTGTGTACTATTTTAGCTCACTGACAGTGGTATATTTTTGTTGTACATATGAATCCCTATACATATGTATAATGTATTATGTGCTCATTACATTTGAATGAGTATGATTCTGTCATTCTGGAAAGCATGCACATGTAGCCAACTGTCCCTGGACCCTTGTCCCTTGATATGATTTTCAGGTTTTGCGTAAGTATCTCATTATCCCATTCATCCTTGATTCTATCATTTATATTACTTTTCATTGGCTATGATGAAGCTTCCACACATTACTGAATGTATGGTTTAGGGTTGGTAAAGCTCTTTCAGTTCATAACATCTAAGTTTTGACTGAAATTGTAGCAGTTTCCCCTGTATTCCTTGTGAAGGATAACAAGTATCCTGAGCCACTGATTTTTCTAATTTGTTTCATTAACTTATCCTTGTTATTGTACTACATGTATATTGATTTCCATGTCTTCATTAACTTATCTTTGTTATTGTACATATGCAGGGGGAATCTTGAAGGTGTAGAAAATGGTTGTGGAACTGTGGAAGTGTGGAATTTGAAATGTTCAAGCAATGACCCTGACTGGACTGCCTGAGTGGATGTATTGATTTTGCTTAGTTGGAACTTGGAACTTTGCCACTTTGGATGTTAATTACTTGTAATTAAGTAATTAATGCCAAAACTCTATGTTACAATTTTGATCCCCTTCCTAAGCTACTCTGTTATATTGTAATTTTAATGACTTGTACGTAATTGAGTAATTTTGTAATTTGAATATCTGGTATCATATGCACATTTTGTATGGGAATCATTTTTTTTGCAATTTCATTGGATTACACTTATATTTACAGTTGTGAAAGTAAAACCAAATTGACCCGATACCCGAACCGAACCCGCCCTACCCGAAATGCAAAAAAACCCGAAAATATACAAATTAAAAACCTAGGGTAGGGCATCCATGTTACAATTTCAAGTGTAGTTTCACCACTGAGCCTTCGGTTGTGTGACCCCTCTGGTTGCATGGAGATTTGACCGAGGGCCAACCATTTAGGACTTACAAATTTTTCTAAGTGGTGTGCATTGTGTGGCCCTCGGTTATTAGGCCCCCTGACTTGCATGATGATTTGACCGAGGGCCTAATATTCGGGACTTAGAAAAAGTTCATAAGTGTTACTTGTCACTTGGCCTTCGGTAAATGAGCCCTGTGAGTACTAGCCTCCGGTGTTGATTGTGGTGCCGGGGGTTGCTGGAACTTGGACTTAGAAAATTCAAGACCATGTCTGTGGGTACTCGCCTTCAGGATTGTGTAGCAGACGCCCTCGGCCATACAGGGTTCCAAAGTGTGGACTTAGGAAAATTTTGTAAGACACTCATGTTGTAGTAAGGGCGACGGAAAGTGGATGCCTTCGGTATCCCTTGAGTCGTTGTTGAGTGGACTTAGCCAATTTTAATCCCTTTTGTAGGATTAGAGCCTTCAAATCCTAGTGCCGGGGGTATTCCCGTGGTGTTGCCATTTCCTGATGGTATTTGTTGAATGACAACCTTCTGGAATTAGTAGCTTCCTGGTGCCGGGGGCATTCCCATGAGAGAACCCTCGGTATGAACTTTCTGTTTTGTAACAACCCTTCTTCCTGTTTGCCGAAGGGTGTTCCGTCATGGATTGTTGGAGTCATGTACTCATTGATTGCTCGTTGAGTCTACTCCCCTTCACCCCATTTTTTTTGTAGTGAAGGGAAGGCTTCAAGAAACTTGGTTTCTTGGTAAGGCTTGGCCTATCGGGAGGCAACAACATACACCATTAGCTCCCCCTCGGGTTAACCTTCCGAGTTCCGAGGGGATCGAGGGTCGTTTCCTCGGCATAAGACATAGTCTGTAGCCTTCCTCCCCTTGGGGGACGGCACGGAAAGCGCCTCAGTTTTGAAAGTCGTCCTCTCTGCGCGAGACATAGTCTGAGGTCTGCCATACCCTTAGGGTAATGGCGCGGGGAGCGTTTCATTTTGGAAGTCGAATCCTAGGCATATTAGATGTCTGCCACTCTTTGGGGCAATGGCGCGGAAAGCGTTCCGTTTTTGAAAGTCGAATCCTAGGCATATTAGTTGCCTGTCATTCCCTTGGGGTAATGACGCGGAAAGCGTTTCAAGGAAGGATTTTCATTTGCACACTGGTTGCAAATGGCCGGGGGCACTACGTGCTGCCGGCACCGATAGGTGGCACCTTCGGTATAAATGCATCCTCGAGGGGTACGGCTTCAGAAACAACACTTGGTGTTTGTTTCAGCATACGGCTCCCGGTACTTGGTACCGAGGGGTCTTCTTAAAAACACTTGGTGTTTTCCGCTGTCTGGAGTTGATAGGAGTACGTACACTCGGCACTTGGTGCCGAAGGGTCTCGCTTGTGACAAGGCCTTGGGCCAGTAGTCTGCATGAGGGCCTGACCGCTCACATGTGTCTTGTTTCTTGTTCTTGGTGTCTTTAATATGTCTTTAAATTTGAAGGCCTTGGGCCGTAGGATAATACATTCATTAGTTATGTGGGCTTGGCCGCTCTAATATTACTGATAACATTTAACTAGGTGATGTACATTCCAATGCCTAGGGACCTCTGTCCCATTGGGGCGTCGTAGTTTGTAAGTCTCTGGTTTGATGATGGTTGCGACGATGTAGGGGCCCTCAAACTTTGGTGCCATCTTGCCACCCTCGGTTGGTTGGCTTGCTTCTCTCCTTCGGAGGACGTAGTCCCCCACTTGGAATTCTCGGGAGCGAACCTTGGCGTCGATGTAACCCTTTACTTGCCTTCGGTAGTTTTCCGCTCGCATGAAGGCTTATTCTCGGCGTTCTGAAACGAGGTGAAGGTCAAGGGCCATGTTGATGTCGTTGACTTTGGGATCATATTGGGCTACCCTTCGGGTAGGAAGGGTCACCTCCGTGGGAGCTTTAGCCTCAAATCCATAGCACAGGGAGAAGGGTGTTTCACCTGTTGCCCACCGAGGGGTGGTGCGGTAAGCCCATAGGATGTTGTGGAGCTCTTCTACCCAGCCTCCCCCTTCGGCCAGATGTTCGCGTGCCCCTTCCCCCAGATGTTGAAAGGACGGATTCGGAAGACTCCGAACTCATGAAGGCGGCTGATGATGAAGAAGATGCCGGGGGGGGGAGGGGGGGCGTCTCCTCGAAGCCTACTGAGGGGGGCACCGCTGTAGTTGACAATAACCCTTCCCCTGTATAAATTTTGAACAACTTTTGTAATGAACATGTACAATCTTTCGGCTTCGGCCTTTATGTATAACAATTGCCTTTTATTTTTGTGAATTGATGAATGGATGCCTTCGGGTCTTTTGTATATAATTTGCTTTTCCCTTTTAATGTATGCCTTCGTCTTTCCCCACTTTGTTTTTCCTTTGTGCGTGAATCTATGATTGGCTCATTCGGCCTAACATTTAGGACTTAGAAAAAATATTCCAAGTGTAGTTTTACCACTGAGCCTTCGGTTGTGTGACCCCTCTGGCTGCATGGAGATTTGATCGAGGGCCAAATATTTAGGACTTAGAAAATTTTCCCAAGTGTAGTTTCACCACTGAGCCTTCGGTTGTGTGACCCCTCTGGCTGCATGGAGATTTGACCGTGGGCCAACCATTTAGGACTTACAAATTTTTCTAAGTGGTGTGCATTGTGTGGCCCTCGGTTATTAGGCCCCCTGACTTGCATGATGATTTGACCGAGGGCCTAATATTCGGGACTTAGAAAAAGTTCCTAAGTGTTACTTGTCACTTGGCCTTCGGTAAATAAGCCCTGTGAGTACTAGCCTCCGGTGTTGATTGTGGTGCCGGGGGTTGCTGGAACTTGGACTTAGAAAATTCAAGACCATGTCTGTGGGTACTCGCCTTCAGGATTGTGTAGCAGGCGCCCTCGGCCACAAAGGGTTCCAAAGTGTGGACTTAGGAAAATTTTGTAAGACATTCATGTTGTAGTAAGGGCGACGGAAAGTGGATGCCTTCGGTATCCCTTGAGTCGTTGTTGAGTGGACTTAGCCAATTTTAATCCCTTTTGTAGGATTAGAGCCTTCAAATCCTAATTCTGGGGGTATTCCCGTGGTGTTGCTATTTCTTGACGGTATTTCTTGAATGACAGCCTTCTGGAATTTTTAGCTTCCTGGTGCCGGGGGTATTCCCATGGGAGAACCCTCGGTATGACCTTTCTGTTTTGTAACACCCCTTCTTCCTATTTGCCGAAGGGTGTTCCGTCGTGGATTGTTGGAGTCATGTACTCATTGATTGCTCGTTGAGTCTACTCCCCTTCACCCCATTTTTTTTGGTAGTGAAGGGAAGGCTTCAAGAAACTTGGTTTCTTGGTAAGGCTTGGCCTATCGGGAGGCAACAACATACACCATTAGCTCCCCCCTCGGGTTAACCTTCCGAGTTCCGAGGGGATCGAGGGTCGTTTCCTCGGCATAAGACATAGTCTGTAGCCTGCCTCCCCTTGGGGGACGGCACGGAAAGCGCCTCAGTTTGGAAAGTCGTCCTCTCTGCGCGAGACATAGTCTGTGGCATGCCATACCCTTGGGGTAATGGCACGGGGAGCGTTTCGTTTTGGAAGTTGAAACCTAGGCATATTAGATGCCTACCACTCACTTGGGGCAATGGCGCGGAAAGCGTTCTGTTTTTGGAAGTCGAATCCTGGGCATATTAGTTGCCTGTCATTCCCCTGGGGTAATGACACGGAAAACGTTTCAAGGAAGGGTTTTCATTTGCACACTGGTTGCAAATGGCCGGAGGGACTACGTGCTGCCGGCACCGATAGGTGGCGCCTTTGGTATAAATGCGTCCTCGAGGGGTACGGCTTCAGAAACAACACTTGGTGTTTGTTTCAGCATACGGCTCCCGGTACTTGTTACCGAGGGGTCCTCTTAAAAACACTTGGTGTTTTCTGTTGTCTGGAGTTGATAGGTGTACGTACCCTCGGCACTTGGTGCCGAAGGGTTTTGCTTGTGACAAGGCCTTGGGCCAGTAGTCTGCATGAGGGCTTGGCCGCTCACATGTGTCTTGTTTCTTGTTCTTGATGTCTTCAATATGTCTTTAAATTTGAAGGCCTTGGGCCGTAGGATAATACATTCATTAGTTATGAGGGTGATCGGCTGAAACTTGCAAGTGTACAAGTGCCAATGTAGTAATAAATTCCGGTAAAAATACCAGGTCGAACACAAGGAAACGTTGTTTATATGATTCAAAAGTGAAAGCGGTTTAGTAAAAGACTTAAGAAAAGAGTAAAGCTTTTTGGTTTTTTAAGAGATAATAAAAGCAACCAAGGGTTCGGGATTACTCCTAAACGACTCCTAATGATAAATATATGTTCTTTTGCCAATTCTTATGAGTGGAATGTCACTAAAGTATTCTAACTCCTGTTATGGCAGCGAGATTGTGATTAATTCTACGTGTGAATCCCGTCACGGTTCACATTCATCTAAAATTAACCCCATTGAAGATTAAGACATTATAAAAACCACCATACTCAAATGAGGTATATTTCTATCCACAATTAGAATATGTCTAACCTTTAAGTGCACGGTTTATAACTCAACGTTAATTGCTCAAATAAACCCAACGATATAATCATACGTTGTACACCGTAGTCATACACATTAAAATATAAAGGAAAGATCATAATAATTTGGTTGAGAACATACATCAAACACCTAGAGTGCGTAAAGTTTCATCCCTAACCTTGGCTATAGAAAATTAGCTAGAACAATTCATAATGAAAGTACAAGTATTGAATGATAAAATACAATGAAATACATAAGAAAATGATACCACAACTCCAAAGCTATGGTGGATAAAGCTTTCCCCAAGTGTAGAACTTCTCCTAAGACCAAGGGGTTGCTCTTGGGATGCCAAAGTAGAAGTAAAGTGTGTATAATATGGAATAATGTATTGAGAGGGCTTCAATCCTCTTAAATATTGAGTTCTCAACGGCCATTTTCGGACAAGGAAGCAAGCTCCTTAATGGGATTTGGTGTTTTGCCCGAATGATTGTGATGACCGTTGCTTGTTTTAATCAGCTCCAGGCGAAAGGCGGGCGACTTTCGCAAAAGCGGGCGACTTTTGCGTGTTTAAAACAGGCTTCTCCGCTCCAGGGACCGAAAGCCGGGCGGCTTTCGCCAAAAGCCGGGCGGCTTTTTGTTCGATTTGTTGAATTAACTCCACGGCACCCAAAGTCGGGCGCCTTTCATGAAAGCTGGGCGGCTTTCGTCTTGTTTTGCTCCGGACGCTTTTCCTTCATCTTCGGACGGCAACTGGATGGCTGGTTGGTGAAAACCGGCCGGTTTTGGTGAAAGCCGGGCGGCTTTCACCCCTTTGGTGTATTTTCCTTTTTTCCTTTTGTTCTCACGATGCGTTTGGTTGACCTTTACTTATCGGGATTCTTCGTGTGTCTTTTCATCCTCGTATTTGATCCAATTGTCGGTTATAGTATTTGTTGCAAAACGAGACATATGTGTGAGAGTTTTATTCTTTTAAGTATAAAAGCGTTTATAAATTGTTGTATAAAATACGTTAATAAAACTCTTATCAAATTTAAAACTTTTTTTTCGTAGAATTATTAAGTCAAAACCTTAAGAAAAATTCTTTTGAAAAAAGTTTTGGAGGACAAGGGTTTTGCTAAAATATTTTTGAAAAAATATGGACCAAAAGTGAACAAATTAAGGAGAAAAAATCCTGCAATTTAGAAGTTAAAAGACCACCCCCCACACTTGTTCCACAATGTCTCAATGTGGATCACAAAGAGCAATCAAAGCAAGATAATACACACATAGCACAAAGACAACATTAGAGTCAAATTAACAACAAACAGAAGTTTGAGCAAGACTAGATAAGAATTGTTTTATGTTTAGTACACTTCCCTTTTTTTCGTCAACTTTACTCATCATTCTCATCTCCCTCTTCTCGGGAAGGGAAAAAGAAGTTTGGATCGTAGGGCGGTGGTGGTGGTATGTTGAAATGTCTCCCCAGCTCTTGACAATAGTAGTTCATGCTCCACAAATGACTCCCCATTCCTTGGATAGCGTGGCGTTGATCTCTCAAGTCCCGTCTATGCACCGCAAGCTCCGTGCGGATTTGACCAAATTGCTCGGTCAAGTAGTCCATGTCGTAAGGAGCTCCGGCTTGGGGTACGTGAGCTGCCTCTTCATGGTGCTCCTCATGGCCTCCCGCGGGTTCCCCACCTTCCATCATCTCTTCTTCGTTCTCCTCCGGTACAGCTCTATGGAATTTCGCCACACACCTCCATGGTCCTCCGTGCGGCGGTTGGAAATAGCGAAGGTGTGTCATGACACTATCATCAAGCACGGCGTGCATCTCCCGTTCTTCTTCTCCTCTAAAACTAACACCAAAATGTTCAAAAATTTTAGAGAGCAAAATAGGGAAAATGAAAGCCTTATCTTGATTGTTGCTTAAGACCGCGCTCCATAATTGTTTGATGATGATGCCCGAGAGAGGAATCCCCTCATAACGACCAAGCCCGGTGTGCATCCTATATGCAAAGTAGAGGTCGGCACTTCGGATTTTGTTGTAGCCACTTGCTCTCGGCATGACATTGAATGAATAGAGGTACATCAAAAGCCGGGTCCGGATGTGTGGTTGGCCAAGGTTCTTGGTAATTAGATCAAGTCCTTGCAACCCAAAATATTGCATAGCATCCATGGGGTTGTAGTTCCCATCACTATTCATCGTTCCGGCTTGGGAAGGAGCGAAAGGGGTGCCGAACTTGGTGATGTGATATTGAGAGCTCAAAAGGTCATTGGTGATAGTAATTTTGACCTCTTTGACTCGGCTCTCAATCAATTTTTGGGCGTAATTCCCTTCAACATTTGCGAAGAACTCCTTGACGAGTTCCGGATAGAAAGTGCCTTGGAGATGTAGCACCGGTTCCCAATTGATATTGGCGAAGGCCGCGGTGAGCTGGAACTCGTGATCAATAGGTTGTGAGATTGTCTTTTCAATCACAAAGTCGTTGTCCCGGGACTCTAGGTAACGCTCGTAGCATTGAGTGTTGACAAACCTACTAGCCGGCAAGATGGTGGAGGAGGCCGCAGGTGCCTTGTTGTTCCTAGCCCGCTTGGGGTTGCTCGGGCCAGCCTCATTTCTCACAGATTTGCCCTTTGAAGTCATTTCAACCTATTAACTCAAAAGATTATAGTCAATTTCTCAAAAAATTTGACATGGATTCCCCTAAAAATTGACTATAATCACAATTTAGGACAACAAGGGACAACATACTCACAATCTCATTCATCAACAATTAATCACAATGATTCAATTGAAAATCCCCAATTTTAAACAAGAATTTCGAACCCTAAGGCCCAATTTTAATCAAGTAGCAAAAATTTCAAATTTTTTGAAAATAACAACTTGAAAAGAGGTTATAATGGTTCATACAAGCAATATAGGCAACAATAACAAGATATCATGCAATGAATTTGGCCTAATAGCTATCAATTTGCATAAACCCTAAATTTCGAAATTGGGAAGAACAATCAAAACTATCGATTAAATGATGTAAAAGCTGTGAAATAAGAATTAAGAAGTGAAAATGAGTGGATATTACCTGATTTGAGCTTCAAATTGGAGAAGAAATGGGAGAAAACGGGTGTATGGCTGCTGGAGCTCGAAGGTCGGCCGGAGTGTGCAAGGTGTGCATGTGTTTGTGTTTAAAAGAGAAGGGGTTTTAACAAATCCGCAACCCGAAAGCCGGGCGGCTTTCGCTTGACAGTAGCAGGCCTGCGCACGTAAGCCGGGCGGCTTACATGAAACCCGGACGGGTTTCGATTTAAATAAACGTGAATAAAGCTACGGCGCCCAAAGCCGGGCGCCTTTCGCTTGCGAGAAAAAATACCTGGAATTGATATGGAAGCCGGGCGGCTTTTGGTAGAAACCGGGCGGCTTTCGTCGTTTTCACCTTTTTCGCCCATTTTTGTCAAATTTTCGCTTAAGACTTCGAACTTCTTGCCTTTTTCTCCCCCTACACTTGAGTTGCATTGTCCACAAGCAATAGGAGTATGACAACCAAATAAAAGTAAAACATGTAAATAAAAAGGATATGAAATTGGGTTGCCTCCCAATAAGCGCCTTCTTTAACGTCGTTGGCCGGACGTTCTTCGTGATCAATCCTCCAAGTTGCAAGAGATGGTGGCGGAGGTGTTGTGGTGTTCCATGTAGAGTTTCAAACGATGTCCATTCACAACAAAGGGTTCATTAGTACCTTGTTGGATCACCATTGTTCCATATGGCCGGACCTCGGTGATGACGAACGGTCCCGACCAACGTGACTTCAATTTTCCGGGAAACAACCGGAGTCTTGAGTTGAATAGGAGTACTTTTTGCCCAACTTGGAATTCCCTCCGATAAATGTTCTTGTCATGCCACACTTTTGCTTTCTCCTTGTATATGCGGGAGTTTTCATAGGCTTCCCTCCGGAGTTCATCTAACTCATCAAGATGTAGGAGTCTTCTTTCCTTTGCAAGTGTTGGATCAAAGTTGAGTTGGAAAATAGCCCAACGTGATTTGTATTCAAGCTCCACGGGAAGATGACATGGTTTCCCAAATACAAGCCTATAAGGAGACATACCAAGAGGCGTTTTGAATGCCGTTCGATATGCCCATATGGCATCATCAAGTTTCAAAGACCAATCCTTCCTAGAAGAGTTGACAGTCTTCTCAAGTATAGACTTGATTTCCCTGTTAGAGACCTCTACTTGACCATTTGTTTGAGGATGGTAAGTAGCTCCACTTTTGAAGAGACACCCACATTTCTTTAGGAGGCCGATGAAGTGAGCATTTTTGAAATGGGTGCCATTGTCACTAATGATAGTTCTTGGAACCCCAAACCTTGAAAATATATTTTTCTTAACAAAATCTACCACCGATTTGGCGGTATTATTCGGCAAAGCTATGGCTTCCACCCACTTTGAGACGTAGTCAACTGCTACAAGAATGTACTCCTTCCCATGAGAGTTTGGGAATGGACCCATAAAATCAATCCCCCAAACATCAAAGATTTCTACCACAAGAATCATGTTTTGTGGCATTTCATTTTTTTCGGCTCAAATTACCGGTTCGTTGACAACGATCACAAGCTTGAACATAGCTTCTAGCATCTTTGAATAAAGTAGGCCAGAAAAAACCACATTGAAGTACCTTGGCAGCTGTCCGGTCGGGGCCATGATGCCCTCCACAAGGAAGATTATGACAATGCTCAAGAATAGGTAGCATTTCTTCGTTTGGAACACACCTCCGGATGATACCATCGGCACAATGCTTGAAAAGGTAAGGTTCATCCCAATAATAGTGCTTGACATCATTTAGGAATTTCTTCCTTTGGTGAAAAGTGAACTCTTGAGGAAGAATTTCCTTTGCAAGATAATTCACGAAATCCGTGAACCAAGGCAATGACCCTCCATTAATCGCCATGATTTGTTCATAAGGGAAATCATCATGAATGACTTCCTTGTTGGTTGTGGCATTAGCTTCAAGACGGGAAAGGTGATCCGCAACAAGATTCTCACTCCCTTTTTTATCTCTAATTTCAAGATCAAATTCTTGGAGTAACAACACCCAACGAATTAATCTTGGTTTTGCATCCTTCTTGCTCATAAGATACCGGATGGCGGAGTGATCGGTGTAGACGATTACCTTTTGTCCAATGAGGTATGATCGAAATTTATCAAAGGCATAAATAACGGCTAAGAATTCTTTCTCGGTAGTGGCATAATTTAACTCCGCATCATGGAGTAGTCTAGAGGCATAATAGATGGCATGAAGCTTTTGTCCTTCCTTTGTCCAAGGACAACCCCAATTGACTGATCACTAACATCACACATTAGTTCAAAGGGTAGAGACCAATCCGGTGAGATAATAATAGGAGCCGTAGTAAGAGCCTTTTTGAGAGTGTTGAAGGCTTGGAGACATTGTGGAGTGAGATCAAAATGAGCATCTTTGGCTAGTAAATCACAAAGTGGCTTTGCAATTTTCGAAAAATCCTTGATAAATCGCCGGTAGAAACCGGCATGTCCCAAGAAACTCCGGATGGCCTTCACCGAGTGAGGTGGGGGCAATTTCTCAATAACTTCCACTTTGGCTTGATCAACTTGAATGCCTTGAGGGGAAATTTTGTGCCCTAAGACTATTCCTTCGGTCACCATAAAATGACACTTCTCCCAATTGAGAGCCAAGTGTGTTTCCTTGCATCTTATCAAAACCTTCTCAAGATGGTGAAGGCAAGCATCAAAAGAATCTCCAAAAACAGAAAAGTCATCCATAAAGACTTCCATGAAATCCCCTACCATGTTGGAAAAAATGGCCATAACACATCTTTGAAAGGTCCCCGGAGCATTGCAAAGACCAAATGGCATTCTACTATAAGCAAAAGTGCCAAAGGGACAAGTAAATGTGGTCTTCTCTTGGTCTTCGGGTGAGATAACTATTTGAAAATAGCCGGAAAATCCATCCAAGAAGCAATAGAATTCATGACCCGCAACACGTTCAAGCATTTCATCCATGAATGGAAGAGGAAAATGGTCCTTCCTTGTGCCAATGTTCAACTTCCGGTAATCAATGCACATCCTCCATCCGGTGACCATTCTAGTAGGAATTAATTCATTCTTACTATTAGCCACAACGGTAATACCTCCTTTCTTAGGAACCACTTGAACGGGACTCACAAAGTTGCTATCCGAAATAGGATAAACAATACCATAATCAAGGAGTTTGAGAACCTCCTCCTTGACTACCTCCTTCATGTTGGGATTCAATCTTCTTTGATGTTCAATGGTGGGTTTATGATTTTCCTCCATGAGGATGCGGTGCATGCAAAGAGAAGGGCTAATTCCCTTGATGTCCGCCAAGGACCAAGCAATAGAAGACTTGTGAGCCCTTAAAATTCTCAATAATTTTTCTTCTTGCAAAGAGGTGAGTGTAGAAGAAATTACCACAGGGTAAGTAGAATCATCTCCAAGAAATGCATATTTGAGATGAGCCAGAAGAGGGTTGAGAGTAGGATTTGGAGCAACTTCACATGAGGATTTTTGGCTAGGCTTCCTAGCACCAAGCTCTTCAAATTTAGGCCGGAATTTGGTGTAGGAACCCCCAGCTTGAAGGTACATTACTTCCTCAAAAAGTCCAGGAATTTCTTCATCTTCGGTGCATCCTAGCAAAATGCATGCCTCAAGAGGGTCTTCATGTATCTCCCTCTCAAAAACTTCTTGTGTCAAAGTATCAAAAATATTGATACTAAAACATGTAGAATCATCATGGTGCTTCTTCAAGGAATCCCAAACATGGAATTCTTGCTCTTCCTCTCCAACACGGAATTTCACAACACCATTCTTAACATCAATAAGGGCAGCCGCTGTGGCCAAGAAAGACCTTCCAAGAATCACCGGAATTTCCATCTCCTTCATTTCTAGCACAAGAAAGTCTACCGGAAAATAAAATTTTCCGACCTTCACAAGAACATCCTCCATTACTCCAATAGGATAACAAATGGTTCTATCCACCAATTGTAGAGCTATAGTTGTGGGTTGAAGCTCCCCCACACCTAGTTTCTTGAATAGAGAATGTGGCATAAGATTAATGCTAGCTCCAAGATCACATAGGGATTTTACCTCCCCTAGTCTTCCAATAGAACAAGGAACGATGAAGCTCCCGGGATCCTTCAATTTTGGAGGTAATTTATTTTGGAGAATAGCACTACACTCCTCCGTGAGTGCTACGGTTGCAAAATCCGCCAACTTCTTCTTGTTGCTAAGAATATTCTCTAGAAATTTTGCATAAGAGGGAATTTCCGCAATAGCCTCAATAAAAGGGAATATTTATGCTCAACTTGGTGAAGATGTCTAGGAACTTTTTGTATTGCTTGCTATCATCTTTCTTCTTCAACCTTTGTGGGTAAGGAATTGGGGGAACATAAGCCACCATGGATGGTGGTGGTGAGACATGCGCCACTAGCTCTTCATCTCCTTGTTTCTCCATGGGTTCTTTTTGAATTGTTGGCCCCTCCATTTGTTTACCACTTCGTAAAGTGATAGCCATAACATTCTCCCTTGGGTTGATTTCCGTTGTAGTAGGAAATCTACCATGCTCCCTAGTAGTTCTTTCTTGAGCTAGTTGACCAATTTGAACTTCCAAGTTATGAATGGAGGACTTGGTATATTGCTCAATAGTATCCATGCGTTGATTTAGCTTCCGGTTTTGATCTTCAAACCGCATGTCAAGTTTAGTGAATTGATTACGGAGATTCCCAATGGATGCTTCCATTCTACTATGATTTTCTTCATTTTGGGTTTTGATGCTAGCCACGTTTTTGGTGAGAAGCTTCATCATCTCCTCCATAGTAGATTCTTGTGATTGCCCAAATTTGGGAGCTCCAGGTTGAGGGTTTGAAGAACTCCCTTGTGGCTTCCAATTGTTTCCTTGGTTGTACCGTTGTTGATTGTTGTCGGAAAAATTATTTCCTCCTTGATTTGCCCGGTTACCATAGGAATTCATGTAACTAACATCCTCAAGATGTTGAGAGGAGTTACCTTCCACATTGGGAATGCTCTCCACATTGGCCACTTGTTTGACCCCTCCAATAACGGCTTGCAAAGCCGTATGAATTGATGCTTGTAGATTTTGCTGAATTTTGGTTTGAAATTCTTCAAACCTCTTATCAAGTTCATGAGTGATAGAAATTTCATTCACTCCCGCCACCTTGATGTCTCCTCCTTGAAGTTGAGGATTTGAAGCAATGACCTCAAGAATTCTCAAAGCTTCCGTCTCGGTTTTGTTGCCAATGTATCCCTCCGCTCGGTTGTCCACAATAGCTTGACAAGATGAGTTCAAGCCATTGTAAAAAGTGTCAATTTGGAGGTCAAGAGGAATGCGGTGATGAGGGCATTCCTTCAACAAAGACTTGAAACGCCTCCATGCGTCTTGAAAGAGTTCTCCAACTTGTTGTTTGAAGTTGAAGATTCGTTGTCGTAGCTCTTGCGTCATTGTTGGGGTGTAGTACTTGGAGATGAAAACATTGTATATTTCATCCCAAGTAGTATAGGATGCCGGTGCTTGCTCTAGAAACCACCCTCTTGCCGCTCCCTTCAAGGTGTAGGGGAAGCATTTGAGCCTAAGATCACCTTCATTTAGGCCATTCCTTGGAACACCTTGAATGAACCCATAAAATTCAGTGATGAAATTTAATGGATTCTCCCCTGGTTGTCCATAAAAGTGCGGCATAGCGTTAAAGTAGCTATTCCGCAACTCATAGTCTCGTGCCGCCTCGCTAAGCACGATGCAAGAAGGAGTTGTTGCAATGACGGGCCTCTTCCTTTCATTGAGTGTAGGAAGCATTGTTGGTGCTTTTGCTTCCTTCTTCCGATTCCTTCTACAAGCTCTCTCGATTTCAAGATTGATAGGTTCAAGGTTTGTAGAGCCTTGACTTCTCAATAGCATGCACTAAGAGCTTGTCTACACAACAAAATTTAAAACAATACCAAGTGAAATGTAATGGGAAAATTCAGGAATTTTTGTTGAATCGTATAAAACAAAACCGTTTCCCCGGCAACGGCGCCAAAAACTTGATCGGCTGAAACTTGCAAGTGTACAAGTGCCAATGTAGTAATAAATTCCGGTAAAAATACCGGGTCAAACACAAGGAAACGTTGTTTATATGATTCAAAAGTGAAAGCGGTTTAGTAAAAGACTTAAGAAAAGAGTAAAGCTTTTTGGTTTTTTAAGAGATAATAAAAGCAACCAAGGGTTCGGGATTACTCCTAAACGACTCCTAGTGATAAATATATGTTCTTTCGCCAATTCTTATGAGTGGAATGTCACTAAAGTATTCTAACTCCTGTTACAGCAGCGAGATTGTGATTAATTCTACGTGTGAATCTCGTCACGGTTCACATTCATCTAAAATTAACCCCATTGAAGATTAGGACATTATAAAAACCACCATACTCAATTGAGGTATATTTCTATCCACAATTAGAATATGTCTAACCTTTAAGTGCACGGTTTATAACTCAACGTTAATTGCTCAAATAAACCCAACGATATAATCATACGTTGTACACCGTAGTCATACACATTAAAATATAAAGGAAAGATCATAATAATTTGGTTGAGAACATACATCAAACACCTAGAGTGCGTAAAGTTTCATCCCTAACCTTGGCTATAGAAAATTAGCTAGAACAATTCATAATGAAATTACAAGTATTGAAATGATAAAATACAATGAAATACATAAGAAAATGATACCACAACTCCAAAGCTATGGTGGATAAAGCTTTCCCCAAGTGTAGAACTTCTCCCAAGACCAAGGGGTTGCTCTTGGGATGCCAAAGTAGAAGTAAAGTGTGTATAATATGGAATAATGTATTGAGAGGGCTTCAATCCTCTTAAATATTGAGTTCTCAACGGCCATTTTCGGACAAGGAAGCAAGCTCCTTAATGGGATTTGGTGTTTTGCCCGAATGATTGTGATGACCGTTGCTTGTTTTAATCAGCTCCAGGCGAAAGGCGGGCGACTTTCGCAAAAGCCGGGCGGCTTTTGCGCATTTAAAACAGGCTTCTCCGCTCCAGGGAACGAAAGTCGGGCGGCTTTCGCCAAAAGCCGGGCGGCTTTTGGTTCGATTTGTTGAATAAATTCCACGGCACCCAAAGTCGGGCGCCTTTCATGAAAGCCGGGCGGCTTTCATCTTGTTTTGCTCCGGACGCTTTTCCTTCATCTTCGGACGGCAACTGGATGGCTGGTTGGTGAAAACCGGCCGGTTTTGGTGAAAGCCGGGCGGCTTTCACCCCTTTGGTGTATTTTCCTTTTTTCCTTTTGTTCTCGGGATGCGTTTGGTTGACCTTTACTTGTCGGGATTCTTCGTGTGTCTTTTCATCCTCGTATTTGATCCAATTGTCGGTTATAGTATTTCTTTCAAAACGAGACATATGTGTGAGAGTTTAATTCTTTTAAGTATAAAAGCGTTTATAAATTGTTGTATAAAATACGTTAATAAAACGCTTATCAGAGGGCTTGGTCGCTCTAATATTACTGATAAAATTTAACTAGGTGATGTACATTCCAATGCCTAGGGACCTCTGTCCCATTGGGGTGTCGTAGTTTGTAAGTCCCTGGTTTGATGATGGTTGCGACGATGTAGGGGCCCTCAAACTTTGGTGCCATCTTGCCACCCTCGGTTGGTTGGCTTGCTTCCCTCCTTCGGAGGACGTAGTCACCCACTTGGAATTCTCGGGAGCGAACCTTGGCGTCGATGTAACCCTTTACTTGCCTTCGGTAGTTTTCCGCTCTCATGAAGGCTTGCTCTCGGCATTCTGAAACAAGGTGAAGGTCGAGGGCCATGTTGGTGTCGTTGACTTTGGGATCATATTGGGCTACCCTTCGGGTAGGAAGGGTCACCTCCGTGGGAGCTTTAGCCTCAAATCCATAGCACAAGGAGAAGGGTGTTTCACCTGTTGCCCGCCGAGGGGTGGTGCGGTAAGCCCATAGGATGTTGTGGAGCTCTTCTACCCAGCCTCCCCCTTCGGCCTCGAGCTTCTTTTTTAGGCCCTCAAGTAAGGTCCAATTGGCGTTCTCCACTTGACCGCTGCCTTGAGGGTAAGCAACGGATGAGAAGGTGTGCTTGATGCCCCATGCCTCTAGGAGGGCACAGAAAGGGGCTGTCTCAAATTGGGTTCCGTTGTCGGAGATGATTTGGTGGGGGACGCCAAACCTTGTGAGAATGTTCTTTAGGACAAAGTGGCGGCACCTGGCCTCAGTAATGTTGGCGAGGGGCTCAGCCTCCACCCACTTGGTGAAGTAGTCAATGGCAACGATGATGTACATGTTGTTGGAGGTACCCCTCGGCAGAGGGCCCACAAGATCTATGCCCCATCTAGCGAAGGGTATAGATGTGCTGATGGGGGCATAGTTGATCGCTGGCCTGCCGGGAGCCTTCTGGAAGTGTTGACAGGCGGTACACCTTCGGGCGAGATCCGCACAATCTCGGGCCATTGTAGGCCAGAAGTAGGCTTGGACTATGAGCCTTCGGGACATGAAGAAGGGTCCTTGGTGAGCTGAGCAAGTGCCACTGTGCACTTCCTCCATGACGACTTCGGCTTCGTCTTGATGAAGGCATCGAAGTAGTGTGCCGTTGTAAGATCGTTTGTAGAGCCTTCCGTCTTCGATGGTGTAGCTGAGAGCCCTCAACTTTGCTAGTTTGGCGCGGACTTCATCCTCGGGTAGTTGCCCTATGGTGATGAAGGCGATGATGTCTGAGATCCAGTCCTCTTGCCTTTGATGGATGTTCATGATGGGGCTGGTGTGCATACTCGAGAGGCTGAGCTCTTCTATCCTTGCAATCTTAGAGAGGTGCTCAGGGGATTCATCCGAGAGTTTTGATAAGATGTTGGCCTCAGAATTTTGAGCCATCGGTATTTGAGTGATGGAATGAGCCTCAAATACCTTGAGCAATTCTTTAGCCGCCTCCTTGTATTGTTTCATCCTCCCTTCCTTGGCCTCATACTCTCCGGAAATTTGGCCCACGACAACTTGGAGTCACACTTGGCGTGGATCATTCTGGCCTTCATATTTGCTGCCAGCCGAAGGCCACAGAGGAGGGCTTCATATTTCGCTTCGTTGTTGGAGACTTTGAAGGAGAAGCGGATGGCATAGTAGGCCCGGAAGCCTTCGGAAGTAATGAGAACTACCCCCCCCCACATGTTTTGGTGGCTGAGGAGCCATCGGTATAGAGGGTCCACCATTCGTCCGAAGGTGCCGAGGGCTCCTCATCTACCGCTGATCTGGCCGTGCACTCCGTTACGAAGTCCGCCAGGGCTTGGCCCTTTATGGCAGGCCTCGGACGGAATTCAATGTTATATTGGCTGAGGAAGATGGCCCATTTTACCATTCTGGAGGAGATGGTGGGGCTCCTCATGAGGGCGCCGAGGGGTTGATGTGTGAGCACTTGGACCGGATGAGCCTGAAAGCAGTGGCCAAGCTTCTTCACAGTCCAAACAATGGCTAGTACCGTTTTTCCCACGAGGGAGTATCTGAGCTCTTCTTCCCTGAGGGTCTTGCTAAGATAGAAGATGGCATGCTGGATGTCGTCTTCCTCCCGGATGAGGACTGAGCTGATGGCAGCCGGGCTGACTCCGAGATAAAGGTATAGGGTTTCCCCTACCTTGGGTTTGGAGAGCACATGGGGTGAAGATAAATACCGTTTTAGCTCGTCGAAGGCCTCCTGGCATTCTGAAGTCCATTGGAAGCCAGTGGTGTTCCTCATGATCTGGAAGAAGGGTAAGGACTTCTCTGCCGATTTGGATAGGAAGCGGTTGAGGGCTGCCAGGCGGCCCGTCAACCGTTGGATCTCCTTCACGTTGCGTGGGGGCTCCATGTTGATGATGGCCTGGATTTTCTCGGGGTTAGCCTCGATACCCCTTCGGCTCACCATGTAGCCTAAGAATTTGCCTCCTTGCACGCCAAAGGTGCATTTCTTCGGGTTTAGCCGAAGGTTGAACTTTTGCATGATGGCGAAGATCTTCCGGAGGTCGTCAGCATGGCTTGATGATTGTTTGCTTTTGACAATCATGTCGTCAACATAGGCCTCCATGGTACGCCCCAGGACGACCTGAAAGACCCTGGCCACCATCCGGGTGTAAGTGGCGCCTGAGTTCTTCAGGCCGAAGGCCATGACCAGGTAGCAGAAGATGCCTTCGGGGGTCATGAAGGCTGTTTTTTCAGCATCTTCCTCATCCATGAAAATTTGGTGATATCCGCGGAAAGCGTCGAGGAACGACATGATCTCGCACCCAGCTGTCTCATCCACCAATTGATCAATATTTGGCAGAGGGAAAGGGTCCATAGGGCACGCCTTATTGAGATCCGTGTAATCCACGCACATGCGGAAGGTGGGTGGCTTCTGTGCAAGGACTACGTTCGCCAGCCATGAGGGGTATTTCACCTCCTTGATGTGCTTGATGGAGAGGAGCATGGCAACCTCCTTTTTCACAAAATCTCTCCTCTCGGCCGAGAGAGGCCTTCTTCACTGTTGTACAGGTTTGGCCGAAGGGTCCACCGAGAGGCGGTGGGTGATGACCCTTCGGCTGATTCCAGGCATGTCCTCCGGCCCCCATGCAAAAACAATGGAATAGGCGCGGAGGGCATCTGTGATGCCGGTATTCAAATCTTCGGGTAGCTTGGCTCCAATCTTCACGACTCTCTCCGGCTTGGCCGGATCGAGCGCGAAGTCTTCTACTTCCTCGGCGGGTTCAACCCTCGGCCTCTTCTCTTCTTCCTCCATGGTTCCGGTGATGGTGTCAACACGAAACCCGGTCTTACTAACCTTCTTCGTCACTTGAAGGTAGCAAGCGCGGGCAAGTTTTTGATTCCCCCTTGAGTAACCGTGGCCTCCTTCGGCAGGGAACTTGAGGCACAGATGCCTCATGGAGATGATGGCTTCGAGGTCCTCGAGGGCCGGTCTGCCGAAGATGATATTGTGGGCGCAGTCGATGTTGACGAAGATGAACTCCACTTCGAGTTTGGCTCTATGGGGCCCGTCGCCGAATAGTTCCGGGAGGGTCATGACCCCCTCAGAATCAATGGTGTCTCCGGGGAAGCCGGCAAGAGGGGTCTTTATGGGCCGAAGGGACCCCCTCTCCAGATGCAGTTCTCTGAATGAGCTGAGGTACATCACATTGACGGAGCTGCCCGTGTCAATGTAGGTTCGATGAATGATGGTGTTGTTTATTTCGCTTTGGATCACCAAAGCATCCCTGTGAGGGGAGGAAGTAGGGGGGAGATCGGCGTTTGTGAATGTGATGGGCTCCTCCCTCAGCCGCTTTACCGGGGGCATATGAGTGACTTCCCCCACGTATAGCGATTGAGCCCACTTCTTCCGCTGGCTGATGGAGTCCCCCCTGTGTTACCTCCAATGATCATATGGATGTGGCGCTTCTTCTCCTGGTACTGGTTGTATTCTTCCTCCTCGTCGAGGTTCCCAATCTCCCTTTTCTTACCCTTCGGGTCGCCGCGGGGATGGTGTTTGGGTTAAACCAAGCGTTTGCTTTCTTAGGGGGCCCCTGGTAGTGAGGGGTCCCCTGAGGCGGAGGGCCTCTGATGAATTGGGATAGGTGACCTGCCTGTATCAACCTCTCAATGGCCGTCTTCAGCTGATGGCAGTCGTCGGTGCTGTGCCCTTGGTTGCGATGGAACCGACAGTAAGGATAATTGGGGTTGATGGTATATACCTCCAGGGGTGCGCGAGAGTCGCGCTCCACTAGGACCCTCTCCTCGGCGAAGTCTAGGATGACACTGACGGGGTGTGTAAGGGGCGTCCGAGGGTGCTCCAAGAGAATTGGCTGGGCCCAAGCCTTCGGGTTTCCCTTGTAACCTCCCCCGGGTTTGGCTTGGCCATGCCGGGGGCGATCACCGGGGGGTGCCGAACCTTTGGATTGATTTGGGGGAGCCCCCGGCCCCCGATTGTCTTTGTCATCTGGCTGAGGGCGTTGCTGATCAGGGTTGTGATGGCATTTTCCACCTCCTCAGCCTCGGCGTATCGGTCCCCCCGCTGCAGGGCCCTTATGTAATCGCGGGGGGTTCAATGATGAGGCTCCATGAGAAGTTCCCGATGCGGAGGACAGTCTGTAGGAGGGCCAGGAGGGTCCCGTCGTCGGCGCCGACAACCTTATCTGCCTCCGTCCTCCAGCGTTCCAAGAAGTCCCGAAGGGTCTCTTCCTTCTTCTGCCTCACTGTTAGTAAGTGGGAGAAGTGTTTTCTTGTTTGACGCCTTCCCGCAAATTGTGTCAAGAAACGCTGGGCGAGTTCTAGCCACGAATCGATGCTGCCTTCGGGCAATCGGTTGAACCATTCGTACACCGGTCCCTCTAAGGTGGAAAGGAACCCGCGGCACAAATATTCGTCTGATGCCCCCACCATCGTCATGTTGTTTTGGTAGCGGTTGTAATGTTCCTGGGGATCTGTTTTTCCTTCATAAGGCCAGATGGGCTGTCCCCGATACTTATCCGGGATCCGGGCCGCCAATACCTTTGGGGTAAATGGCGTCCTGGTCCAGACTTGGATGATGGGTTCCCCGGAGCCCTCGACCATCTTCTTCTGCATCTCCTCCATTTTGGCCAACATGGCTTCATATTTGAGATCTCCATGAGGGGCAGAAACGGTGACGTGTGCTCTGGTGGCCTCCATCTCGTCAAGCCGGCGCTGGAGGGCCGCAATGATTTCATCCCTGGGGTCCTTCGGGAGGGCCTCAGCCCCCTGCGAACAGACATGGGTCGAGTGGGCCTGGTTGATTTGGTGCCTGGCGTCGTCGGCGTGGAGTGGTGCCTTGCCTTTGTCCTGAGGAAGACGTCTTTCGTCTGCCCTGGAGACGGATCCGTCACTTTCTTGAGGTCTTTGGAGCGCCTTTCCCCCGAGGCGGTATTGGAACCCTCGGCGGTCTTGCGCCCCTCCGAGCCTTTCGAGGGCGGATGTCCGGGGCCTTTCTTTGTTTGCGCCATGGTGGTCCCAAGATTGGACTTCCTGAGAAGCGGTGTCTTGGGCCACGACCCCCTCACCGTTCCCAATCCGAATGATAGGTTTCGCGAGGGGGAGTGGTGGTGGGAGTGGTATGGCGTTCTCCCCGACCTGTGGTTGAAGAGGCACCAGAGTGCCGAAGGCACCCGGGTTCTGAGTGAGCATCTGGATGAAGGTGGAGAACGCCCGATTGCACATCAATAATAAGGACCGGAGGGCTCACTTGGTTTTCGCTCCGGTCCTTTTTCCTGGCCTCGATGCCAAGGCGGGCATCAGGGGCATTTTGTTGGAGCTGAAGGCGTAGGTCGATAGCCATCTGGAACAACCCGGCGATGACGCCGCCCTCGCGAGCCCTGTTAAAGGCTTTGGGGACGTCGACTTCGCCGAGGACCAGGTTCCTGTCCTCGTGAGTCTTGGATTGGGCACGGGTGTTTCTTCCCATTCTGATAGGTGTTTTTAGCTGAAGGGGAGGGTTTCTTACTTGATCGTTCGAACTCTCAACGAGAGCACCACATGATGGATAGTCGTACCCGGGGGGTAGTTTATCCGAGGGGTTATTGCGGAGAATAACTAGAGAGAAGTCAAAACAAATAAGAAAGAGAGAGTGAGTATTCAATCTGAATTCAGCGTATTGAGCGTAGTTTACAAATGGGGAAAGGGGTGCTATTTATAACAACAATAAATGCTAGATAAGGACATGTGTCATCATTCTGGTGGTCGAGGGGTCACCTCAACGGGGTGGCACTGGCACTCGCATGTGGCCGCATTAAATGCAGTGGTTGGATGTGATGTTTGTACTCGGTACGTTGATCCAGCGCATGTGGGTGGGAGATTCTGTCGAGGAGATGCCTTCGGCTGTGGATGATTAGCCGAAGGCTCTTCATCCCGGGGGCCTTTAGGTGCCGAGGGCTACTGTTTTCGCCGTTTTCTCCCAGTAACTTCGAGTGCTTAAAAGCAGCTGTACTGTAAGTTGATGAGCCTTCGGTCATGGGTGCCGAAGGCACCCAAGTGTACGTCGCGGGCTGCTTGGCACTTGGGTGATAAACCCAGATCTTAACATACAACAATCATAGCAGTTAAGAAGAAGCAGATAGAAAGATATCGACAAGATTAAAACCAAATCTGGTATGCCGTATGAAACCCCGCTGCTCTCCCTGGAGAAGGAGAGCAGCGGAAACCCTTCTCTCTCTATCTCGCCTCTACGTTCTCAACCTCTATTCGATTATCAGGGTTCCCGTAAGTTAGCCTCCTTTTATAGGAGAAGTTGGTTAACTTACGGGTTACAAGGAAGCCTCCGGACAGATACACATTTGTGGCCCGTATTACACGTTTAATTGATAACTACACAAATACAAAGATAACTAACTAGATTGAACACCATAAAATATTCCCAACAATCTCCCCCTTGGTGATCAATCGTGTTGAATCAGCATTGCAGCGCATATATCTTTGTCTTTGTTGTTATTGAGCTTCCTTTTACTTTGAACTTGATTTGTGAGTGTAGCTGACCATTTGATTTGAGTTGTAGAGATAGCAGAGAAGGTGTTGATTTTTGTGATGGAGGAGTGAAGTGTCCCAGAATTATTTGTTCAGTGTTAACAACATGTGGACCACTCTCCCCCTCATGACGATCCGATGAATCGGGACGTCATGCTTTTATTCTTTTATTCTGCGGAAATAAAACAGGAAATAAACAGAAAGAGTAAATGATAAAAGCCCCCCCCCCCCCCCCCCCCCCCGTGGTCGTGTAGACACCCATTTTCATCACTATAGAGATAAACTCTAAAGCAATGGCCTGAAAATGTTGGTGATTTCTATGTTGAACTAGCAGGACTTCCTTCCAATCATTAGTCCACATCTGCAATGGATGAGACCTATGGAAGTTCTCGCGGGTCTTGGAAGACCTGTAATTGACTCAAAAAGTGCGTCTGTGTCCTAGAAATTTCAAAACATTTGGGAGTGAGGTAACTAGACACGACGTGATCAATGAAAGTTCAGTGGCATGGGGCTGAGGCCACTGTAGTCAGTATTGCTTGCCTCGTAAGGAGGTAGTAATGAGAGATGCGATTCCCCGTGAAATATTATTAAACACTTGTCTGTTGGGAGACAAGTGAGTGGTCTTGGATAGGGTTCAACATGCACTGTTGGACAAGATGCAGTGACTTCTACCCGGGATCTGATTAAATCAGTCCTGAACCTATTTGGGAATTGTCCAGAGTATTTGAGTGGCTAGGAGTAAATGTTCAATGGATAATAGGCAGTTGAGGTAGCAGACTCATCATTGATTATTGTTTTTCTTCTCACTTGAGCCTTCTGCTTCCTAATGCTCATAATGTTCACTCACTCACTTGCTCACTCACTCACTTACGCTCGGCTTTGTCCCTTGGGTAGGCTTAGTTGGGTTTACTAAGCCATAGGGACATGTTCTCTCATTACTTTCTTCATTTTCTCTCTTTACTCCCCCTCAACTGGAGCACTCGGTATGCTTTGTCATTGTTAGGCACCGGGAAGGATAACATTGAATACTCCCCCTAAAATGTTGCATCCTTTGAGATATTCCTTGCTTTGTCGGTGTAAGGCGCCAGGAGGAGAAAACTAAAACCCCCCCTCAGAATGTGTAAGGTTTGATTGCTCACAGCTTGTCATACCCGCCATGTGTGTGGAGCAATCTGAACATGTACCACACATGACGGTTTCCCTGAGCTCATCATGTAGAATTTCAGCATATTGATGATCACATAATGTTGACGAGTCAGGGGAGGCTTCAACAGTTGATTGTTGATTGTTGTAAGATGACCGTTGACGCAAGGTTGATTGAATTATCTACGATTTTTGGACCTTTACAGTGGAGCATAGAAAAGCTTTGACCTCAGGGTTGACATTGAAAGAATTTGAACAAATCTGCCTAAGTTTTGACCTGGACATCGGTGATTTACAATGTTTATCGGAAAAGTAACGTTTTGACCCTCAAGGGCTGCGAGTGAGGGCGCGTGAGAATGGGTTCTGGGGCATAGCCCTAGAATTAATGTAGATCTTTTCGTTAGCTTTCCAACAAAAAAATTTGCTCAAATCGGATCACTGAGTCAAAAGTTATGGCCAAAACAGTGCGGTGTCGCAGAAAATCTCTAATTTTGAGTTTTTTGAGGAATTTCTTCGAAGTTGAGGTTCTCGATGTTGAATATCGAGAGCAGGTGGATTTTAAACAAAATTCTAAGGCAATACCTCGAAATCCTAATCTCGAGGTTTAAATCTCGAGATTACAATCTCGAGGTTTAAATCTCGAGATTACAATCTCGAGGTTTAAATCTCGAGATTACAATCTCGAGGTTTAAATCTCGAGATTACAATCTCGAGGTTTAAATCTCGAGATTACAATCTCGAGTTTTAAACCTCGAGATTACAATCTAGAGGTTGCCTCGAAGAATAATGGCGAAATCCACCTGCAAAACAAACCTCAGAATATCGAAATCTGCAGAATTTCAAAATGTTTGGAACATCGAAAACTTTGGAGTTTCTAAAACCTCATAATCTCGAAAACTTGCTATTTGAAAAACATCAGAACATCGAAAACTCCTGAAACATTTATAAGCAGGGAATCATTCAGAAATCCTATAATGTAAAGCTTCGATGAATTGCAAAGGATGTCAAGATTCGAATTATGAGTTCCAAGAAACTGCAAACTTTGAAAGATTCAAAACATGGAGAAATTTTGAAAATCTCGAAATCTTCAGAATGTCGAGATCCAAAACATCGAGATCCCAAATGTCGAAATCCCAAAACTCGAAATTCCAAAACTCGAGGTTCAAAACTCGAGATTTCAAAACTCGAGGTTTCAAAACTCGAGATGTCAAAACTCGAGATGACAAAAACTCGAAATGTCAAAAGTCGAGATGACAAAACTCGAGATGTCAAATGTCGAGATGACAAAACTCGAGATGTCAAAAGTCGAGATGATAAAACTTGAGATGTCAAATGTCGAGATGACAAAACTCGAGATGTCAAATCTCGAGATTTCAAAAGTCGAGAAGAGGAAATTGAGTCCCTAAATGTCAAGATCCTGCAAAATGAAAACAACATTTTTTTAAAATCTGAAACCTGTTCTGAAAAGCCCTGAAGGTCGAGATTCTCGTGTATCAGTTTCAAGTCAAAAACCCTGCAGCAGTGAAAAAAAAGGATTTCGAGATCTCAAAGTAGAGATCTTCGAAATATTAAAAAAGCAGAAAACGAAAAATAAGGTATGCTGCTGGATCGGTTTTGAAAGGCGAGTCCAACAGTATGATTTTTACAAAATTTCGTTCACAAACAAGATTACAGGAGCAAATATCTACATATAGAAAAACAGAAGAAAAGCAGAGCAGTTCTTCGTTAGATCCAAAAAATCGCAGATAGATCCAACCTGTTTCACGCCTCGGCTCTGATACCAATTGATAAACCCAGATCTTAACATACAACAATCATAGCAGTTAAGAAGAAGCAGATAGAAAGATATCGACAAGATTAAAACCAAATCTGGTATACCGTATGAAACCCCGCTGCTCTCCCTGGAGAAGGAGAGCAGCGGAAACCCTTCTCTCTCTATCTCGCCTCTACGTTCTCAGCCTCTATTCGATTATTAGGGTTCCCGTAAGTTAGCCTCCTTTTATAGGAGAAGTTGGTTAACTTACGGGTTACAAGGAAGCCCCTGGGCAGATACACATTTGTGGCCCGTATTACACGTTTAATTGATAACTACACAAATACAAAGATAACTAACTAGATTGAACACCATAAAATATTCCCAACACTGTGATTTGGGCCTGCTGTGCTTCCTGGGCTTATTGGGCCTTTGTTATGGTAGTGGGAGTATGGGTCGGGGGTCCCTGGACCATATACTCCATCAGAATGTAATTTACTAGTCTTGTCTGGTCTGAACTGGTTTGGTCTGGTAAATCTCTGATCTCTTTGTATTTTATAACTATGGAAGTTTGATCTGGCTTGGTCTGTTTAAGTCTGGTTTAGGACTGAAAACAACCCAATAAAAACATCTTTAGTGCTTGGCTTGAATGTATGCATGGTTGTGCGCCGCAGGGAATTATAACTGACCAAGATCGAGCAATGCAAAACTCCATTCAAATAGTATTTCTGAATACAATGCATCATTGGTGTCTATGGCACATTATGAAGAAGTTACCGGAAAAATTGGGAGGGTTCGCCCTTAAAGATGAAATGATGTTGGATATACATGATGTAGTCTACGACTCACAATTTCCTATAGAGTTTGAGGAGGGTTGGAAAGCGATTTCCAGTCCCAGACCAGACTTAAACTAATTAATAAACTTATTATTGCACCTCTGTCTGGACTGAACAATTAAATTAATAAATTTAAAACGAGAAAATGTTTAATTTAGTACATGAACTTGGAGCGCGTGGAATAAAGAGTCCCTCATCTTGAAATTCAAACGCGGTGGTACCTGTAATAGCCGAATTACTGCTAAAGCAGTACAAATACCAACGTCCTGTTAAAACAAGCCAACATGTGAATTAAAAACAGTTTGTTTCGTACATGGTGGAGGCGAAGTAAGCAACCTCCCAACCTCCTTATTTTATAGATACCCTAAATTGAAGATTCCATGGCCACCAAACCCAAAATTGAAGATTGCACTGTCTAGGGCATCGCTGGTCTTCTGGTGGAGGAGCTGTTCCAATGAGGCAGGCAAGGTATCGTTCGAGGATATCTTATTCTGTGTTGGTTTGTTGCTTAAAATTGATGTAAAAACTTGGTCTTCTACTGGTATAATTCTTTAATCGAATTGCACAAATATGAAGAATGCAAGAGAGATGTCTTATGGAAAGTGTGGATGTGAGATGCCTGTAAAGATGATGATGTCTTGGACTGATGACAATCCAGGGAGAAGATTCATTGCCTGCTCTAGAGTAAGTGTATTAGAATGATTATAATTTCAGATTTGTTCTGAATTTTGTTTGATTTTGACATAATGTTATTATTATTAAAAATAACGTATTGGTGGCTGCTGCATTATGTTTGAATGGATTGGCCCTGAAATTTGTGCAAGGTCGAAGGTGATAATACCTGGTCTTTTGAGGAAAATAAACAACCTACAAGGTCTTATTGACGAGGCAAAGCTAGTGAAAAATAAACACAATATTTGGACTGTGATATTGATAAGTTCATATTTTGACACGCATTTGATGCGTGTTGGGATCGAATTTTGATGTTATCCCTAACTTTTAGGTGTTACAAGTCTCAATTTTAGCTCAAGTTATGTTACCAGGCGTTAGTTCGAGTTTTATGTCTTTTGGAGTCAAAATCAGGGTATTTGAACCCAGCACCGGCGCTTGAGAAGCAATCGGGACGATTGAGAAGCATTCGAGAGTGAATTGAGAGCCTTAGAGGTCACCGGGAGGTTCACAATGAAGATTTAATGACAAAAGAGCTCTAGAATTAGCTACGGGATCAAAAGAGGACAAATAGAGCTTGAAAACGACGTTCAGAATGACCTTATGTCAATCGTTCAAGCATATCTCTTCGTAGAAAAATACAAAGGACACTATTCAAGTTGCATATGAAAGCCAACTTCAAGGTCTATAAATCATATGAATAAACCATTGCAAGAATCGGAGAGGAAGAAGGTGAAAACAGATGATGAAGTCAGATGAGCCCTGTTGCGATTTCAGAATGAGACCTTCCACCATTTTATTCATATATCTTGATTGGATGATTCAAATCCAATTCGGCAAGTTGTGTTGGATAGAGGACTTCATTATCTACAACTTTCATGAATTAGGTTTTGTCAAATTCGGACTAGAGAATCCGAAAAACTCACTGGCAGACACATATGCGTGCATGGGGGACGCACGCGTGCGTCCAACATTTTTACGTACAAGTATGTCGGACACATGGATGCCACACACGCGTGCGTGGGCGCCGTGTGTGCCCCGTTTCAGTCATAATTCAACCCGAATTGCTCCATTTTTCCTATTTAAACATCTTGTAAACCCCTGTTTTGGATGGAACTTAGAGAGGAGCAATAGCACGAAATTGTGAGAGGTTTTTAGCCTTGTTCTTCAATTCATTGACATTCTTTGTAAGTTCCCACTTTTTAATTAATGACAATTATTTCTATTTTTCCCAGTTCTATTGATTCTTCAATTATGAGTCGAGAGTAGTTTTAATTAGGGATTTGAGATTGATGAAGGGGTTAATCATGATGTATGGCTAGATTCTTAATGGTTTAATTGCATGAATGTCATTTAATTTGTGTTTGAAAAATTTAATTGCTATCTTTTGTAACATGGAACCGCGGCTAAACTTACAATTGCGTATAGAATAAATTAAGAGAGATCTAGTTTATTCTGAGACACATTCACACACACTTAATCGTTCGCTAAGAGATTAGTAGCGATTAAGGGGTCGTAAGCTCGCTCGTCTTGGCAATAATTTAGGATCCTGTCGCATGAGAGATCAGCCTGGTCCCCTAAATTATTGTTCTCTACGCCGCGAGAGCGGTAAGAACTTAGTATTGATTAGCTAGGCTCAATTAAATTAATTTCATGTAATTAAGCCTGATCTGCCAGAAATCTGATTACCCCAGAATCAATCCCTGTTCCCTTCATCATTAATTAGAAAGAACCCCCTAGTTTAATCCTTTTATTCGCATTTTTATTTTCCAGCAACCAATCTCGCACGATACTCGTACTTACACCACTATATTACAATTGCTGAATTTAGTTAATCTTTGATTCACTATATTTATTTATTTTTAATCGCTGAATTTAGTTAATCTTTGATTCTCTTTTATCCATCCCTGTGGAGACGATACTCGTACTTACACCACTATATTACAATCTATTTTAAGTGCGAGAAAACTCACATTATTTTTTGGCGCCGTTGCCGGGGACGGTGTCGATTTAAGGGTTAATTAATTTCAGCGAGATTTTTTTTAGTTGTTTTTTTTTTGTTTTTCCGTAGGATTTTTCTGTGTTAACCTTTCAGGTAATTTTCAAAGAGGCATGTGATGAACCCATTCTGCAAAATTCCTGGAGGAATTCCTTACCCTCAAACCTCCATGGAATATTCACCATATACGTCATACCCTCCTTACACTCCTCCTCCTCCTCCTCCCCCTCCTCCTCCTCCTCAATTCTACACACCTCACCAATATTATTCTTCTACATCTCAAAATTTTCCATCTTACTATTCTTACCCTCTTCCAAATACGCAATACTCCCAATCTCATTCTCCTAATCATTATCCTTATCCACAATATCCTCAGACAAAACCAGGCTCCATGATGGAATTTCTCATTCGAACTAAAAGTCCTGAGGAATTGGTTGATTGCTTTCCTAAAAATAGCATTTGTTCCTTCTGTGGATGTGGTCACCATTCATGTCTTTGCCCCATTCCTCCATACGACAATCCTTACTGGGCAACGACATACCCAACTTATTCCTCCCCGCAATTTGCAAAAACAAATGTTCCAGCCATTCCTATGTTTCCATCAAGTACTGAGCCACATAATCAGTGTAAGAAGACACTTACATAAACTCTTTATGAGTACCTAGAGATTACGAGGGAGAGGACTTTAGCCATGATGCAGAGCACTTCAAACATAATGCGGGATATAAATATCATAAGGAGCCATCGGGTAGAAGCCCAACCTGAGGAGACCAATAAGGATGATCATATGATTGAGTCAGACTGCGAATGTGGGAATATGATGGATGATACCCTCCCAGATGCTTTTGAAGATCCACCTATGGTTGAACTTGATCAACATTATAGTAGTCTCGAGTTGTTTTTCCAAGAATACAGGCAGAAGTTTCAAACGGTACAAGCTGTAACCGACAAAGTCACAGATCATTGTGATTTCCATATAGAAACTCCCCATCCGTTTGATTTACAATTAGTCTCAACCCCTGACGAGGAGGGAATGGAGAAGATGAGTCATGACATTGAAGAAGAGTTAGGAAAAGATAACCACGAGCTCCAAGAGAGTGGTAGCAAGGTAGATGATCCCCATGACGAAGAATTCCCGCTCCACATGCAAGATTACTTCTCGTACGTTAGTCCAGGTTTGGATTTCTTTGATCCATTCCTTGGTGATGATATTTCTTTTTGTGTGGAGAATGATCACAACTGCTTGGAGGATATTAATAAGAACGGTGTTACCGAGAGTTGGGATGCTCACATGGGGAGTGATATAGAGTCCGGAGGAGAGGTTGTGAATGTTCATTATATTTGTGAGGAAGATGAAGACTTTTCTATGGTGCCGTTCGATTATGGTGTTGCTCCTAATCCTTGCTTTGAAACATCTCTTGAGCTTCCTGTGACACCTAGAATAATCAAAGTTTTCACTCATGTTCTTTGTCCGCCCGAAGAGGATGAGAGTTTCATACTTCACTTCTGTGCTGATGAGGGTTATGAAGACCATGTGCTGCCTACGTGTACTCGAGAATTTAAAGGTCTGCGACACCTAATGGCATTTGTTGAGAGGAAGCTGGAGACGTTGATTATTAGTTCACCACTACAGTCTTTGCTATTTGAGAGCCTATGGGGTAGTTGCGTCGGGAAAACGACGTTAAAAATAACGCTTCTTGGGAGGCAACCCAAGTTTAATTCTGCACTTTTGTCTTTGTTTGTTTGCTTTCAAGAAAACCCCCGAAAAAAAATCCAGGGTGTTTTCTGTTTTTGTTTTTGTTTTTGTGTGTTTTGTTTTTTTGCTGCTCAGGGTCTTGCTTTTGAAATGTTTTTCCTTAAAATGTGTCTTTGTAAGCTGGCTAGCGTGTTGACTATGCTTTTAGAACATCTTTGAAGTGTTTAGGCTTAAATTGCTTGCACTATAACCTAGTTTTTGAGAGGATGAAGGCATTAGTCACCCATTGAATCGTTTCATAAATCATCCACCTGACCTGAATAAGTCCTTTAGGAGAAGCCATTTTGAGCCTGACAATTTATTCTTTACCTAATTAATTGAGCTCCATAGCAAAATGGTCTGTTTCCATACCCGTGAATAATTCTGACAAAGTCTTGATGTTTAGGGAATTAGGGGATTAATTTGCTAAGTTTAGAGAATTTTTGTAGGAGCCAATTTTGACACTATTCTTATGCCTCAAGTGGGGTAAGAGCAGTCACTTCTCAGGAATTTGATATTTTCAAGGATTGCATTGTAGGCATGGATTCACTTTGAATAAATGAACCTTAATTGCTAATTTTCCTTGGTGAGGCCGAGATTAGAATGAGGTAATGTCTAGTGAAAATCTGAAAATTGAAAAAATTAATTAAATGAACTAGACCTCTTACCTTGCGAAAAAGAGAATGGGAGACCCGGTCAAAAAGCGTAAGTGTTTTGCACAATAAGATGAGACTTGGGGATCTGTCAAAAGAAATGGCGTTCTCATGTCAACATGACAAGGAAAACTTAACTAAATAAATTGAACTTTGAGGCTTTAGCAAAATTAGCTTTAGTCCTTCGCGTACTTCAAGTATACGTCAAAGCACCAATGTGCCGCGGCGGTTTAGCTTAGTTGTACACCATGTCTACTCTTTGCATATGTTTAAATGATAGTTCCTAATTTGTGTCCTATTGAACTCCCTGATCCTAAGAATAACTCTGAAATTCCTGAACGCATTAAGTTTTTTTAAGATTATTCCAAAACTCTCAAAGAAAGGGATTTTTATTCTTGCTCATCCATTATTCACCACCGTCTTCACAAGTCCTTCTGATCAATAGCTAGTTCACTAGTGTTTGTTGCCACTACTTCAAAGGAGTTGTGAATAATTTTGTCATTGAAGTTAGCCAGAGTACAAAGATGTAGTTTATGGAAGAATTTTATTGGTTTAGTCTTTCTGTTATGTGAATATCCCTTTAACTACCTGTGCATGCTAATTATTTTAATTCCATGTGGTGATTATCGTAAGTCCCGTTGTTTAGTTTGCTTGAGGACAAGCAAAGGCTTAAATGTGGGGGAATTTGATAAGTTCGTATTTTGACACGCATTTGATGCGTGCTGGGATCAACTTTTGATGGTTTTCCTAACTTTTAGGTGTTACAAGTCTCAATTTTAGCTCAAGTTATGTTACCAGGCGTTGGTTCGAGTTTTATGTCTTTTGGAGTCAAATCAGGGAATTTGATCCCAGCACCGGCGCTTGAGAAGCAATCGGAACGATTTGAGAAGGATTCAAGAGTGAATTGAGAGCTTTGGAGGTCACCGGGAGGTTCACAAAGAAGATTTGATGACAAAAGAGCTCTAGAATTAGCTACGGGATCAAAAGAAGACAAATAGAGCTTGAAAATGACGTTCAGAATGACCTTATGTCAATCATTCAAGCATATCTCTTCGTAGAAGAATCCAAAGGACACTATTCAAGTTGCATATGAAAGCCAACTTCAAGGGATATAAATCATATGAAGACACCATTGCAAGAATCGGAGACGAAGAAGGCGAAAAAAGACTATGAAGTCAGATGATCCCTGTTGCAATTTATTCATATATCTTGATTGGATGATTCAAATCCAATTCGGCAAGCTCTAGTGGATAGAAGACTTCATTAACTACAACTTTCATGAAGGAACTTTTGTCAAATTCGGACTAGAGAAGCCGGAAAACTCACTGGCATACACACATGCGTGCGTGGGGGGGGGACGCACGCGTGCGTCCAACGTTGTTACGCACAAGTCTGTCTGACGCACGGACGCCACGCACGCATGCGTGGGCACCGTGTGTGTCCCGTTTCAGTCCTAATTCAACCTGAATTGCTCCGTTTTTTCTATTTAAACAGCCTGTAAACTCCTGTTTTGGATGGAACTTAGAGAGGAGCAATAACACGAAATTGTGAGAGGTTTTTAGCCTTGTTCTTCAATTCATTGACATTCTTTGTAAGTTCCCACTGTTTAATTAATGACAATTATTTCTATTCTTCCCAATTCTATTGATTCTTCAATTATGAGTCGGGAGTAGTTTTAATTAGGGACTGGGATTGATGAAGGGGTTAATCATGATGTATGGCTAGATTCTTGATGGTTTAATTGCATGAATGTCATTTAATTTGTGTTTGAACAATTTAATTGCTATCTTTTGTAACCTGGAACCGCGGCTAGACTTACAATTGCTTGTAGAATAAATTAAGAGAGATCTAGTTTATTCTGAGACACATTCACACACACTTAATCGTTCGCTAAGAGATTAGTAGTGATTAAGGGGCCGTAAGCTCGCTCGTCTTGGCAATAATTTAGGATCCTTTCGCATGAGAGATCAGCCTGGTCCCCTAAATTATTGTACTCTACGCCGCGAGAGCGGTAAGAACTTAGTATTGATTAGCTAGGCTCAATTAAATTAATTTCATGTAATTAAGCCTGATCTGCCAGAAATCTGATGACCCTAGAATCAATCCTTGTTCCCTTCGTCATTAATTAGAAAGAACCCCCTAGTTTAATCGTTTTATTCGCATTTTTATTTTCCAGCAACCAATCTCGCACGACGCATTTTTATTTATTTCTTTTTAATCGTTGAATTTAGTTAATCTTTGATTCCCTTTTGTCCATCCCTGTGGAGATGATACTCGTACTTACACCACTATATTACAATTTATTTTAAGTGCGAGAAAACTCACATCAGATATGATGTATCATAGTAGGAGCTGTGCTACTGCTGGTGTTAGTCATATGTGTTTGCAATGAAAAGAAGAAGCCTTTAGAATGGAAAAGTTGTGAGGCTCCCATTATGTAATCCTGTTGTGGTTTTTTCTCTATTGTAATCCTTGTTCGTAGGTTGTAATCGTGTAGGGATTTATGCTCAGTATTAATCCTTGTTGGTTTGTTGTAATCCTTAAGGGATTTATGGTCATTGTGCTAATTTAGTGTGCGGAATGACATTTAAGCTTGTTTCTCAGTTATGAATTTTGGTTGTACTGATGAACTGTTCTTCTGTAATTCTGTTATATTATCATCAATGTATGCCTTGATGAATTAGTTAATGTTAATCAATTATGGAGTTTGTTTACATCAATGTATGCCTTGATGATTAATTCCCATAATCTATGCACATTATATATGCCAAGAGGTTTAACTTATGAAGTTCATTTTTTCTGGTATCATTGGACTGTCCATTAAGAATGCACATTATATATGCCATTCATAATCAATTTATGATTACCAACACAGCTGATTGTTGTGAGTAATGCTATACGCTAACATGAATACCATCAAATGATTGTAGTGAGCAATGCCATAGCCCATTACTTATTCATAATGGCTTAAGATTAAAGCTATAAGATCCCTCTTGTACTACATTCAGTTGTAAAATCCATTATAGTATGCTATTAAACCTTCAACCACTTCACTTCAAACTGTAGTCAATATACACTTGTTGTTATATTGGATAACCATTTCCATCCATGATTTTAAAAGACCAGTGGCATAATTCCACTACTGCATTTGCTTGACCAGATGGGTTTTGTTATACAATCACTACCAACACTAACCCTTACTAACACAAAACATTGAAACATTCAAACATCACATTTTTTAATTTCTTTTTTATTTGAAACGGTGAGCAAACCACCAAAATCAGTGGAGTAAGTGTTGGCGAATACTTACCAGATATTATTAGTAAAACAAAAGCCAAATACACATGGGGGGGGGGGGGGCAAAAAGCCTGGACCCACAACCCAAAAAAGCCCCAGAATGAGGCAAAAAATAAATAAGGGAGCAACGACTCGTCCAGAACAATAGCCCCCCAAAGTTCCCTAGGTAGATCCTCTCCCTCCCTCCAAAAACAAATATCATCTAGGCCCAATTTAGCAACAACTTTTGCAGCCTTGTTGGACTGATCCAGAGCAACATAAAAAACTGGCCGCCCACTCCAAAGCCCACTAAACTTATTCACCTGTAACCGACCAACTTCATTCAAATGAGAAGAAGAACCATCAATCTCCAAAAGAGGAAACTGAAGCGATGTTGTCCATTCAATTGACAGAACGAAGAGCTTCATCTTCCTAAGTCGTTCCGCTCAACGGAAACCCCTTCGCCGCCACCGCAGCTCCGGCATGTTCTCGCAACAGAAAACCAGCTGAAGACTTGTCGTTTTGCCTGTACACCGCCTAGTTGAGCCTCACAAAGTTTTGATGGGGCTTACTCCACTTAAAGATCCGAGGCTTCTTCGCCCCAAATGAGCTAGGTACAACCCTAACTCTTTCAATCTAGCATTACCCTTCAAATTTTCATTTCCATAGCTCCAAGAAAGCATAAAGTTACAAATTTGCCGAATTAACATGTCTTTCTCCATCATTAAGTCATTCCAAATCACATTCCAATATGCTTTCCAAAGATGCCATGTAATAATCCCTTGTATAATCGCAGAATAGGTTGCATCCATGGACTCCCTGAGAATCTGATCCACCATTTCAAAAGCTCTGATTTGATTTTATTAACTTTCCTTCCTCCTTGTATCACCGAGCTCCCAAAAAATGACCAGGTTGATTCAGCTAGAGGACAAAGCAGAAGCACATGATCCTCAGAGACACTTGCCCTTTTACAGAAGGGACACATGGAGGGATATGCAACAGAGAAAACAGATTGTTGGTCCGGAAAGGGTAGACACTTATGCCATAATCTCCATAGGAAAATGTTAACCCTAGGAATCTGCTTAGGATGCCAAATCTGATTAATAGCCAGATTCCTTTCCCCTGCGGCCAGAGTGCTAAATAGGCAGATTTTGTTGTAAACCTTCCATCATTTGTAAATGTCCATGTAATAGAAGTATGCCCTATGTCTCTCATTTGTTCTGCTTCCTGATGTATGAGGCATATCCTCCTCCAAATTGGAGAATCAGTAGTTTTAGCTTCCCCCATTTGACGCTTTACATATTTGTTGTGCATCAGATCAGTCCAAATGGACTGACCTTACTGAAAATCTCACCACAGTTTCATAGCTTAAACTTTTTGGGTATCTCTTATAGACCTAATACCCTTACCACCATTCTGAATAGGCTTACACAATCTTTTTAGCTTGGCCCAGTGATGTTTAATTAGGTTTATTATCCATATATCCCCAGATAATATTAGAAATCTTCCTGTTGATCATATTCGTTACTTCCCTAGGAATATTTGTAACTGCCAACACATGTAGAGGAATTGAGTTAAGAACATCCTTTATAAGGATTAACCTCCTCCTTGGGACATCATATTTTGTTTCCATGATGATAATCTTTTATCAAAAGCATCAAAGATCTCTTTACAGTGATGGACCCTAGTGATACCCTTATGTAGTTGAACTCCTAGGTATTTAAAAGGCAGTTTAGCTACCTTCATACCTAGTTAATGACCAATGTGTAAAATCCTACCAGGCGTGGCATGCTTGCCCACAACAAAGGCGCTTTTATCCTTGTTAATCAACTGTCCTGTTGCAAGTTGGTAAACTTGTAGGTAATTGTTAAATTTTTAAATAGATCTCGTAGATCCATTTAGGAATATCACTAAATCTTTATTATAACGAATGCTAGATGAGAAATACAAATGCTTCTTCCCAGATTAAATCTTTTAATATTCCATTCTTGAATCAGCCAATTCAAACCCCTAGAAAAAGCTTCTGCAACAATAATAAATAGCAACGGGGAAAGAAGATCCCCTTGCTTGACCCTCGAAAAGGCTGAAAATAGCCGAATGGAGCACCATTTATAATTATGGAAATAAAAGTTGCCTTTAAATTGCCCATAATCAACTGCCTCACTCTCTGATCAAAACCAAATTTACACAAAATGGATTCTAAAAAATCCCAAGCCACCCGATCAAAAGCCTTAGCCATATCAAGCTTCATCCACATTCAAACTGTAACACTTGAGATTTAATTTAAACGGATTAATAGTACTACTCATACCAACAAGATGCATCTCCTTTTAAGGGAGCTCATCACCAAGAACTACAAAGTTAAGCGTGCTTGCACGGGAGTAGTCTTGGGATGGGTGACCCCCCGGGAAGTTTCTCAGGGCGCGCACGAGTGAGGACAAAGTGCGCGGAAAAGGCTAGTGGAGGTTTGTGAGGACAGTACTAGAGGTCAGAAGTAACTACCTAGGGGCCTACAGGGCCGGGGTGTTACAAATGGTATCAGAGCAACCCTGCGACAGTGTGTTGATCCGTTGGATATCGGGCGGGCACTTAGCAGTGGAAAAGATTCTGGGATATGATTGAGATTTGTTTATGGGCGCAACGAGGACGTTGCGTTCCTAAGTGGTGGTGATTGTAACACTTGAGATTTAATTTAAACGGATTAATAGTACTACTCATACCAACAAGATGCATCTCCTTTTAAGGGAGCTCATCACCAAGAACTCCAAAGTTAAGCGTGCTTGCACGGGAGTAGTCTTGGGATGGGTGACCCCCCGGGAAGTTTCTCAGGGCGCGCACGAGTGAGGACAAAGTGCGCGGAAAAGGCTAGTGGAGGTTTGTGAGGACAGTACTAGAGGTCAGAAGTAACTACCTCGGGGCCTACAGGGCCGGGGTGTTACACAAACATCATATACATGTAGCCATCATATACAAATATAGCCAAGTTTGTGCAGGTTTAATGTACCAGAAATACCCATACGACCACTACTTTAAACCATACATGAAGTAGGCAAAAACATAGACACCAAACACCAAACCCCATACCAATGTTTCTTCCAAAATGGAGTAGGTCCATAAACCAACTACCCTCCTGCTCCCACACAACACCATTGTGTAACAAAAACCAAATCAAGGGAGAATGTTTAAGCAAAATGAAAGGTATTATAAGCACAAAAAGCATGTATTTAGTTTACAACAACTACACTACACTTGAGGCCTTCTTCCATGTTGTCAAAAAAATTATTAAATCTTTCTCTAGCTATTGATGACACCCCAGTAACTGAGACCCCAATAGCATTCAAGCCTGTAGCTTTTCTTTTTCTTGAATTGGTGGCCTTCTCTTTGAGCTTCTTTTTGTTCCTTTCACACACACTCTGATAAAACAATGGGGGAAAAACTTAGCAAATGTAGCTTAATTTAAACCAAACTACACTATCTACAAAAACATAAAAGCAAAAACCAATGTCATGAGTATTATACCTCCAGCCCAGCAGAAGTTATGGAGTTTTGGCCCCTCAACTGAAAAACATTGTCATTGGGCCTGTCATCCCTATCCTCATTTCGAGTGAAGTATGGACGCAATGTACTATCTTCAGTATTTGGGTCTTGGGGAGGTCCAAAACCACTTTCACTTGCCTTCCAAAAAACAAAATTTAATTTGAGTGTTACAAGGGAGTTTTGAATAACAAGCATAAATTTACAGTAACAATTCACATGTTTTCACATTTACCTAGTTACAGTTATTCTTCATAGGGCACTTATTCTAGGAGTGTCCAGTTTGGGAGCATGAACCACATTTTTGGGTTGTTTAGAAGTAGCAGTAGCACCTTGTACATCAGTAGGGAATGTCGTATCTCGTTGCAAGATTTGTTCTTTTGAGGGACACCCTATTTTGTTATGGCCTTTTTTGAAACACAACTGGCAAGTAATGGTTGTTCCTCTCTTGGTTAATTTTCCACTCCTAGGTATCTCACCTATTTCTTTGATTCAAATTTTCCTAGGCCTCCCAATTTTCCCCCAACTCAACAGGCAACACTTCAACATTTGTTTTAGGCCAGAAAAGAGGTCCAGCAATAGGTGTCATCATTTCACCATATGTGTGGCACTACATGTGCTTCTTATACCACTGGGATACATAATCTTCTATCCTATGTCCTTTATCCTTAATGGCATAGATGACGTGTTTGCAAGGGATTCCAGACACATCCCACTGCTCATACAAACAACTCATGTTCTCCAAATCAACTAGATTGACCCACATGAGACCTCATATCCATCAGATCCATTAAACAACACCCTCCAATTATTACTTGCCATAACAATTTTATTTATCCTCCTTATGATTCTAGGACCTAACTCCCCAACCCATTTCTCACCTAAACTCTTATTCCTAATAAGCCTATGTGCATCACCAGCTTCCTTATGTATTCCAACTGAGTATACCCAAACAAAGATCTAGCAAGAACTATCACCCCATTAAAAGCCTCACACAGATTGTTATCAACAATTTCACAATTTATACTTCTATTTAAAAAAAGCACTACACCAAAACTTAGGATCTACCTTGAGAATATCTTCATGAGCAGTTGGAGAAAGAGCTTTCAGTACCTCAAGATTTTGCTCAAATTCTCTTTTAAAGGCATATTTGCAGCACTTTCAAAATTGCTTTTGTAGATCTAGACCAGGATTTGTTATTCTCCAAATGGCATATATGTGCCTAGCCCATCTTCTGGAACACCCACCATGCTCGGTCTGGCCGATTCGGGATGGATGCCACTGTCGTTTATCTTTTAATAAAAATATGTCTGTATAGTTAATTTAGAAAATATTTCTCATAGAAAAATAATAATAAGATTGATGTTATTTTGGTTCAATGGTAGTTTGAAAATAAAAGAAGATTAACCAAATACATAACAATTAACTTAAAATAAAACTCCGATTATTGCATTATCATACTTAATTTTAAAATGATGTTGGTTGTACCAACTTATTTAAAATATGACAGTAAATGAAACATGTGAAATGCACTCTCGTCCATATGTCTTATTGTCCTGGGGCTCCAGCTTGCTTCTCATATTCACCTACGTGTAGAATAACTACACACTGAACAATGAATTGCTGAGTGGTACTATAATATAACATGTGATTATATTTGCTACTCAAATAAATGACAAAGTAGCATTATATCATTATAGTCCATTTACATAATTAAAACATCTTAGCAAAACATATGACACATTATCATCATAGAAATCAAATTTAACTTAATACTATTATTTCACATAATATAATTATAAATTTATCACTTAGAAACATGTAACATAAATCTTGAGAATTTTGTCAAAAGTTCATATTCAAAAAAATACCTATAAAGATTTTATATAATCTTTACCCCACGTTTTACTTTAATTCAGATCCATTAAAAATCTGTGCATCTTTTCCAAAAGAGATTAAGGTAATTTAGTTTCACATAGAAATAATCATAGAGCAGAAACATATATCGTTTAGGAAAATAATCATATCTAGTTCTTGTTCAAATTCATAATCGAAGGATCCAATTTTCTGAATACTTAATTCTGTATTCATTTAGTTTCAGCCTTTACTCATAGGACCAGAGTCTAGCTAAGGGTACAGATAAAGTAATTTCGAACAAAGTTCTAGTTACTTTACCCATAAGAAAACAGAGATCTTCAGATCACAGGGATCATCAGATAACAGAGCGGAGTTCAGATTCAGAGGACCCTGGCTTGGGCCGTATGCTATAACACCAGAGGAGTCGTAGTTGGTAAAACCAACTCGTACCCAAAACTTTAAACAGAAGTACCCAAAACTTTAACACCGTATGCTATAACTAGTTTTGTGTACAACATATTTTTTAAACTAGAGTCAAATGTAGCGATTAATAAAAAATTGTAAAAAACTAATTAACTATTTATCTAACTATTAATTCGAGTTATAGCAAATTAAGTAGTGAATTAACTAGTTTTGTGTACAACATATTTTTTAAACTAGAGTCAAATGTAGCAATTAATAAAAAATTGTAAAAAAGTAATTAACTATTTATCTAACTATTAATTCGAGTTATAGCAAATTAAGTAGTGAATTAACTAGTTTTGTGTACAACATATTTTTTAAACTAGAGTCAAATGTAGCAATTAATAAAAAATTGTAAAAAACTAATTAACTATTTATCTAACTATTAATTCGAGTTATAGCAAATTAAGTAGTGAATTAACTAGTTTTGTGTACAACATATTTTTTAAACTAGAGTCAAATGTAGCAATTAATAAAAAATTGTAAAAAACTAATTAACTATTTATCTAACTATTAATTCGAGTTATAGCAAATTAAGTAGTGAATTAACTAGTTTTGTGTACAACATATTTTTTAAACTAGAGTCAAATGTAGCAATTAATAAAAAATTGTAAAAAAGTAATTAACTATTTATCTAACTATTAATTCGAGTTATAGCAAATTAAGTAGTGAATTAACTAGTTTTGTGTACAACATATTTTTTAAACTAGAGTCAAATGTAGCAATTAATAAAAAATTGTAAAAAAGTAATTAACTATTTATCTAACTATTAATTCGAGTTATAGCAAATTAAGTAGTGAATTAACTAGTTTTGTGTACAACATATTTTTTAAACTAGAGTCAAATGTAGCAATTAATAAAAAATTGTAAAAAACTAATTAACTATTTATCTAACTATTAATTCGAGTTATAGCAAATTAAGTAGTGAATTAACTAGTTTTGTGTACAACATATTTTTTAAACTAGAGTCAAATGTAGCAATTAATAAAAAATTGTAAAAAACTAATTAACTATTTATCTAACTATTAAACAAGAGTCAAATGTAGCAAATTAACTAGTAATTAAACAAGTGTAAATAATAGAATAATTTCGTACCTCTTTCGGACTTTCGGTCTTTCGGATGGGAGTAATAGAATGACTTCAAATTAATTAGATATAATTCCAACTATATTAATAGATATAATAAATATATAAGTAATATATAATTAGATAACAAATATAAGTAATATAATACTATTTATATCTATTTATAGTTTATATAAGTAGATAATTAATATAAAGTTATAAACTATAAATAATAAATATAATATATTGGAGAATGGAGAATAAGAGAATTAGAGAGTATAGAGTTAATGATAGGATTTAGGAAGAATTGGAGAAGAGATATGAAAAAATGTTTAAGATTAGGAGTATTTATAGGTTTTTTTACCCCCCACCCCCCACCACTACCCCCCACCACCCAACCCCCCCGGACCCCCCCTTTACCCCACCCAACGGCTATATAGCCGTTTGGGTTGTCCCCAGCCCCACCCCCAACGGCTAGTAGCCCAAGACCCATTTTTTTTTAAATTAAGACCGGACTCGGGCCCGGGCCCGACCCGGCCGGGCCGGGTCACATTAATCCAGCACCGAGCCCGCCCCGCCCATTCCCACCGGTTCGGGTCCATACCCGGTCCCGGACCGCCCGACCGGGCCGGTCCCGGGCCCGCACAGTACCGGGCCGGGCCGGGTGGCCCGAACCGAATCCACCCCTATCCCAGAGTAAGGCTCTTTTCCAAAATATTTCATAAATTCATATGTTATTGAAGAATATAATAATCACAGAGCATCATCACTAAACATACGGTCACATACACATGTTCTTCTACTTTTTTTTTTTGAAAATAAGTTGAAACAGATCCCATTCTCAATAGAAGATTTCAAAGTACCTCTTTCTGGAAATACATCGCCTTAGTGAATACAATATCCAGTAATAGAATCATATAAATTGGGGCGAATCGGGCAATCCTCTGATAATTGAAATACAAGACACCCATTGATCGGAGGTCAAGTGTCAATAAGTGTGTAGATGTGGTAGTCAACCAATCTTCTTCCAACTGGGAGATGATACTGGCAAAGACACCATATCCTTGGCACATGGTATGTCTCCATTAAGTGATAGAATATGGTTTCACATGCCCCACTATTTCTTCAGTAGCTTTGCACAATACGTGGAATCCACGGGAATCAAGGTTGCAAGCAACTCCTGATGATGCCTCGTCAAAACTGATATTTAATCTGCCCCTAAGGTTTTCATCAGGCAGGACATATTTTGAAACAGGCCCCCTTGTATCAAGTTTGTCTATGTTGTCATTCAAGTCATCAACATAGTCTTTAAGCTTTTTCATCACATCAGATACACTGTAAAATGGAGTCAACCTAACATCTCCTGAAATGGTGCACTCAGCTGGTATTTGATTGATACCACCCCCTGGATAACTCCATTGTGTTGGTTTCATGGTTGATGGTGTTGCAAATCCATAAATTTGCTCTTTAGGATGAGGAGGGAAGTCTCTGTAGAAACGCAACTGGATTTCTTTAAACGCCTCCATCGCCAACTCTAGTGGATTAATAGCCTTATGAGGCAAACCACTGTGGAAAAGTTTGCCAATGACATTAAATTTCCATGATATCATGCCACCGGTACCAATGCAAGGCTGTTTATCAGCTGTATCGATCCAGAACAGAGGACCATCCTTCAACTTGTCAAGCAACCCATCTTTAACTAAAGCGTCCACACCAACCCCTGGGATAGATGAGTTCTCTTCACTTGCTATGGTTTTGCTATGGAGGTATTGGTCCTACCAAGACCTCCCTTCCACTTTATTATTAAGGCTTGCACCCCATGTTTACTCCCACTTTGATTCCCTTAGTTGAAATCACTCATTGGTGCCTGTTGACTTACAATATGTGAGCCCCTTTTTTGTTGTTGTCCGCTGCACCTCCTGTCTGGCAGCCTGTGACACCCTGTTGATAAGCCTCACCCGTGACTTTCCTTGGTAGCCTATTTGTAGTCCTTTTGTTTGCCCCTTTGAGATAAGCCTGCGTGAATTCCTCTTCCAGAGAGCAGTGTCTTCCTTCTTCCTTTCCTTGTGTGAGAGTTCCTTTGTGGAGTGAAGAAGAGTGAGTAAACATGGGAGATGTTGTGGCCTAGCCCTAGAGGGTGTGTGTGAGTTTAGTCTAGAGTGGTTGGAGACCTGAGCCGGAGACGGATACGATCCTAACAGTGGTATCAGAGAGGGTTCGCCGTCTGCCGCCGTTCACCGCCGCCGTCTGCCGCCGTCCGCCGCCAATTCGAGGTCTGGGAAGTCGTGACCGTCGATTCGCCGTCCGTGGAGGTGTCCATCGCCTGGTAAGCTTGGACCTGAAGAACTGAACTCGGAAGGGTCGGACTGGAAGCCTGTTGCTGCGCAAATCACCGAAGCCACCGAAGCCGCCATCCGCCGTCGCCTGAGAGCTATCGACGGTGGTCGCTCGTGACTGGACCCGTCGCTCGTCCTTGGGAGCCACCGCCGGCAGTTTTGTGGTTCGCAGGAGGTCTGGAGTTTCGTTCCTCGCGGGACGCAGAAAGTAGGGAGGAAGAAGTCTACTGGGCTTCAATTGCTGGACCTTGGGCTACTCGATTTGGGCCTGGTGGACTGCTTCTGGAGCTGAAGGAGCTGGGCTGCTGACCTGCTGGATTTGGGCTGCCAAGCTACTGGACCTGTGCTGTTGGGCCGCTGGACTGACCTGCTGGACTGCTGGAGTTGCTGGAGCAGCTGGACCGCCGGTCAACGCCGGTCAACGCCGGTCAACGCCGGTCAACGCTGGTCAACGCTGGTCAACGCCGGTCAACAGTCAGAAAAATCCCATTTTTTAAAAAATTGGGTAGGTAAGGTCGAAACCCTCTCCTAGGGTTTCACTAAGGTAAATTGGCTATAAACACCCTAGGTGCACCAGGTGCCTCCGGATTTAATTTTATTCCCCCTCCCCGCGGGCCGCCGGTAGATTGTATCCCGGCCGCCAACCCCCCAGGTGCGTTTGCTAAACCCTCTCCTTTGTGGCAGATTGTTTTAGTGTGTTAATTAAATTGCTAAGTGTTATTTAATTCATTTGTTATGCGTAGAGGTGGTTTATTGGGGGTTAGGGGTAGAATTAATTAATGTTAACTGCTGCCCGGTGTTGTTTTATGTGCCAAACTGTCCATATTTTCTATTTGTTGCATGCTGCCCGTGGTTATTAAAGTGAATACTTTATAGCCCGAGTTGATTTATTTTCTGTCAAATTTGTCTGTTTAGCTTTGTGTTGTTTTGTGGTTGATACCATGGCTGCTAATCAGTATGGTATGCTTCCATTTAATGGAAAAACAGATTTTGATATTTGGAAACAGAAAATTAAGTGTGTTTTAATACAACAAAAAGTTTTCAGAGCTGTCACTGGTATTTTCCTTGAATCTGAAGATAAGGCTAAGCAAATTGAAATGAACGAAACTGCTTGTTCTACTATTTACTTGAATCTGTCTGATTCTGTGCTTAGGAAAGTGGGTATTCTTGAGTCCGCTAAGGAATTGTGGGAGAAATTGGATAGTCTCTATACTGATACCTCTTTGCCCGGGAAGTTGTTTTTACTTGAGAAATTCTTTAGGTTTAGGCTTGACCTGACCAAGGATATAGATGAGAACCTGGATGTGTTTAATAAACTGATACAGAATATCAAACAGGCAGGTGATAAACACATAGACGATTATACTCCCATAGTATTACTTAATGCCATTCCCGACTCTTATAATGATGTTAAGTCCGCTATTAAGTATGGTAGGGATGAGATTTCGTTAGATATTGTTGTTAATGGGTTAAGGAGTAAGGAATTAGACCTGAAGCATGCTAGGGGTAGTGCTAGTCAGTCCAGGGACTCCGGTGAGGCTATGTTTGTTAGAGGTAGATCTAAGGGTAGGTCTAAGAACTCTAAGCAAAATAGTCAAAGTAAGAACACTAGTCAGCCTGGGAGAAAGAGGAGCAAATCTAGGAAGAGAGTGTGTTACAATTGTGGTAACGCTGACCATTTCATTAAGGATTGCCCTAAACCTAAGAAGACCGAGCATGCTAGTGTAGCTGTTGATAAATGTGACCTTGGTGATATTTTGATGGTTTGTGACCATGTTAATTCTGTGCGTAATTCCCTGTCTGAGCATGAATGGTTGATTGACTCTGGTTGTACCTATCACATGTCCCCCTTTAGAGATTTGTTTTCTACATATGAATTATGTGATAGTGGCTATGTTTCCTTAGCTGATAATAAGAGATGCAATGTGCTTGGTGTGGGTGATATATGTCTGAAGTTTTCTTGTGGCTCCGTGTTTACCATTAAGAATGTGAGGCATGTCCCTGATTTGTGTCATAACTTGTTATCTGTTGCTGCTTTGGAGAGTAGTGGTTTACAGGGAAAATGGGGAAATGGTTGCATGAAAATCTTGAAAAATTCTCTTGTGTTGTTTAAAGCTGAGAAGGTGAATAACCTTTATGTGTGTCATGCTAAACCTTTTACTGAGTCTGTGAATGTTGTATGTTCTGATAAGACCTCTTTGTGGCATAATAGGCTAGGACATATGAGCAATAAGGGTTTAGATGTCATGCGTAGGGCTGGTTATTTTGGTAAGGACTCTGTGACTTCTGTGCCTTTCTGTGAATCATGTGTGTTAGGCAAGCAGCATAGAGTCAACTTCCCTCCTTCCTCTTACCCTAATCTGTCTAAGTGTTCGTCTGTGCTTGAATATGTTCATGTCGATGTTTGGGGTTCTGCCAGTGTTCCTACCCACGGGGGTAGGAAATATTTCCTTTCTATTATTGATGATTTCTCTAGGAAGGTGTGGGTTAGCCTTTTAGAACACAAGTCTGATGTGTTTGTGAAGTTTAGGGAGTGGAAAACCCTAGTTGAAAACCAAACTGGCAGGAAGGTTAAAACCCTTAGGACCGATAACGGGTTAGAGTTCTGTAATAAGGAGATGGATAAGCTGTGTGTGGATTGTGGGATAAAAAGGCACAAAACTGTGCCTTATACTCCCCAACAGAATGGGATAGCAGAGAGAATGAATAGGTCTCTGTTGGATAAGGTTAGAAGCATGTTAGCTACCTCTGGTTTGTCTAAGAAATTCTGGGGTGAAGCAGTTACTACTGCTACCTATTTGGTTAATAGGTCCCCGTCTGTCCCACTTGGTGGTAAATGTCCTGAAGCCGTCTTTACCGGTAAGCCTCTTGATCTGTCTAACCTCCGGGTGTTTGGTTGTGCAGCATATGCACATCAACAGGGTGACAAGTTGGATCCCAGGTCTAAGAAATGTGTCTTCCTAGGTTATCCAGAGGGGGTAAAGGGTTACAGGTTATGGGATAGGAACCAGGTAGGCTTTAAGGTGGTCCTTAGCAGAAATGTGGTGTTTAATGAAACTGATTTTCCTTGCTTGACCGAGTCTGTTTCTAATCCTGAGTCTAGGTCTGATAGTACTCCTAGTGAGGTGGAGTTTGTCCCTGTTGCTGCTAGTCCTTTATCTGTTGATCCTGTTATTACTGATGATATTGTTATGCATGATTCTGATTCCTCTGAGCATGATAGTCCCACCACCTCGAGTGAGGTGGAGCATTTGCATGATACTGAGCATGATTTGCATGACATGGGTGCTGAATCTGATTTTCATGACAACAATAATTTGCATGAGTTGCATGTGAAGCCTAGTAGTGATAATTTGCATGATTATCAACTTGCTAGAGATAGGGGTAGAAGGGCTATTAGGAGAACTGCTGATAGTATGCCTGATTATGCTTTCATTGTGCATGATACTTCTATGTTTGCTTTTTCTGTGTTTGAATCCCTAGAGCTGAATGAACCCAAGACCTACCGTGAAGCCTTAGGTTCCAAAGAGTCTCAGAAATGGATTAGTGCCATGAAAAGTGAGATGGACTCTTTGAGAGTGAACCAGACTTGGACCCTTGTACCTAGACCCCCCAACTGTTCGGTAGTTGAGTGTAAGTGGTTGTTTAAGGTTAAGGAAGAACCTAGTGATGTTAGGTTTAAGGCTAGGTTGGTTGCGAAGGGGTTTACTCAAAAAGAGGGGGTAGATTATGCAGAAATCTTTGCTCCTGTTGTTAAATTCACCACTATTCGTATGATGCTTGCTTTAGTTGCTCACCATGACTGGGAAATGAAACAAATGGATGTAACTACTGCTTTTTTGCATGGTGAATTGGACAAAACAATTTATATGACCCAGCCTGAGGGATTTGTGGATCCCAAGAGAAGTGAGCATGTCTGTTTGCTTAGGAAGGCATTGTATGGCCTGAAGCAATACCCTAGGCAGTGGAACATCAAATTTGATAAATGCATGATATCTTTGAAGTTTCAAAAATCTGTTTGTGATCATTGCCTGTATTTCAAGAATACTTCCTCTGTGCCTGTATTTTTGTTACTCTATGTGGATGACATGCTGATAATTAGTCCTTCTCTGAATGCTATTAAAGATGTGCAAAAATGTCTTTGTGCGAATTTTGCCATGAAAGACCTAGGTAATGCCAAGAGGATCTTAGGCATAAACATTGTTAGGGATAGGAGTAAGCGCACTCTTACTTTGAATCAGATTTCTTACATAGAAAAAGTTTTGAGTAAATTCAATATGTTATCTGCTTCTCCTGTTAATGTCCCTATGGCATCTCACTTTGTGTTAAGTAAGGACCAGTCTCCCAAGACTACTCCTGAAATTGAGAAAATGAAATATGTGCCTTATTCCAGTGCAATAGGGTCGGTGATGTATCTCATGGTTAGCACTAGACCTGATATTGCATATGCGGTTAGTTGCTTGAGTAGATATATGTCCAACCCTGGTTTGCCCCATTGGAATGCTCTTAAGTGGTTGCTTAGATATCTGATTTCTACTGTGAAGCATGGATTAATTTTCTCTAAATGTGCTAGTGGTAACACATTTAGAGAAATGTGTATGTGAACTGATTGGTTATGTTGATTCTAACTATGCAAATGATAGAGATAACAGGAAGTCGACCACTTCTTATGTTTTCACTTTGTGTGGCTCTTGCATTAGTTGGAAGTCTCAACTACAGCCTATTGTGGCCCTTTCTACCACTGAGTCCGAGTATGTTGCAGCCACAGAAGCGTTTAAGGAAGCCATCTGGCTCAAACGCCTTGTCTCCGAAATTGGGTTTCTCAAAAAGGGAGTTACCATTTTCTCGGATAGCCAATCGGCTATCCAACTTTGCAAAAATCTTGTATTTAATGATAGAACTAAGCATATTGATGTTAGGTTCCATTTCATACGTGATATTGTTGATGCAGGTGGAGTCAAGCTGTGCAAGATCCCGTCAGAGTTTAACCCTGCAGATATGGGTACCAAGTGTCTTTCTTCTGAGAAGCACTTGTCCTGTAAACGCATGTTAAACTTTGATGGTGGATAACTGTGGGTTGCGTAATAAAGTGTTTGCCCGTTTTATCTGTTGATATTCCGGGTGACCCGGCGATGATGAGTCTCCTCACAACCTGTTTTGCTACTCTACACCACCTAGGACCAATAAGGTGGAGAATGTTGGAGGTATTGGTCCTACCAAGGCCTCCCTTCCACTTTATTATTAAGGCTTGCACCCCATGTTTACTCCCACTTTGATTCCCTTAGTTGAAATCACTCATTGGTGCCTGTTGACTTACAAAATGTGAGCCCCCTTTTTTTGTTGTTGTCCGCTGCACCTCCTGTCTGGCAGCCTGTGACACCCTGTTGATAAGCCTCACCCGTGACTTTCCTTGGCAGCCTATTTGTAGTCCTTTTGTTTGCCCTTTGAGATAAGCCTGCGTGAATTCCTCTTCCAGAGAGCAGTGTCTTCCTTCTTCCTTTCCTTGTGTGAGAGTTCCTTTGTGGAGTGAAGAAGAGTGAGTAAACATGGGAGATGTTGTGGCCTAGCCCTAGAGGGTATGTGTGAGTTTAGTCTAGAGTGGTTGGAGACCTGAGCCGGAGACGGATACGATCCTAACACTCCCAATTGTCTCATAAGTTCGGCAACAAGAGCAACATGACCTAAACAATCAGTTGTTCCCCGTCCACAAAGTTTATAGCCATCGATGCTCAAGGATTGGCTGTGACAACGTCCATGTGCATTCCCACAAAAGACAGAATCTTTCCTGGCTGGGTGCCGGGGTACTCGACGATAAGATTGCCCCGATTGGACTTATAGGCAACATGGTTTATAACTAGTGGCCCGCCGCCGCTAGCGGTGCTGTAAGGGAGGAGGGAGTCAAGAACGGGTTTCACTATCTTGTCCTCCTCCGGGATTAACTCAGGTGGGTTGTTCTGAACGTGCTTCGACTCGCCGATCAGCTTTCTCAAAAGTGACACAAACCTCTCCTTGTTCAGATCACCTAGGGCTTGCTTTACTGAAGCCATTAGAGAGCACGGAGGGATGACTGTCACCCTCATATATACTTATATTTAATCTTCTTTTAAACATATACATACATAATATAATCTGCATGCATAATCTAATATCCTTTCTTTGAATAACAAAAACAATGGCACTTAATACATGTTGTATTATAATACTCACATCTTTTCATTTCATAACAAAAAATAATGACACTTAATTAACAAATCAAATGTCGTATTATAGTAATGACATCTTTTCATTTAATAACAACAACAATGACACTTAATTAACAAATCAAATGTCATATTATAGTACTGACTAATATATTTTCTATGAATAACAGAGTTAATGACACTTAATACATGTCGTATTATAGTACTAACTAATATATTTTCTATGAATAACAGAATTAACGACACTTAATACATGTCGTATTATAGTACTGATCTGAGTATAGCTGTATATACCAAACAAACACCAAATTTTCTTCTCAAGATTTTTGGCTCAAGACTTTGCTTCCTTGTTTGTTCTAGACTCGTGGCTTTTCTTAGAGATTTATGAGTATTGAATTGGGTAGAGATTTAGAGTCTGGTAGCTACTTTTCCGGAGTAGTGTTACTGTGTTAGTGCTATATATATATACACATAAGTACTAGTACATTATACTAATATTGTTATTGATATCATCATCATTTAATAAATATGGTTTGTTCTTTTTCTTCTTTGAGTGAAGTGTGATGGTATATATGTCCTAGCGACAATCACTTTTTAGAGATATATGTACTTGATCACATTCAGTTTTATATATTTGATATATACGGTATTACACATTAATGATTAAGTATTTCGATTGTCAATATCGTATTCATAATTGTGTTCCCTTGGTCTTATGTTATCAATAAGTAAGTGAGAGCTTATATGATATAACATAAGGTCCTAAAATAGCCCCAATCAATGATCATCAAGAATGGGATATTGATGATATGCGATAAGATTGGTATGTAGACTGCATCATACTTTTAGAAAGTATAGTTGATCTCACAACTATGAGTTCCTGTAATTCATGATGGTCACATAGATATTTTAGAGAATATTGGTATACCCGCCGAGAAATCATTTGATAAGTTCTATTCACGTGTCTATGGGATTATCGGCGTATAGAATAGTGTAATAGTTCTCCGACTTGAGGTCAATACGTAGTACATGTGCGGAGTGATGTACTTTGACCATGACCAACACTTGCACTCCAATCGGGGTAGATACAGCATGTGTTGGGTGCATCACGAAGCACATGGAGTAGTATTTGAGCCAAGAAAGGATTCATTCCTCGTAATAGATTAAGAGAGAACATTCTACTTCTCATATCTAGATGGATCATAAAGTCATTGGCCAATGCAAAGATATTCGTTTTGGATATCGAATATGATCGTTATGGATCATCTAGAAAGTTTGAGAGATAGAAACTAAGTTATTGGAATAGACACAATATCATGTTCTAGACTTAGTTGAATGTTCGTTGAATGAAAGGATCGTATCACTATGAGCTCTATATTACAGGGAGTTTGAATAGTCCTCGCAAACGTCCTTATATATTAAGTTTGTCTGGGAAATCGTCTAGGGATTCTACTAAGACCTTAATTTGATTAGTGCTTAATATATAAGGCTCTATAGATCACACAACAAGTGATTATACCTTCCGATTGAATTGTTAGAAGGAATTAAATATTATTAATTGGATTAAATAATACTGATGGAGTATATGGCCCAGGGACCCCCGACCCACATACTTCCTCTACTACAATCAGGCCCAAGAGGCCCAAATGGGCCAAGCCCAGCAAAATGGAGCTCTAAGCAGCCCACAATACGCAAAGGGGTGCCTTCGGCCCCATGGCCGAAGGCTACCAGTGACGGAATCGATCTCAGAAACATCACAGGAGAATAAGGCTTGAAAACCAAGCCTTCGGCAACTGCAGCCCTCGGCAGGTAGGAGCCCTCGGTTAGAAGAGGCATCACAGGAGAACAAGGCTTGAAAACCAAGCCTTCGGCAACTGCAGCCCTCGGCAGGTAGGAGCCCTCGGTTAGAAGAGGCATCACAGGAGAACAAGGCTTGAAAACCAAGCCTTCGGCACCTGCAGCCCTCGGCAGGTAGGAGCCCTCAGTTAGAAGAGCCTTCGGCCCAACACCCTTCAGCCGAAGGCATCCACCTCGACAGAATATCATCTTCACATGCGCCTGGATCACCGTACCAAGTACAAACGTCACATCCAACCACCGCATATAATGCGGCCACATGCGAGTGCCAGTGCCACCCCGGTCGAGGTGACCCCTCGACCACCAGAAAACTGACATGTGTCCTTATATAGCATTTATTACTACTATAAATAGCACCCCTTTCCCCCATTGTAAACCACGCTTGATACATATCGAATATACTCTCTCTCTTACTTATTTGCTCTGACTTCTCTCTAGTTATTCTCCGCAATAACCCCTCGGATAAGCTACCCCCTGGGTACACTATCCATCATTTGGTGCTCTCATTGAGAGTTCGAACAATCAAGTAAGAAACCCTCCCCTTCAGCTAAAAACACCTATCAAAATGGGAAGAAACACCCGTGCCCAATCCAAGACTCATGAGGACATGAACCTGGCCCTCGGCGACGTCGACGCCCTCGAAGCCTCTAACATGGCTCCCGAGGGCGGCGCCCTCGCTGGGTTGGAACAGACGGCTGTCGACCTGCGCCTTCAGCTCCAACATAATGCCCCCGATGCCCGCCTTGGCATCGAGGCCAAAAAGAAGGACCAGAGCGAAAACCAAATGAGCCCTCCGGTTCTCACCATTGACGTACAATCAGCGTTCTCCGCCTTCATCCAAACTCTCACTCAAAACCCAGGTGCCTTCGGCACGCTGGTACCCCTTCAGCCGCAGGTCGGGGAGAACGCCATTCTCCCCCCTCCTCCGCTCCCCTTCGTGAACCCTATCCTTCGGTTAGGGAACAACGAGAGGGTTGTGGCCTAGGACACCGCCTCTCAGGAAGTCCAATCCCGGGACCGCCACGGCGCAAACAAAGAAAGGCCCCAGACCTCCGCCCTTGAGAGACACGGAGGGGCGCTAGACCGCCGAGGGGTCCAAGACCACCTCGACGGAAAGGTGCTCCAAAGACCTCAGGAAAGTGGCGGATCCGTCTCTAGGGCAGATGAGAAGCTTCCCCCTCGAGATAAAGACAAAGCACCCCTCCATGCCGACGGCACCCGACATCGAATCAACCAGGCCCGCTCGGCCCATGGCCATTCGCAGGGGGCGGAGGCCCTCCCGAAGGACACCAGGGACGAAATTATTGCGGCCCTCCAGCACCGGCTTGATGAAATGGAGGCCCATCAAGCACATACCGCCGTTGCCGCCCCTCATGCAGATTCTAAATATGAGGCCATGCTGGCCAAAATAGAGGAGATGCAAAGGAAATTTGCCGAAGGCTCTGGGGAACCCGTCATCCAACTCCGAACTAGGACGCCATTTACCCCAAGGGTATTGGCGGCTCAAATCCCGGAAAAGTACCGAGGGCAACTCATAAAGCCCTATGAAGGAAAAACTGACCCCAGGAGCACTACAACAAGTATCAAAACAACATGATGATGATGGGTGCATCAGATGAATACTTATGTCGTTGGTTCCTTTCCACCTTGGAGGGACCAGCATACGAATGGTTCAACCGATTGCCCGAGGGAAGCATTGACTCTTGGCAAGATCTTGCCCAACGCTTCCTCACCCATTTTGCCGGAAGGAAGCGCGCGAGAAAGCACTTCTCCCACCTCCTCTCCGCCAAGCAACAGCCTGACGAAACACTTCGGTCCTTCATTGACCGGTGGATGAAGGAGACAGACGAGGTCGAGGGAGCCGACGAGCGTACCCTCCTCGTCCTCTTCCAGGGGGTTCTCCGCAGCAGCCCCTACGCACGGAGCCTCATCACCGACCCCCCAAGATCATACCTCAGAGCACTCCAGCGGGGGAGCCTATACGCCGACGACCTCCACTCCTTCAAGAAGAACGAGGGCCAGCCCTCGAAGAAGACAAACAACACGCCGGCCCCAAATGCACCCTCGGCCGGAGGCCGAGACCATGGAAGCCACACCCAGCAGGGCCGTAATGAACGCCAATGGCACCCTCGGCTGGACTTGCCGAGGATTCCCCTCACGCACCCGGTGAGCACTATCCTCAACTATGCGGAAGAGCAGGACCGTTTCCCCAAGGACCCTCGATCGACGAGGGAGATCTACGCCATCCACCATGGCGGCATCTATTGCCGTTACCACAAAAGAACCTCCCACAATACAGACGATTGTGTCTCGTTAAAGAAGGCTATTGAACTCTTAATTCAACGGGGTGAGCTCCACCAATTCATCAAAAATGCCCCAAGGAAAAACACCGGGGAGAACACCGATAAAGAAGAAGGGGACATCGCAACAAAAAAACATGAAATCGGGAGGCTCAGCGACGGCGAGGAGTTCGAGGAGCCCCAGCCGAAGAAGCGCCACCTCCGTTAATCATGTTCCTCGCCTTCGGCGATAGTCTCAGCCTTGGGCCCTCGACCTCGAGGCACATTACCATCCCCTCGGCCTAGAGCCCTCGGCCTTGAGCCCTTGGCCTTGAGCGGTGAATCTTAACAAAGCCGTTGTCAAACAACGCACCCCTTGTATTCCGCTTATTTCTATGAATTTAAGTAAACTACAACACAATCCAGACATCTTATCGGCCCCTTCGAGGCCAAATGCCCAGGTATGGCCTATGGTGTCTAAAGACGAGGGGCCTGCAAAAGGCCCGCGTTTTTGGAGCGGGACGCTCACCGCGTCGCCGGCGCGCAACGCACGACGACAGGCCTGAAAGAATGGCTGAGGTGACGAAATCCCCAAACTTGGGGGTGAAACGGCACTCGTCGGAAACCGACCAAGCCTAGCCTGCGCCGTAAATAGACGACGGGACCCCCAAAGGTCAAGGGACGGTTCAGCGCCAGGGGACTAACAGACGAACCCCCGGACGGATCATTTGGACCCCCTTCCGATCGAGGCGGGGAAGCAACCCCCTCGGCCGAAGCCTGGAAGAAGGAACACACATCAGGAGGACTAACATACGACCTCCTGACACAATCAAGGGACGGCCCAGCGCCGGGGGACTAACAGACGAACCCCCGGACGGATCACTTGGACCCCATTTCGGCCGAGGCGGGGAATCAACCCCTCGGTCGATGCCTGAAAGAAGGAACATCCACCCAGAGGACTCCTGGAACTATCAAGGAAAGGCCCTCGGCCTCAACATCAGAACGGCCCTCGGCCTCAACATGACTCTATGTCATAACGATTTTTGTCTTACATGATTTCACATCACCAAAAGCCCTCGGCATCAACGTGATACTACATAACCAACAGCCCTCGGCCTCAGTGTGATTCCACATCACAACGGCCCTCAGCCTCAGCATGACTCTACGTCACAGCAGTTCTGGCCTTAGCGTGATTTCACCAACAGCCCTCGGCATCATCGTGAAACTACATCACCAACAGCCCTCGGCCTCAGCGTGATTCCACATCACAACGGCCCTCGGCCTCAACATCAGAACGGCCCTCGGTATCAACATCAACAACGGCCCTCGGCCTCAGCGTGATTCCACATCACAATGGCCCTCGGCCTCAACATCAGACGGCCCTCGGCCTCAACATGACTCTATGTCATAACGGTTTTTGCTTTACATGATTTCACATCACCAAAGGCCCTCGGCCTCAACGTGATTCAACATCAACAACGGCCCTCGGCCTCAGCGTGATTCCACATCACAACGGCCCTCGGCCTCAACATCAGAACGGCCCTCGGCCTCAACATCAACAACGGCCCTCGACCTCAGCATCAGAACTGCCCTCGGCCTCAACATCAACAACGGCCCTCGGCCTCAATGTGAGGACATCACAATGGCCCTCGGCCTCAACATGACTCTATGTCATAACGGTTTTTGCCTTACATGATTTCACATCACCAAAGGCCCTCGGCCTCAACATGATTCAACATCAACAACGGCCCTCGGCCTCAACGTGAGTCCACATCACAACGTCCCTCGGCCTCAACATGAATCTACGTCACAATGGCCCTCTGCCTCAACATCAGAACGGCCCTCGGCCTCCACATCACCAACGGCCCTCAGCCTCAACATCAGAATGGCCCTCGGCCTTAGCGTGACTCTACGTCACAACGGTTTTTGCCTTAGCGTGATTTCACATCACCAAAGGCCCTCGGCCTCAACGTGATTCTACATCAACAACGGCCCTCGGCCTCAGCGTGATTCCACATCACAACGGCCCTCGGCACCAGAATGGCCCTCGGCCTCAGCGTGACTCTACGTCACAACGATTTTGGCCTTAGCGTGATTTCACATCACCAAAGGCCCTCGGTCTCAGCGTGATTCAACATCACAACGGCCCTCGGCCTCAACATGACTCTATGTCATAACGGTGTTGGCCTTAGCGTGATTTCACATCACTAACGGCCCATTGGCCTTCATCCCTTTGGCATCTTTATTTGATGTCGGGGGCAATCACACAGGTCCCCCGACCTTCATCCCTCTGGCATCTTTATTTGATGCCAGGGGCTGTCATACAGGCCCCTCGACCCTCAGCCTTCATCCCTCCGGCATCTTTATTTGATGCCAAGGGCTATCATACAGGCCCTCGACCTTCATCCCTCCGACATCTTTATTTGATGTCAGGGGCAATCATACAGGTCCCTCGGCCTTCATCCCTCCGACATCTTTATTTGATGCTAGGGGCTATCATATAGGCCCTCAGCCTTCATCCCTCCGACATCCTTATTTGATGCCGTGGGCTATCATACAGGCCCCTCGGCCTAGCCTTCATCCATCTGGCATCTTTATTTGATGCCAGGGACTATCATATAGGCCCTCGGCCATCCTCCCTCCGGCATCTTTATTTGATGTCGGGGGCAATCACATAGGTCCCTAGGCCTTCATCCCTCCAGCATCTTTATTTGATGCCAGGGGCTGTCATACAGGCCCCTCGGCCTAGCTTTCATCCCTTCAACATCTTTATTTGATGCCAGGGGCTATCATACAGGCCCCCGGCCTTCATCCCTCCGGCATCTTTATTTGATTCTAGGGGCTATCATACAGGACCTCAGCCTTCATCCCTCCGGCATCTTTATTTGATGCCAGGGGCTATCATACAGGCCCTCGGCCTTCATCCCTCCGACATCTTTATTTGATGTCAGGGGCAATCATACAGGTCCCTCGGCCTTCATCCCTCCGACATCTTTATTTGATGCTAGGGGCTATCATATAGGCCCTCAACCTTCATCCCTCCGACATCCTTATTTGATGTCGGGGCTATCATACAGGCCCCTCGGCCTAGCCTTCATCCATCCGGCATCTTTATTTGATGCTAGGGGCTATCATACAGGCCCTCGGCCTTCCTCCCTCCGGCATCTTTATTTGATGTCGGGGGCAATCACACAGGCCCCCCGGCCTTCATCCCTCCGGCATCTTTATTTGATGCCAGGGGCTGTCATACAGGCCCCTCGGCCTAGCTTTCATCCCTTCGGCATCTTTATTTGATGCCAGGGGCTATCATACAGGCCCTCGGCCTTCATCCCTCCGGCATATTTATTTGATGTCAAGGGCAATCCCACAGGCCCCTCGGTCTCCATCCCTCCGGCATCTGTATTTGATGCCAGGGGCTCTCACACAGGCCCACCTGGCCTTGCACCCCTCCGTCACCTTTATTTGATAATGGGGGGTCCTTACAAGCTCCTCAACTTTTTCATGTAGGATCTAAGGCTGGTCGTCGATATCCCCTCAGCAGACGGACACAACCACCGCTCAAAAATCTAGGCCGAAGGGTGCATTCCTTTTGCTTCATTCTGGGGGCATCCGGTGTACTCTTTTTCCCTCATTAGGATTTTTTCCCACAGGTTTTTTTCCTAATGAGGGTTTTAACGAGGCATCTCCCCATTATGGAACAAAAGGCGTTACCCCTCGGCGGCTCCTGCTGAAGGCATGCATCACTCTACTCCTGTTTCCCTCGAGAAACTCTCGGCAAAAGGAGTGGGGGACTGGGGGACTCCCCTCCAAAACACACAAATGTTAAAAATTTTCTATTTCTCAGCTACAGCAAGCTGAGGCAAGATCACAACAGCAATCTACTCCCCTCGACATGATGCCTTCGGCTTACAGAATGCCTCCGGCCACACAATGCTTTCGGCCACATGACGCCTCCGGCCACACAATGCCTTCGGCCACATGATGCCTTCGGCCACATGGTGCCTCTGGCCACATGATGCCTTCGGCCACATGATGCCTTCAGCCACACAGAGCCTTCAGTCAACAAATGCCCTCGGCAAAGCACACAAATGCAAATCTCTCATTACTCTACAAACTACAACAAAGAAACACATACGAGCAACACACTTAAACTCCCTTCAGGAAGCTCTCAGCCCTCGACATATGGGGGAATTGAGAAAATGAGGCACCCAACAGAACAGGGAAGCCTTCGGGGCAATCACCACAATTACTCCTTTTCCCTCAAGTACCTTTCGGCAAAAGGAGTGGGGGACTCCTGATGGAGTATATGGCCCAGGGACCCCCGGCCCACATACTTCCTCTACTACAATCAGGCCCAAGAGGCCCAAATGGGCCAAGCCCAGCAAAATGGAGCTCTAAGCAGCCCAAAATACGCAAAGGGGTGCCTTCGGCCCCATGGCCGAAGGCTACCAGTGACGGAATCGAGCTCAGAAACATCACAGGAGAATAAGGCTTGAAAACCAAGCCTTCGGCAACTGCAGTCCTCGGCAGGTAGGAGCCCTCGGTTAGAAGAGGCATCACAGGAGAACAAGACTTGAAAACCAAGCCTTCGGAAACTGCAGCCCTCGGCAGGTAGGAGCCCTCGGTTAGAAGAGGCATCACAGGAGAACAAGGCTTGAAAACCAAGCCTTCGGCACCTGCAGCCCTCGGCAGGTAGGAGCCTTCGGTTAGAAGAGCCTTCGGCCCAGCACCCTTCAGCCGAAGGCATCCAGCTCGACAGAATATCATCTTCACATGCGCCTGGATCACCGTACCAAGTACAAACGTCATATCCAACCATCGCATTTAATGCGGCCACATGCGAGTGCCAGTGCCACCCTGGTCGAGGTGACCCCTCGACCACCAGAAAACTGACACGTGTCCTTATCTAGCATTTATTACTACTATAAATAGCACCCCTTTCCCCCATTGTAAAGCACACTTAATACATATCGAATATACACTCTCTCTCTTACTTATTTGCTCTGACTTCTCTCTAGTTATTCTCCGCAATAACCCCTCAGATAAGCTACCCCCCGAGTACACTATCCATGAAATACTTAATTCATAATACTGAAAATGGATTAAATATTAATTAGATTACACATATTTAATTCATGAATTTGAAGGAGAGTTCTATTTGATAGAATTAATTAAGTAAGATAAATTAGATTTATCATACTTAAATAAGATGTATTTTAATTAAATAAAGTAGATATTTTCTTTTGTAATTTTAAATTAAAAGAAAAGTAAATAATGTAAATATTAATATATAATAATTAGAAAGTGGCGTGCAGCCACATCTCAATTATTATTATTATTATTATTATTATTATTATTATTATTATTTTTATTATTGTTATTATTATTATTATTATTATTATTATTATTATTATTATTTTTATTATTATTATTATTATTATTATAATAATAATTATTATTATTATTATTGTTATTATTATGATTATTATTATGATTATTATTATGGTTATTAGTATGATTATTATTATTATTATTATTATTATTATTATTATTATGATCATCATCATCATTATTATCATTATCATCATTATCATCATTATCATTATTATCATTATTATGATTATTATTATGATTATTATTATTATTATTATTATTTTGTTTTATCTACTTATTTAATTAATTAGGAGTATTGGTCCTAGCAGGATTAGAACTCATTAATTAGAAAGACTTTCATTGTGATTGGGAAACTAGTTTAGAACTAGTATAAATACATCCTCCTCCTTCATAATTCAGAGACCGGTTTTCAGATTCAGTATTTCCAGTTTATTTCCCTGCGAAGAGATTTCCTAGCCTTTCTCTTAGGGAGATCTAACCGTTCTTTCGGAAAGAAGAAATCACGTGGATACCAAAGGTTAAGGATTATCACCGCTAGGCTGGAAGATCTGTAAGTTCTAACTCAGATCTGTTATTATTGCTATATTCGTTGTTTTGTCATAATCAGGAAAGATCTGTTTGGGAAAATTTTAAATTTCCGTTGGTGTACTTTCGAGGTTACATCAATTTTCAAACAAAGTGTGAGTGTGCCGAGTGTTTAGTTTACCTTTATATTGTTGCATAGTTTATTTGTTACCTTATGCATGGTATTGCGAAATGTCCAAGGAATAGTTTTGTTTCTCTTATGGAAAGTGCTCAGAGTATTTCTTTGCATGTGTCTCCTAAGAACCGTCATTTTGATTCTTTTTTTTGTTCTTATCACGAGGCATTGCAAGAGCTAGCTAGGACTTAAATTGCCACTTGTTTTTGTTTTTGTATGAGCATATTAGCCAAGTGTGTTAGGGTGCATGAATTTGTGCAATTGTGCCTAGTCTCTTAGAGTGTTTTGCCTGTTTATATACACATTCACACCCGCACTAATGTAAACCTGCATTTATTATTATCACTGTTTTTACTTGAATTACAATTACTTAAAATGGACATGAAATACCATAAGACCTCATGATATAAAAATTAGACTAGATTTGAGGTGTTACGTTACATCTTTTTTACATTAAAATCTGTCTCTATCATTTGACTTGAGTTAAAAATCGTTGATAGAGTATATATCTAGAGAGAAGTGAGAGCTAGAGAGAGAAGTGCAAGTAAATGCTTCAATAGAATCATTTTGTAACCCCTACAACTACCTCCAGAGGAAGTATTTATAGGAAAAATACGGGCTGGGCTCCCAAGCCTTGGGCTTGGGAGGCCCATTTACAACTGGACCGCGATGTGGACGGGGAGGGCTGTTATTCCTTTGGTGTGCTTGTTTGTGGACGATGAGTGTTCTGGCGCGAGTGGCCGATGAAGGTAGTGTCTATCCTTGATCGTTGATGGTTGAACTTTCCTTTTGGGCTAATGAGGCCGTTGGGGTTGCGTCTTGTTTTGAGGACGAAAGGCGTCCATTGTTTTGGATGGCCGGTGAGGGTGTTGTGCACTCCTTTTAGCCGATGCGGGTGCTGTGCATTCCTTTTGTCCGTTGTTGATGACACCATGTGCCTTTGGGCGACAAGGCGCCCTTTTGCTCAAGGTTTTGGGGACGATAACGTTGTCTGGCCGGAGATGGAGTTATGGGGACCTTGGAACCGTTGTGGTACATGGACGATGTGGCCGCGCTTGTAGTTGCAACTGTACTTTGTGCATTTTTATTTCTCATTTTGCCTGCCATTCTTGAGGCCGGTGTAGTCCCCCAGTCCCCCACTGCTTCAGGCCGAATAGTGAGTGAGGGGTGAAGGAGTAGCTTGAAAACTAGGCCGAAGCGGGATCCTCATGCTGCCCTTAGATCCAACCCTATGGCGATTTCCTGACCAAGGTAACCCTGTGGGAGAACCCTTGGACGCAGGTCGCTTTCAAAGGGTTATCATCAAGGGTTTAGCGCGAGGGCCTTATGGCCGTTGGGTTCCTTTCCCTTGGAGTATTGTGGCCGTTGTAAAGCCTTCCTTTGCATAATATGCATGGCCGCTTAAATGGCCGATACAGGTGCAACGTGGGTGGCCGTTGGCTGTGTTGGCCGTTGTGGGTGCTATTTTCCCTTCCTTGCTCCGTAGAGCCTGCTTTGCTGGTGGGCCGCTGATCTGTGGAGGGGGTTTGGCCTATTGACAGAATGGTGGCATCCCATTGGTGGCCGTTGGTGTGGCCACTAAGGTGATGCCACGTGTAGTTACCGTTGGGAGGGGGGCTATAAATACCCTCCCCATTCCGAGGAAAGCCTTCATTTGCATCCTGAGCAAACAAAGTGTTGCCCAAAATTCTAGAGAGATAAAGCCTTTTGCTGAGTGTTCTTCACATCCTTCAAAACTTCAAGGTCAGTTCCTTAATCTTTTCTTCGATCTCTTATATATTTTGCTCCCTCTAGGCTTTGATCCAGTGTTAGTCACAAAAACACTTTAGATCTAAAGTAGATCCCCTTAGTGCCTTAGGAGTTGTTAAGATGAAAACCTTGAACGAGGAGTATTACCCGTATGACGACGAGCCCTCCATCAAGTCTCTTGACTACGACGTGATCGAAGAGTGTGCCGAGGAGATTGAACACTTGAGCCCGTACAAGTATGGAGATAATGTGGACGAGGAGGACGAGGACGAAAGGTCTGCCTCGTCATCTGAGGGTGAGGACGTAGGGGTCTCCCGCATAATGGACGGGGCGTCTGCTTCTACTACCATTCTGTGCCTGAAGCCGGTGTCTGCTATGAAGGGGGTACCGCGGCCGAAGAGGAACAGGCGGCCGAAGAAGGGCCCGGGTTTCTCTTACCTGGACCTTACCAACATTTTCCTTATCAAGCCGGAGAGCAGCGATGCTGATTATTTGGTCGCACAGATGTACGTGGGGCCGTTTGGGAGGGTTAGGGCACCTAGGCCGATGGACCACATGCTCAATCCGCCGTCGGGATACTTCGGAGTGTATCCGATGAGCTTCGCCAAGGGGCTAAGGTTTCCCCTTCACCCCTTCATCAAGGAATACTTGGACATGGTGGGGCTCCCTCCGACCTTGCTGACCCCTAACAGCTACTCGTTGATGGTGGGGTTCATCCTCCGCTGTGCTGAATTAGGTTACAGGCCGACAACGGCCCTATTCATGAACCTTTATCAGATTGGCCGAGGGAGCCATAGAAATTGCGCCTGCTACGCCACTCTGCAGCAGCTGCCGAAGAAAAGGACCTTCACGGACTTGCCTTCATCCCTACATGGTTGGAAGAGCAAATTTGTCTTCGTGTCCCTGGGTGAGGGTGGCACTGAATTCCCCTCCGTCGGCCATGATGGGAGGTTTAATCTTCATGACCCGCCAAAGAGTTCGATCCTAGATGCTCAGGTGGAGGCGTTCCTAGAGGGGGGGCCGAGGAGTGTGAAGGATTACATCACGGAGTACAAGATGACCGCTATCGGCTTCTTTAGATACTTCGTGTATGGTGACAAGGAAGATGACGTCCAACTGTAGCCGAAGTTGACCACTACCTTCGAGGAGGCCGACGACCCTGATCTGGGCGTCCCTGCCGAAGCTGATGGTAATACTTCCTACGGCGTCCTCGTTTTTTTTGTTCTTTTACTTTGCTAACTTGTTTCTTTGTTTTGTAGATTTTGTAATGGATCGCCGGTCAGTGATGAACAAGGCCGCTGCGAAGGCGAAGGCGGAGCTGGCCGCCAAGGAGGCCGCGGCGAAGGCAGCTGCCGGTGGTGATGTGATGAAGAAGCCACCCCCCCCCCCCCCACCGAAGAAAAAGAAGCCGACGGATGATTCTCAGAAGAAGCTGACTGAGGCTGACATGCAACCCGCCAAGAAGTCCAAGAAGGCTTCATCTTCCGGCGTTGCCGATGAGGTCGGCGCTCTGACCGTCCCGATTATGGACGAAGGGGGATCCGGTGCTGCTGCTGCCCTCGTGGATCTTACCTCTGGTCTCTCCGGGGACGTTTCTCAACCCCTCCCCCTCGCTCAGGATTCTCGGCCGAAGCGGTCCGGCAAGGAGGTGGCTACGGCCACTTACAAGGTGGAGGTTGAATACCCCAAGGATGGGGGGGTCTTCAACGATGGCGTTGACGGCCATAGTGTGCTCTCTCAGGCCATTCCGGCCAAGGATCGGGTTTATCTTGACAAGCTCGGCGATGTCAAGATATACGACGGTGGGATGGACCTTGTCGTCCAGGTAAATCCTTTCGTCCTTAGCTTTGTTGCTTTCCTTTGATGTTTTTGCGAACTTGTCTGATAGCATTTTGTGTTGCAGGGTGCTTCATGCTCATGGAGAGCGACAAAAGGCAGCAACAGGAGATTGCCCGTTTGAGAGAATTTGAGCAGAAGGCAGCCTCGGCCGATGAGGCCATGAGCTGCTCAGGGAGGCTGCAAGAGGACTTTGCGGCCTTGCAGAAGAGGGCCGATGAGGCCGATGTGGCCAAGGACGAGGCACTGGCCAAACTTGCCGAAGAGAGGGACGCCCGTGAGGCTGATCGTCGGCGGGCCGATGATGCCGAGAGGGCCAAAGTCGAAGTCGAGGCTGCAGCGGTGAAGGCCGCTGATGGTGCTGTGGAGAAGTTCTTGGCCGAAGGCTGGAAAGCCGACGAGCACCTGCCCTGGTGCTATGAGGTCGTAGCGGCCAAGCTCGAGGACTGGGGGCAAAACTCCCCTGCCGGCCAAGAATATTTTGAGCGCGAGATGTCCGTGTATTACAACATGGGTCAGCATCGGATGCAGAGGCTCCTTTATCGGCGGCTGAATCGCGCTTTCAAAGCCCTGAACTATACTCGGGGGTGGGCCAGGCGGAACGTACAGCTTCCCAAGCTGATGAAGGATCTGGAGGAGCAGATTAAACTTGCCCTTTGTGGTAGGCAGGCTCCGATAGATAGTTCTGGCCTCGGCGAACCAGACTATGGTGAAGATGCTGTCTTGGCCGACACCGCCACTTCCACTGTAGAGGCCGGCTTAGATGCCGAGGTCGAGGATGGTGTCGAGTTCGTCGTTGACCAGGACGTTGTGGGTCATGCTGCCGATGAGGGCGCTCAGGAGGCCTGATCGTCCATAACTGATTTTGCTTTGTAATTAGTAGTTTTTTGTTTACCGTCTGAATGTAATGGCCGAAGCGCCCTCCCATGTAATGACTTTATGAATGAAATATGTTTCCGGCCTTATTATGTCTTCTCGTCGTCTTGTTCTCCCTTTACTTTTGTTCTCAAGTTTTTCAAAATTTGTCTAAGTGTTTGGAATTGGGACTTAGGTAATTTTCTAAGTATCAAGGCTTCAAGTGAGTGGGTGTCCGCGTCGTCTTGGCATCATGTCCCCTTTCACTTTTGCCCGAGACTTTGGAAAATTTTCTAAGTGTTGAACCAAATACCACACTTGGTGATCTCATCGGCCCTGTGTTCTTTTCGGCCCTTTTGTTCCCATGCCCCCTGTCTAAACAGGAAGTCACATCTGGTTTCTGCAGTCGTAGCCGATAAGGGTACCTGACCTTTGCCGTCTGAGCGTGATGGCCGAAGCGCTCCCCTAAGGGACTTGACCTTTTGATTGAATGGATTGCTTTTGTCCCCTTCGGATTTAAATGTTTTTGTTTGTTGCCTTCGTTATTCCAACTTTGAAATTTGTCTAAGTGTCAAACCAAACCATAGATAACTACCACCCTTTGAAATTTGAGTGCCCGCTGCGTCTTGAGGCTGTCCCCTCGTTATTCAATGCTTTGGAGATTTCTCTAAGTGTTAGGCCATGTAGTTTTCTTCGCTTAGTACCATTGTCGGCCAATTTGGGCGGTGTGGCCGATGAAGGTACCCGTGTGTTGCGCACCCGGGTGCTTGCTTTTCCCTTCGCATTTGCTTTCTTCAAAAAATCCTCTAAGTGTTTGAAATTCACTTAGGCAATTTCCTTCAAAAAAATTCTAAGTGTTTGAAATTCACTTAGGCAATTTTCCTCCCCGTTCTTCGCTTCGTTTCAGGGATGTGTCTTCTCTTTTGCCTTTGGGATTTTTCTAAGTGTTCATCCTAAGCAGCCGCCTCGGTTTTAGCGCCCTTAACGGCCAGCGAGAATGTCGTGGCCGGTAAGGTTTGCTGCCAGTGTGTTCAACTTCAGGATTGTATTAAGTGTCGAGCTGGGACTATTGGTTTGCATGCTAAGTGTTGGAACTTCAGGTGGTCATGGCCGATGAAGGTTACCACCCTCGTTTCACCCAACCACTTGGTTAGGATTTTATAGGTGCATGCCCCGTCGTTGACACTTTCCTCGTAGCGGGTGGCCGCTTCGTCTGTGTTACCTGTTGGTAGTGTTACCTTTTTATTCAACTGATATGTACTTAGCCAAATGTGGCTTGATGCGTGGGATTTATTTTTACTGCTCGAGACCGCAAAGTGCGCGCGGTCCTCGGCTTCCCTCTTTTTTTTCGGGGAGTGTCCTTCTTTTAGGCTTCGGTCGAAGGGGTCGATAGTCTTCCGGCCGGTTTGGACTTCGTTTATAACGTCCATGATCTCAGGGGGGTCCCGTCGCCTAATTATGACGCGGGCTAGACTTTTGGTTGGTTTCCAACGGCTGTCGTTACCCAACCCTGAGTTTGGAGATTTTGTCACCTCGGCCATGATTTCAGGCCTGTCATCCTGCGATCAGGCGCGTGGACGACGCGGTGAACTTCCCATTTCAAGACGCGGGCCGTTTGCGGGCCCATCGTCCTGGGGACATCGTCGGCCCTGCCTGAGCGTTTCGCTCTGAGGGGCCGGTACGACGTGCTCTTTCAGCTGGGCCTAAACCTTTCGCTGATACAAAATACAATGGAGCGTACCTGAGCCTTTCGCTCTAAGGCTGCAGATGCGAAGCGCCACATCGGCCATGCCTGAGCCTTTCGCTCTAAGGTGGCCGATGAGGGCGCCCGTTTAATGTTTTACTCAAATTCCAAGAAATCAAAGGAAACATGATTCTTATTCATAAGTGGCTCAAGGCCAAGGGTGGTGTTCAATCAATAACCCGTCAAGGGGTGAGGGCTTCGCTGGCTGCACCTCCTTCGGATTATTGATAAAACTACACCAGATGGTATACATTCCACGTTCGTGGTACATTGGTCCCATTTGGGCGTTTAAGTTTGTAGGTGCCGGGTTTCACCACGGCACTGACGATGTAGGGACCTTCATACTTCAAGACTAGCTTGCCCCCTTCCATCGGCTGACTTGCTTCCCTTCGGCGGAGGACGTAGTCCCCCACTTGGAACTCCCGGGAACGTACCTTGGCGTCATAGTATGATTTCACTTGACGCCGGTAGTTTTCCGCTCGGATGAATGCTTGTTCGCGTCTCTCTTCGGCCAGGTGGAGGTCGATCTTCATGTTCTCCTCGTTGACCTCAGGGTCATACTGCTCCACCCGTCGGCTGGGAATGGCGACTTCCGTGGGTGCCTTTGCTTCAAAGCCATAGCATAGGGCAAAAGGTGTCTCACATGTTGCCCTCCTTGGCGTAGTACGATAATACCATAGGATGTTGGGGAGCTCGTCGACCCAACTTCCGCCTGCGTCCTGGAGCCTCTTCTTCAGCCCCTCCATTATAGTTCTGTTGGCGTTCTCAACCTGCTCGTTGCCCTGAGGGTAGGCAACGGAGGAGAAACGGTGCTTTATTCCCCATTCTCGAAGGAGCTCCTGGAAGGGCGCCGCTTCGAACTGGGTGCCATTGTCGGATATGATCTCTTGGGGGACGCCAAAGCGGGTGAGAATGTTCTTGTGGACGAACTTCTGGAACCTAGCCCCCCGTGATGCTGGCCAAAGGTTCCGCTTCGACCCACTTGGTGAAGCAGTCGACTGCGACGATGATGTAGCGGTTGTTGCCAGCAGCTCTGGGTAGTGGGCCGACCAGGTCAATCCCCCACCCTGAAAATGGGATGGCAGTGCTGACGGGGGCGTAGTTGACGGTTGGCCGACCAGGGGCCTTCTGGAGCACCTGGCACGTGGTACATTTCCTGGCAAGATCTGCACAATCTCGCGCCATCGTCGGCCAGAAAAAGCCCTGAACGACGAGACGCCGGGACATACTGAAAGGGCCCTGGTGTGAGGAGCAAACACCGCAGTGAACTTCCTCCATGGCCACTTCGGCCTCGTCCTGGTGCAGGCATCGGAGGAGAGTGCCATTGTGGGATCGCTTGTAGAGCTTGCCATCCTCAATAGTGTAGCTTGGAGCCCTGAGCTTGGCAAGCTTGGCCCTCTCCTCGCCCTGGGGTAGCTCCCCCATGGTGATGAAAGTGGTGATGTCGGAGATCCAGTCCTCCGGCCGCTGTTGGATGCACAAGATGGGTCTGGCATGGATGCTGGACATGCTCAGCTCCTCGATCTTGGCTATTTTGGAGATGTGTTCTGGAGTATCCGAGCTGAGCTTGGAGAGGGTGTCGGCCTTGGCGTTCTCGGCCCTTGGGATCTGTGTGATCTCGTGGGTTTCGAACGCCTTCAACAACTCCTGTGCTGCCTGTTTGTACTGCTTCATCCGGCCTTCCTTTGCTTCGTACGTACCCTCAACCTGGCCCACTACCAGCTTGGAGTCGCACCTGATTCTGATGTGCTTGGCTCTGAGGCCGGCAGCAAGTCTGAGACTGCTGAGGAGGGCCTCATACTCAGCTTCATTGTTGGACACCCTAAAGTTGAAGCGGATGGCATAGTAAGCTCGGAATCCTTCAGGGGAGATGAGGACGCCACCGCCCCCGCATGATTTCGCGGCCGACGAGCCGTCGGTGAAGAGGATCCACGTGTCATCCGGCTCTGGCCCGGGGGTAGTAGTGGTCGTCTCCCTCGCTGTGCATTCGGTGACAAAGTCGGCCAAGGCTTGCCCTTTGATAGATGGCCTTGGCTTGATCTCAATTTGGAATTGGCTGAGGAAGATCGCCCATTTCACCATCCTCGAGGAGCTAGTGGGGCTCCTCATGAGCGCGCCAAGGGGCTGCTAGGTTAGTACGTGGACGGCGTGGGCCTGGAAGTAGTGCCCCAGTTTTTTCGCCGTATGGACGATGGCTAGCACCGTCTTCTCAATGGGGGAGTACCTGAGCTCGGCCTCCCTGAGTGTTTTGCTGATGTAAAATATGGCCTTCTGCACCCCTTCGTCCTCGCGGATGAGCATGGAGCTGACAGCCGACGTGCTCACCCCCAAGTATAAGAAGAGGGTTTCGCCGGCCTTGGGCTTGGAGAGCACTAGTGGGGACGAAAGGTACCTCTTCAGCTCTTCAAATGCTTCCTGGCACTCCGTCGTCCACTTGAAGCTGTTTCCTTTGCGCATGATCTGGAAGAAAGGGAGTGACCTCTCGGCTAACTTAAAGAGAGGAAGCGGCTCAGGGCCGCCAGGCGCCCCGTTAGCCGCTGTACCTCCTTGACGTTGCGGGGCGGCTCCATATTGATGATAGCCTGTATCTTCTCCGGGTTTATTTCAATGCCTCTCCGGCTGACCATGTAGCCAAGGAACTTTCCGCCTTGGACGCCAAAAGCGCACTTCTTGGGGTTGAGGCGGAGTTTGAACTCGTTCATGATTTCAAAAATTTCCCGGAGGTCGTCAGCATGTGTGGTGGCTCGCCTGCTTTTGACAATCATGTCATCGACGTATGCCTCCATCGTCCGGCTGAGGACTGTTCTGAAAATCTTAGCCACCATCCTGGTATAGGTGGCGCCGGAGTTTTTGAGCCCGAAAGCCATGACGAGGTAGCAAAAAATTCCCTCCGGGGTCATGAAGGCCGTCTTCTTAGCGTCATCTTCATGCATGAAAATCTGGTGGTACCCTCTGAAGGCGTCAAGGAATGACATCAACTCGCATCCCGCCGTCTCGTCCACCAATTGATCAATGTTCGGGAGAGGGAACGGGTCCATGGGGCACGCCTTGTTCAGGTCGGTGTAATCAACACACATTCTGAATGTCGGCGGTTTTTGGGCAAGGACGACGTTGGCTAGCCACGTTGGGTACTTCACCTCCTTGATGTGGTTGATTGAGAGGAGCATGGTGACCTCCCCCTTGACGAAGTCCCGCCTGTTGGCGGACAAGTAGCGTCGCTTCTGCTTGACAGACGCGGAGGCCGGATCGACGGTCAGCCGGTGGGTGATCACCTTCCGGCTGATGCCTGGCATGTCGTTCGGGCCCCACGCGAAGATGACAGCGTATGACCGTAGGACGAGGTGGATGGCGTCTCGTTGGTCCTGCGGGAGTTGCTTCCTGATTTTGAGGGCCCGCTCCGACCGAGAGGTATCCAGGGGGACCTCCTCGACCTCTTCGGCCGATTCAGCATGCGGTCTCTCCTCGTCCTTGGCAACGGTCGCCGTGATGGTGTCTATTCTCCTCGTCACTTCGGCCTCGTTAGCTTGAGGTAGCATGCCCTGGCTATCCTCTGATTTCCTCTGGCGTAGCCGATGTTGCCACTGGTGGGGAACTTCAAGCATAAGTGCTTCATGGATATGATGGCCTCCAGGTCCTCCTGTGCTGGCCGCCCCCAAATCAGGTTGTGGGCGTACTGAAGGTTGACCACCATGAACTCCATGTCAATTTTGGCGTGGTGGGAGCCGTCGCCGACCTCCACGGGGAGGACTATCGTGCCTTCGGCGTCGATAGAGTCCCCGGTGAAACCGGACAACGGTGTCTTGATCGGCTTCAGCAGAGCTTTGTCCAGCTTCAGCTGCTTGAAGGTGTCTAGGTACATCACGTTGACGGAGCTCCCCGTATCGATGTAAGTGCGGTGGATGATGGAGTCACCGATCTCACACCGGATGACGAGGGCGTCCCTGTGAGACTCCGTACCCGGAGGCAGATCCTTGTCGGTGAAGGTGATTGTAATACTTGAGATTTAAATTAAATGGATTAATAGTACTACTCATACCAACAGAGGTGCATCTCCTTTTAAGGGAGCTCATCACCCAAGAACTCCAAAGTTAAGCGTGCTTGCACGAGAATAGTCTTTGGATGGGTGACCCCCTGGGATGTTTCTCAGGGCGCGCATGAGTGAGGACAAAGTGCGCGGTAAAGGCTCGTGGTGGTTTGTGAGGACAGTACTATTGGTCTAGAGTAGCTACCTCGGGTCCTGCGAGGTCGGGGTGTTACAAATGGTATCAGAGCAACCCTGTGACGGTGTGCTGATCCGTTGGATATCGGGCGGGCACTTAGTAGGGGGAAAGATTCTGGGATATGATTGAGATTGGTGTTTGGGCGCAACGAGGACGTTGCGTTCCTAAGTGGAGGTGATTGTAATACTTGAGATTTAATTTAAACGGATTAATAGTACTACTCATACCAACAGAGGTGCATCTCCTTTTAAGGGAGCTCATCACCCAAGAACTCCAAAGTTAAGCGTGCTTGCACGAGAGTAGTCTTGGGAGTGGTGACCCCCTGGGAAGTTTCTCAGGGCGCGCATGAGTGAGGACAAAGTACGCGGTAAAGGCTCGTGGTGGTTTGTGAGGACAGTACTATTGGTCTAGAGTAGCTACCTCGGGTCCTGCGAGGCCGGGGTGTTACAGTGATCGCCTCCGTTCGTTGCTTCTTCGGCTGGGGGGAACGTGGGACACCTCCCCAACGTAAAGGGATTGGGCCCATTTCTTCCTCTGGGTGACGGAGTCCCCCCCGGTGTTCTCACCTACGATGAGGTGAATATGGTTCTTCTTCGGTGGAGGCTCCTCGAAGTCCTCGTCGTCGCTGAGCCTGTCGATCTCCCGCTTCTTCGTAGAGGGTTCGCCCCTAGATTTGTTGGTGTTTACCCACGTATTTTTGCGCGGGCCACCTTTAACAAATTGGGAGAGTTCCCCCTGACGAATGAGGCGCTCGATGGCTTTCTTCAGTGTGACGCAGTCGTCGGTGTTGTGTGAGGAATTCTTGTGGAAACGACAGTAGCTGCCGCCTTGCTGGATAGCAAGGACTTCCTCCGTCGGCCGAGGAGCTTGTTCAATGAGGCCGTGCTTCTCGGCATAGTCGAGGATGGTGCTGACCGGGTGCATGAGGGGGACCCCCGGTCGTTCCAACCTCGGCCACCAATGGCGGTCTTTCTTGCTTTGTCCACCAGAGCCGTGATGGCCCTGGGCACCCTGGCCGGCCGGGGATGCTCCCGGGGCTGGCGAAGGATTTGTCTTCTTGGAGGGGTGGCCTCCGTCTTTTTTGTGGTTGTGGAGCTCGTCGGCATCTGCGTACAAACTCCCACGCTGAAGCGCCTTTGCGTATGACCTCGGAGGGTCGGTGATGAGGCTCCTGGCATACGGGGAGCTGCGGAGGGCTCCCTGGTAGAGGACGAGGAGGGTGCGCTCATCGGCCCCCTCGACCTCTTCGGTCTCCCTCGTCCACCGATCAATGAATGACCGAAGGGGTTCGTCATGTTGCTGCTTGACGGAGAGGAGATGGGTGAAGTACTTCTTCGCGCGCTTCCTCCCGGCAAAGTGGGTGAGGAAGCGTTGGGCAAGATCCTGCCACGAGTCTATACTTCCTTCGGGAAGCGCGTTGACCCATTCGTACGTCGGCCCCTCAAGAGTGGAGAGGAACCAACGACAGAGATATTCATCCGACGCGTTCACCATTAGCATGTTGTCCTGGTAACGGCTGAAGTGCTCCTGGGGGTCTGATCGGCCATCATAAGACTTGATGGCGTTTCCCCTGTACTTCTCCGGGATGGGAGCCGAGAGCACCCTGTTAGTGAAGGGAGTCCTGGTGCTGACCTGGATGACGGGGTCACCTCGTCCTTCGGCCAACTCCCTCTCAAGGGCGCTGACCTTGTTCATGAGTGCATTGAGGCCATGGTCGTTGGAGGCGCCGGCCGTGGGAATGTTCGCCGATTGTCTGGCCTCCATCTGGGCCAGCCTCCTCTCCAGCTGGGCGATAACCTCGTCCCGAGGGTCCCTGGCGGCCGCAGTGGCGCCCTGCTAGTTCTGCATGCGCACCTCGTGGGCCGCGTTGATCTGGTGGCGCACGTCATCTTCGTGCAGCTTTCCTTTGTCTTTGTTTAGGTGGGGCTGGTCCGCTGTCCGGGACACAGACCCCAAGCTTTCTCTTGGCGAGCCAGGCCGGCGCTCACCAATCCGTCCCGCCATCCTCTCCGAAACCGGACGACGGCGCGTGTCACCCAGCCTATTGAAGGCAGAGGCTTTTCCACGCGTTGGGGTCTATCCAGGCCGAAGAGAGGAAGCAGGGTGGGAATGGGACGACGTCGTGTCCTGGGCTATCACCCCCTCATCGTTGCCTAACCTGGTGGCCAACGGTTGGGGCTGAGGAGGTGGAGTGACGTTCCCCCCAGTCCTTGGCAAGAGTGCGCTGAGGACGGTGGGGTTCTGAGCCAAGCTGGCGATGATGACCGACAGCACGGCCTGAACATGTGGATCAACAGACGGAGAAGTTGTGGCCATAGGCTGGGCCGGGGCATGGTCTGTCTTCTCTGCGCGCTTTTTGTCCAGGATGATGCGGGCATCAGGGGCGCCGCCGTTGAGCTGGTTGCACAGGTCCGTCGTGAGGTTGATGGCCTCCTGGAAGACGTCCCCTCCTCCGACCTAGTCAGCCGTGGCGTCCTCCTCACGCTCCCTGGTCTCCTGATCCTCAGGGATGGCCTTGCTGATGAGGTTGCGGTTTGACTTGGATCTTCCCATGATCAGTGGTTAGCTGTGCTTGGTAGCGACGAAGGGTGCTAACTTGATTGTTCTAGCTCTCAATGAAAGCACCAAATGATAGAGTATATATCTAGAGAGAAGTGAGAGCTAGAGAGAGAAGTGCAAGTAAATGCTTCAATAGAATGATTTTGTAACCCCTACAACTACCTCCAGAGGAAGTATTTATAGGAAAAATACGGGCTGGGCTCCCAAGCCTTGGGCTTGGGAGGCCCATTTACAACTGGACCGCTATTGGGCCGAATACAATGTGTGTAGGAATGATTAAGTGTAAAATCTAGTTCTGTGAGGCTTCCGTGGCCGACGAGGGTCTGGCCGACGAGGGCACGGCCGATGAGGGCACGGCCGATGAGGTCACCCTAGTTCCCTGGCTTCAGGATCATATTCTGAGTTGATCCCTCTTTGGCCGACGGGGGTCCTTTGGCCGACGAGGGCTCCACTCAGCGGCTTGTACTCCCTGTTCTTCTGAGTATGTGGGTCCTGAGGCTTAGACTCATATACTCCATCAATCGTTTTTATAAACATACTAGTTTGCTTTTATTTCTATATTATAATTTAAGAATATTGTTATAAAGAATTTTTTATAGCATAACAGCTAGGCCGATTTTTGGGGTGTTGCATCTTCTGTGTTCAACCTCAGGTAAAGTCTCATATAATGCTGGCATTAAACCCAGTAATGAAATGTAAATTATTAAATATTAAGATATTGGCTAAATGATAGACAAATTGCCAAAAAATTTAAAGTCATCATCACCTTTTGTTGATCTGAAACAAAATCCCATCCACTCGCTCTTCCAATGCGTAGATCATCTCTTAAGTTTTCCAAAAACCACTTCCAACTGGCTTTGGCCTCCGAACCAACAACAGCCCACGCTATTGGGAGCATTTGATTGTTTGCGTCCTTTCCAACCGCGGGGAGAATTTCACCCTTCACCTCAGACTTCAAGAATGCTCCATCTATTCCTATGAGTCTCCTGCACCCCTCTAGGAACCCCTTTTTGCAGACATGGAAGCACACATAAAACGTTTCAAATATAGGGCTAGGCTGCAACATAGTGAGGATGCAGGTATTCCCTTGGTTTGACCTTAGAATTTCAGCCTTATAATCATCCAAGTTTTTGTACTCAGCCTTTATGTCTCCCTTTTCGAGTTTTCTGATCATTGATTTAGCCTTCCTCATTTGCTCGAGAGAAACATCACGATTCAGCTCTTTCTTAACCATTTCTTTCATTGAAGCCACCTTCATGTCAGCTAACCAGGCTTAGAGGAGAAAAAAATTCTTTACTAACCATTTGGCTGTGGCACTAGGTATTTGCCAGTTTAGGTTGCAAGTGTGTTCACTGCTATAAGTTTTTAGGACCCACTTCTTGCTGATGCTTCTATTGTCTATCCCAAAGTAGACCATCCAAGTACATGTTTTGTTCAAATTTGAACACTTAGCCCTAAGCATGTCTGAGCAATTTTTAGCCCAATAATAGGGATACATGTTACTCACAGAATATTTATCCATTGCATCTTTAACTTCTTCCTTGAACTGAAAGCTCATTCCCAATGTGAACTCAACCTTTTCAATTGCTATGAAACTTGGGAGTCTAGATTTTGTTCTCACACCCCCTTGTTCTTCAGCATCTGATCCGGATTTGTAACTCCCTTCATCACTTGAACTGAAATATTTAGTTTCATTGCCATCTTCCTCCTCATTGAACTCTTCTTCAACTATGTTTGTTTTATCCGATTTCTTCCCATTACCTCTGCCACCAGCTCTTTCTTTTGTTACCAGATTCCTCAACAGAACACGCCCTTGTTGTAACTCTTCATCATCTTCATTTTCTGAGTTCACTTCATCTTCATTCCCGATTTTTGCTCAACCGCACGAACCAAACATTGCCATCGAGCACTCCTTGCATCACATTACTGAAAATAAAAGTTGTCAGCAATGTAAAGCAATTGCAAAAACTACATGAACAAAAAGGAAATTACCAAAACCAATTGAATAGATTCAAATGACCAGAAAATTGAATCTGATTGAATTGATATAACATCTTCAAGAAAAGGCCCCAATTCCCCAACAAAACCAATTACTTGCATATCGCTTCTGAATTCGAGGGGAAGTTCAAAGTTGCAAAAATTAGAGAAGAATTTTTCAGTCATACGGGGAGAACCCATTAAAAAATGTACGTAGTAGTTTTTTATAAAACTTGTTATTGTATATGCAGTGCATAGTATATTTTATAAAGAAAAATACGTAATATTTGAGAAGTAAAGTTGACTAAAAGCAAAAAATCAGAGTGCCTCGTTATGCACTAATAAAATTACATTGCATACATGCGAATCATTAGCTTATGCAAGCTGGTTCACTATCCAAAAAGAATACAACAGGCTCGAATGTGTACGATCATCAGTCGTTTCATCACATCTCATTCGTAGTAAATTCGAATGAATAAGCTTGCCAGACAATGAAATAAGCTGGTTAGAAACATGTAGAATAGCAGTTTCAAATTCAAAAATATGATAATTTTAGATTGGTTGTAAACACATACACAAAACTTGCTTAGCAAATAAGATCAATATCGGATAAGATTCATTTTTAATTTTAGTAACGAAAATAACATTGCAATCAACAATACTGCAATTATAATTTCAGGGGAAAATCGCATATATGGTCCCTCAGTTATCCACGAAATTAAAATCTCAGACCAGTATTTCTGAGATTGTAAATGTCACTCCTCAATTGTCCAAAATGGTTGTTAATGCGGTCCTTTAAGTGGTGAAATGTACTCTCGTTCACATTGTATATTTCACCCCTCAAAAGGACCACATTTACCGCATTTTGGAGCACCAAATTGCTCCACTAGATCTGATATGCTGATTCTTACTAACTCGCTCAACTATTTTGCGTGTTGCCGAAAATTCTCCCCTCGAACTTCCCCGTTTAGAGCACCAAATTTTTGAGACATGAAGCTGAGTGAACCTAGATCTGATATGCCGATTCTTACTAACTCGCTCAACTATTTTGCGTGTTGCCAATATTGCTGAAATACTTCCCGGGGGAAAGGGCCACTTCTGACCAGCTGAAATCTGAATAACCTTCTGCTGTTGTTTAAGGTTGGGCAGCGAAAAACCGAAACAAGTTCTGCCGGTGTTGGGGACACAGTCTACGTCTACTCGTTATTGAACGCACAATCTTCGCCACAACTGGATTTGGTCACAGATGTGGCACATCGCCACTCGCCGACGCCAATTGATGAACATGTTGTTGCTAGTTATCCTTGCCAAATATCCTTAGCCAATTGCTATCTCGATCCCAGGTGTGATGGATGCTGAAAGGGCAGCCAAGTAGCCAACACCGAGATGTTGGCGGTCCTCCGTCGGAAGTAGGGGTGGACCGGTTCCGGTTCGGGCCCGGTTCGGGTCTGGGCCTCGGTTCATGAAAGGGAAGGCCCGGAACCGGCCCGGGTAACCCCCGGGTCCGGCCGGGCCGGGCCTTGGTTCATGTATTTTTTTTTTTGGCTTTTCCTAATTAACCCCCAAACCTCCCCCCTCACCCCCAAACCACCCCAAACCACCTCAAATGGCCCATCATACTCAACCCAACCCAAAACTTTAAAAAAATCAAAAAAAGAAAAAATAAATAAATTGGCCCGGACCGGGCCCGAACTGGTCGGGCCGGTTCACTATTTAGCAGGCCCGGGCCCGAACCACCTACCTCACCGAGCCGGGTGGCCCGAACCGGGCACCAACCGGTTCACTGGGCCAGTCCGAGCCCGCACAGTAGCGGGCCGGTCCGGTTGGCCCGGCCGGAGTCCACTCCTAGTAGGAAGCATCTGGTATGCTTTCAATTGAAACAAATACTATCATTTTTTAATTTTTTTCTGACCTACTACTCTATACAATGAATACTTCGTAGAAAATAGACAATAACGAAGGTTGGACAATGGACCGACACCTTTCTCATCACGCGAAGCCGAAGCTATTAGTTCACTTGTTTAACCCTTGGTTGGATTACCTGGATATGTGAGCTTCCAACATGCAACATTTGCTTTACTCGATGCTTTTCAACGCAGATGAGTTGAATAACAGTTGTATATTCAGGAATGGGCTCCTCTATTCTTTTTTTATCTTTATTTTAAAAAATTTCGTGAATCACATTTCTTGATAGGACATTTTTGAGCAGGAAATTGGTCAAAACTTCCACTTCTTTTTGTATATAGATAGATTACGCACTACATTCCATTTCATTGCATTACGTCAAACCAAACATAGCCATAGGGCATTAGAGCACTGTATATTAAATTTGGATATTTTTGTCACAAACACTGTATATGCATATCTATATTTGAAATTTTGGATCAAGGGGATAAAAATGAATATATATGAAAGGAAGACAGCAATGCATCAGATACACCATTGACAGCGCTGTTTTGAGTAGGATGAAGGAATTCACAGCACAGAACACACGATGAAGCAGCTTGCTATGAAGGTATGGGTAACGGGTCACTTAAAAGGTGTTTGGTTCTAATTATCTGAAATTCTCTTGGAAGCTAATATTGAACTTGTATAGTTGTATACTTGTATGGTTGGACTTGCATACTTGCATGATTACCAAAAAAAGGCATTCTGAGATTACATTACATTATTTGGGTTTCAAAATTACTTGATTACTTTTATATTACAGGCCGCTGCTGCTACATGCACTGCCATAAACACGAGTACATGATAAGGAGGATAACTTGTCCAAGCTTTTCAACCTGTTCATATAGGATGACAGGATCCAGCATGGGGGGTGAAGCCACCGTTGAACAAATAGTTCACAATGTAGATACAAATAACAAGTATACAGTTGAAGTTTGTCCTCTGATACCCCCCCCCCCCCCCCCCCCCCCCAGAGTTTATCGAGTAGTAGCACATTTTCTGTGCAACTACTTACTTTACATGGTAGGAGTATATATGAAGAGTTTGTCGAAATGACGAAATTATGTTGATTATAGAAATGATAAATAAATACCGAGCAAAACCTTTGGTATTAGAATTTCAAAGTACCACCACATTGTTTTCTATGCAAATTTGTGGTCCCGTTTTCTTGATATGCGTTCTCGGTATTGCTTTGTCATCGACTACGGCCAATTCCCAGCTTGGGTAAGCCCCGGTTTAGCCCGTCCAGCAAAACACACGCTTTGCACCATTTCTGCAAAATTTAGGAACAGAAGTTTAAGGGTCCATTCGGTAAGTGTTACTGATGTTTTCTGAGGAATTATACCATCTACTTCAGCAAAATAAACAAGGGCTCATTTGGATCACTAACAGTTTTTGAATTTCTTTTATGACATCAAAAGGTGCATCATATATGTTGTATAATGAGCATAAATATAATCTGAATCATACTAAACATGTTAAATTTGAAAATTGCCAACAAAAAACGGATACAACTTTTTATGGTTTTCAGAATCTTGTTTGTGATTTCCAAAAAAGCAAAAACTGATACCAAAAGAATAAAGCCAGTTTGGTAGAATGATCCAGGTTATTTTTCTTAGAATCAGAATACTAGCTTTTTTAGTGGCTGGAATAGATGTTACTAAAAGCTCTATACAACAACAACATCCCAAGTCTTGGTCTCAAAAGAATTTGGGGTCAGCTGCTAAAAGCTCTATCATTCAGATAATTTAGTGAATTCAGCTGTTTCACACAAACAACCATTATTAACCGCCTCTTATTAGCCATAAAAGAGCAAACAATTTTGATTTTTGAGAGAGGATTTATTAGCCCATAAAAGAACAGACTGTGTCCTATTCCATTAACCCCTAGAAAATAGGCAGGATAATACATGTAAAATCATCTTCTTTTCACCTGGCTTGAAATATAACCACACCGCTCACAATTTCCTAGTTCTGGCATTTTTGTGGATGTTGAGATCCGAAAGCCCTCGCCAGATTTTATAATATCCAGTATGCCCTGTGGCCTGTAATTGGACCATATAGACATAGTATAGGTATGCCGTATGACAGGACTGAAAAAGAACATTTTCAGCAAGGAAAGACAGCTTATAGAAAGCCAACGTGAATTTTAACCTGATTCTCTCTAAATCCTTGATGAACTCGCGAGCAAAGCCACGGTATGCATTCGGAGAGTAAATACCTGAACCGCACAAACAAGTTGTAATCATAATATTATAACATAACAATGAACAAGATGAAAAACTAGTAGAATAAAACCCAACTATAAATATAAAGCGGAATCTAAAAATATTATTTTAACACACACCAAATAGATGTGGTTTAGACTTACATTCAGTGGAGAAGTAATCCAACTTTTTAAAGTAAGCATACGTACTCGATAAGTTAAGGAAATGCCATTAATAATAATGTAATGAAGAGAATAAGGAATTTACTTTAGAGGTTTGTTGGTCTTATGGAGGGATAAACACCACCCTTTGATTCGGGGCCTAACTCTTTGATTAGACCCGACCTACTGGCACCACGATGTGGTGCAGCCCCTAATGTCTATCCACCACTCAATAGTAAACTGTGGGGGTGCCCCAAAGAAATCTACCTTGACTTGGGAACTATAGAGTAATGTGTTAAATATAGGGTGTTCACCACTTTATCACCAATTGGTTTTAAGAAGGGTATGGCTACTACTTAATCACAGTAATTATGCGAGCCTGAGGTCAAAGAGCCCAAGGATGGGTGTCCCATTGTGAAGTTTGTTCACAAAGGTGAATCGATCCTACAAGGTTTACAAGAAATGAAGAGGTATTCAAAAACAAAAATATCAATAAAGGATATATTCTGAAGCAAAAATGTATGAATTGAAGGATATATAACAATTTCCTTCTCGTAGGTGTACTTGAAAGGCTTGCATCTTGGAATCGGTCCATCTTCCCCAGTAATTACAGATGTACATCTACTCAGCCTAGTGCATTTTTAGGAATATTTGACCGTATTAACTAAATCTTCACAAATAAAAGAGGGGAAGAAATAGTAGGTCATGCATAACCTACAAAAGAAATGGTTACCTGGCAATATCCCCACGCAAAATGTTCAAAAGGACTGTTTCTGCTATATCATCAGCATTATGCCCAGTTACTAACTTGTCCACTTTCAGTAAAACAGCACCTCGGTCAAGGGCCTTCCTTGTTTAAAAAAAACACAACTACTTGATAACAGCATTTATTATTATTTCCCAACTTTATAGTTTATACTTCTATGATTAATTACTGTGGAGCAACTTTCCACATTCTTACTTTCAGAAAGGTATCTAAAGAAAAGTCCTAAAATGATTTATGTGGCAGAATTTGTTCAAAGTGCTTGCAATGTGATGCTGGAATTTTTCTGGTATCTAAAAGATTACTTACAATATACTTTTTACATCAACAACAACAACATGGCTTGGGACAGGCATGACACCAAAAAAATGATATCATGACTAGGTGATACTTTTTACATCAATAAAAGAAAATAATATCTTATGCGAAGGAAGAAGTGTCATTTTCTTCTATTTCAACCATTCCAGCCAAAAAAAAACTAACACGTGGAGTGCTTTTTCTCATTGTCAACCTATTCAACCAAAACACATACTACCTCCATCCAACTAACATTGGGACATGAGGACGTGGTGTGGTTATTAAGAAAAGTGAGTTTATGTGGTTGATATTGAGTTGATAAAGTAAGAATGATTTAGAAAAACACAAACTTCACCAAATTCCATGTGACAATCTTAGTGTGATGGACAGAAAAGGAAAGATTAGACAATCTTAGCGGGACGGATGGGGTATTAAGATCCGAATATTTGAATTGTGAAAATAGGAGTAAATGAAGTTTGAAATTCCAAAATAGGACTACTTTGTTTTTATTCCTGAAATGGGACTAACATGACAGTATTTACTGTCATCTTTTCATCTCGTAGCCGTGACTGCCAAATAGTTGCAGTACAGTGCATTTAACATGACAGTATTTATTATAATTAATGACAGTATTTTTCAATCATGGCAGTATTTTTCATACATGACAGTAATAACTCCTATTTCGGGAAGAAAAACATCATAGTTCTATTTTTGGAATTCCAAATGTCATTTGCTCCTATTTTGGGTAATTTCCCTACCATTTGTGCATCCATAACAACATCCACAACAACAACATCCAAGACTTAATCCCAAAAGAATTTAGGGTCGGCTAACATGAATCGATCTATGATATCGATGCCAAAAATCTGACTTGGCAAAACCACATTTATATTTCGATTCATGTCATGTGATGTGACTAAGTGATACTGTTGGTCATCACGCGCCTACCACAACACCCTCCATTTGTGCATCCATAGTGTAGAGAAAATGAAGCAAAGATATAACTTCCAAATATAACTTCCGATCAAGAAGTAGCAATAAAATTATTTTTTACCTGGCGACGAAAAACACCACAAAAAGTGCAGTTGTTCTTCAGACCTATCAACTTTACTATTTCATCCATTGTCCACCCATACAACTCGTTATAGGAAATGACTTTTAGTGGAAGTCCATACTAGCAAATACAAACAATAAGATCCATAACAATTAAAAAGTATGAATGAATACTAGAACAGTTGAACACAAAATTTCACACCAGCACAGGTTCAAAGGTCATAAAAAGCTTTTTATAAAAAAGCAATGTCAAATGCACCTGAATTTCATTTCTTTTAACAGTTTTAAGAGAATCATCTCGGTATCCAGTGATGCCTTCATCCACAGATAAAAGGAAGAGTTCAAGTCCATAGTTATGCCTTTGATTCAGCTCTGACAAGACATAAGCAAGCACCGTAGAATCTGAACCACCACAGACAAACAATGAAGAAAAATAAAAAGGAATCAAATTAAGGCACTATTAAACTGTAAGAATTAAATTAGTAGAAGAAATGGAATTCATCATATGAATTATTGTCGCATATAGTAATAAAATGTGAAGTTACCTACACCAGATTTTCAATAAATCTCAAACAAATCATGCATTATAAAGCCAATATAGAAGGCATGATAGCTGAATCAGATATTTTCAACAGTAACAAATACTATCGTATAAAGTAAAAAGCTCATTTCATACCAGTAAAAATGATAGAGACACAGGGAGTCAGCCCATTACTAATACTAGTGTTGACTATTATAAACAAGTGTACTCTAGAAGGAGGAAGAGGAATATTAAATAGATATGTACTTATAGAAGGCTGGGGGAAAATACTATAAATAGATAGCTATTGTAATAAAGAGGGAGGTTGGTATTGTCTCTTTTGGGCTGGGACTTGGAGAGTGGCTCTCTTTAAACTGCCGGACTACTTTCTCTCTCTTGTTTGTTAATAACGACCTCTCTGTTACTGTTCATCTCTCTCTCGCTACCATTTTTGTTGCTTGAAGTTACTGTGTTAGCAGCGGATCCCTAACATTGGTATCAGAGCAACGATTCTGCTACCTGTACATGGTTGCTACAAGGGAACGATGGAAGCAAGGCTGGAAAATCTGGAGCGCGAGCTGGAGAAAAGTCACGAGGAAGCAAAACGTGACAGCGAAGAATTGCGCGAGCTAATTTTGCAGCGGAATGATCGCGATTCACGTGGAAGATCAAAAACGATCAGGAGAAGCACGAGGAATGATAGTCGTGAATCCTATTCATCTGAAGGTAATCATCGCTTCTCATCTTCTAGGCGCGAGGATGATTACAATAAGTGGATTAAGAAATCGGGAAGGAAAGTAGATTTACCACTGTTCAATGGTCATGATGCTTACGGATGGACTATTAAAGTGGAACGTTTTTTTAAAATGAATCGTATAGCAGCAGAGGATAAAGTTGAATTGATTACTCTTGCTATGGAAGAAAAGGCTTTAAACTGGTTGCAATGGTGGGAGAAACATGCTAATGTGAGAAGTTGGGAACAGTTTAAAGATGATTTGATTCGTAGATTTCAACCTGGATTGTTACAGGATCCGTATGGTCCTTTGTTGAGTATAACACAAACAGGTAGTGTGATGGACTATAGGGAGCAATTTGAACTGATTGTAGCTCCTTTGATACATACTGATGTGAAGATTCTCAAGGGAATGTTTATGAAGGGGTTGAAGCCTGAAATAAGAGCTGAATTGAAGCTGAATCCTGCTAGAACTCTTGCGGAGTTAATGGATAAGGCTTTAATGGTAGAAGAAAGGAACCAAACTTTGAATATGAGCAGGTACAGGGAGGATGATAAAAGAGGATTGAAGGAGAGGGTGAATGTCTCGACAAACTCTCATAGATGATTAAATGAGAACAAGTGGAAGAGTAGTTTGGGTAACCAGACTAATTTAGATAAGTCTGCCATGGAGAAGAACAATGATGTAAGCAATAAAGGTGCTGCAGTAAGGGGAACACAAAGATTGTCTCAATCTGAATTAAAGGAGTTGAGTAGGAAGGGCCTTTGTTTTAAATGTGGAGAGCAGTGGGGTAAAGGTCATATACGCAAGATGAAACACTTTCAGATCATCATGATAGATGATTCTGAAGAGGAGGAAGAGTTAGAAGAGAATCAAGTGGAACCTATTGCAATGGTTGATGAGACTAATCTGGCCAGCATGCAATTATCAGTAATGAGTAAAGAAGGAATGACCACTCCAAGAACTTTCAAGCTCAGGGGAGAAATACAGGGCCATAGAGGAAGCAAGGAGGTAATTATATTGATTGATTGTGGGGCTACTCACAACTTTATATCTTCCAGGGTGGTACAAGAAGTGGGGATTCCTATTCTCCACATTCCTGAATTCAAGGTGGAAATAGGGAATGGAGATCAATTTAGAAATGATGGAAGATGTGAGGCCTTATCTGTTAAGGTACAACAGATTATTATTACCCAAGATTTTTACACTTTGGAGTTAGGAGGGACTGAAATGGTGTTCGGCATGGAATGGTTGTCTGGACTGGGAAAGGTGGAGTTCAATTTCCATCAATTATCTATCAAATGGGTGGAAGATGGTCAGTATAGGAAATTGAAGGGGGATCCTCATCTGAGTAGAACTGAAGCATCTCTGAAAAGTTTAGTAAAAGCATTGCACAAACAAGAAAAAGGATATTGTGTGTACCCAGCTGAGATGAAGGGAGAAGTTTGGGTCAGGGAATGCAAGGCAGAGTTTCCTGTAGTATTCAAGTCCCTAGATGAATTACCTCCAAAAAGGGACTGTGACCATGCTATTAACATTAAGGAAGGGTCAACCATACCTAACATCAGACCTTATAGATATCCACAGTATTTGAAGAATGAAATGGAGAAAGTAATTCAAGAATTACTAAATGGGGGAATCATACAGCCCAGTACCAGCCCTTACAGCAGTCCAGTGCTTATGGTCAAGAAGAAAGATGGGGTATGGAGGTTTTGTGGAGATTACAGAACCTTGAATAGAATAACAATACCTGATAAATTTCCAATCCCAGTCATAGAAGAGTTGTTGGATGAACTAAGCAGTGCACAGATTTTTTCTAAGCTTGACCTGAAATCAGGTTATCATCAAATCAGAATGAGAGAAGAGGATGTTCATAAAACAGCTATTAGAACTCATGAGGGTCATTATGAGTACCTAGTCATGCCATTTGGACTCACTAATGCACCCTCCACTTTTCAAGCTTTAATGAACAAAGTCCTAAAACCTTACCTCAGAAAGTTTGTATTGGTTTTTTTTATGACATTTTGATATATACCAGTAATGAAGAAGAGCATTGGGAGCATGTAAAAAAGGTGTTACAACTGCTGCAAGACAATCAGTTAGTGGTGAATGAGAAGAAATGTTCCTTTGGGAAGAAGCAGTTAGCCTATTTAGGACACATCATATATAAAGAGGGAGTGGCAGCTGACCCTAGTAAAATTGCAGACATGTTAGACTGGAAATACCCCACTGATGCTAAAGGGCTAAGAGGCTTTTTGGGCCTTACAGGCTACTGTAGAAAATTTGTCAAAAATTATAGTAGAATAGCATCTCCTTTAACTGATCTTCTCAAGAAGGATGGATTCAAGTGGAATTCTGAAGCTCAGAAGGCTTTTGATGAACTAAAACAAAGAATGACTCAGTTACCAGTGTTGAAGGTGCCAGATTTCAACCAAACTTTTGTAATTGAGTCAGATGCATCTGGAAAAGGCTTGGGGGATGTGCTTATGCAGGAGGGAAGACCCATAGCTTATATGAGCAAAGCCTTATCCAAAAGAAACCAAAATAAATCTGTGTATGAAAGGGAACTCATGGCTATTGTTTTAGCCATACAAAAATGGAGGCCATATCTGTTAGGGAGAAGATTTGAAGTTCATACTGATCAGAAGAGTCTGAGATTTTTGACAGAGCAGAGAATTTTGGGGGAAGATCAACAGAAGTGGGTAACCAAGTTGCTGGGGTTCAATTTTGTCATCAAGTACAAACCGGGAGTAGAAAACAAAGCTGCGGATGCCTTATCGAGGAAGGGTCAATTTTACTCTTTATCTGTTGTCACTTGTCAAGAATGGGAAGGACTAGAAAATGAACTGATGGAGGATGAGAAGTACAAAAGCATGTTGCAGAAACTGTAGCAAAACCATATTCTATTCCTCATTTCAAAATCAAACAAGGACTTCTTTATTTCAAAGAAAGACCAGTGATTCCCAGGAATTCTGTGAGAATTGATGCTATTCTCAAAGAATTCCATGAGTCTGATGTTGGGGGACATGCTGGAAACTTCAAGACTATGAAGAGGATATCTAATTTATTCTATTGGGAGGGAATGAGGACAGATATAAAGAATTATGTACAGCAATGTGAGGTGTGCCAAAGAAATAAGTATCAGACTTTAAGTCCAGAAGGATTATTGCAACCTTTACCCATTCCTAATCAAATTTGGACTGATCTGAGCATGGATTTCATTGGGGGGTTACCAAAAGCTCAAGGGAAAGACACTATTTTTGTGGTGGTGGATAGACAGACCAAATTTGCACACTTTATAACATTATCTCATCCTTACAATGCTAAAAGTGTGGAAGAGGTATTCATTAAGAAGGTTGTTAAACTACATGGCTTTCCGTTTCAGACAGGGACAACATTGAAATATAGTACAACCTATCATCCTCAGACAGATGGGCAGATTGAGGTTGTGAACAGGTGTATAGAGACTTATCTAAGATGTATGACTGGGAAGAAACCAAAGCAATGGCCTCAGTGGTTACCTTGGGCTGAGTTTTGGTACAATACAAATTACCATGTATCTACCAAGAATACCCCTTATAAAATTTTGTATGGGCAGGATCCACATGTATTGATTAGAGGAGATGTCACTCTTACAGCAGTGGAAGAGGTGAGTAGGATGACAGCTGAGAGAAATGTCTTGATAGATGAATTGAAGAGTAATCTGGTCATTGCACAGAATCAGATGAAGCAACAGGCTGATAAGAAAAGAAGGGAGGTTCAGTTGGTGGTTGGAGATTGGGTGTACTTGAAGATTCAACCCTACAAACTCAAAACCCTAGCCAAAAGGATGAATCAAAAGTTGAGCCCTAGATTCTATGGACCTTTTGAGGTGGTTGAGGAGATTAATTCTGTAGCTTACAGATTGAAATTGCCTGAAGAGTGTAAGGTGCATCCTGTGTTTCATGTGTCCTTACTGAAGAAAGCAGTACCTACTTCTACTCAAGTGCAGCCACTACCTAAATGTCTAACTGAAGAATGGGAGTTACAAGTAGAACCAGAAATTGTGAGGGATAACAGGATCAACTCAACAGGAGGAACTGGAGTTTTGGTGCACTGGAAGAATATGCCAGTGTTTGAAGATTCTTGGGAGGACTGGCAATCACTTCAGAGGCAATTTCCTGATATCCACCTTGAGGGCAAGGTGGAAGTCCCAGGGGGAGTGATGATAGAGACACAGGGAGTCAGCCCATTACTAATAATAGTGTTGACTATTATAAACAAAGGTACTCTAGAAGGAGGGAGAGGAATATTAAATAGTTATGTACTTATAGAACGCTGGGGGAAATACTATAAATAGATAGGTATTGTAATAAAGAGGCAGGCTAGTATTGTCTCTTTTGGGCTGAGACTTGGAGAGTGGCTCTCTTTAAACTGCCGGACTACTTTCTCTCTCTTGTTTGTTAATAACGACCTCTCTGTTACTGTTCATCTCTCTCTCTCTACCATTTTTGTTGCTTGAAGTTTCTCTGTTAGTGGTGGATCCCTAACAAAAAAGAAACTCCGAAGATAAATTTAACACTGACAGAGCATAATGAAATTATCAGAGCAACATGTCAAAAGGAAAAAAGTCTTCATTTTAGTGTATATCCTTTCCATCATTTGCAATGGAGCCAAATACTCACTATTTTTTGGTTTGGGAATACAGCAACAACAACAACAACATCCAACCCTTAGTCCCAAAAGATATTGGGGTCGGCTAACATGAATCGATACATGATATCACCACAAAAAGGATAAGAAAGAAAATAAAGATAAAAAAGATAAGTTATTATAAAAAGAGATGAATATACATACAAAGATAAAATAAAAAGGATACAAATAATGCTTATATATATATAGGGATAAAAAACAAGGAAAAAAAGATGAGGGGAAAAGATGATACAAGATCACTCATCCACACGAATATCCGCCCTCCACTTAGCTCTCTCCAAAGTCATGCTCTCATCCAACCCCAGAAGAAGCATATCACTTCGAACTCCCCTTACCCACGTCTGTTTGGGTCTTCCTCTCCCTCTCTTCCCTGCCTCTTCTCCACACATCTCAACTCGTCTGACAGGTGCATCACTCGGTCTACTACGCACATAACCAAACCACCGTAGGCGCGACTCCCGCATCTTGTCTTCAATAGGTGTTACTCCCACCTTTGTCTGATTGTCTCATTCCTCACGCGGTCCTTCCTAGTATGCCCACACATCCAACGCAGCATGCGCATCTCTGCCACACTCATCTGCCACACTCATCTTTTGAATGTGACATTGTTTCACCTTCCAACACTCTACGCCATACAGTAATGCAAGCCTAATTGCTATCCTATAAAATTTACCCTTTAATCTAGTCGGCATACCTCGATCGCATAGAAATCCTGACGCACTCTTCCACTTCATCCACCATGTTCTGATTCTATGATATACATCTCCATCTAACTCACTATCCTTCTGAATTATGGAACCCAAGTAACGGAACATAGCGCTGACTGGTATCTCCTTACCATCCAGAGTAATTCCGCTATTACCGCTGCTTCTACCTCCACCAAACTTGCACTCCATGTACTCTGTCTTGCTCCGACTTAATTTGAAACCCTTATTCTCCGATGTTTGTCGCCATACTTCCAACTTTGCTTTAAGACCTGATTGCGTCTCATCAATCAATAAAATATCGTCGGCAAACATCATGCACCACGATATATCATCTTGAATTGACTTTGTAAGTTCATCCATGACTATGGCAAATAAGAAAAGGCTCAGAGCCGATCCTTGGTGCACTCCGATAGTAATAAGGAACTCTTCAGTCCAGTCTACACTAGTACGGACACTTGTAGTACTATCCTCATACATATCCATGATGATGCTGATATACTTGCTTGATATGCCTTTTCTAGTTAAGGCCCACCAAAGAACTTCTCGAGGTACCCTATCATTTTATTCAAAATACTTGGGAATATGATGGAATGAAGCAAATGGACTCACTAAATTGTATACGCTTCTTTGTTATGAAGCAACAGTCAGTCCATGCAAACTTTGACACAATTTTCACTATGGGTAATCCGGAAACAATCTTTTTGTACTTTAGTACATGGGTAAGACTGTGTACATCCGACCTCCCTTTACCCCACCGTAGGTGGAAGCCTTTGCAGCACTGGGTAATGATAATGATGATTTTAGTGTATATCCATTCCTTCTTGTGTTTTAACTTGATGAACATTGAGGTCACTAGATTTCCATCAGTCACACATTCATGACTGATTTCTATACGATGCGTAAAACTAATAAAAATATATTCAAAATACTTCCACATAATTCCACCAAATACATACTACATCTGTCCCAAAAATGGGGGAAGAGCATAAAAAATGGACTTCAAAGTTATTGGGATATAATTTCACTATCAAATATAGACCTGGAATTGAGAACAGAGCTGCTGATGCTTTGTCCAGGAGACCTATACTACACTCACTCTCTATTGTGACATGCCGGGAATGGGAAGGATTGGAAGAAGAACTGGAATCAGACCCCAAGTGTACAGAATTGATTCAGAAGGTGATTTCACATCCAGATCTGCACACTGAGTTTCAAATGAGAAAAGGATTACTTTATTACAAACAACAAGCTGGTCTTACCACAAGGATCCCCCGGAATAACCAAAATATTGAAGGAGTATCATGAATCTGCAATTGGGGGACATTCTGGGTATTTTAGAACCATGAAAAGAGTTTCTAATCTTTTCTTTTGGCAGGGAATGAGGAAGGATATTAAGAAGTTTGTGGAAGAATGTGAGGTTTATCAGACAAATAAGTATCAGGCTCTCAAACCTGCAGGGTTGTTACAGCCCCTACCAATTCCTAATAGCACTTGGACTGACATTAGTATGGATTCTATTGGTGGACTGCCTAAATCAGAAGGGAAGGATACTATTTTGGTCATTGTGGACAAGTTGACCAAGTATGCTCATTTTGTGGTTTTTATCACATCCCTACAATGCTAAGGAGGTGGCAGATGTATTCATGAAGGAGGTGGTCAGATTACATGGTTTTCCTAAAACCATAGTTAGTGCCAGAGACGGTGTATTCTTAAGTGCCTTTTGGTCAGAGCTTGTTAAGTTGGCTGGGACTCGGTTGAAGTACAATACCGCTTACCACCCTAAGACTGATGGCCAGACTGAGGTGGGTGGTTAACAGATGCCTTGAAACCTATCTGCGATGTCTGAGTGGAAGAAAACCTAAGAAACGGTTTCAATGGCTACATTGGGCTGAGTATTGGTATAATACCAATTATCATGCTGCTCTGAAAATTACTCCTTACAAAGCTCTATTTGGACAAGACCCACCTGCAGTAATTAGAGGGGATGTAACTCTAACTGCTGTAGAAGAAGTCTCCAAGTTGAATGCCCAGAGAAATATCATCTTGGATGAGTTAAAAGAGAATTTGGCTAGGGCCCAGAATCAGATGAGACAACAAGCCAATAAGCACAGGAGAGAGGTTCAGTTGGAGGTGGGAGAGAAGGTTTACTTGAAGATACAACCTTACAAGCTAAGAAGTTTAGCTAAAAGGATAAATCAAAAGCTCAGTCCCGGATATTATGGCCCCTTTGAGATAATTGACAAACTGAGTTCAGTAGCTTTCAAGCTAAAATTACCAAATGACAGTAAAATCCATCCAGTTTTCCATATATCATTGCTCAAAAAGGCTATTTCCTCTACTACCTTCTACCAGCCTCTACCCAATTGTCTCAGTGAGGAATTGGAATTACAGGTGGTGCCAAAAGATATTTTGGATACAAGGGTTGACAAAGAAGGGAATGTTGAAGTGTTGGTACACTGGAGCAATCTGCCAAGCTTTGAGGACTCCTGGGAACCTTTGTTAATGCTCAAAGAACAATTTCCAGAGTTTCACCTTTAGGACAAGGTGAATTTTCAGGGAGGGAGTATTGATAGACAAGGAGCAAAGCAAGTGGTTCAGTTTTACAACAAAGTCTATAAAAGGAGGAGGAATAGAGCAGTTAATAATAATGATTAACTAACCAGTCTGTTAGTTAGTTAGTCGAGTGTCCCTGCGTGGACTTTTACTATAAATAGAAGGTGAATAAGCTAGCAGAGGTAGGCTGTTATTTGGCTAGGACTGGGCTAGGAGATTGGGCATCTCGAATTGTCTATGGCTTGTGTACTCTTGCTTGTTGAATAAAATGTGATCTGTGTATGTTCTTCGATTGTGTGTAGAATTCTGAACTATTAATATCAGTGATCTATCAGCATATTTATCGATTGTTTCATAATGCTGGATCACTAGTAATATCCCACTCACGTGTACTTTCTATTTGGACTCTTTTGTCCCTATCAATCTCATAATGGTGGAGAACTACTTTTTCAAAGGGGGCTATTATTTATACTTCCTCCGTTCTTTTTTAAATGCAACGGTCCACTTTTCATGTTTGCCAATGCACAAGCTTGACCATTAATATCTTTCATTCCTTATTAGTAAAAAAATTATAAAAAATTAGATTTTGAATATTTGAAATGAGAAGAATTACAATATTTTTTTAAATTTAATTTATAATAAATTAATAAATAAAATAGAGTCAAAGTAGAACATGTGAATAGTGGAAAAAGTTTAATGTTTCATTTAAAAAAGAGTAAAATTTGTTCTTGAACTCCTAAAATACCGTGCAAAATGCAGAAGTTCTCTCATATATTGTTCGGTGAAGACCTCATAGAATAGGCAGCGTTTCTTCTGACAACCTTCATGGAATCGGCGACGGCGGCAAAGATATTATAACTAGTACTAATTTTTTATAAGTACTAAATTATAAGTATTATAGTACCTCTGTTCTCTTTTAATTGCAACATTGGACTTTTTGCACTATTCACATATTCTATTTTGACTATATTTTATTAATTAATGTATTATAAATTAAATTTAAAAAAAAAATTGTTAAATTCTTCTCATTCTAAATTTTCAAAATATTAATTTTGAAATTTTTTTTACTAATAGGGAATGAAAGATATTAATGGTGACTTGTGCGTTGTCGAACGTGAAATGTTGAGAATTGCAATTTAAAGGGAACGCAGGAAGTAATTTTTTACTAAGTAGTACTAATTTTTTACCCCATGCACCCTAGCTCCTCCACTTAAGATGTTTTTACTTGGACTGTAATTTGCTGGTCTGGTGTGATCTGATCTGGTCTGATCTGGACGAATTACAGTCCAAGTAAAACATCCTTACACAAGTACGGATATACTCGAAGCAAAACATTATCTTAGGTAAAAGTAAAATTGGGACCTTTTCCACCGGAAGCACCAATAGCGATGCGTTCGCCAGGCTTGAAGAGGTGGTTTTCTACGATAACCATGTGGATCTCCTCTTCAAAAGCTGCGTAGAAGCACTCCCTACATATCTTTCCATGACAAAAACAGCAGTGAAAGTAAGAAGACGATAAGAAATGCAATAAAAAGGAAACAGTTAGGACAACAACTACTTACAGGTTGAAGGTTTTTAGGGCGTTTCAGGGCGGCGCGTCTTTCGTTACAGATAACGCACTGTCGACCTTTCGGCTTTGACGCCGTCGCCAATTCCATGAAGGTTGTCAGGAAATATGCTGCCTATTCTATGAGGTCTACGATATACTCCGTATGAGAGAAATTTTGCTTTTTGCATAGTACTCCGTATTTAAGTAGTTCAACAACAAATGCCCTTAGTGTTATACCTAAAAAGGGGAACGTAAATATTTAAAGACATTCCATACAGGAGTAAACTTCTTCCGTTCTTAAAAATTCTTCCCGGTTTGACTTGGCACGCTTATTAAGAAAGTGGAATAAAGTGGAAATGTATAATTGTGATTGTGTAAGAAAAAGGTAAAATGAATGTGAGCCACACAAATTGTCTAAAATGAGAAACTGAAAAGTAGTTTTGGGAACGGCCCAAAAAAGAAAGTGGAAAGTATTTTTGGAAACGGAGGGAGTATTTTTTATTCCCAGACTTCAATTCCAATACACCCTTCCTCTTCTATTTTTTCGTACCGCCTGCGCGCATCCCATGCCATCACACCCTTCCCCCACTCCTCTTTCTTCTACTCCCTCCCCTCTCATGGGCGTCTCATCTCCCACCCATCATCCTTCTCCATCCGTTCTCTTTCTTATCTTATCATTATCCCCACATCACAATTCTCTAACTTAATTATCCATATCCTCATCTCCAGTGGTGGAATCAGGACTCGTGACTCGTAGGGGCACAATAACAAAGAAATGATATACTAGTCTAGATAAAAATCATATGCATCACGAGTATAGGAATAAACAAAACTATAAAATTTAAATAAAACCACTGTTTTTGGAATGATCTGTTGCACCCATTAAAATCACTTTGTGGAAATTTAAAGTCACGCGGTTGGCAAGGACCTTTTCTCAAATAACGTCTCCTCAACTCATCTCTAATATTAACATCATAAGTCTCAATCGGCATAACTTTTCTGTCCAGCACTTTTCTGTCCGAACGCCCTCCGAACACCGGTGTTTGGGGCGGTTCCTGGCGGAATATTTTGATGAAATTTTTTGAACATGTTCCTCATCAAGTCTAGTTTATCCATACCAAACTTCAGCTCAAAATTCGATCGGGAAGGCAGTCAAATAATTCGTTGAAGTTAACTGCGCCAAATTATACATAGAAAAACGCAGTTAACTTCAACGAATTATTTGACTGCCTTCCCGGTCGAATTTTGACCTGAAATTTGGTATGGATAAACTAGACTTGATGAGAAACATGCTCACAAAATTTCATCAAAAAATTCCAGCCGGAACCGCCCCAAACGGCGGTATTCGGACGGTGTTCAGACCGGGAGGTGCTGGATCTGAGAATTTTCCAATATATATATATATATATATATATATATATATATATATATATATATATATATATATATATATATATATATATAAAAATCACCGCAGGGGCACGGGCACCCCTAGCCCTAGGGTGGGTCCGCCCCTGCTCATCTCTATGGAGATTTTAAATCTCTGCCATTTCCGACGAACTTGAGGGACGGAAGCAAAATCCTCTCCTCTCATCCTCCTCAACTTCTTCTTCTACTTCTTCTTCCTCCTCCTCCTTTCCACTTCTTCCTTCTTCTTTTACTTCTAATTTCTTCTTCTGTTGATGTTTTTCTTAATTCCAATTAATTATTTTGTTTACTTTGAAATCCTACAAAAAAAATGCTATTTTAGATTTTTTTTTTAAACATGAACGTTCAGTGATTGAAAAAATGGATATGACTTTTTTGATATTTATTTATTTATTTATTTAATTATTCATTTCAATGATTTTATTTAAAATTTAATTTTCAAATAAATTAATTTGCATCTGAAAAATCTATAATAAATGTTCATTTTTGAAAACTGATTTTAAAGATATTCCACTTTTATCTATATTAAAAAAATATTTTAAAATTGACATGTTTTTCGATATGTTTGGTAAATAATGCTATTTTAATACTTGAATAATGGCATCATTTAATAATGCCATGTTTGGTAAATAATTCCATTTTCAATAATGGCATTAACTTCATAAAGATGACAATGTTACTTGAACAAATTAGGCAAATAATGCCATATTGTATAACTATTAATGCCCATGTATTTTTTACAAAATGCCCATGTTTGTATAACTATTTGAGATCTACACTGGTCTAATCAGTGGAGGCCGGCAGCGGCGATGCCAGAGATCGCAGATGAGGCGGTGAAGACGCCGGTATAGTGGCGGCTCCGACGCCGGTGGTGGTCACGGCTCCGACGCAGGTGGAGACAGCTCCGATGGCGACGGTGGCGATGACGGCGGTGGTGGTGGCAACGACGACGGTGGCGGTGGCGATGATGGCGGTGGCGGTGGCACGGCGGCACCAAAGCTGGCGGTGGTGGTGGACGTTGCACCAGTAGCGTGAGTTCTATGCGTGAGGATTGTGCTGGCCTCTATTTTATTTTTTTACTTTGTATTATTAATTAATAAATAAATTGATTTATTCATTAAGGGCAATAGTGTCAAGTCACCTCCTTTTACTCCTATTCATTAGGGAATTATCTCAAATATTTAAGGGGGTGTTTGGAACCAATTCTGATGTTGCTTCTTTTTTAAAGTAGAAGCAGAATCAGAATCAGTTTTCAGAAGCTGGTCCCCCCAGCTTCTAAAAAACTGATTCTAGGAGTAAATTAGAGCACCAGAATCACTTTTGCACTTTCACCCAAACACTCCAGCTTTTGCTTCTGCTCCCTGGAGGAGCAGAAGCAGTTTTAAAAATCAGATCCAAACACCCCCTAAATGAGCAAATGCTCTTAAGTCTGCTCTGATCTGCACTATTTAGGTCTAGTCTGATCCAATCTAGTTTGAGATGAAACACAGTCCAATTTCTTTTTAGGAATTTTGATTTTTGGGATGTTGAGATGGATTCGAGACGTACAGGGCTATGGTCATGGTGTATATTAATGTTTGGTTTATATATAGGGGCGGCAATTAAGTCTGGATTAATGTATGACATAAAGAGTTAGATGATGAAACAATGTCACATTCAAAATATGAGTGCGAGACTAATGCATATGTTGTGTTTGATGTGTTAACATATCAGAAAAAGACCACTTGAGTAATGAGATAATCAGACAAAAGATGAAAGTAACACATATAGAAAATAAGATGTAGGAGTCTCGATTGCGGTGATTTGGTCATGTGCGCAGAAGATCGAGTGATGCACCTGTTAGATGAGAGGAGAAAGATAGGAAGATTCAAACATACTTGGATTAGAGAAATGAGAACTGCTTTTTCTTGGGTTGATGAGAGTATGATTTTGGTGAGAGTGAAGTGGATAACGCATATTCATGTGGACAATTGACCTCTTTTCTCTCTCCTTTTCTTTTATCTTCTTTATACGATAGTATTTTGTGTATTCCTATGTTATTTTTATCTTTTATCTTTCTTGTGCTCTTTTAGCATTTTATCTTTTATTTTTCTTATGCTCTTATGTTATTTTTATTTATTCATGTTATCTTACTTTATCTTTTTATTCTTCTTATATTTATTCTCTTTTGGATCTGATGTCATATATCAATTCATGTTAGTCGACCCAAAAATCTCTTGGGAATAAGGTTTAGATGTTGTTGTTGTTGTATATACGGAGTATAATTTAACATGTTATGGAGTATATTATCATATACCTCAAGGCTATCAACATTTATGCTAAGTGATCTCCAGAATCTACTAAGGCAACTTTGGTTGAGGCCAAGCTCAATACAAGTTCTCAGATCATTGAAATAAGTCTGAAACTGCATTCGAGGATGAGGTTGGCCCTCACCGAGATCGGTGACGATTCAGCAACACGGTCGAACTCAAGCCAACCCGAGGTTCCCCACCTCTTATCTAACGCATTAAACCCAAGCTTGACCTATACAACTGAGCTCGGGATCTCAAATAGATATCGTGGACTTGGACAATTCAGCACCAAGATATTACAAGATTCGGGATTGCGTCACTATATGACAGTTGTCTCAAGGTTGGCGTTACACAATTTGGTTACACATGCCGGTTGTTGGACTTACACGTGCGGCTTATCCAACCATTCCAGTGCACAATAACAAAAGCTAGTGCAACACCACCAACCAATTCTCTCCAACTAGCCTTACATGTGTCAATAAACTAGCGGGGCAAGGGATCACACTTATGATATTATAGCTTACTATTACTCTGTCAAATTTCCTACTCGATCTATACTTTGCATATTTTCCTTCTCTACTTCGGGTTTGCCCACCCCCAATCGGTACAACCATCAACGGGTAAATCTGAAAATGTTGAAAATATCAAATTTTTATTTGTAAAATTGATTCTAGTTAATGACTTAGGAAGTTAGTTTTGCTTATTTTTGTTTTTCATACGTGAATCTCTTCATCTCACACCGGAAGGAGAGAAAGCATTCATTCCACCAACACTCTATATATAACAAACATGCCTTTCAAGCATGTGAATGAGCCGGTTTATGATATGTTCACGTGTATCACTACTTAGCGGTTCGAAAATATATTTAAATTTTTGTAGGCCACCATGCCTTTTTTCACACATAGAGGATAAGCGGGTCGTGTTGTACTCGCCTCGCGCCTAGGCTCGCCTTTGTGGTACTTTTTTAGGTCTTTAAGAACACTACATTTTATAATGATTTTAGAAGCAGTTTTTGAAAAGTTGGGGAGACTAACTTATGAAGAAACTACTATCTCTTTTAAGAAAGAAATCGAAGCATAATCAATTACAAACATAATTCTATATTAATAATTCTGGTCAAACCAGAAATGTAACTTCAAAGTAACTTATTTTTGTTATGACACAAATTTGATAGCGAAATAAAAAATCACCGATTTTATAAAAAAATAACGGGTCATTCTGAAAAGGCAAAAATATGAGTTTATTAAATAAAAAATGACCACTTGAATAACTCAACAATATTGTTCATCAACAAGCATACATATAAGTTAGAGGTCGTCCGGAAAACATCATTGCAATCAGCTAAAGAACCACCTACCCTATCAATCAAATGAACAACTTGATTCGCTAAATGATAACAATGATTAATAACTATATGGGTTCTCTCCTATCTAGGGTTAGGGGTAAGGTTGGGGTGGGTAAAGGTGAGGTAGGGGTGGGGTCAGGGTCGGGTGGGGTCGAGGTAATGGTAGGGCAGTTTAGGGTAGGGTCAGGAGGTAAGGGTAGGGGTGGGAACAAAGTGTGGGTGGGGTCAGGGTAAGGTAGGGAGGTTAGGTGTAGCCACTGTGTAGGGGCAGAGTAAGGAAGGGTAGATTAGGTGTAGGGGCAAGGCGTGGGTAGAGGTAAGGTTAGGGATAGGGTACAGGTAACAATAAAGGGTAAGGGCAAGGGTAAGAGTAAATTTGAAAACTGAAAAAACGTAAAGTGACGTTTAGTTAATACATGGAGGATAGTATGCTTAATAAGCGGCACTTTAAGCACTTCCTTCGATTAGTAAGCGGCTTTTTAAACAGTTTGCATGTTTATTTCATCTGTCTTACTAACTTAAACGTGACTTGAGGGTTTTGGGTTGAGCAAATATATTAATTTATGATGATGTTTAATATTATCTAGAAATTCTCTTAATTAATATTTGTAAAAAAGTAAATGTATGCATCCTTTATATGGTATACAATTTTTTTCGGTATGATTTAATTGTTGTACAATCTATACCTGCCAAAATTTGAAATTTTAAATTTTGACCAAACTCGTTTGGGAGATACGAATTTGTGCCATATTGGCATGGAATTGGACATGTTTTGTCACAATCTCAGCTGTCCGATCAAAACCAGAGAATCACATAGATTGATCAAACATGCATGCAGTTAGGGATGGACCGAACCGGGCCAAACCGGCCCGTGAACCGGACCGAACCGGGCCAAACAGGGCCGTGAACCGGACCGACCCGCTACTGTGCGGGCCCGGACTGGACCAAGACCGGATGGCCGGTTCCGGGCTTTTAGCCAGTGTGGGCGGGCCGGGCTCGAGCCCTATTTTTGTAAAACCGGCCCAGGCGGTTCGGGCCGAGCCCAGTTCATTTTTTTTGGTTTTTTCATTTTTTTTTCTTTTCCTTGGGTAGGGCTGGGTGTTTTGGGGAGGTTTGAGGGGTGGGGGTGAGGGGGGGGGGTCGGGGGTTAATTAGAAAGCAAAAAATATTACACAGACCTGGGCCCGGCCCGGCCCGGTTAGGCCCAGACCCGGTATCAACCCGGGCCGGTTCCGGTTCCGGGCCCAGCAATCTGAAAAAAAAGCCCGTCCGGGCCCGGCCCAGAACCGGAACGGCCCGGGTCTAGCCCTACATGCAGTTATCAACCCCTGTTTCTTGGATATCGCCTTCTACTTTCAGTTAGACCCCTGTGATATCAGCCTGTGATACGTACAAGATGCAAATTCATTTTCTTCTAGCCAAGTCCATGCTTTGATAGTTTGGTGACAATTTACAGATTCAGAATCTAAACTATATATATAGTTTTACTGTTTTAGTAATTCACAGTACATGAAAGGATCTGGTTGCAAAATCCATTGAGCTGAGTCAATAGTTTTACAAGACAAATACGGAGTTTGATGTACCATGCATAAATAAACAGATAGACATTCACATACATATTTGAATATTCATTCACAACACAAGCAAATGTTGTTATTATAGCAAGCCAACACCAAGTTATTCTGAAACGGTATCGCACTGTTCTTTAGGATGCTTGGACTTGTAGTGATCCTGAAGCTGATTATTGTTAGCTAGCTGCACCTGAAAAAGAACCACAATCTTTCATAACGAGAAAGTCAAGAAGTCATCAACAACAACAATAAAAATTACATAAATAATTTATATTAATTAGTACTCCACACTTCATTCCTACAAAAACATAAAGTCTCACTTTCTATATCTTTACACCCATATTTTTGTTGTCCTGTTCCTAAAAAGTAATGCTAGGGAGACATTAAGATTGAACATTGAAGAAGACATTCTTATGTGATGCATATTATTCTGTAATGAACACTTGTCCAACTTTGCTGAGAGGCCTTGTTAAAGTCTAGTCTGGCCTAATGTAGTAATAGCTTCAGTTAGGTCTACTCCAGGAGTCGCACAAGTACAAGAGGAGTTGCCCATAGTAATGCCTCTCTATGCACTCGTTAATAAAATTACTCCACATAAATCATTAGCACTCAAAGGTACGTCTAAATATTCTCTGATTACCCAAAACAATGTCCTTCGAAATGTTAAGGAGCAGATGGCATAATAGATAGTAACTTGATCACGTTGCCTCATTGACAATGATCAGGAATCCTATTTCTCTACTGGCAGAACATTTAGCATACATTTGCTACCAAGATGCAAATGTATCTTGCCTCATCTATGAAGCATGGAAACTTCCCACAATCCCACAGCTCACATTTCCTCATCTCGGAAACTCAACAGCGTGTCAAAAACTTCAAATTCCCATTTCGGGACCATTTCTGTAAATATGAAAATTTGGGCAACACATTTCATTAAATAATTAGCATTTGGGAAACTTTGGGTTTCCATTTGTTTCCCTTTCTTGTCCCGAAATTTCACTCGTAGGGTGAGGTAAATATCGGGAAACATTTACTTAGATTTTATTAAACTGAGATGGGATTGTTTCCCTTTTGATGGGATTAGTTGATAAAACATAGTGTCTTTTAAAAGCTTTTTAGTGAATTTGTATGGGATTTCTTCCTAGCAACATTGTGATATTTCATAACACATTGCATTGCTAGAAATGTATTGTATTTTAAACATGTGGAATGAATTCATTATTTATTATTTATGTGTTTCTCTCATGTTTCGTATCCTACATTTTTTTTAAATTGTGTTTCTCATGTTAGGGTTAGATCTCACACAAGCATGAATCTGAAAGACTAGAAAAAAGAACGAGAAGAACGGCACACGAATATAACGTGGTTCAACCAGTAAGTGTTACTGACCTAATCCACGGAGGCAACTAGGGTTTTCTTTCTTATTGAGATGATGAATGATACAAGTCATAGTTTATAAGTACAGGAGTCAATATATATAGGCAAACAATTAGGGTAAAACTCTTAATAAGGTTCTGGGCCTGACTGCCACTAAAGAAACAGGCCCAACTAAGGGCTGCCTGCACATTTAACTAGAGCAGGCTCTGCTCTTTGTTTATTTGGCTCCCAGATCTGAATGGGCCGAAGCCTACAGCCCAACAATCTCCCACTTGGAGGCTTCGAAACACGATCAACTGCACTCCACTCCTGTACTTCTGTAAACTTCATCTGTGTTTAGCTCCTCCTAGTTGCCACCTGCCTTCTCAACATTATTCTTGAAGGCCAGCTGAAGTTACAGAACTTCAGCTTGTCCAGCGTCACAGATTTAGTGACATATCTGCTGGATTCTTTGCACCTGAGATGTTCTTCAAGTTCATCGTTCCTCCGGTGATCAACTCTCTGACAAAGTGATATCTCATCCCAATGTGCTTTGTTTTCCCATGATAGACTGGATTCTTGGCAAGTTTCACTGCACTCTCATTATCACAGTGTAACGAGTAATCTGCTTGCTTTTTGTCTAACTCGTCAAGGAAGTTCCTCAACCAAATCAGCTCTTTACTGGCTTCAGCAACTGCCATGTACTCTGCTTCGGTTGTTGAAAGAGCTACACTTTTCTGAAGTTTGGACATCCAGCTAACTGCAATTCCTCCCACTGTGAAAATGTACCCCGTTGTGCTTTTAAATGTCTCTTTGCATCCACCCAAATCAGCATCAGAATACCCTCTCAAAATCACGTCTTTTCCTCTGAAACATAACCCCATCTTTGTAGTACCCTTCAAATACCTAAGTATCCATTTAACTGCTTCCCAATGTTCCCTCCCCGGTTTTGACATGAAGCGACTAACAACCCCGACTGCATGAGCAATATCTGGTCTCGTGCACACCATAGCATACATGAGGCTACCAACTGCAAATGCAAAAGGAACTTTAGCCATTTCTGCTTTATCTTCGTCTGTTCTCGGAGATTGGTCTTTGGTAAGCTTGAAGTGACTTCCCAAAGGCGTGTTTCTTGGTTTAGTCTTCTCACCATTCATTTTGAATTTCTCCAACACTTTCCCAATGTACTTTTCCTGGGATAGTGTTAAAGAATCATTCTCCTTGTTTCTGACTATGCTCATCCCTAGAATCTGTTTGGCTGGACCCAAATCTTTCATTTCAAATTCTTGAGACATTTGTTTCTTTAACGTGCTGATCTCTTTCATATCTGCACCAGCTATCAAAATATCATCTACATAGAGAAGTAGAATGATATATGAACTCTTGAACCTCTTCACGTAACAACAATGGTCCATCTCACATCTTCTGTAACCTGTCCTTATCATGAAGTTATCAAACTTCAGATACCACTGCCTCGGTGCTTGTTTTAGACCATATAAGCTCCGTTTTAGTTTGCAGACCAGATTTTCTTTTCCAACAACCTGATATCCTTCAGGCTGTGCCATGTATATATTCTTATCAATATCGCCATGTAGAAATGTTGTTTTAACATCTAGCTGCTCTAGATGTAAGCCCTCTGCAGCTACAATACTTAGAACCAATCTGATGGTGGTCATTCTAACCACCGGAGAAAAAATCTCATTATAATCCACTCCCTTTTTCTGCTGGAAACCTTTGACCACTAAACGGGCTTTGTACCGTTTTGACCCATCAGGTTCATCCTTGATTCTGAATACCCATTTATTTTGAAGTGCCTTCTTACCTGGCGGAAGCTTAGTAAGAACCCATGTCTTATTCTTGTGTAAGGCATCCATTTCTTCCTTCATAGCCTGCTCCCGCTGAAACGAATCATGCTGCTTTATTGCTTCGAAGTAACTTTCTGATTCTCCATTTTCAGTCAAAAGGAGATAATTGACTGAAGGACTGAATCTTTCTGGAGGTTTAGTGACTCTAGTGGATCTTCTGACCCACCGTGTTTCAACTGGCTGCGGCTGCACAGGTGAAGGTGCTCCTTCATCCTCTGAATTTTCACTATCAACAGAGTTTTCGTGATCATCCTCAGACTCGTTAGTACTGGAATCATTCTCCAAGCTTCCACTGTCCTGAGTATCTTCAGACTCTCTGTTTCTGATGACATCATTTTCAAACTCAACCTGCTCTTTCTGAATCTTTGAGTTTTTTGTGCTTCTGTCTTTATAAAGTTCAGCCTCGTTAAATGTAGCATGTTTACTTCTGACTACCTTTCTACTTTCAATGTCCCAAAGTCGATAACCCATGATGTCTCCCCCGTATCCAATGAAAGTGTATTTCTTGGCTTTAGCATCTAACTTGTCACCATCTTTGATAAGATCATAAGCGCTGCATCCAAATACCTTTAAATGCCCATACTTTACTGCTTCTCCTTTCCACTCTTCCTCTGGTATCTTGAAACCCAATGGTACGGATGGCCCCCGGTTGATAAGATAAGCGGCAGTGTTCACTGCATCAGCCCAGAACGTCTTTGGAAGCCCAACATTAAGTCTCATACTTCTGGCCCTTTCATTCAATGTTCTGTTCATCCTTTCTGCCACTCCGTTCTGTTGAGGAGTGCCTGGAACCGTCTTTATCATCCGAATGCCATGTTCAGCACAGTAATCAATAAACTCTGTGCTAATGTATTCACCACCATTCTCTAATTTCAAGCACTTTACCTTCAGATTAGTTTCCAATTCAACAGCAGTTTTCCACTTCTTAAAAATATTGAAAACTTCAAACTCATTTTTAAGAAAGTAGACCCATACCTTGCATGTTGAGTCATCAATGAAGGCCACATAGTAGCTTGATCCTCCCAGGGAAGAGACTGGTGTTGGCCCAAACACATCCGTGTGAACTAGCTCCAGCTTATGAGTTTTCGGTGTCTGACCTGTCTTCACAAAAGAAACCTTCTTTTTCTTGCCAAGTACACAAGGCTCACAGAACTCAGAATCCACCTTTTTCAAATCTGGAAGTTTCCCCCTTGCAACGAGCATCTTCATTCCCTTTTCACTCATGTGGCCTAGCCGTTGATGCCACAAACTGGATGCATTCACCCCGCAGGTCACTGCATTCATCTCATCATCAGGAGCTTCAACCATATATAAAGTGCCCCTCTTTTTGCCTCTGGCGATTACAAGATTCCCCTTGACAACTTTCCATTGTCCTTCACCAAAAGTAACATCAAATCCCTGATCATCCAACTGCCCAATAGAAATCAGCATCTTCTTAAGGCTTGGAATGACCCGAATGTCTTTCAATGTCCAAGTGGTGCCCAATGAAGTCTTTAAGCCTATGTCACCCATTCCTGTGATGTCAAGAGAGTCGTTATTAGCCAAACGAACTTTACCAAAATTACCTGTCCGTAGATTCTTCATCGCCTTCGTGCTGAAAGTAGCATGAAATGATGCACTAGAATCCATAATCCACGTTTCTGTTGAGTTTTCAACACAACAGATAAGAGCATCATCTGAATCGTCAGTGGCTGCATTTACTTCCTTCCTTTCTGAAGATGGCATTGATTTCAGAAATGCCCGGTTTCTTTGCAGTTCCAGCATTGAATATCTTTTCTCGGTTTTGACTGGCTCCTCTTCCTAGACTTTGATCTGCCTCTGCCATTTCCCTTCTCTTTCTTTCTACCTCTCCCTTCAGTACTTAACAAAGCACTAGAAGATTCTCCAGAACTCCTTCTTATATCCTCTCCTAGGATAATGTCACGAATGCCCTCAAATGTGAGTTTAGAGGTTCTAGTTGAACCGCTAATCGCAATGACTGTTCCTGACCAACTTTCTGGTAACGAGGATAACAAGAATAAAGCTTGGACTTCATCTTCAAACTTAATATCAACAGATAGTAAACGGGATATGATAGTATTAAACTCATTAACGTGTGAGGTAACGGATGCACCTTCTTTCATTCTGGTGTTTACTAGCTGTCTTATCAGAAATACCTTATTTGATGTCTGTAGAAAAATGTAGCATATACATGTTATTTTTATTATTTGTACATTCGGGACTGTATAGATAGGAATTAGAGTTGATATAGGTCTCTAATTCTTAGATTAGCTCGCAGATTAGATAGAATAGATAGATCCTAATTTTTAGGATCTGTAACAACTTTAGTTTATCTGTAACTTGTATATATATCATTGCCGGATGGCTCAATAATACACAAGGAAGATTAATTCTTCAAACTTACATGGTATCAGAGACTTGTTGTTTAAAACACCATAATGGTGGACACTGAACACTCTGATTCCTCCACCCACTCACAAACCCATCACCCTAACCCCCAAATCAGCCAAATGACAAATTACCAGGCCTCGGTTAATTCATCTATGCTCATTACTGGACATAGATTGAATGGAACCAACTACCTAGAGTGGTCATAGTCTGTCAAACTGGCAATAGATGGAAGAGGAAAGTTGGGATACATAACGGGTGAAGTAGAGGAGAAGAAGAATGGTGAAGATGGCTACAATGTCTGGAGGTCAGAGAACTCTTTGGTAACAGTCTGGCTTCTCAGTTCAATAGATGCATCAATCGCCAAACCTCACATGTTCATGAGAACTGCAAAAGAGGTATGGGATTCAATTAAAGAAACCTACTCAGATCTTGAGAATTCTTCTCAAATCTATGAATTAAAAACAAGGTTGTGGCAGTCCAAACAAGGAAGTAGAGATGTCATCTCATACTATAATGAGATGGTATCTCTATGGCAAGAGTTGGACCAATGCTATGATGCTGAAGACTGGGAAAGTGCCAAGGATCTGGCAAGACACAAGAAGAGAGAGGAAAATGACAAGGTCTATATGTTCCTAACAGGAATGAATAGAGACCTAGATGAAGTAAAAGGCAGAATACTAGGGAAGAAACCCTTGGCCTCGATCAGAGAGGTCTTTTCTGAGATCAGGTTGGAAGATAGCAGGAGGAGGGTCATGTACAACACTCCAGTACCTAATGAGGAACCTGGGGAATCTTCAGCTTTGGTGGCCAGAAGTGATGACAACAAGAAAAAACCTTGGTGTGACCACTGCAAGAAATTGTGGCACACAAGGGATACATGCTGGAAACTTCATGGAAAACCACCAGGAGCTGGAAAGAAGAAAGTAGAGAGGGCCCTACAAACTACTGTGACTGAGACTCAACAAGAGTCATGAGTTGAATCTAAACAGCTACCATTCACTCAGGAACAGATAGAGTACCTACTCAAATTCATACCCACCCAGAAAATCTCCAACCAAGAAAACCCTACCTGTTCTTTTGCCCAAAATGGTAAAATAACATCATTTTTTTGTTCTGAAAAACCAAAAAACACTTGGGTCATTGACTCAGGTGCAACAGACCACATGACCTACATTCCAAAGTTTTTTTCTTCTTATCAACCTTGTTCAGGAGATAAGAAAGTTAGAGTTGCAGATGGCTCTTTTTCAGCCATAGCAGGGATGGGAAATATTAAAATTTCCTCATCCATTAACCTTTCCAAAGTCTTACATGTTCCAAAACTTTCCTGCAATCTTATCTCTATTAGCAAAATAACTAAAGACCTTCAGTGTTGTGTAAAGTTTTATCCCTCTTACTGCATTTTTCAGGATCTGGCATAAGGGAGGATGATTGGCAGTGCTAGAGAGGAGGATGGCCTCTATACTTTTGATGAAGGAACACAATTGAATAAACAAGGTCAAGAAAAAACGTGTTTGCAAACTATTTTCTTTCCTTGTAATAATGAAGTGTATTTAATGCACTATAGATTAGGTCACCCTAGTTTTTCTTATCTGAAAATGTGGTTTCCTAAGTTATTTCATAATAAAAATCCTTCATCATTTCATTGTGATATGTGTGCACTTGCCAAACATCATAGGAGTTCTTATATCCCTCATAGTTACAAGTCAACTAGTCCTTTTACTATTGTACACAGTGATATTTGGGGTGCATCTAGAGTTCCAACTCTGAAAGGAAAAAGGTGGTTTGTAACTATTATAGATGATCACACACGGGTCACATGGGTGTTTTTACTTAAAGAAAAATCTGAGATTGAAGAAGTGTTCAAAAAATTTTACTCAATGATCCAAACTCAATTCAACACTAATATCAAAATTGTAAGAAGTGATAATGGTCTTGAGTATTTTTCTAAGAAGTTAAATAATTTTTTTGTTGAAAAAGGAATTATTCATCAAAGTTCCTGTGTAAATACACCTGCTCAGAATGGAATAGCTGAGAGGAAAAATAGACATTTGCTTGAAGTCACTCGTGCAATTATGTTTTCTGCTAAAATCCCAAAATATTTATGGGGAGAAGCTGTTTTACATGCTACCTATTTAATTAATAGGATGCCATCAAAAACTCTAGGATTTAAAACTCCTATTGATACTCTTCAAGCCAGTATTCCTGAAACTAGGCTCATTAATTCTCTTCCCATAAAAATTTTTGGCTGCACAGTTTTTATTACCAACCCTGATAGAACTGCAAGCAAATTTGATCCTAGAGGCAAAAAATGTGTTTTCTTAAGACTATCTTCAACTCAGAAAGGCTATAAATGTTTTGACCCTATAACAAAAAAGATGTTTATAACTATGAACACTGTTTTTGTAGAAAATCAACCTTTTTTTGGTACTCATCTTCAGGGGGAGATTCCTAATGAAGATGGTGATAATGTGTCACATATCCATGAAAAACTTGAATCTCATGACATTAATCTAGATGCAGAATATAATAGACAGTTAGATGCACTAGAAAATAGTCAAGAGTCAAAAGAAAATGAAATAAATTTTTCTGAAACAAGGAAAGATGATGAACAACAGACAAGTAAGTTTTTTGGCAAGGTTTATGAAAGGAGAGTTCCAAATCACAGAATAGAGGACATCCCTGATCCTGCCACTGCCCATGAATCTGACTCAATGTCAGAAAATGACAAAGGTAATAATTTCAGTGATCTAAATCTACCCATTGCTCTCAGAAAAGAAAAAAGATCATGTGTTAAATACCCTATCTCAAACTATCTGTCCTATTCTTAGTTATCTACATCATTTGCAGCCTTTATCTATATACCTGAGTGGAAGAAGGCAGTTTTAAAAGAAATGAATGCTCTTGAAAAGAATCAGACATGGCAGGCTGTAGAAGTACCCAAAAACAAACCAAGGGTGGGATGCAAATGGGTATTTACCCCTAAATTCAAGGCAGATGGTACACTTGAAAGATATAAGGCCAGATTGGTTGCCAAAGGATACACACAAACCTATGGCATAGATTATAGAGAAACTTTTGCTCCAGTTGCAAAATTAAATACTATAAGGATCCTACTATCTCTAGCTGCTAACCTAGACTGGCCTCTTCAACAGTTAGATGTGAAGAATGCTTTCTTAAGTGGGAAGCTTGAAGAGGAAGTATACATGAGCTCCCCTCCTGGGTTTGAGGAACAATATGGCTCAAAGGTGTGCAAGCTGAAGAAAGCCTTATATGGACTTAAACAGTCCCCAAGGGCTTGGTTTAAAAGGTTTACTCAATTCATAAAGAAGCAGGGATTCAAGCAAGCCCAAGCAGACCATACACTATTCATGAAATTCTCCATTAAGGGAGAGATTGCAGTACTAATTGTTTATGTGGATGATATAATTCTTACAGGAAACTATTGTAAAGAGATTGAAGACCTGAAGAAGAAGCTTGCTCAGGAATTTGAGATCAAAGACCCGGGAGAATTGAAGTACTTTCTTGGCATGGAGATAGCCCGATCAAAGAAGGGAATTGTGGTATCCCAGAGGAAGTATGTACTAGATCTACTCCATGAAACAGGTATGAGTGCCTGCAGAGCAATAGATACTCCAATTGACCCTAATCAAAAGTTAGGAAATGTCAAGGAAGGAGTACCAGTTAATATTCACCAATATCAAAGATTGGTGGGAAGGTTGATTTATCTGGCACATACAAGGCCAGATATTGCCTTTGCAGTCAGTATGGTTAGTCAATTCATGCATAATCCATTCCAGGAACATCTAGATGCTACCTACAGAATCCTAAGATATCTGAAAAGCTGTCCAGGGAAAGGATTATTTTTTAAAAGAAGTGACAATAGAAGTGTAGAAGCCTTTACAGATGCAGATTATGCTGGATCAATAACTGATAGAAGGTCTACATCTGGGTATTGTACTTATGTATGGGGGAATCTAGTGACTTGGAGGAGTAAGAAGCAGAATGTAGTTGCTAGAAGTAGTGCAGAATCTGAATTTAGATCTATGGCTAATGGAATCTGTGAACTACTTTGGATCAAGAGAATGATGTCAGAATTGAATATGGAAATGGAACTACCTATGAAGTTATATTGTGACAATAAAGCAGCCATTAATATTGCTCACAATCCTGTGCTACATGATCGTACTAAACACATTGAAGTGGACAGGCATTTTATCAAAGAGAAGATTGAAGCTGGAATTGTGTGCACACCATTCATATCTACCAAAGAACAAACAACTGATATCTTTACAAAGGGGCTGTTTAAACCAGTGTTTGAATTTCTTATAAGCAAGTTGGGAATGTATGATATATACTTACCAACTTGAGGGGGAGTGTAGAAAATGTAGCATATACATGTTATTTTTATTATTTGTACATCCGGGACTGTATAGATAGGAATTAGAGTTGATATAGGTCTCTAATTCTTAGATTAGCTCGCAGATTAGATAGAATAGATAGATCCTAATTTTTAGGATCTGTAACAACTTTAGTTTATCTGTAACTTGTATATATATCATTGCCGGATGGCTCAATAATACACAAGGAAGATTAATTCTTCAAACTTACAATGCCGATGGTTTCTCATACATGTTTGACAAAGCCTTCATCAAACCACATGCAGTAGTCTCCTTCAAGATGTTAAACGCCACACTCTTGGCTAGGGTAAATTTGATAACAGCCAAAGCTTTCCTGTCTAGAGCAGCCCATTCATCATCACTCATCTTTTCTGGTCTTTTCCCTATCAAGGCTTGATCCAAGTCCTTCTGACACATCAAATCCTCAATTTGCATCTTCCACCATCCAAAATCTTGTCCATCAAACTTCTCGACTTTGGTTTTTCCGTCATCTGCCATTGTCCCAGTCCTTCACAATCTGCCGGCTATATTCTTCTGCGGCAGCGTACTGTTGGCGGCACAAGGAGGCTGAAGACGCAAGGTGGCAGCAGTGGTGGTGGTCGAATATGTGTGGTGGCTAACCTATCTCTGATACCAGTTGTTAGGGTTATATCTCACACAAGCATGAATCTGAAAGACTAGAAAAAAGAACGAGAAGAACGGCACACGAATATAACGTGGTTCAGCCAGTAAGTGTTACTGACCTAATCCACGGAGGCAACTAGGGTTTTCTTTCTTATTGAGATGATGAATGATACAAGTCATAGTTTCCAAGTACAGGAGTCAATATATATAGGCAAACAATTAGGGTAAAACTCTTAATAAGGTTCTGGGCCTGACTGCCACTAAAGAAACAGGCCCAACTAAGGGCTGCCTGCACATTTAACTAGAGCAGGCTCTTCTCTTTGTTTATTTGGCTCCCAGATCTGAATGGGCCGAAGCCTACAGCCCAACATCTCATTGTTTTCAGTGCCTCGTTGAAACTACTATCGTATATCTCTAAATTCCCTTTTCTCACCTCATATTTTCCGGTTTAAAAATGAAATGCAAGTTAACAGTGCGTACTAATTAAGATATTGAAGTCCAAAACCTATATCTTTATATAAAACATGATTCTGTACAAATGAATATTGATGTTCGCAGCAATTAAAAAACTTACTCGTACAGTAAATCCTTGGCAAATGAAATGCTATTCAGTATGATGTGAAAAGTCAATCAATCTTCTCTATCATTAATAGAGACATGCTACAGTAAATAATATACAGTATATTACACATATAAATGGGAGAAATAAGGTTCTTTAACAACAAAGTCCAGCAATCAAGTATAAATGTTAGGCTAGGCAAGTAATCATGAGCTCAAACAGAAAACTCAATTTTAGCTTGAAATCTCAGTTTCATTGGGACAATTCTCATACTCTACTTCGATGAGAGCCATGTTCAATGAAACAATATGGGATTTATGAACGCGAGATCAATTGAATTTCTCGGTATTAAGACGGAAACTCGAATGATTGAGGAATAATACTCTACAGATGGGGCAGATGACTTTCAGGCCGACAGTTCGGGCCTCAAGTTGAGACCCTTTTCCCTTGTGATTTCTCTCGGCATTTCGTCGCTGAGCTTCTATCTTTTGCTTTCCCCTCGTCATCTCTTTTTGGGGTAGCTTTCCCTGTGGTCACCCAGTTGCTTCGTGCACCTATATACTACCTTAGTTCCACCGTCTCATATTATCCCGCTTGTTGCACAATTATTAATAAAAAATAAAATACATGTTTGATGTTTCGCTTTAACCAAGTGAAATGTCTTTAATCACGTACTTTTTAAAAAATGAACCGTAACATTTATCTAAGGACCGTTATGCTGTCATATTTAGTTCAATGACTAATGCGGAGTAGTATGAGACTGAGAGAGTATTAAAATGTTACTTTTTAAGGGGTAATTACTTAAAACATCTTCAATGTCACAATCTGCACGATGCACATGTGCCATTAGAGACATAGGCACTCAAACATTAATAAGCAAAATATTTCTCTCCTTATTTGAACAATCAAGAAGAATATCTAGATGTAGACATTGTGATTGACATTCTTATCAAAATTATATAGAATCGTGGAAAGATGAAGAAACAAATGTCAATGATTATATCAGTTAGTTCTCGGAATGCCCCCCACTAACGAAAAGATCTTCATGACTTCTAGGGGTTTGCCCCAGAACCATTCTCACGCGCCCTCACGCGCAGTCCTTGAGGGTTAAAACGTTAGTTTTCCGACAAACTTTGTAAATCACCGATGTCAAGGTCAAAATTCAGGCAAATCTGTTCAATTTCTTCCAAAGTCAAACCTAAGGTCAAAGTTTTTCTAAACTACACCATAGAGGTCCGAAAATTGTAGATAATTCAATCAACCTCGCGTCAACGGTCATTCTACAACAATCAACAATCAACTGCTGAAGCCTCCCCTAACCCATCAACATCGTGTGATCCTCAAACGTGCTGAAATTCCAAATGATGAGCTTAGGGAAACCGTCATGTGTGGTACTTGTTCAGATTGCTTCACACACATGGCGGGTATGACGAGCTGTGAGCAATCAAACCTTGCACATTCTGAGAGGGAGTTTCAATTTTCTCCTCCTGGCGCCGTACAACGACAAAGCAAGGAATCTCTCAACGGATGCAACATTCTAAGGGGAGTGTTCAATGTTATCCTCCCCGGTGCCTAACAATGAAAAACCATACCGAGTGCTCCAGTTGAGGGAGAGTACAAAGAGAAAATCAATGAGAGAACATGTTCTTATGGCTTAGTAAACCGGACTAAGCCTACCCCAGGGACACAGCCGAGAGTAAGTGAGTGAGTGAGTGAGTGAGTGATCATTATGAGCGTTAGGAAAGAGAAGGCTCAAGTGAGCAAGAAAACAATAATCAATGATAAGTCTGCTACCTTAACTGCCTGCTATCCATTGAATATTTACTCCTAGCCACTCAAATACTCTAGACAATCCCAATAGGTTCAGGACTGGATTTATTCAGATCCCGGGTAGAATTCACTCCTAATAGTCCAACAGTGCATGCTTAACCCTACCCAAAACCACTCACTTGTCTCCCAACAGACAGGTGTTTAATCATTTTCACAGGAAACCGCGTCTCTCATTATTGTCTCCTTCTGAGGCAAGTGATACTGACTACAGTGGCCTCAGTCCCATGCCACTGAACTTTCATTGATCACATCGTGTCTAGTTACTCACTCCCAAATGTTTTGAAATTTTCTAGGACACAGACGCACTTTTTGAGTCAGTTGCAGGTCTACATGACCCGCGAGAATTTCCAGATGGCTCATCTATTACATATGTAGACCAATGATTGGAAGGAAGTCCTGCTGTTGCTACATAAGAATCACCAACATTTTCAGGCCATCGCTTTAGAGTTTCTCTATAGTGATGATAACGGGCGTCTACCGGACCCCGGGGGGCTACATTATCTTTGCTGACCTTTATGGTCATGCCATAACAACCAGAGTGACATCTTTTCAGATGCTTCACAATGACTGGTTGGAAGTCCTGTTAGAGCTTAATAATGCTTCTATCATTATATACAGGCCACACATCGATGTTTACATTGATGTTGTGTTAACGGAACACATCAGTGTATCCGGTTTTTGCATTTCAACATTCTGCTTGTTTTTCCTGTTTTATTTCCGCAGAATAAAAGAATAAAGGCACGACGCCCCGATTCATCGGACCGTCATGAGGGGGAGAGTGTTCCACATGCTGTTTAACTCTCAAAAATCATTCTAGGACACTTCTCTCTTCCAACACTTTCTCTACTATCTCTATCAAAAGCTCCAAATGGTCAACTACGCTCACAAGTCAACCATCATTTTCCGTTGTTCCACCGACAAGGTCTCCTCAAACGCATTCATTTCAAATAGTCAAAAAGACTACATTGTGGAGGAGACAGAGGTCAAATACTCATGTACTGAAGATGAATCCCGTGCGCGCCTCCTATTCGTCAAAGAATATTCATTCTAGTGGCGTCACCGGACTTCATCCAAGCTGATCAAGAACAACTTCTGGAAGGCAAGGACTATATGCAAGATACTGAGGATCCCTCAACCCCCGACATCAAAGAACAAATTGCTAAGAAGACATCAAAGGGGAGATTGCAAGGATTTCTTTAGAAAGCCTTCTCAAGAAGTCAAGTTCAAAAACAAAGGAAGCTGAATAACAACAAAGACAAAGATATATGCGCTGCAATGCTTATTCAACACGATTGAACACCAAGGGGGAGATTGTTAGGAATATTTTATGGTGTCCAATCTAATTAAATATCTCTGTATTTGTGTAGTTATTAATTCAACGTGTAATACGGGCCACAATTGTGTGTCAGCCCGTTAGCTTCTCTGTAACCCGTAAGTTAGCCAACTTCTCCTATAAAAGGAGGCTAACTTACGGGAACGCTAACAATTGAGGCTTTAGAGAATAGAGGCACAGAGATAGAGAGATTGGGTTTCCGCTCTCTCTCTCTCTATCTCTCTCTCTCGAAGGAGAGCAGTGGCGTTCTACACGGTATACTAGATTCGTTGATTATCTCTATATCTTTCCATCTGCCTTCTTGTTCATTGCTCATGATTGTGTGATTGTTAGTTTTGGGTTTATCAATTGGTATCAGAGCTGAGGTGTGAAACAGGTTGAATCTATCTGCGATTTTTTGGATCTAACGAAGAACTGCTCAGCTTTACTTCTCTTTTTATTCAATATAGAGTTTTGCTCCTGTAATCTTGTTTGTGAACGAAAATCTGTAAAAATTATACTGTTGGAATCGCCTCTTCAAAACGATTCTACAGCATATCTTCTTTTTCGTTTTCTACATTTTTTTCAGTTTCAAAGATCCCTCTTTTGAGATCTCAAGATTATACTTTTACATGGCCGCAGAAACGATTTTGACTTGAAACAGACACAGGAGGAATCTCGACCTTCAGGGCTATTCAGAACAGTTTTTATATTATCAAATTTCGAAGTTTTCATTTTGCAGGAACTTGACATTTAGGGTCTCGGATTCCTAAACTCGACATTTTGAAATTTCGAGTTTTGAAATTTCGAGTTTTAAATTTCGAGTTTTGAAATTTCGAGTTTTAAATTTCGAGTTTTGAAATTTCAAGTTTTAAATTTCGAGTTTTGAAATTTCGAGTTTTGAAATTTCGAGTTTTGAAACTTCGAGTTTTGAAACTTCGAGTTTTGAAATTTCGAGTTTTGAGATTTCAAGTTTTGAGATTTCGAGTTTTGAATCTCGAGTTTTGGAATTTCGAGTTTTGGAATTTTGAGTTTTGGAATTTCGAGTTTTGGGAACTCGATGTTTAGGATTTCCACATTCAGAAAGATTTCTAGATATTTGGAATTTCTCGATGTTTTGAATATTTCAAAGTTTGCAGTTTCTTGAAACTCAGAATTGTTCGAAACTTGACATTCTTCGCAGTTCTTCGAAGCTTTACATTATAGGATATCTGAATGAATCTCTGCTTATCAAAGTTTTTAGAAGTTTTAGATGTTCTGATGTTTTTCAAACAGCAAGTTTTCGATAATATGAGGTTTTCAAAACTCCAAAGTTTTCGATGTTCCAAACATTTTGAAATTCTGAAGATTTCGATATTCTGAGGTTTGTTTTGCAGGTGGATTTTGATTTCGCCATTATTCTTCGAGGCAAACTCATGATTGTAATCTCAAAGTTTAAACCTCAAGATTGTAATCTCGAAGTTTAAACCTCGAGATTGTAATCTCGATATTTAAACCTCGAGATTGTAATCTCAAGTTGTAAACCTCGAGATAGTAATCTCGAGGTCTAAACCTCGAGATTGTAATCTCGAAGTCTAAACCTCCAGATTGTTATCTCGAGCTTTAAACCTCGAGATTAGGATTTCGAGTTTTTTCCTCAGAATTTTCTCTAATTCCACATGATTTCGATATTCAACATCGAGAACCTCAACTTCGAAGAAATTCCTCAAAAACTCAAAATTTCGAGATTTTTCTGCGACAACGCACTCTTTTGGCCATAACTTTTGACTCGGTGATCTGATTTAAGAAACCGTTTTTTTGTTGGAAAGCTAACGAAAAGATCTTCATGAATTAGGGGGATGTTCCCCAAAACCATTCTCACGCGCCCTCACGCGCAGTCCTTGAGGGTTAAAACGTTAGTTTTCCGACAAACTTTGTAAATCACCGATGTCAAGGTCAAAATTCAGGCAAATCTGTTCAATTTCTTCCAAAGTCAAACCTAAGGTCAAAGTTTTTCTAAACTACACCATAGAGGTCCGAAAATTGTAGATAATTCAATCAACCTCGCGTCAACGGTCATTCTACAACAATCAACAATCAACTGCTGAAGCCTCCCCTAACCCATCAACATCGTGTGATCCTCAAACGTGCTGAAATTCCAAATGATGAGCTTAGGGAAACCGTCATGTGTGGTACTTGTTCAGATTGCTTCACACACATGGCGGGTATGACGAGCTGTGAGCAATCAAACCTTGCACATTCTGAGAGGGAGTTTCAGTTTTCTCCTCCTGGCGCCTTACACCGACAAAGCAAGGAATCTCTTAACGGATGCAACATTCTAAGGGGAGTGTTCAATGTTATCCTCCCCGGTGCCTAACAATGACAAACCATACCGAGTGCTCTAGTTGAGGGGGAGTACAAAGAGAAAATCAATAAGAGAACATGTTCCTGTGGCTTAGTAAACCGAACTAAGCCTACCCCAGGGACAAAGCCGAGAGTAAGTGAGTGAGTGATCATTATGAGCGTTAGGAAGCAGAAGGCTCAAGTGAGCAAGAAAACAATAATCAATGATAAGTCTGCTACCTCAACTGCCTGCTATCAATTGAACATTTACTCCTAGCCACTCAAATACTCTGGACAATCCCAATAGGTTCAAGACTGGATTTATTCAGATCCCGGGTAGAAGTCACTGCATCTAGTCCAACAGTGCATCCTTAACCCTACCCAAGACCACTCACTTGTGTCCCAACAGACATGTGTTTAATCATTTTTCACAGGGAACCACGTCTCTCATTATTGTCTCCTTCTGAGGCAAGTGATACTGACTACAGTGACCTCAGTCCCATGCCACTGAACTTTCATTGATCACATCGTGTCTAGTTACTCACTCCGAAATGTTTTGAAATTTTCTAGGACACAGACGCACTTTTTGAGTCAATTGCAGGTCTACATGACCCGCGAGAACTTCCAGATGGCTCATCTATTACATATGTAGACCAATGATTGGAAGGAAGTCCTGTTGTTGCTACATAAGAATCACCAACATGTTCAGGCCATCGCTTCAGAGTTTCTCTATAGTGATGATAACGGGCGTCTACCGGACCCCGGGGGGCTACATTATCTTTGTTGACCTTTATGGTCATGCCATAACAACCAGAGTGACATCTTTTCAGATGCTTCACAATGACTGGTTGGAAGTCCTGTTAGAGCTTAATAATGCTTCTATCATTATATACAGGCCACACATCGATGTTTACATTGATGCAGTGTTAACGGAACACATCAGTGTATCTGGTTTTTGCATTTCAACATTCTGCTTGTTTTTCCTGTTTTATTTCCGCAGAATAAAAGAAAAAAGGCATGACGCCCCGATTCATCAGACCGTCATGAGGGGGAGAGTGTTCCACATGCTGTTTAACTCTCAAAAATCATTCTCGGACACTTCTCTCTTCCAACACTTTCTCTACTATCTCTATCAAAAGCTCCAAATGGTCAGCTACGCTCACAAGTCAACCATCATTTTCCGTTGTGCCACCGACAAGGTCTCCTCAAACGCATTCATTTCAAATAGTCAAAAAGACTACATTGTGGAGGAGACAGAGGTCAAATACTCATGTACTGAAGATGAATCCCGTGCGCGCCTCCTATTCTTCAAAGAATATTCATTCTAGAGGCGTCACCGGACTTCATCCAAGCTGATCAAGAGCAACTTCTGGAAGGCAAGGACTACATGCAAGATAGTGAGGATCCCTCAACCCCCGACATCAAAGAACAAATTGCCAAGAAGACATCAAAGGGGAGATTGCAAGGATTTCTTCAGAAAGCCTTCTCAAGAAGTCAAGTTCAAAGACAAAGGAAGCTGAATAACAACAAAGACAAAGATATATGCGCTGCAATGCTGATTCAACACGATTGAACACCAAGGGGGAGATTGTTAGGAATATTTTATGGTGTCCAATCTAATTAAATATCTTTGTATTTGTGTAGTTATTAATTAAACGTGTAATACGGGCCACAATTGTGTATCAGCCCATTAGCTTCTCTGTAACCCTTAAGTTAGCCAACTTCTCCTATAAAAGGAGGCTAACTTACGGGAACCCTAACAATTGAGGCTTTAGAGAATAGAGGCACAGAGATAGAGAGATTGGGTTTCCGCTGCTCTCTCTCTCTCTCTCTCTCTCGAGGGAGAGCAGCGGCGTTCTACATGGTATACCAGATTCGTTGATTATCTCTATATCTTTCTATCTGCCTTCTTGTTCATTGCTCATGATTGTGTGATTGTTAGTTTTGGGTTTATCACTCTCTCATTCCACATGTACACCATGCACATTATTGCATTGGAGACACTCTTACTATTAAGAGACACGTGTCAACAATTTATTATGAACTTTGAACATTACAATTGACCCTCATGTGCTCAATGCATTTTTTATTTATTGTTCACTTGCTGTGAGATAAACTTGCTACTCTCAAATTTGCGATATATGAATAACATAAAAAGGCAACACAAAAATATACGTAAAGCTCGTTTGGTGACCGTATTTTTTGACGCATCAGGCTTATCAGCCAACTTTTTCAACAAAGATGTAACTTTTGATTTCGAGCACTTAATTGTGCAATGATCATAAAAAATAAGATTGAAGTTACTTTTTTAATTGTATTAGTTGTTTTGGCTGAAGTTATTGTAAAGGACTGTTTTAATTATTGTTCCTATACCCTTTTCATGAATCAGAAGAATTAGACAATTCATCATTCACTTCAGTCAGAATTTCATAAATTTCAGCAGAACCAACGACTAAGATCTCATATTAATGGGTGATAGAGTATTAGTTTAGAGAGAAGTGAGAGCTAGAGAGAGAGGGCAATTAATATTATTCAACCCTTGCAACTACTCCCAAAAGGGGTATTTATAGGGAAAATATGGGCTGGGCTCCCAAGTCTTGGGCTCGGGGAGGCCCATTACAATATAATGCCTCTATTGGGCTGGATACAATTCGAGACATTTGACTAAGTATAGAATCTAGTTTTGCTTGTTCTCTTTGACCGACGGAGAGCCAGGCCGACGGGGGACCATGTTGGGCTCCTGGGCCTCTAAACCACATTCTGGACTAATGTGAGTTTGGCCGATGGAGGATCATCTGGCCGAAAGAGGACCATCTGGGTACCAGTCGTGTTTCCTCTTAGTTTTCTGATTATGTGGGTCATGGGGTCTAGACCGATATACTCTATCAGGAGTCCCCCACTCTCTGAGCTGAGATGCAGACGAAGTGAAAGGGAGTAATCTTTTGTTGTCTCGATGCTTTTGGCCGACTTTGGACCACCTGCTGTTTTGAAACTTCTGGTCGAAGCGGACCCATTCCCCATTTTGGTGTTTATGGCCGAACGGTGCCATTAGATATTGTGTGGTTTGCTTTTCTTCACCTCTAGACGTTGTGTGGTCAGTTGGAATCGTTTGTGTGGTCATTTTGGCGTCTTCTTACTTGGCCGATGGTTGTTGCTTCCTTTTGAACTGTTGTGGGTCCCCTCCTTAGTGAGCAATGAACGTCGTTTGTTCTGAGGATGATGTGTGCACTTAGATATGGGGACGATACAAGTCCTTCGTTCTTTACTATCTTGTTTCTGTGCGCTGACTTTAGCCGAAGGTGGATCACATGCTTGTGGACGTTGCAATGCCACGACTGTTGGCTCTTGTGTTCCTTTGTATTTTTGAACTTCTTTCTTTTTGGAATGTTTTTCACATGTGTGGAGGCCGATACAGTCCCCCAGTCCCCCACTCCTTCACTCCTTCATGCCAAAGAGCACGCAAGGTGTGAAGGAGTAAGATAGAACCCCAGGTCAAAGCGGAACCCTCGCATTCCTCATGAATCCAACCTCTTGGAAATTCCTGATCAAGGTAACCCTATGGGAGAACCCTTGGACGCAGGTCGCAGACCAGAGGTTATCATCAATGGGTTCTGTATGAGGAGCCGATGGCTGTCGGATCGTATCTTACTGTAGTTCGTGGCCGTTAAAGGGCCGCACCGGTTGTTTGATGATGACTATGGCCATGGAGAAGCCATTAGTTTGTGGCTGACTTGGCCGAAGCAGGTGTACCTTGTTGTGAATATGAAAGGGTGGCACCGTACTACGGTTTGGCTGTTGAAGTGTCACTTGTGACCGCTGAATTGCTGATGTTTGTGGTATGTTAAGCCGTTACGTGACCCCTCATTTTTGGCTATTGTGGTCGGAGGAGGTGGTCTTTGCTAGGAATTTGAAGGGGTGGCACCTGATTGGTTCTAGTGGAGGTGACCGTTGGTGTGACCATTAGGAGAGTGCCACGTGTAATGACCGTTGAAGGATGTCTATAAATACCCCCTCATCCAAAGCGAGCTCCTCATTTGCATCCTGTTGAGTCATGACATCACATTTGCGGCAGTTTTAAACTACCCGCAACAATAATATCAAACAAGAAAGGACTATTAGTTGCGGGTCATGAATACCCGTAACAATAACTAAATTAAAAAAATTGACACACACTTATTTGTTGCGGTTAACACCTGCAGCAAATACAAGATCACGCAATTGCTGCCCCTTCAATTGTTGTGGTTCAGAACCGCAACAAATAAGCAAATATAACCGCAGCAATTACCTTTTTTGTAGTAGTGGAAATTTCTAGAGAGAGAAAGCTCCCTTCAAACCTTCAAAGTGTTCTTCGATTTTTGAGGTTAGTTCTTCCTCTTTTTTCTATACTTTTCTTCTTGGGAGGTTAGATCTAGTGTTCGTTAGGACATCACACTTAGATCCAAGAAAAACACCCCTAGGATTTGCTTAGTTGTTATGGCCGGTTCTCTGGACGAAGAGTACCACCCTTTTGACGAGGAAGACACTTATACCCGGCTTAATCTCAAAATTGTAGACGAGTTCTGTGAAGATATGAATGATATGAGTCCTTACCGAACTGAGGATTACAAGGACGATGGGGAGAGTCATGAAGAAGGTGCTGCTTTGCCGTCATCAGGTGAGGACGAGGGGGATTCCTGTATTAGAGATGAGGCTTCTGCGCGGCCACCATTCCATGTCCTCATCCCCTTTCTGCAGTCAAGGGCAGTGCTTCCGCACTAAACGCTAAGCCGAGTAGGAGACGACGTCGGCCAAGGAAGGGTCTGGGTCCGGGACTCTCTCAACTGGACCTTAGTAACTTGTATATTATTCGGCCGGAGAGCTCCCACAGTGAATTCTACGTTGCTCATCTGTACATTGGGCCGTATGGGAGGGTTAGAGCGCCCAAGTTGTCGGATCACGTGTTGAATCCTCCGGTGGGGTATTTTGGAGTATACCCCATGAGCTTTGCCGAGGGACTCAGGTTTCCCCTTCACCTATTCATAACGGAGTACCTCGACATGGTGGGTCTCCCTCTGGCCCTGTTGACCCCGAATAGTCACTCGCTGATCGTTGGGTTCATAATCCGTTGCTCAGAGCTGAATTTCAGGCCGACAACAACCTTGTTTACGAACCTCTATCAGATAGGCCGAGGCAACCATAAGAATTGTGCCGGCTATGCCAATCTTCAACAAATAAAGAACATGAGATCTTTCAAGGATCTTCCTACGTCCATCCACGGCTGGAAAGCCAAGTTCGTCATCGTCACTTTGGCTAAGGGCGGTGACTTCCCTTCGATGCGTCATCCAGGGTCCTTCAATCTGTATAAGCCGCCAAGCATTAAGACATATATCACAGAGTACAAGATGACCGCTCTCAGCTTCATCAGGTACTACATTCATGGGGATGTGGATGATGGCTTATGGCCGAAGATGACCACTACCTTCGGGGAGGCCGACGGACCTTATCTAGGAGTGCCATCCGAGTCTGATGGTGAGGACTCTGGGTGTTCTCCGTCTTTATAGCTTGCATTTATTTCCTTGTGTTTTTTGGTGGCTGACCTTGTTTCCTTGTTTTGCAGACTACAACATGGATCGTATGTCCTTTATGAAAAAGGCCACTAAGAAGGTGGGCGAAGAGTTGAAAGCTGCTAAGGCCGTTGATGCTGGTAAGCAGATGTCTGCCGATGGAGGCAAATTAAAATCAGACCCTGCCAAAAGACCTCCATCGTCGAAGAACAAGAGGCCTGCCAAGGAGGGGCCGAGGATATTAACCGAGGCCGGCTTGCAGCTGTCGAAGGCCTCTAAGAAGTCAAAGAAGGCTTCCTCTTCCTCTGGTGCTGATGTCGGAGCACTGACCGTCACAACTATGGATGATGGAGGCCCCATTGCTGATGTGGTGGTGGTAGAGGACTTCACCGTGGGTCCTTCCTCGGGTGCTGTTACCCAATCCCCGCCGCTCAATGTCCAAGGTTCCCCAAGCAAGAAAGGGATGTGGCCGAGAGCTGGTAAAGGGGCTTTACGACGTTGTCGTCCGCTACCCACCGGGGGGGGGTATTCAATGAGATCGTGACTGGGCAAGAGGTCATATCCCAGGCTATTCCGGACGAGGATCGGGCCTACCTTCGTCGGCAATGGAACGCCAAGCTGTACGAGGTCGGGAGGGACTACATCGTCTCTGTATGTAGCCTCTTTTGGACTTGGTATTTTTGTAAGTATTTGTTGTCATTATAACTTGTACCTTCTTCATCCAGGGTGCCTTCATGATGATGGAGAATCAGAGGAGGCAGGAAGAGGAGATCGCCCCCCTTAGGTTGATTGAGGAGAAGGCCGCTTCGACCGAGGATGCCCATAGGGACCTGGACCGGCTACGATTGGAATTTGAGAACCTGAAGGCCAGGGTTGATACTGCTGAGGCCGAGAAGAAAGAGGTACAATCCAAGTTGGACGATGAGGTAGCGGCTCTCCAGAAGGCCGATGAGGCGGCGCTTCAAGCAGAGCAACGGGCCGTTGAGGCTGAGAGGCTCAATGAAAGCACCAAATGATAGGGTTAGTTTAGAGAGAAGTGGGAGCTAGAGAGAGATTGCAATTAATATTATTCAACCCTTGCAACTCCCCCCCAAAGGGGGTATTTATAGGGAAAATATGGGCTCGAGAGGCCCATTACACATAAGGCCTCGATTGGGCTGGATACAATTCGAGATATTTGACTAAGTATAGAATCTAGTTCTGCTTGTTCTCTTTGGCCGACGAAGTGCCAGGCTGATGGAGCGCCAGGATGATGGGGGACTATGTTGCGCTCCTGGGCCTCTGGACCATATTCTGGACTGATGTGAGTTTGGCCGATGGAGGACCATCTGGCTGACGGAGGACCATCTGGGTACCAGTTGTTTTTCCTCTTAACCTTCTGAGTATGTGGGTGATGGGGTCTGGACCCATATACCCTATCAATTGGCATTACATAACTAAATATCAATATAATTAATGAAAAATAGGTTGCATTAACATGCAAATGAGAAAATGATGATTTCAGACATTTCACGGGATTTTTTTATCAAACATGTAGAGCTTGTTCGGTAGCACTGAATTGGTCGAATCGGTTGATTCTGCTAAAATTTATAAAATTCTAGCTGTAGTGGCTGGATTGGCTGGTTCTGCTGATTTATTTTGAAAAATATATATTTAAAATACTACGTATATTTTATTAATAAAAAAATAAAAAATATATGAAAAATAGCTAAAACTATCCTCTATAGTATGCTTCAAAAAATATCATCTATAGTAACTTCAGCCAATCCAGTCAGAAAAGTAACTTCAACCTTAATTATTTTGATTATTACACAACTCAACGCACAAAATCAAAAGTTATATGTTTGGTGAAAAAAAAATCAAAAGTTATATGTTTGGTGAAAATTGGCTGATAAGGCTAATAAACCAAAAAACTGGATCAACAAACGAGCTCATATTTTTATTATGTGTGGCGTAGTCAGGAGCACATGCTAGGGTGGACGAGATAAAAGAAGAGAAAATCACCCCAATATAACTAGAACTCCTTCACTTTCCCAATCTATAACCTTACTAGCCCCCCCCCCCCCCCCCCCCCCCCAAATAATATTTGAATTTGTAACATTTAACTAATGTATTATACTCCGTAATAAATAAATGAATAAATTATTTTTATGGGGGAGAACTATCAAATAAGCCCTTGAACTTTCATAAAAAGTGCAAATAACCCCTTTTACAGGAGGCTTTGTCCGGATGTCGTCATTTGGGGCGGTTTCCGGTGGAATGTTTTGATGACATTTTTTGAGCATCTTCTTCATTAAGTACTCCCTCCGTCCCCTTTTAAATGTCTCATTTTACCATATTGGGATGTCCCTATTTAATTGTCTCATATCTTATTTGGTAAAGTTTGTGTGGCTCAAAATCATTCTTACTTTATTCTTACTTTATTCTTACTTTATCTATTAATATCAACCACACAAACCTACTTTTCTTAAAACTCGTGTCATCCTCTTCCGGGACATTTAAAAGGGGACGGAGGGAGTATATTTTACCCATACCAAATTTCAGCTAAAAATTCAATCGAGAAGGCAGTCAAATGATTTTCTGAAATATATTGCGCTGTCTAACTGCGCAGTTATCTTCAAAAATTCATTTGACTGCCTTCCCGGTTTAATTTTTAGCTGAAATTTGGTATGAACAAACTAGACTTAATGAAGAAGATACAAAAAAAATTCATAAAAAAATTACACCGGAAACCGCCCCAAATGGTGACGACCGGACAGAGCCTCCAATAAAAGGGCTTATTTGCACTTTTTATGAAAGTTCGAGGGCTTATTTGATAGTTCTCCATTTTTATGGACTGATTTGCCCGTATATTATTATTATAAAATCCTAACTTTCTACTCTTTTTTCTCAAACCGTAGGAGTAATTGCTCGTCTTTAGTCTTCCGTCATCCAGTGTCTAGTCACCCCACGACACCATCGCCCGCCTTCTAGTCGCACTTCTGTCCGCCACCGCTATCCAGGCGCACTCCAAGTTGTGCGCCTCCGTCCTCAAGTCTCCAGCCATCCGACGTCAAGCTGCCTCCAACCTCCCATTGGGCAGCCACCAACCATCTGACGTCCACCTCCAACCGAAGTAAATGTTCTCCGCCATTTACCCCATTGATTTAGGTGGTTTGCCTACCGCGTAAAAACGTCTACAAGTTGTTTCCTTCATATTTTTATGATTTTTTCTTCTCAGTTTTACCTTCTTCAAATCTCTTCTCCTTCAAAATACTAAGAATCCAATCACATTTTAGCTCTTTTTTGTTCAACTTAAAATACAATGAATCTTTTTTTCTTCTTTATCATTTTACAACTAAAGTTTTATTAATGTAAAACAAAAATTTGTATTTTTTATGTACCAAATTTGCAACTCTTATTCGAGCTCTATCTTATTTTTCTTCATTCATGTGATTCATGTTTTAAACCCAACATACATCATCGTGTTCCATAGATTATATTGAAATACACCACATTTTCATATTTTTCATACTTAGTTTACATTTATTATCAAATCATTTGTATCACGGAATAAAATATATTTACACAAAAAATATCATACATGAACACTTTTAACACATTGTTTACAATTTTGGTTATTATTTAGTATATTGATTTACAACGTAACAATAATATAAGTTTAGTATCATCAAACAGTGTTTTAGGCTATGTTTGGCACAAAGAGCTGAAGCAGGAGGCTAATGTCTGAATTAGATGCTATTGTCTGAATGAAAAACTATTGTCTGGAGCTGAACATTGAAGTGCTGGATTTGAATTGCTAACTGAATGAAGTAGACCCATTTGGCAAAAAGAGCTGAAAAAGTCCCAGACAATATGAAATTACATTAAAGGGCATATGATTTATTAATAGAACAAAATATTAATTATAACAATTTTTTATATTTTAATACAACAATAACAACAACAACATCCAAGCATTAGTCCCAAAAGATATTGGGATCGGCTAACATTAATCGATACATGATATCACAACCAAAAGGAAAAGAAGGAATAAAGATAAAAGATAAGCTATTATATATTTTAATATAAATATATTTTATATTTATAAGTAATACTACCTCCGTCCCATTAGAAGGTTCTCATCCACTATTAACATGGTCATCTTAAATCATTTTTATTCTTTTACTTTATAAATCAAATTTTTATCAAATTTACATTTTTTATCAATCTTTGTAGCGGTTTTAATGTAGTTTCTGAATATGTTAATTTTATTTACTAAAAATAATCAGAGTGTGAACATCGATTACGTTGCTTTATCGTCAGTCAAGCATCGTAAACCGTTCACGGGAACCTTCTAGCGGGACGGAGGGAGTATCAAATATAACCATAAAAAATACAACCATAAAGAACATGTGTGTGTATATATAGATTGTTTTTCCGGATTAATGCGTTTTAGTTAAGTATTTACGGAATTAATGTTGGATTAAAACTATTTACCAATATACTGCCGGGCTTAACTCTGGTCGGGGAAAATCGCCAAACGGTTTGGCGACTTATAAGTCGCCAAATGGTTTGACAACTTTCCCCTTTAATAAACTGCTACGCAGACCTTCGCAAATAGATAGAACGAACGCATCCAGCAAAACAGGTCCGACGAAGAACGACTGCATCAACCCACTCCGGTGACTACATCTACTAGGAGGCCATTCCACCTACCAAATACACTCCCTAATCATCTTCTTCAACCTCTAGGTACATCAAATCCCCAATTTCATCTCATTTTTCAACTTAGGGTTTGAATTGATAATTTTCGAATTTGTAAATTAGGAATTGATTTGTGAATTGATTTTGTTGTGCATTTGTTGTGTAATGTGAATTTTAATGTGATATTTTGAGTTTTTGTATGTTAAAAACTTATTATTTTGAATTGCTTAAGTGTTGTATATGTAATATGATTTTCTTAAATATGAGAGTTTTTAAATATGTTTTATGTCTATGAATTGTTGAATTTGGGTGTATAAAGTGTGTATATTAATGTGTATTCATCCATACTGTCACTGCATTTGATATAGGCCGAGGGCTATACCAAGTGGAAACGGGATGTGGCGGCCGAACACTGGGAAAGGGTGGGAAAAAGCAAACGGTTAATTTGCAGAAGCGTACGTGTACTTGTAAGAAGGTTGAAATATATAAGATTCATTGCTCCCATGTATTAGCTATGTGTAGACAACGTAGTTTGTCTTACCATACTTTTGTGGATCTTTTTTTCTCATCATCCCAATACGCCGCTTCATATCAAAGAGTTTTTGAACCCATTCCCGACCGTGCTTATTGGCCGCCTTACAATGGATCACGAATTGTGCATGATCCATCCATGCTTTGTGCAAAGGGACGACCAAAGTCCACATGAATCAAGAATGAGATAGATGAAGGTGGCAGAGGAACCGTAAGATGTGGAATATGTAAACAAACCAGTCATAATAGGGCCACATGTGCGAAGAGATCTTCAGGAGATGGTGGGGGGTCCACTAGGTAAGGATTTAATTATTGAAATCCATAATTCATACTAATGTGAAATAAAAAATATTGATTTAAAATTATCAATTAATTATTGACTAACACACCTTTTCATTTTTTGTAGGCACTATGGAGGTGTCAGCGGATCCAGGGCCGGTTGATTCTTCTGTCCTTACATTGCAGGCCACGAAGACCATGAAAACTTGTAGTCTCTCTATTATTAGACTTACTCATGTACACCAAATGTTGTAGAAATACTATACCCATTTACGCATTTCCACCTGCAAACTAATGGACAGTGTGTTATTAGTTCTTTTTCATTTGTTTATGATGTGTTGATGTGTTTGGTTATGCTATTGGATGTCTATAGTGAATTTTTATACTGTGTTTCTGAGCATTTGTGTCGTTTTGTATCATTTGTATCATTTTTGTGTTTGTATGTGTTCTGTAAGTCGCTAAACGGTGAAGTGGGACAATCGGGATCGATTTAAGACAGAAAAAGAAACTTTTGGCCACCGGGGGGCGCCCAACCAGCCCTGGTTGGCCACCGACCGGCGCTGATCTGAAACAGAACGTTTTGGTGTCTACGTTCTTGGGGAGGGGAAAGTCGCCAAACGGTTTGGCGACTTATAAGTCGCCATCTGGTTTGGCGACTTATAAGTCGTCAAACGGGTTGGCACTTTCCCCGACCAGAGTTAAGCCCAGCAATATATTGGTAAATAGTTTTAACCCAACATTAATTCCGTAAATACTTAATTAAAACGCATTAATCCGGGAAAAAACTCGTATATATAACCATAAAAAAATGATAAAGAACCCATTAAAAATTTAAAATAATACTCCGTAAGTGAGTGAGGAGAGGAGGCCATTACAAGAATAAAAGGATCGGCTGAATTGAGGCGTTGCCTCTAGCAACGTTTAAATTCAATTCAATTATTTCAGTTTCAGCCTACTTTAGACTCTCATCCAAACACCATTAATAAATAAATTATTGACTGAAGTGACCTAACGAACATACCCTTAGTTACAAAATAAAAATGTACAAGACTTACATATTGGGCTCACGTGATTTACATTTTGCATACATTCACCTGCATCAAACATTTAACTTTTAAATTGTATCAATAAATAATATTACAATTATAAGATATTCACATGTTTTTAAAAGATTCATAATATCATTTGCAATGTAATATGTTACATTTACACCAAATATACACTATATATTAATGTCACTTGTACATTGTTCACAATATTTACATTTTTATAATAGCATTTACGTAAAATATAGCATGAGTTACCAAAAAACATAACATGAGTTACACAAAATTTACGCATATTTACAATGTGCCTCGTGCCGGGGAGTACCATGCTCACGAAATGCCGGTCTAATTGTATAGCATCTCAGTTCGAATGGAAAGTTGTGGTAATTACCCGTTTGGTATCATTTTTACAGCCGTCTTTCATTTATGTCTCAATTGTTTTGCCTTTTCATTATTAGACTTTTAGAATTTCAATTTTATTTGTTTGTTTCAGTTTTAGACCATTTCTGACAACCGCCCTCCACGTTCTATGAAATTCGCACCATATTGAAGCTCTTTTCCGTTTTCGTTTCTCTTGCTTCCCGTCTTCCAAACTTCGCATTTCTTCTGCTTCGTATCTTCATCTTTGGTTCGTCTTCTCTGTCGTTTGCAGTTGTTCCTGGTTTGAAATGTGTTGGCGAGTTTGATTATTCTACTCTTACTTCTTCCGAAAGTAATGATCTTATCAAAAAATATTTCAACAATTCTTCTAAATTAAGTCGTGAAGAAATTGAAAATTGTTTTCTTGGTCAAAAGGCTGATTGTGATGAAGATGCCGTTAAACTTGCCATTCTTTATGTTCTTGGTTTGTTCTTCTTTACTTCGCCTAAGGAAAAGTATATTACTGACACTTATCTGGATGTTGTGAATTCTGGTCTATGGGATTCCTATCCCTGGGGTAAGGACCTTTTTGAATTGACTTTGCAAAATTTGAAAGGAAGACTTGTGAGGGCAGACACTTCAGAAAGTTAGTACTTCTTCTATTGTATTTTGGGATTTCCATTAGCTCTTCAGGTGTGGTTTTATGAGTGTTCTGATTATTGTGATGGCGTGTTTGCTTTGAGATCTGGTTCTTTAGTTCCCCGTTTATTGTCTTGGCAATCTTCTGTTGCATTCAGTTACAAGAAGTTAAATATGGAGCTTCTTTGTTTATCTGCTTCTCAGATATTCTTAAAATTTTCTTCCATATCTTTTTATTGTTTTTATTATCTTTTTCTTACATTAAATTTATTTTTTGTTTTTTCTTTATTTGCCAGTTGAAGTTGCAGAACATTGTTATTACTGATCTTGAAAACGAATCTGTTGAAATAGCTTCTTTGTTTGCTGCACATCCGATAAGGCCCCAAACTATGCCTTCTGTTTTATATTCTAGCCACGAACCTATTACTTCTTTTGGTGATCAGTTTTCAAGCTCTGTTTTATTCGATTTTGAAAACCGCCTTGACAGTAAATTGACTGATTTCAAAAAGTTTGTTGAGGATAGGTTTAATGTGTTAGAACAGAAGCTTGACCGTGTTGCTTCAATTTATCATGTCCAACTAACAAGGAGACATTTTCTCAACACACTCCTATTGTACATGAGCCAGTGATTTAAAATGATGTTTGTGGTGCTGCTAATACAAAGGAGCTTTCTGATGATGATGTTGTTGGCACTGTTGATCTTGATTCTGTTCATTTAGATCAAGCATTTAATTATACTGACTCCGGTGGGCAAGCTTCAGATCATGAACCAGTTACATTTCTGTCTCTTTTTATATTGTTTCTTTATGTTTTAATTTGTTGTTTTTTGTCTCACTTTTTTGTTTTCATGTTTGTAACCTGTTTGTTTTTATTCTTATCAAATTGCAGATGAACCAGTCAATTATACTCACTCTAGTGCCCAGTCTTCACATAATGAACATGTTATCTATCTGTCTCTTGTTTTATTGTTTCTTTATTTTTCTTATTGTTTTTGGTTTTCAAATTTGTAATCTGCTTTGTTGTTATTCTTATCCGATTGCAGATGATGCTGATGTTGTTACTACTCATTCACAAGACTCCATGTCTCATACTTTTACAGATCTAATATCTTCACAGGATTGTGATGTGTTATTGCATTATGTGCATGATATTGTTTTTTCTACGGTTACTGATTTCATGTCGGATGAGAATGATATTGTCTTGTTGGATTTTCTCCAGAATACTGTTTTTTCAGTTGTTACTGAGACGTTGTCTCTTGAACATGATGCTGTGTTGTTGAAATATGTTGAGAAGTTGGTATTTTCTACTGTTGCTGAGATGACTTGTTCTGAAAATGATGCTCTGATTTTGGACTATGTCTACAAGCTTGTTTATTCTACTGTTGTTGAGATGATGTCTACTGAAAATCAATCAAGTGAGCATAGAGTAGATTCTGCTTCTAATGAACCTCTTGAGGATGATGCTTTTTTTTGCTAAACTTGATTCTCTTGTTTCAGATTTTAAAAAATCCAAGGTATATAAATTTTAGGGAAAAGTATGGAAAATGTACTTGTGGTTGAACCCGTTTTAAGATAGGGTCATGTGTTTCATTCTTTATCAAAGTGGTTCATGTGTTTGAATTCTGTTATCACAAGAGGATCACACCGTTAAAAACATCTGAAAAATACCGTTAAAAGTAACTCCGGTTTTCAAAAGTGCCCGAAAAATTAAAAGAAAAATACCGGAAGGTGCGCCTCAATAAGACGACCGCTAGGACATCTTTCTATTTTGTTTTCAGCCACCCTTGTCACTGGAAAGTCCATCGAAAAAGTGATATTAGCGAAATCATTTTTAAAAAATAATTCAAACAGATTTGAAAAATCTAAAGGCGAAGGTGGTTTGGAGGTCATCTTATTGAGGCGCACCTTTCGGTATTTTTCTTTTAATTTTTCAGGCACTTTTGAAAATCGGAGTTGCTTTAAATGGTCTTTTTCTGACGTTTTTAACGGCGTGACCCTCTTGTGATTACGGAATTCAAACACATGAACTACTTTGATAAAAAAAGAAACACATGACTGTATCTGAAAACGGGCTCAACCACAAGTACCTTTTCCGTACTTTTCCCTAAATTTTATTCTTTATGCTTTGCTTTTATATCTGATCTTATATTGCTTCTGATACTGTTTTTTCATTATTTTGTAGTCCTCTACGAATGACCCTCCTTCATGTTCTTCAAATCCTATAAAGGATTTGGTTCCTTATGTCCCAAGTATTCAACCTTTGTCAGTAGTTCATACACCTGAATCACTTAAGAAAAAAGGAATGTAAAGCCTAGTGTTTTTGTGAAATCCCCTTTTGTTGGTGAGTTTGATTCTGGATGTGGCTCTTTGAAGACATCTGTTACCCCCATTGGATGTTATATGTATGTACAATAATCTGCATGCAAATGAAATAAAAAATAAAATAGTTAAGGAAAAACGTAAGATTACTTGTAACCGAGCCCAACGTAAGCATTGTTTCCTTAAGACGTTTTTGCCCGACACACGAAGCAAACGTCTCCCAGGATAGAACGGTTCTTCGCTTCCAACGGGATTCCGGCGAACTCAAAGATGCAACGAAGGAAGAGAATATGGAAAATTGTGTGTGTAGATTTTCGGATTGATTGAAAATGGTGGCAATCATGGGTATATATACAGCTCTGGCCAGGAGACTCTACACCCAAAAGACACCTTTTGAAAGAAAGGTTGTGACCCTCCTTCTAAAAAGAATGAATGTGTCTATTGCCAACCATTATCCAAAATTGAAAGCGACTAATAGAATTATCTTTAAGCCATATACTCGGGCAGACGGTTTAAGACTCTAACCCGAAACCCAACCCGACCCAACCGACTGATGGCGGCAGTGTGTGCGTGTTAATATAATTCCATGCTTATCTTTCAGGGAACAATTTCTCATTCATTTCAAAATGGTTTTTACAAATAATATTAATGACCATAATATTAATTTATAAAACCATTTTTTCCAACAATCCCCCCACATGAATGGGAAATTGGCTTAAAGACAGGAAACAGATTGGAATTTGACATGAGAAGATGGGAACTCTACATAGGGTTAGGTAATCGTGAAACTTTGAACCTACCTTAGTGTATATCCATCAGATTTACTGGACAATCGGTAGCACTTTGCTTTGAACCGTCAGCCATTGTGTAAACCTAGACAATGAATAACACACAGATCCTCGGGTGCATCTTTGGTTCTCACGTTTGTATTCGTTTCGGCCTTGAACACCTCCTGGTTCAGCTAGTGTTTTCGAGAGTTTATCGTGCACCGGAGAATTTATCTCGTGCCATGAACTCTCATAGAAGCAGCCTTCTTCCACCAGCATAGGTGATCTCTATGGAAGGTATCATGCCATACCTTACTTGAACGAATCAAGATATAGAGATCATTAAAAGCGTAACTTACCCTAAATGCTCTTGGCATGAGTGTACCATATCTTGGCTAGTACCGCCCGAGCCAGTCCACAGTTGTGTTTTCCCTTTGAACCTAATTATGAGGCACTCTCAATAATAGGTAGGGTTTCCCCATGGACTTTTATTGGATCATTGGCCGTATGCCCATTGCTCTCCTTGACGTCTCGACCAACTCCCTCGGTAGAGGTTTGGTTAGCGGATCCGCAATATTTTCTTTCGACTTAACATAGTCAAGAGAGATGATCCCATTTTTAATTAGTTTTCTAACGGTATTATGTCTACGACGGATGTGTCTAGACTTACCATTATAAACTGCATTCCTTGCCCTTCCAATTGCAGCTTGACTATCACAATGAATGGATATTGGAGGGGCAGGCTTTTCCCAACCAGGAAGATCTTCCAAAAACTCTCTCAACCATTCAGCTTCTTCTCCTGCCTTATCTAAGGCAATGAATTCAGCTTCCATGGTAGATCTAGCAATACATGTTTGTTTGGAAGATTTCCATGACACAACACCACTTCCAAGGGTAAATACATATCCACTCGTTGATTTTGTGTCCTTGGAATCGGATATCCAATTTGCATCGGTATATCCCTCAAGCACGGCATGATATTTTTGAAAATGTAAACCATAATCTTTGGTATACATCAAATACCCAAGCACCCTTATAAGCGCTTTCCAGTGTTCTCTACCGGGGGTTTTTGAAAACCGGCTTAGCTTATTCACAGCTTGAGCTATATCGGGCCGTGTTACATTCATGACATAAGTTAAACATCCTATGACCCGAGGATAGTCATCTGGTGAAACACTTTCTCCTCTGTTTTTACTGAGGTGAACACTGGAATCAAAAGAAGTTCTCATGGGTTTGATATTATACTTCTTGAATCTCTCAAGCATTTTTTCAATGTAGTGTGATTGAGACAATATCAACCCTTCGGATGTTCTAGTGATTTTAATCCCTAGAATTACATCCGCAACACCGAGATCCTTCATTTCAAATTTCCCATCCAACATACTTTTCGTAGCTTTTATCAAATTGTTGTCATTACCAAAAATAAGCATATCATCTACGTATAGACAAACTATGATGTAGTCCTTTTGATTTCCTTTCACATACACACATTTGTCGGCCTCGTTGTTTTTAAATCCATTTGATAGCATTACACTATCAAATTTATCATGCCATTGTTTGGGGGCTTGCTTTAACCCATACAGAGATTTTACTAGGCGACAAACCTTTCTTTCTTGTCCGGGGACAATGAAACCTTCAGGTTATTGCATGTAAATCTCTTCCTCTAAATTACCATTCAAATATGCAGTTTTTACATCCATTTGGTGGATTTCCAAACCCCTCAATGCAGCTATTGCTAATAACATTCGAATTGAAGTTATTCTTGTAACCGGTGAGTAGACATCGAAGTAGTCAAAATCTCCCTTTTGGTTGTATCCTTTGGCAACCAATCGAGCTTTGTACTTCTCAATTGTTCCATCTGTTCTTCTTTTCTTTTTGAAGATCCATTTGCATCCTAGAGGTTTAGATCCAGGAGGCAAATCTACAACGTTCCAAACGTGATTAGACATGATGGAATCAATTTCACTCTTGATAGCCTCTTTCCATTGGGCAGCGTCTGGTGAGGACATGGCTTCCTTATAAGTTTGAGGCTCATCATCTAGAAGGTATACAAAAAAATCGGGTCCAAAATCTTTTGATTTTCGAGCCCTTTTGCTGCGTCCCACTTCACATTCTTGCGCTATTTCGTTGTTATCTTTTATAGTATCAAAAGACCTCTTATGTGAGTTTGTTTCTTCGGCATGGGTTGGAATGAAAACATCCATGTCGGAGGAGACAACTTCACAATCTCCCTTGAAAGGGAATACATTCTCATAGAATGTAACGTCTCTAGATTCTATAAAAGTATCAGCCACTATATCCATGTTATGGGATTTGTGGACAAGGAATCGATATGCACTACTATTTTGTGCATATCCAACAAAGACACAATCAATGGTCTTTGGTCCAAGTTTTGTCCTCTTAGGTTTGGGAATAGCTACTTTAGCTAGACATCCCCACACCTTCAAGTAATTAAAACTTGGCTTGCGCCCTTTCCATAACTCATATGGAATTTTAAAAGTTTTCTTGTGGGGCATTCTATTTAGAATGTAATTGGCAGCTAAAATAGCATCCCCCACAAGTTTTTGGTGCACGAGAACTTACTAACATGGCATTAACCATGTCCTTTAAAGTCCTATTCTTCCTTTCGGCTACTCCATTTGATTGAGGCGTATAAGGAGCGGTTACTTGATGAATAATTCCACTTTCCAAACAAATTGAGTCAAATGGATATTCATACTCACCACCTCTATCACTCCTTAGTGCCTTAATATTCTTACCAAGTTGATTTTCAACTTCGTATTTATAATGCTTAAAAGCATTAATTGCTTCATCTTTGCTTCTTAGCAAATACAGATAACAATATTTAGTGCTATCATCGATGAAGGTGATGAAATACCTTTTCCCACCTCTACTTTCTTCATACTTAAGATCACATAGATCCGTATGTATGAGGTCTAGCGGTTTCGTCTCTCTTGTGACAGTTTGAAAGGGTTTTCTAATCATTTTGGCTTCCACACAAACTTCACACTTATGATTAGGATCAATATGACACTTAGGCAATAAATCTAAATGCATAAGTCGACGTAAAGTATCATAATTAACATGTCCTAATCTAGCATGCCAAATAGGAGAAGACTCAACCATATAAGAAGAACCCACTTTATTATTATTCACAACTTTGGGTACAACGGTAAGTACATTCATTTTGAAGAGACCATCATTGAGATAGCCCTTCCCCACTAACACATCATTTTTAGTAAGTACAAATTTATCAGCCACGAAGACTAGCTTAAAGCCATTCTTGCTAAGGAGGGAGCCCGAAATCGGATTCTTGTGTATCTCAGGGACATGTAGCACATCCTTCAAAGTTAGAGTTTTCCCACTCGTCATTTTTAGGACAACTATGCCGCGACCTTCCGATTTAGATGTAGAAGAGTTACCCATAAATAGTTGTTCCTCGTTATCAACAGGTTGATAATCGGTGAACATCCATTTGTTAGCACAAATATGTCGGGTAGCTCCAGTATCAATGCACCATTCTTTAGTGTTACCCACTAAATTTCATTGAGATATCACGGCACATAGGTTCATTTCACCCATGTCATCGGAGAGGTCGTCCACAATATTGACTTGTCCGGTCTTCTTTTTCTTAGAAGCACGACAGTCCTTGGCACGGTGACCGGGCTTGCCACAATTATAGCACTTTCCTTTGAACTTCTTTGACGAAGGCTTCCCTCCACTTGTTCGTTCGTCATTGTGCTTTCTCTTCTTCCCTTTCTTGGATCCCGCTTCCACCATGTTTGCTTTAGCTTCCATGGAATTAGATCTTCCAGCCTTATGCTCGGATTTGCGGTTATCCTCCTCTATCCTTAAGCGGACAATGAGCTCCTATAGGGACATTTCCTTACGCTTATGCTTCAAATAATTCTTGAAGTCTTTCCATTTGGGAGGTAATTTTTCAATTACCACAGCCACTTGGAAGGACTCGCTAAGGGACATACCCTCAGCGTGAATTTCATGAAGATTAAGTTGGAATTCTTCAACTTGAGAAACAACCGATTTGTGGTCAACCATTTTAAAGTCCAAAAAATGTCCGACAATAAATTTCTTTTTGTCGGCATCCTCGGTCTTGTATTTTTTCTCAAGTGATTCCCACAATTCTTTTGACGTCTTTATATCGGCATACATAGAGTATAAGGAGTCATCTAGTCCGTTTAAGAGATAATTTCTACACAAGAAATCCGAATACTTCCACGCATCCACTACGGCAACTTTTTCCTTATCAGTCTCGCCTTCCTCTAGAAGAGGTTGGCTTTCGGAGAGATACTTAGCCAAATTCAACGTCGTTAAATAAAACAACATTTTTTGTTGCCAACGTTTGAAATCATGGTCGTTGAATTTGCTAGGTTTCTCCCCATGAGATGAACTGACCGGGACAGTAGTGAGCGGGGATAATTTTAGAAAAGAAGTGTTTGATTCGTCACCCATTCTGTTTACACAAAACAGATGGATCCAAAGATTAAAATTATTGCTTTTGGACAACAAAAATTACGTATTTACACAAAGTATATAAAAGTGCACGTTAAATATGCAAACAAAATAAGTGAATAACTATATAACGGTAATCGTCAAAATCATTAAATTGATAAGAACAAACTTGTAAAACTAAATAAACAATTATTATGTGAAGGGTATACGTGCAGAGACTGAAATAAACAAAGGCATGATCATCTATTGAGACATACACCTACGTTAGACACGCAACAAGTTAATATTCAAATACTAAGACAAATTAAGGCACCTAGTTTTAATAAAACAAAACTTACTGACAGCGCCAACTTTCGGTTTTAGTGAGGGTTGAGAGCTCCTCTCTCCCAAATAGACCTCAACGGTCATATTTGGCTCCTTCACGCCGGAAACCACCCCTCCACCACCGCAAACCACCGCAAACTGCCTCTCCGGAGCTAGTATATCCTCCATATTACTTCTTCCATCTCTTGGTCGAGTAATATTTGGGATATCCTTGCTTCTTCTCCGCAAAAACACCTCAAAAAGCTGCGCACAAACACTATTCACTCAAGAAGGTCAACGCACGTAACTCCACTTCTCCTCGGCCGATTTTTGTTTTGAGCATAGATTGAGGTTCGCCTTGGTGAGAGGATCAACCATATCCATTTTATTTCATCATCAGCCTCGGCCGTACAACACCCTACTGTTCACTTCCGACTCCATTGCTACGGTTTCTTAGCTCAAAAACTCAAAAAAGGTACAAAGATTCTCGTTTTTGAAGGGGTTGCTATTTTTAGCTTCCCCTTCCATGTTTTGAAGTTTTTTCCTTGCGGTTCATCAAGCAATCATGCCTAAGTCTACGGATAAGAAGAAGGAGCCCCTAGCTCCAACGAAGTCTTCTTCAAGACTCAAAGAAAAGGCAAGGAATAAGGAAGTGGAAGATGCCCTCTCGGCCATGGACCAAGTTAGCGATTCCGAACTGGATTTGGGACTCAATGCGAGTGATTCCGAGGGAGCTTCCAAGCCAATTAAACCTGAATTTGCTGCCCAACCTCCTGATCCAAAGGTCTCCTCTTTACCCCCTTTAAAACAAATTAATGACACACAAGAAGTTGATAAGGAAATTGTGTTAAAAGACCAAACTCTTGGTCAATTGGAGAAACCTATTGATGGTGAAACTACGGATATTGTGTTGATTGAAAATGAGCCTCTAACTGAACCTTGTATTCAAGTTGAGGGGGATGTAAATGACTTGTATGTTGCTGCCCTTGGCAAGAATTTGAAGGGAGCCGAGACTCCATTCCCCAAACCTTATGCATCTCTTTTCAAGGATAATAGGGAGTCTACCAAAGGAATGAAACTAAGGTTTATTGAGCCCGTGGGTGACTATGTTGACTTGCTTGATAGAACCATGCCATCAATGGTGGAGATATGGGGGCATTGCCTTGTGGGGTATTTTGCGGGAAGATACCCCGGTTTCAAACCAATACAAGAGCTAGTTTCGAAATGGGGAGTTCCTTGTAAGGTAAGAACCCATGATAGGGGGTGGGTGATCTTCAAATTCCAAGGAGAGGAGGACAGGTCTAAAGTCCTAATGGAAGGACCATATACCCTATTTGGTAAGTCACTCTACCTCAAAACACTCGGAAAATTTCTTTTTTGAGAGTGAGGAATTTTTGAAAGTTCCAATATGGGTGAAATTTCCAAACCTCCCTATGCAAATATGGAACGAAGATGTTATAAGTGAGATTTCATCAAGGGTGGGAATGTCGTTGACTACGGATAGAGTTACCCAAGAAAGAGGCATCTCAAAATATGCTAGGGTCCTCATTGAAGTGGATGCCTCCAAACCACCACCTCTTACTTTGAAGGTGAGATTACCAAATGGGAGGTTCCATTTTCAAAAGGTTATATATGAAACATTCCCAAATTTCTGTTTCCATTGCAAAATGTATGGACATCACGCTTTCACGTGCAAAACAATTGCGGAAATGGAAAAGAAGGAAAGAGAACAAAACAAGAAACAAGAGGTAAGCAAGGGAGACCAAAGCAAGGAAGACAAGGGTAAGGGTAAGGTATTCGATGTGGATGTCGCGGCAATAGAGGGGGGCATGACAACTATGGCAAACTCAACTGCTGGGGCTAGCACACACAATGCCTCGGCTTCAACAGCTGGGGCTAGCACTCACAATGCCGCGGTTTTGGACACCTATGTCCCAAAAGAGGAACACCCGTTTCTCAAGGCTGCTCGTTTGAAGAAAAAGAAGAGAAAGCCTAAGAAGAGAAAACAACCTAGAGAGGATGGGGAGGTATCATCGGGCTATGAAACTATTCAAGAACTTGATGTGGAGGATAATCAACCGAGAAGAATTAGAAGCTTCAAAGACTTCTTTGATGATGAAGTCATCATTGAGATGGAAGTGGATGAATTTGGGGAGCCTACCATCAAAGTTGCGCATATAAAAGATGTCACCGAGCCTACAATCAGACTGAACCACCTTCTACAAGTGGAGGATGCAGCAAAGCCAGAGGTATACTTCACCAAAAAATGCTTGGAAGGACTACCGGGAGTGAGGAGAAAAAATAAGGAATATGTTTATACATCACTTTTCATGAGGTGTGTGTATAGGCACTATCTCTTTAGGTACTTTGAGGATGGCCACCTAATGGGTAATGGAAGCAAAGTGAAAGATTTGAGAAGATACACAAGGAAAACAGTCCGGGTAGTGAATGACATCAAAGAGGCATATTTGGATGATGTTGTCACCAAGATTGAATTTCAAGAAGGGGGTAAACCGAAGATCCACTTAATGAATTGTGATGATGTGGAAATAAGATGACTAGATTGGATAACTACTTAGATGAGGAGGAGAGCTTGGCACGCAAAGGGATCACATTCACCACCGAATGCCTAAAATCCCTTCCCGGAGCAACTCTAACGGACCAAGGGTATGAATTCTCTTCTACTTTTATCATAAATGTTTATGACCTCTTTCTTGCTAGGTATAGGGGCTGTGATGAGTACCGGCAATGGAAAAGAAAGCAATGGGAAGTAAATAGGCCGAGCAAGAGGAGGGGAAGGAAAAACTAATATGTTTTTATGATAGTTACATCATGGAATGTAAGGGGGCTGAATCAAGCCTCCAAACAAAATAATGTGCTAAACTTCATAAGGGTTAATAAGGTACGTATCTTTTGTCTTCCTGAAACCAAAATGTCTTTAACTACTTTTGCTACTTTCATGAAACTTAAATTGCCAAGTTGGATGTATGTAACAAATTTTGACAAAATAGGTGGGGGTAGAATTGCTATTTTGTGGGACCCTTGTTATGTAGATGAAGATATCTTGGAAATTGACACCCAACATGTGCATGCTAGATTTAAGTGTAGAACTACGCAAGTTTATTTCTATGCTACTTTTGTGTATGCATTGTTTACGGTTATGGAGAGGAGAGTCCTTTGGAATAACTTGACTAGACTTAGTACAAATATTCTTGGACCTTGGGCTGTTTTGGGTGACTTTAATTGTGTGGGTGCCCCTCATGAAAGGAAAGGATCTGCCCCTCCCACGGGCTACTTGATGAAGGATCTTAATGAAATGAAAATCCAATCTTATCTAGATGATGCCTCTTCTACGGGTGAATTTTTCACTTGGAATAGGGGTGCCATTTGGGCTAAGTTGGATAGGATTCTTGTTAACCCCTCTTGGAGTGCTCAAGGGATAACATGTAAGGCCCATTTTTTTGAAATGGAGTGTGAGTTTGACCATGTGGCTGCCCTATTAAGTATTGGAAGTGTAATTACAAATGGATTTACACCTTTTAAGTTTTTTAATATGTGGATGAAACATGACCATTTAATTGGAATTTTAAGGGATGTTTGGAATAGGAATGTTGGGGGGACGACTCAATTTTGTTTGGCCCGTAAACTCAAGCTCCTAAAACAACCCCTAAAACAATTAAATGTTAATGAATTTAGTCATATCTCGGCAAGAGCAAAGGAATCTAAAAAGGAGTATCAAAGAGTCTACCAATTAGCTCTTTTAGACCCCCTTGATGATGCTCTTAAAGAGGAAATGAATGTTGCCAAGAAAAGGGCCCTATTTCTTAAGGAGGCCGAGGAAGCCTATCTCAAACAAAAGGCTAAGGCTGTCCATTTGATGCAATCGGATAGATGTACAAAGTATTTCCACTCAATTGTTAAAAAGAGACAAGCTAAAAACTCAATTGCCTCCATTCGGTTACAAGATGGGTCTCTTACCCAATCTATGGACCAAGTAGCAAAGGAGTTTATTAGCTTTTTCAAAGGGCTTTTTGGAACTGTTGTACCTTCCATTGGTTTTGATCCTAATATTATGGCTTCGGGTAACATCATAGATCAATCTTTTGTTGAAAACCTGATCAAACCCGTGGCTGATTTGGAAATCAAAGAAGCCTTAATTGATATAGGGAATGACAAGGCACCTGGACCAGATGGATACTCATCAGCCTTCTTCAAATCCAATTGGGGGAAAGTTGGTGAGGATGTATGTGCTGCCGTTAGGGAGTTTTTTGAGTATGGAAATATGCTTAAACAGGTTAACCACACCATTGTAGCACTCATTCCTAAGACTAATCATTCTCCTACGGTTTCTGATTTTAGACCCATATCATGCACAAATGTGACTTATAAGATCATTACCAAGATTTTAGCAGCCAGACTTGGACTTTGTCTTTCTAGTGTAGTTGATCCATCACAAGGTGCTTTTGTCGATGGAAGACAAATGACTGATAACATCTTTCTTGCACAAGAATTGGTGAGGGGATACGCTAGAAAGAGGGTCTCTCCTACATGCATGATAAAGGTTGATATTAGGAAAGCATATGATACCATTTCCTAGGCATTCCTTGAAAAAGTTTTAAGGGGTATTGGGTTGCCCAACATTTTTGTTAATTGGATAATGGAGTGTGTCTCTACTTCTTCTTTTTCAATATCTATAAATGGCAGCCTACATGGGTGGTTTGAAGGAAAGAGAGGTTTGAGACAAGGTGACCCCATGTCCCCTATGCTATTTGTGTTATGTTTGGAATACTTCTCCCGGATGTTAGCTATTAGGACCTCAAATCCTAATTTTAACTATCATCCATTATGCTCCAAACTAAAAATATCACATTTGGCTTATGACGATGACTTAATGTTTTTTTCCAAAGGGGAACCCAAGTCAATTAAGATCTTAGTTGATGCTTTAAATGATTTTGGAAGGGTTTCGTGTCTTCTAGTTAATCAAGACAAATCTAATATTTTTGTGGGGGGAAATATAGCACAAAAATTGCCATGTATCTTACAAATGGTTGACTTTCAACAAGGATCCTTTCCGGTAAGGTATCTTGGTATTCCATTGGCCCCTTTAAATATCTCTGTTGCCCAATTCTCTCCTTTGATAGATACGGTTACAGATTATTTCAATGCATGGAATACCAAATCCTTATCATATGTGGGAAAGGTTGAGTTGATTAAGTCGGTTGTTCAAGGGGTGCAGTCCTTTTGGCTTGGTATATTTGCTGTCCCCAAAACAATTTGGACAGAATAGTTAGCCTTTGTAGAATATTTCTTTGGGGGGGTAAACATTGTTGGGAATATTATATGGTGTTCAATCTAGTTAGTTATCTTTGTATTTGTGTAGGTATTAATTAAACGTGTAATACGGGCCACAAATGTGTATCAGCCCGTGGGCTTCCTTGTAACCCGTAAGTTAGCTAACTTCTCCTATAAAAGGAGGCTAACTTACGGGAACCAAAACAATCGTGAGAGGCTGAGACACAGAGGCGTAGAGATAGAGAGAAATTAGGTTGCCGCTGCTCTCCTTCTCCAGGGAGAGTAGCGACAGGTTCATACGGTATACCAGATTCGCATTCAATCTTATCGATTTCTTTCTATCTGCTTCTTTATTCTTCTTGTTATGATTGTTGAATGTTAGAATTTTGGGACTAACATTTGGTATCAGAGCAGAGGCGTGAAACAGGTTGGATCTGTCTGCGATTTTTGGATCTAACGAAGAACTGCTCTGTTTTTTCTTCTGTTTTTCTCTATGTAGAGATTTGCTCCTGTAACCTCGTTTGTGAACGAAATTTTGTAAAAATCATACTGTTGGATTCGCCTTTCAAAACCGATCCAGCAGCATACCTCTTTTTTCGTTTTCTGCAATTTTTGTTTTTCGAAGATCTCTACATTGAGATCTCGAAATCCTCTTTTTTCACTGCTGCAGAAACGTTTTTGGCTTGAAACTGGTACAGGAGAATCTCGACTTTCAGGGCTATTCAGATCAGGTTTCAGATTTTCAAAAATCAATGTTTTCGTTTTGAAGGATCTCGACATTTAGGGACTCGATTTCTTCTTCTCGACATTTGAGATCTCGAGATTTGCATCTCGACATCTTGATCTCGAGATTTGCATCTCGACATCTTGATCTCGAGATTTGCATCTCGACATCTTGATCTCGAGATTTGAATCTCGAAATCTTGATCTCGAGATTTGCATCTCGACATCTTGATCTCGAGATTTGAATCTCGAAATCAAGATCTCGAGATTTGAATCTCGAAATCAAGATCTCGAGATTTGTGATCTCGAGATTTGGAATTTCGAGTTTAGGAATTTCGAGTTTTGGGATTTCGACATTTGGGATCTCGATGTTTTGGATCTCGACATTCTGAAGATTTCGAGATTTTCAAAATTTCTCGATGTTTTGAATCTTTCAAAGTTTGCAGTTTCTTGGAACTCATAATTCGAATCTTGACATCCTTTGCAGTTCATCGAAGCTTAACATTATAAGGATCTCTAAATGATTCCCTGCTTATATATGTTTCATGAGTTTTCGATGTTCTGATGTTTTTCAAACAGCAAGTTTTCGAGATTATGAGGTTTTCGAAACTCCAAAGTTTTCGATGTTCAAACATTTTGAAATTCTGCAGATTTCGATATTCTGAGGTTTGTTTTGCAGGTGGATTTGGCCATTATTCTTCGAGGCAATCTCTAGAATTTTGTTTAAAATCCACCTGCTCTCAACATTCAACATCGAGCACCTCATCTTCGAAGAAATTCCTCAAAAACTCAAAATTAGAGATTTTCTGCGACACCGCACTGTTTTGGCCATAACTTTTGACTCGGTGATCCGATTTGTGCAAACTTTTTTTTGTTGGAAAGCTAACGAGAAGATCTACATTAATTCTTGGCCTACGCCCCAGAACCCATTCTCACGCGCCCTCACGCGCAGTCTTTGAGGGTCAAAACGTTAGTTTTCCGACAAACATTGTAAATCACCGATGTCCAGGTCAAAACTTAGGCAAATCTGTTCAAATTCTTTCATTGTCAACCCTGAGGTCAAAACTTTTCTAAACTTCAATGTAAAGGTCTGAAAATCGTAGATAATTCAATAAACCTCGCGTCAACGGTCACCTTACAACAAATCAACAATCAACTGCTGAAGCCTCCCCTGACTCATCAACATTATGTGATCATCAATATGCTGAAATTCTACATGGTGAGCTCAGGAAAACCGTCATGTGTGGTACATGTTCAGATTGCTCCACACACATGGCGGGTATGACGAGCTGTGAGCAATCAAACCTTGCACATTCTGAGGGGGAGTTTCAGTTTTCTTCTCCTGGCGCCTTACACCGACAAAGCAAGGAATCTCTCATCGGATGCAACATTCTAGGGGGAGTGCTCAAAGTAATCCTCCCCGGTGCCTAACAATGACAAAGCATACCGAGTGCTCCAGTTGAGGGGGAGTACAGAGAGAAAATGAAGAAAGTGATGAGAGAACATGTCCCTATGGCTTATTAAACCCAACTAAGCCTACCCAAGGGACAAAGCCGAGCGTAAGTGCGTAAGTGAGCGAGTGAGTGAGTGAACATTATGAGCATTAGGAAGCAGAAGGCTCAAATGAGAAGAAAAACAATTATCAATGATGAGTCTGCTACCTCAATTGCCTGTTATGAATTGAACATTTGCTCCTAGCCACTAAAATACTCTGGACTATCCCCATAGGTTCAGGACTGAATTTATTCAGATCCCGGGTAGAAGTCGCTGCATTTTGTCCAAACGGCGCATGCACAACCCTACCCTAGACCACTCACTTGTCTCCCAACAGACAGGTGTTTAATCATATTTCACGGGGAACCGCATCTCTCATTACTACCTCCTTACGAGGCAAGTAATACTGACTACAGTGGCCTCAGCCCCATGCCACTGAACTTTCATTGATCACGACGTGTCTAGTTACTCACTCCGAAATGTTTTGAAATTTTTCTAGGACACAGACGCACTTTTAGAGTCAGTTGCAGGTCTTCATGACCCGCGAGAACTTCCATAGGGCTCATCTATAACAGATGTAGACCAATAATTGGAAGGAAGTCCTGCTGTTGCAACATAAGAATCACCAACATTTTCAGGCCATTGCTAAAGAGTTTATCTCTATAGTGATGATAACGGGCGTCTTTACGACCCCGGGGGGCTACATTATCTTCTTTACATTCTGCTTGTTTTTTTTCCTGTTTTTTATTTCCGCAGAATAAAAGAATAAAAGCATGACGTCCCGATTCATCGGATCGTTATGAGGGGGAGAGTGGTCCACATGCTGTTAACACTGAACAAATCATTCTGGGACACTTCACTCACTCCTCCATCACAAAATTCAACACCCTCTCTACTATCTCCGCAACTCAAATCAAATGGTCAGCTACACTCACAAATCAACGATCATTATGTTCCGCTGTGCCACCGACAAGTTCTCCTCAAATGCATTCATTCCAAATAGTCAAAAAAAAGGCTACATTGTGGAGGAGACAGAGGTCAAATACTCGTGTCCTGAAGATGAATTCCATGGGCGTCTCCTGTTTCCAAAGAATATTCATTCTAGAGGCGTCACCGGACTTCATCCAAGCTGATCAAGAGCAACTTCTGGAAGGCAAGGACTACATGCAAGATACTGAAGGTCCCTCAACCCCCGGCATCAAAGATCAAATTGTCAAGAAGACATCAAAGGGGAGATTGCAAGGATTTCTTCAGAAAGCCTTCCTCAGAAGTCAAGTTCAAAGACAAAGGAAGCTCAATAACAGCAAAGACAAAGATATCTGCGCTGCAATGCTGATTCAACACGATTGATCACCAAGGGGGAGATTGTTGGGAATATTATATGGTGTTCAATCTAGTTAGTTATCTTTGTATTTGTGTAGGTATTAATTAAACGTGTAATACGGGCCACAAATGTGTATCAGCCCGTGGGCTTCCTTGTAACCCGTAAGTTAGCTAACTTCTCCTATAAAAGGAGGCTAACTTACGGGAACCAAAACAATCATGAGAGGCTGAGACACAGAGGCGTAGAGATAGAGAGAAATTAGGTTGCCGCTGCTCTCCTTCTCCAGGGAGAGTAGCGGCAGGTTCATACGGTATACCAGATTCGCATTCAATCTTATCGATTTCTTTCTATCTGCTTCTTTATTCTTCTTGTTATGATTGTTGAATGTTAGAATTTTGGGACTAACAAACATGCTAAAGTAGCTTGGGAGGATGTGTGTCTACCTAAAGAGGAAGGGGGGTTAGGAATTAGGGATACCAAGGTTTGGAATAATGCATTATTGTCTCGTACACTATGGAATATTCATGCTAAACAGGACACTCTTTGGGTAAGATGGGTGAATGGAGTCTATCTTCATGGGAGAGAGGTGCAGACGTATGTGCCACACAATAGAGACTCACAATTGATGAAAAGAATTGCATTGATCCGAGACTCTATTGTCTCAAAATTCCCATCCATTCCCGAGGCCATTACCAACCTTGGTAAAATGGCTCATAATGGTAAGCTATCCTCTTCCAAGGTATATGATTTGCTTAGAATGAAAGGGACTCCTCATGCATGGATGTCGTGTATATGGAAGGCTTATATCCCTCCCAAATTCTCGTTCATAATGTGGCTAGCTTACCGTAATAGACTGCCTACATATGACAATATGGTTTATCTTGATATTGTTAATATTTGTCCTTTTTGTAAGGGTGGTCCGGAGACGGTACCACACCTATTTTTTGCATGTGTTTTTACAGGGCAGGTTTGAAAAAATATCAAAGATTGGCTTGGAATTGCTAGGCGAATATCAACTTTGAGGAGTGCGGTGAAATGGTTCCAAAGAGATTGCAAAGGAGCACACATCCGAGCAAAGGCTACGAGGATAGCGTTTAGCTACACAATCTATTGGATATGGAGGACCCGAAATGCAATCCGTTTTGAAGGAGCAACTCCAAAGATGGATGACATAGTTGCACATATCAAGTATATGGTGTACAAAGTGCTCTACTCATTATACCCGTACCATATGATCCCTTTTTGAATTATAAACATGCCTGTTTTTTGTCATGAGGTGATGGCTGTTCTTTTGCTAGTTGATGGACTTTAGATGATAAGCTTAGAAAGCTTTTGATGCTATAGGGTATCCTTACTTGTATGCGCCTCTAATTTTGCACATATGATGTACATAAACTCTGGTTACTATATATATTTACATGTTCCCCCCCCCCCCCCCCCAAAAAAAAAAAAACTTACTGACAAGAAAATTAAATCACATGCGAACGGTTGCTACCAAATAGAACATTACGAAATGAAACCTATACGAACAAATATGTTGATTATTTATAATCAAACGGTTAAACAAATAAGACTTACAGGTGCGAACATAGGAAAATAATTTAAAAAAATCACAGTAACAACAGATGCCAGATAGAAGTTATAAATTAATCAAATATATATGCAGGCAGTCTTTATGTACATATATGAACATGTAAACATGCATCGATCAAAATAATTAAAGTGAACATGTAAACAGGCAGTCTTTAACACATACGATTAAAACAAAAAAAACGTCTTAAGATTGTTATATGTATGTACAATAATCTGCATGCAAATGAAATAAAAAATAAAATAGTTAAAGAAACACGTAAGATTACTTGTAACCGAGCCCAACGTAAGCGTTGTTTCTTTAAGACGTTTTTGCCCGACACACGAAGCAAGCGTCTCCCAGGATAGAATGGTTCTTCGCTCCCAATGGGATTCCGGCGAACTCAAAGATGCAACGAAGGAAGAGAATATGGAAGATTGTGTGTGTAGATTTTCGGATTGATTGAAAATGGTGGCAATCATGGGTATATATAGAGCTCTGGCCAAGAGACTCTACACCTAAAAGACACATTTAGAAAGAAAGGTTGTGACCCTCCTTCTAAAAAGAATGGATGTGTCTAGTGTCAACCATTATCCAAAATTGAAAGCGACTAATAGAATTATCTTTAATCCATATACTCGGGAAGACGGTTTAAGACTCTAACCCGAAACCCAACCCGACCCGACCGACTGACGGCGGCAGTGTGTGCGTGTTAATATAATTCCACGCTTATCTTTCAAGGAACAATTTCTCATTCATTTCAAAATGGTTTTTACAAATAATATTAATGACCATAATATTAATTTATAAAACCATTTTTTCCAACATTGGATGCCCTTTTGTTGATGAGGCAGACTGTGTGCCACTGTCTTCTGCTCTTGAATCATTTAATATTTGGATCGATGAAGGGGCTTATAAGCGCAAAAGATTGTTTTAACATTAACATTCATATTATATTTTATACTGTTTATTATACTCTTCTTTTTAATGTTTTATTATCCTTTGAAAGTTGATCATCTCAGTCCTGGATTCAATTTTAGTGTTGCTTTTGTCGAATCAAAGACATGGTTTCACCAGCTTCATTATATGGGGCAGATGATATTAGATTTTGTATGCTTATTAACTTTTGAAAATATATTATTATGTTTTCTTCATATTTCTTTATTTGTTTTCTGATATTTCCCTTTTTGTGCAGCATATAGATGTGATCTTTTATTACTTTAGGAAAAAGGCTCAAGTTACTACTACGTGAAAAACCAGTTTCACAACAACGGATTCTCTTTTCAATCTTAAGCTACGACAATCATATGCTTCAACGCTAGATACGTCTTTTTCTTGGTCGAGATTTGCATGTCTATGTGATTATATTGTAGGGTTTCCTTTGCCCCGTTCAAAGCCTTGTGATGAAGTGGAGCATGTTTTGATGCCAGTTTACCTTAAGAAACAAATGCACTGGGTGCTTACCAGGTTTTGCATCAATGATTGGTGTATTTATATTTACAATTCAATGATCAGCTCCAGGGATAGAAGTAATGCTATAGATGTTGTCAAGCCATATACTATGATGCTCCCTTTGTTTTTTCGACACATGGGTTACTTTGCTAGTCGTGGTTTGGATCTTAATAGGGACTTAGATTTGAAATATGTTTCTGACCCGCTTGTCTAAGAATCAGCGTAAGTTCATTTAGCTCATTCAAATTTTTTTCTTTTATCCTTTTTATCATTATAGTAATAACAAACGTATTGATTTTGATTATACTTTTTGTAGTGACTGTGGGGCTTTTGTTGCTGCCTTTACTGAGTATTTAATTGATGACAAAGAAATTCCTCCATTTTTAGATATTGAGCTGTATATGTCTAAGTTGTCATTCTTTCTCTATCAATATGGATTATCTAAGCTCAATAGTGAAGTGGAGAGTGATTCTGAACAAGGCAAACCCAAACGGAAGAAGTTGAAGAAGTGAAATGTATATGTAGGAGCACTAATGTAGTTTATGTACTGTGATGTACCTTATATAAACCATATGTTCAAGTAGTGCTTTTGAAAAGCTATTGTTGTACTGTTTTGATACTACTCTTGAATATAACTCCTAATGTTACATTTATTTATATTGTTTTTTTTTAAGTTTCTGGATATGGTTTAATATTGTTTATATTTGTTTCTTCATTTTTTATATCATATGCCATTTATTTAGTTTTTAGCTTTCCTTATGTTATTTAAAAAGTTGTTGCATTCTTGGTGCTACAGGATACTGTTTTGATACTACTCTTGAATATAACTCCTATTGTTACATTTATTTAGATTGTTTCATTATGTTTCTGGATATGGTTTAATATTGTTTATATTTGTTTCTTCATTTTTTATATCATATGCCATTTATTTAGTTTTTAGCTTTCCTTATGTTATTTAAAAAGTTATTGCATTTTTTGTGCTACAAGGGTACTGTTTTTTTATTTGTCTTTTGTTTCAAACATTAATATTTGTTTCTCTCTTTTTGCTTTTGTTGTTGCTTGTTTTTTGATAAGTATCTAGTTAGATGTTGTAGATGTTAAGTACCTGCTGCTACTTGTTTCTTCCTTTAAACTGTTCTGATACTGCTCTTTAATATAACTTGTAATATGACTTTAGTATTTCTTGTTTCTTTGTGTTTCTTTTCTTTATTTATTGTTGTTTCTATTTGTTTCTTTTTTTTAGAATATGCCATCATTTTAATTTTTTCCCTTGTTTTTGGTTGTGTTTTCAGTTTTTGTGTTCTGTTCCTAAAGATTATTCACATTTTAGTCGTTTTTTTTTGTTGTTGTTTTTCTATAATTAACATTTGCTTGTTCTATTGTATTTTGATGTTGCACTTTCTGTTCAAAATTAGTTTAGTCTTGTTTCTTATTGTTACTCATTGTTTCTAGTGTATGTTATTTAATTCTACAATTGTATTCCCCCCAACAAATACAAACAGCCACTTAAATAGGATTCAGAGTAATCGTATTGCTGCATAATATAATTGTCTTTGAATAGATAGAATTAGTAGCTATTGGAAAACAGGTTGTAAACAACATAAACTTTCTACTTTTGTGGTGCATTCCTACATGTCTTTATATTGTGCCCTTGTATTCCACACTTCCCACACTTGTTTGTACTTGTACTCTCCCATTGTGCTTTATATCTCTGTTTCTTCAGCCTTCCGGATTTTTCCTTCCATGTGGTGGATAAATCTTCATTTCTGCATGACCACTATGCATTTGCCATGTGCTCTAATCTGGAATTGGATGCACAGTCTCTCTATATGTTTGCATCATTGTCTCCTTTGAGTAGTAAGATGAACAAAATCTGTATGGTTCTTGGTTCATTTTTTTTAGTACTGCCAAGGCATGAATACATGGCAACTCATCAATTTGAAACTTCCTACAAGTGCATTTCTTGTCCTCCAGGTTAACAATGAAACTTTTGTTCATTTCATACACTAAATAATGCTTCGTTAGAAGGAATCACCTGCAATTAAGATTTAGAACAAACTATTATTATAATTCCATTTTTATAGGTATTTATCTACATATTATGCAACTGCTATGTACCTTTCGCTTCATGCATTTCTGTTGGTGATCATTTTATTGTGAATCAAGCTTGTCATATGTCTTGTAATAGCTTAGCATTTATTATATCCTTTGTTATTAATGTTTGTATTTATTAGGGTATAAAAGATATGGGGCCAATGTGTCAGGCCCATATCAGACTGAAAGCCTTTACGCAAACCTTTAACCTGCGCATATAAAAAGGCGCTTTAGGTTTAGGTTTGCGTTAACTTTTCGTACTCGATCAAAATAGCCTTAGCGCATATCATTCTTTGTACGAGTTCACGGTATATCAAAGAGGGATTTCATCGATCATCCGTGTTCATCTTTCTGTTGTTTTACTCCTTGATATATCATATTATATTGCTGTTATAGAAAATAGGGACTAACAAATGGTATCAGAGCTGATCGAGAGTTGATCAAAAGAACAACCTGCAAAATACTCTGCTTTTATTTCGTTCATCTGTAGCTAGCGAGTTTATCATCTGTAATCTTGTTTTTGCTTTAAAAGTTGTAAAAGTTATACTGTTAGAATCGCATCTCAGAGACGATCAAGCAGTATATCTTCTTTCTGCATTTCCGCAATTTTTTCTCATTGTAAACTCGCAGGCAGGAACTCGCAACCCATCTTTCTCAAAGCTCCGTTCAGCTTTCTGACCTGAAACTTGGGCAGCAGTAACTCGACATCAAGGGCTACAAAACAATCTGTTTTCACAGAAAAAAATCTGAAATTTTCTTTTGACAGGAACTCACAACTCAGGGTGTTGAACGTCTAAACTCGCAACTGCAAACTCGAGTTTAGAACTCGCAACTTTAACTCTCGAGTTACGAGTTCGAGACATAAACTCGCACTGTAAACTCGCGTTTCAAAACTCTTAAGTCCAACCTCGAGTTTTGACATTGCGAGTTTTACATCTCGATTTGTGAAAACTCGAAACTCTTAATCTCGAGTTTATAAACTCGAGTTCTCACCTTGAGCTTTTCAAACCTCGAGTTTAGATCTTCAACACTCAGGATCTCGAGGTTCTGCCTTTGAAATTTTTCTGATCAAAATCTCGAACGGTCAGTTTTCTACAGCAACGGCTTCAGAATCTAATGCACAAGGAAACAGCAGCACTCCTCCGGTTCTAAGGAGAGGAGAATATAAAATGTGGAGAAATCGATTCTTAAACTTCCTTGAACACAAGGACAATTCCGCTGCAATGCTTGAATCACTTCTTGATGGACCCGCTGAACTGATGATTTCAGTTGGAGGAGATGCAGAAAATAACCCACCTATCATTCCTGAAAGGAGACGGAAAGTACCATCAGAATATACAGAAGCAGACAAGTTAAGGCTGAGAGGTGACCTCATGGCAAAAACATACCTGCTCCAAGCCATCCCAAATGAAGTCTATGTGTTGATTGACAGCATGCACACAGCAAAGGAAATGTGGGACGAGATTGAAAAGTTGCTCCAAGGCACCAACATCAGTTTGAAGACCAAGAAAGCAACCACACTGATTGCTTATGACTCTTTCAAAGCTGCCCCTGGAGAACCACTGAACGAGACATCTAACAGATTTGTCCAACTGATCAATGAACTGAGGAAGATCAAAGTGTTCAAGTCCAATATGGAATTGAATATAAGATTTCTGTCCAGTTTGCACCCCGAATGGAGAAAGACTGTAAAGGAGGTGAGGCAACATATTGACCTTGATGAAATTGATCTCTGCACCCTTCATGAACACTTGAAGCAGTTTGTCAATGATGTTGCTTGCACTGAGGATCAATCTAGCACAAACTCATTGGCTCTAATGATGGAAGCACAACCTCGAAGACCAACCAAACCACTGAAGAAGAAGAAAGTGGTGTTTGAGTCAGAAGATGACGAAAGTGATGAAGAAGAGCCTGACCTCGAGGCTGAACTTGCTGACCTTCAAAAGAAGATGGCATTGCTGACCAGGAAATTTGCAAAGAAGAATAGCTCCTCAAACAAGCTAAGAACCTCCTCCACAAACTACAAACAGAAGCATCATGATCAAAGCTTTTCTGGGAGGACACCTGCAGCTGAAGATGCTCCAAAATGCTATAATTGTGGGAAGGCCGGACATGTCATCAAAGACTGTCGCCTGCCAAAGAAGAAGGATGCAAACTTCTACAAACAGAAGATGTTGTGGAATAAGCAGAAGATGCTCATGGTGCAGAAGGAAGAAGAAAATTTTTCAATGCTTGCCGAGAAGGATCATTGGGCTGAAGATACTTCTGATGAGGAGGAGGAAGAAGAAAACTATGCACTGATGGCACAGTTGGAAGATGAAGAAGATAGAAAGGGTGATGCTGCGATCCCCGGGAATGAATGCTCCACTAGCACTGTAAGTACTTCTAATCTCCCTTGCTCGGACCATAACCATTATGAGTCCTTACTTGAAAAGGACAACATCATTAAAGAACTAAAGGAGAGATTAGACAATAATTACAGGGTGCTGAAACAGAATATGGACCAAAAGATGTCTCTAAGCATTCAATTAGAAAATGCAAAAGAGCAGGTCATAAAGGTTTTCACAGAATTTGAAAGTCTTGAACTTAAAATAGCTGAGACAACTAAGAAATTGCAAGATAGTGAAAGAGAGAAAAACACAGCAAAGGCTGATTGCGATTTTCTTCAAAACAAAAGAAAGGCCCTTTTAAACAAGTTAAAGGAACTTGAGGACATAATAGTCAGGAGAGGACAAACAGAACAAACAATTTTTCTGAATCAAATAAGTGATGACCGGTTCTACAATCCTAGGACCGGACTTGGCATAACTAACCCGTGTAATCTAAAGAAAGTTGACTGTCTTCAGATTTATAACAAAGATTACATGGGACTAGGGTTTGGTCAGAAAATGTATTTTAGAAGTGATGAAGAAAATGCCGAAGAAGAAGAAGAAGAAGAAAAGAGAAAGAACCCAAAGGTTGTAATTTCTTGTGATTATCCTACTTTAAATGAAAAAAGCCTCACAGGCGAAGGCCAAAATTTTTGTACTAATGAGTGTCTGGATCCTTATGCTGTTGCGAAGGATGTACCACACCTGGGACATCCATTAGACCCACCTCCAAGGGTAGGTATTTCAAAAATTGGAGAGGAACCCTGTACCTTTCCAATGGCTCAAAAACTCAAAGACCTTCAGAAAACTCTAGACAACGAGAGAGAGATTTGAAACTGAAAAGAAAGGTTTTAAGAGTAACTTGGAGGAACTTCTTAATAATTTCAATGAACTGAGTGAACAATATCATTCAAAAACAACTTCTCAACCCATTTCTAATATTGAGTTAAAGGATGCTCACACCTCCCCTGACAAAACTATGTTTTTCATAGAATCATCCACTCATCGCTCTTCTCCTTTGTTCACAGGACAAGAAGTGAAAAAGAAGGGAGAAGGGAAGGAAGAGTGGAGGAAGAAAAGGAAAGAAATCACTGAAGGGAAGAAGAAAGTTTTTGAGAATAAGACTGGCTCTAGATCGAGCTCTATTTTTTATTCTAAAGTTAATTGTAACTCTGTCACTGTCAAACCAACTTCTAGCAGTTCAGTCATGAGTCCCAAGCTGAAAAATTCTGTGACATCTTTTGGACAATGTTCTCTTCATAATTCTAGTATTGCTTATGGCTATTCTATTCCAGATCCTCATAATTATGAATGTGATGTGAATGTTGTTAAAGTCAAACCTCAAAGAAAGTCCATACCAAGAAAGGAAACCAAGAATCAAACTTCTAAGGGAATATTTTGCATACCTTATATGAAATATCCCCTCAGAGTTCATTCAGGGAAACATCTTAATAAGCTTTCAAAAGAGGAAATTTTTAAAACTCACCTCAAGAAACAACCATTCAATCACAAAGCCCATGTCTACTCTCCTCCCAAACACAAACAAAGGTGGGTCCCCAAAAACAGACCCACCACAGCTGAAAATACAAAGTGGGTCCCCAAAAATGGACCTACTAAAACTGAAACTGCAAAGTGGGGTCCCAAAACTAGACCCACTGCAAAGGAAGATCTGGCTATTAGAGAGCCCGCAAAAGAAAAATCTTTTGGTGAAAAAGTTGCTGACCTTGGAACACAGCTGAAAGCAAAGTTTAGAAAGGTGTTTTCTATTGATAAGGAATGACCCATCCCAAGGTGGGTACCTAAACCTGCTTAATTGTTTTGCAGGGCGGTCATGTGTGGCACTTGGATTCTGGATGCTCAACCCACATGACCGGGATCAAACATCTGTTGAGCAACTTCACCAACTGCTACGGAGGCAACGTCATATTCGAGAATGACGCCTTCTATCCTATTCTTGGATATGGGGATTTCATCTGTGCCAGTGTCACTATAAAAGCTGTTTCATATGTCAAAGGGCTCAAACACAACTTACTGAGCATCAGACAATTCTGTGACAGCGGGATGGAAGTGAGGTTCTTCGCCAAACAATGTTGTGTGCTGGACAGCGTGGGGAACTCATTATTAACGTGTTACAGGACATCAAACCTGTACACGATTGATCTGAAAAGTGTACAATCTACCACTTCCATCTGTCTGTTGTCCAAAGCTTCAACAGAAAAAAACAACTTATGACACAAACGTCTTTCCCATCTGAATTTCAAGAATCTTTCCATCCTATCCTCCAAGAAACTTGTGAAGGGGCTTCCTCTGTTGAAGTCTTCCACTGAAAATCATTGTAGTGCCTGCAAAATGGGAAAAATGACGCGAAGCTCCCACAAGTCAAAACCAGTTCCATCATCTACTCATCCGCTGCAGCTGATTCACATAGATCTTTGTGGACCTATGAGATTCCAAAGCATCAATGGTCGCAAATACACACTCGTGATCATTGATGACTTCTCAAGGTACACATGGACGAAGTTTCTTCGTACAAAGGACGAGGCAGCAGAAACCATTATGACCTTCATCAGAACCATCCAAAACCTGCTACAGCATAGTGTTCGAATAACCAGAACTGATAACGGTACCGAGTTCAAGAATCAAACTCTCACTGATTTCTATGAATCTCTCGGTATCACTCAGCAATTTGCCGCAACCAAAACTCCCCAACAGAATGGAGTTGTTGAAAGAAAGAACATGACACTTGTTGAAGCAGCACGCACCATGCTTATCCAATCCAGACTACCTCATTTCATGTGGGTAGAGGCAATCAATACTGCGTGCTACACTCAGAACAGAACATCCATCCACAAACGTTTCGACAAGACTCCTTATGAAATTCTTTTGAACAGAACTCCAGATATCTCATTCTTCAAGATATTTGGCTGCACGTGCTTTGTACTGAACGACCGAACTGAACGAAGTAAGCTGGAGCCAAAAGCCAGAGAAGGCGTGTTTATTGGCTACTCACTATAGTCCAAAGCTTACAGGGTCTATTTGCGAGCGAACAGTCATTGAGAGTGTGAATGTAACATTCTATGAAATGGCTGACTTCGCAACCGAACACTTACAGGCTGATCGAACACCCGTTGTACCAGACGCTTCTGATAAAGCTGATCCAAACACAGTTCCCGAAGGTGTGATTCTCAATTCTCTCTTCAGGAACTTCTTCAAGAATTCACAACCTTCATCTCCTCCATGCACACCAGCTTCAACAACAGCAGCTCAACAACAACCCACTCCCATTGCAGAGATCCCATTTCTTCTCGGTCCAGGTGATGTACCGTCTACGCCTTCAACTCTTCAATCCAATTACGAAGAAGTAGATGATCATGGTTTTGCTACAACATCAGAATCATCTCCACCGCACACCACAGCTGCTCATGAGATAACAATTCCTTATGAGGACTCGGAACAACCAATCATCACTCCAATTCCTATTGCTCATGAAAGGAAATGGACGAAGGCACATCCTGTTGAACAAATAATTAGTGATCCGAGTCAAGGTGTGCGGACGAGATCGGCCACGGTGAATGAATGTCACTTTGCCTGCTTTCTAAGCCATAATGAACCGTCCAAAGTTTCGGAGGCACTCACTGATCAAGATTGGGTGATTTCTATGCAAGATGAGCTCAATCAATTTGACAGACTACAAGTGTGGCACTCGTGCCAAAACCCTCTCAGAAAACTATCATAGGCACTAAGTGGGTGTTCAAGAACAAGAAGGATGAAGAAGGCATCGTCGTGTGCAATAAAGCAAGACTGGTCGCAAAGGGGTACAACCAACAAGAGGGCATAGACTATGATGAAACATTCGCACCCATAGCGAGAATTGAAGCAATCCGCCTCTTTCTTGCGTACGCAGCACACAAGAACTTCACTGTCTTTCGAATGGACGTGAAAACATCCTTTCTAAACGGGGTGTTAGAAGAAGAAGTCTATGTCGCTCAACCCAAAGGATTTGTAGATCCAAGATACCCAGATCACATATACAAGCTCAAGAAAGCTCTTTATGGATTGAAACATGCACCAAGGGCTTGGTACGACACCTTGACAGAGTTTCTGGTTGATTCAGGTTTCTCAAAAGGAAAGATTGATACTACACTGTTCATCAAACGACAGAAGTCTGATATCATTCTGATTCAGATCTATGTCGATGACATCATCTTTGCCTCCTCAAATCCGCGTCTGTGCAAACACTTTGAGAAACTGATGAAAACCAAGTTTGAAATGAGCATGATGGGAGAACTAAATTTCTTCCTAGGCCTGCACGTACGACAGCTCTCAGATGGCATTTTCATCAATCAGTCCAAGTATATCCTGGAAATGCTTAAGGGATTCAACATTGACGGCAAATCTTCCATGACGACCCTATGTCCCCCAACAATAAACTGGACTCAGATCCCTAAGGGAAACCAGTCGTTGCTACAAACTACAGGGCCATCATCAGATCTTTGTTGTATCTCACGTCTAGAAGGCCTGACATAGTATTCTCCACATGCTTATGTGCACGCTTTCAAGCGAATCCGAAAGAATCTCATCTGACCGCTGTAAGAAGAATGTTGAGATACCTGAAAGGCACTGTGAACTTAGGCCTTTGGTACCCCAAGCATTCAGGTTTTGACCTCGTCGGATATTCGGATGCTGATTTCGCGGGTTGCAGAATGGACCGAAAAAGTACATCGGGAGCCGTCCAGTTCTTGGGCGAGAAATAAGTCTGTTGGTCTTCCAAGAAGCAGAATTGTGTGTCAACATCTACAGCTGAGGCAGAATACGTCGCGGCTGCTAGTTGTTGTTCACAAATATTATGGATGAAGACCCAGCTAAAAGACTATGGTTACACTTTCCGCCACATCCCGATCTACAATGATTCACAGAGCGCCATCGCCATCACCAGCAACCCGGTTCACCACTCCCGCACCAAACACATCGATCTGCGTTATCATTTCATCAAAGACCACGTGGAGAAAGGGGATATTGATATGTACTTTGTAAGCTCTAAGCTTCAACTGGCTTATTTGTTCACTAAGGCTCTGGATGAAAAACGCTTCCAGTTCCTGGTCTCCAAGTTAGGCATGTTGAACCTCGATCCTGTCTAATTTTATCTCCACTGGTCTGTAAGTGTGTGTGTGTCGGATTTGTTAAAAGCGTGTGTGTGGGACTTGTAAATAGTGTGTGTGAGTCGCATGTGTCAAGGGGAAGAAAACCCAGAAAAATACAAAAATAGCGTGTGTGAGTTGCATATGTACACAGTGTGCGTTGCATGTGTCAAGGGGGAGAAAACTCAGAAAAATTCAAAAAAAAAGTGCGTAAGTTGCATGTGTGCATGTTCTTGTTTCTTTAACTCGTGTTCGGATCGAGGGGGAGAAACTATTTCTTATTTTATGGGCCTGATATACTCTTTAATCTGAAACGGGCCCATCACACTTGTACGGGCCCAGATTCTTTTTCTCCCAAGGCCCAAAAGCAAACAAAACTCGTATATAAAAAGGGGGTGAAACTCGCATTCTTAATTCATATTTTCACTTTTCTTCTCGCACCGTCCAGAGCTTGAACTCGCATTCGAGAGCTTCCCCTCCTCTTTTGTTTCTCTCCCAAAATCTTCATCTCTCTCGCAATCTCACCAAAAGTTAGTACCCTGGGTTTCGTTCGTCTCTCATCGAGTCTTCTGTGTAACAAAACACCGTTTTGCAAAACCTGTTCTCGAGCAGAAGAACTCGAATCGTTTTCCTTTTTGTTTTTGTTGTTGTTGTTGTTGTTGTGTTTTTTATGCAGGTGGATTTCGTCTCGTTTCATCAAGGCAAACTCTCAGATCAGATCGTTGATGTTTTAGATCTCGGATTCAGGACCTATCGTTTCAAATTCGAGGGCAGATTGCGAGTTTTAAACTCGCGGTCATGAACTCGAGTTTTAAACTCGCGGTCATGAACTCGAGTTTGAAACTCGCGGTCATGAACTCGAGTTTGAGACTCGCGGTCATGAACTCGAGTTTTAAACTCGCGGTCGTGAACTCGAGTTTTAAACTCGCGGTCGTGAACTCGAGTTTTAAACTCGCGGTCGTGAACTCGAGTTTTAAACTCGCGGTCATGAACTGGAGTTTTTAAACTCGCGGTCATGAACTCGAGTTTTAAACTCGCGGTCATGAACTCGAGTTTTAAACTCGCGGTCATGAACTCGAGTTTTAAACTCACGGTCATGAACTCGACTTTTAAAACTTCGAGTTCTGACCTCGAGTCTTCATCTTCGAGTTCTGCCTACGACTTTTAAACCTCGAGTTTCAAAACCTCGTGATTTTGCCTTTGACTTTTTTTTCAAAATCCACCTGTTGTCCCTAACGATCATTTTCAACGATAAATCAACCAGAGCATTCTTTTGCAATCAACCATCAAACTCAAACCATTTTAAAGGAACTTTTTTGTGCTAACTGCTTTTATCCTCTCAGTTCATAATGTCAGGGTCAGAGCAGAACGAAGCCCCTCACACTCAGCTGTTTCCCAAGGAAAAGTGGATCCGGTTGCAGGATAACAACTATCAGCTCGACCATGGGCTGTTCAAGTGCCCAGACCTTGTCATTCCTGTCATTCTCAGTGGGCACTACATAGGGCCGACACTAACAAAATCAGCATCGGCCCCGTTAGTGTACCTGCAATAGTTTTGGAGTACCATGCACACGCCCTCCACGAAAGACAAATCTAAAATTCTTGCTACGTTGCACAACAGGAGGCTGGTACTAACTCCATCTACACTGAGAACCACTTTGGAGTTGTCGGTGCACACCACGTATGATCCGCTTCCATCACGGGATGAACTGATCAAAGGAATGGAGACTCTGGGCTATGATGCACCTCTGCCGATGATGTCAAATTTTAAGCTAATGAATATGCCTTACCCATGGAAGACTCTATTTGGCCTCGTCAACAAGTGTCTGTCTCCAAAGCACGTTGGCCATGACAAATGCAACCAACAAATTCTGCAAATCTTCCATGGGATCGCCTTCAACAAAAAGTATGACATGGCCCAACTTTTCTGGACAGAGCTCATGGACCAAGTCAAGGCCAAAGAGAACAATAAAGCTGACATGATGATTCCTTACGCTAGATGGTCGGCCGTCATCATAAATGACTACATGACCGAAAATTAAGGAATCTCGCAGCGACAAGATGAAGAGCAGTTCGTTGCCCCAAAAATTCAGTATTTCAAAAGCTTCAAGCACGACACTATTGGCATGGCCATTCCAGACTATCTGCTCAACCTGGCAAATCCAAGGAATCCAGCAGTCATCAAGTATAGAGAGGACAGTCAGAGAACAGTCCCTATGGTTCAGCGAAACCCAAGTGGACCTACCCTGGGGACTAAGCCGAGTGTCAGTAAGGGTCCACAGAGCGTCCGCAAGCCACAGAAACCAGTGGCACGTCTGCCCAATGAAGGAAAGTCTAACGACTCTTTTGAGAGGACTCAGATGGCTCAGGGCACCCAGACAAACGCTGAGGAACCTGCTGATGAATCGTCAAGTCCGACCTCCAATAAGACTGACGATGAGGTATCCGATAGCGTGGGCACACAAAGTGATGATGATGGCGATGATACTGATGGTGATGATACTGATGATAATGATGACGAAGATGACATTGACGATGTTGAGCACACATATGCTCTGATCAAAAAGGGTAAGCTGCCTGCCGAGTCTCCAAAGAAAATCACTGCAGATGAGGCAGCCCCCGTACTAGCAGGTCGCCCCAAAACAATCACAATAACGCAGAATCAATCTTCACTAAGGGCGATCAGCAGACCCAAGGCTGATTACGATGAAGCAGTGCACGTCATCAAAAATGCTCAGGACGCCATCATCCGGGAGAAACAGGCAAAAGTGAAAAATGACAAATCATCAAAGCCCAAGCAGCAGCCACGCGACAGGAGGAGCTTAATAGATGAAGCTTATGAGGATATCTTTGCTGGATGCGACCCATTTATCTTTTCGGTTCCCGAGTAGAAGCCGCAACATCTGGCTCAACTGCACATGCACAGCCCTCCCCTAGCCACTCGTTAGCCTCCCAACAGGCTATCGTTTCAAAATCACGGGACTCACCCACCTCTCTGGTTCCTTCCGAATCAGTTGAGCGAACTGTTGGCCAGCCGCCCGAGGTCACAACCCCTCCTTCCCGCACATCGAGTCTAGGTGTCACATTTCCCACATTTTCTTCCTTTTCTAGGACACGTACACTATTCACTGCACAAACAGGTGCACACACCATGAATGCAACGACCAGAGTGCAAACTATGACGGTCAGAAGTCCTGTTATGCCCACAATGATTCCATCATTGAACGCAGGCCACACATCATCTGTCTTCACTGATGATGTGACAACAGTTACAACCCCCGTAACTGGTCACCCCACCTTTGAAGATATCAACGTTCTCCTGAATCGCTTCCTGAATTCCACCATAAAGCCATGGGTGCTAGGAGCAATGACCGCTTTTGCACAGGAATTTAGGACCACCCAAGCGGTTCGGCCTGAACATCCCGCACACCAACCCGCACCCGAACCTTTAATCTCTCATACCCAACCGATATCTTCCCCAGCCTTATCTAACCAATCCATCAACCAACTTCCCTTATCTTCACCTTCCCGGGAAACCCAAGATACACAGCTAGTGTCTTCCCCTACGTCGACCACACCATATCCCAATCCTTACTCTATACCTACCCCACAGTTAGCTGATATTCTTTTCCTCCGCCTCTGCTCCTCTGAAGATTGTGCCCTTACCCCTTTTGAGAAGGACCTAATGGCGGTCTTCTATAAACATAACCGCCCACAGCCGAGCACTTGCCGTGACAGTCCCCGTGGCCAAAAACGTTCACATGAGGACCCCGACGATTCGGAACCTCATGAGGGGGAGAACAAACGGCCCCGGACACTTGAGCAAGGTGCTTCATCCAGCCACGCCCCACAGCCAACTCAATCTCCACCACCAACCAATCAACCGCCACCCACCTCTAGCCAGAACCAAGCCCAACTCACTAGCACGGTCAAGCTAGTTGGAACATCCCGAGGCTTATCTCCAAGAGATATTGTCCGAGGAGGGGATGGAAGTCCTGACGATGTTACCTCCGGTACATCACTTAGTTCAGGCCATCAGTCAGAACATAGTTCGAAACTGATGACAACATCCCGAGGCTTATCTCCAAGAGATACTGTCCGAGGAGGGGATGGAAGTCCTGACGGTGCTATCTCCGATACATCCATTAGGTCAGGCCATCAGTCAGAACCCAGTTCGAAGCCGATGACAACGGGAAATCCAAGTGAACCCGGTAGTGCTTCTCAAGCAATATCACCGCTCCGACAGCAGCAAAGAGCTCCATACATTCCTCCAAACAATGATATCCATGACGCGCTGGAGGATGCGGTGATACATGACAAGTGGCCACGAAAATGGACAGAGTGGGATGATCTCAGATGTGAAGCTGAAACAGATGACATGCAACGGAATTGGTGGCTTCGTGAATTACTAGCAAAGTGTGCTGAATACATCATACGCCTTGAGGAAGATGAACTCAAAGAAGGGGAAAACTACAGGCAAACTCCCAAGGAGCTCGAAACCATGATCAGGCAATCAGCGGGACAAATGCCCCCAAAAGAAAAGCCCTGGGAGAACATACGAATCAATGCCCCATTCCAAGAGGAAACCAGAAAGGGAATCTGGAGGAAACCAGGCAAACTCAAGCAACTTAATGAACTGAAGATCCGTGGCCTCACACACCTAAAAGGCAAATTTGTAGGCGGACATCTGCACATGCTACATCACAGGTCATCAAGCAAACAGCGAGAGATTCTTGAACAAGACATGAGGTCCAGCATTCATCCGATCAGCGGCATTCTCGATATTCACAAAGAAGATCACCACACCATGCCATTCTATAGCTTTAAATTCCAGCGCACTGACTCGAGCATATTTATCTTCCAGGAGAACGACTTCATAATAATGAAAATGGATGACATCTACCAGATGTTCATGGTATGCAGATTTCTTCCACTGAATCGAAACAGAGTCTACAATGAAGGATTTGAGGCGATCAAGCGATTTATGCTAAGACAAATCAGATTCCACTCCGCTCATGATCTACAAATGGCGCTCGAGAACAATGTTCGGAAGGCAAATCTCACTAGGCCGATTCTCTATGGAGCAGAGCTTGAGGAATATGAACCCTACCACATTTTTAAGGATCCGCTCTCAATTCTATATCTCAACCATAAAGAGGAAAAGCGCCTGATGTGGGTAGAGGACATACACAAATATTGTGATGCGACTTTAAAAGTCATTCAACAAAAGCTGCTGCCTCTCAAAGAAGATCTTGAATGAAGACTTGCTGATGCTACTGATGAGGAGCTAGAAAAGTTTGACAGCCACGAAACAATCATCCAGCCCATCATCAAACAACTTGATAAGAGAAGAGCTTTGAGATGGTATGAGCATGCACTGAACATAAGAAAGCACTACTTCAGAGCTCAGAAATAAAAGCAAGACGACACTTGATCACAAAGGGGGAGATTGTTGGAGATCATTTTATTGTGAATCAAGCTTGTCATATGTCTTGTAATAGCTTAGCATTTATTATATCCTTTGTTATTAATGTTTGTATTTATTAGGGTATAAAAGATATGGGGCCAATGTGTCAGGCCCATATCAGGCTGAAAGCTTTACGCAAACCTTTAACCTGCGCATATAAAAAGGCGCTTTAGGTTTAGGTTTGCGTTAACTTTTCGTACTCGATCAAAATAGCCTTAGCGCATATCATTCTCTGTACGAGTTCACGACATATCAAAGAGGGATTTCATCGATCATTTGTGTTCATCTTTCTGTTGTTTTACTCCTTGATATATCATATTATATTGCTGTTATAGAAAACAGGGACTAACAATTTCATGTAGTTCTGCTGCAGCGTTTCATGAGGAACTTTTGCAAGTTCTGTGAAAGTATTTCTTGCAATTTTTCGGTTCACAAAAGTCCACATTTGTACCAATGCGTGTAAGAACCGTAGCAAAGCTGTTATTGGCAGATTTTTTATCTTCTTTATTGTTGCATTCAAAGATTCTGCTATGTTACAAGTTATTGTTGAGTACCTTTTGCAGCCTGAGAAAACTTTAGCCTGTTTTTTATAGCCAACTGTGTACAGATATGGGACTATGTTCTCATCAATTTTCTTGAGTTCCTCAATGTGGCTATCAAACTCCTCTCTGGTGTATGCTTGTGCGGCTTCAAAATAACTGTCTTTCATTTTTCATGCTTTTCTTTTAAACTTTGTCTTGAGGTTGTTAAAGAGATGGTAAATGCATACCACATGGCCAGATTCAGGATACACTTCTGCCACACGTTTTGCAATGCTCTCATGTCTATCTGAAACGATTACCGTTCCATTCTTATAGCCAAAAGCTTCCCTAATATTTTTGAAAAACCATTACCAGAATGCAAGTGGTAATATATTACCACATGCGTCTTGTGTTGATGCTGTCAACAGTGTGCCACCATATCTCTCAGTAAAAGAAATGTGTCATCAACTACAATAACTGGTCTGCAATATTGCCACCTCTTAATTGATGCGTCAATGGCCATGAAAGCGTATAAGAACGTGTTGTCTTCATTAACTTTGAGTTCCAGAAACGATCCATGATTTGTTTGTTTCACAATGTTCAAGAAGTGTGGCAGAAAACTGTAGGACTGTTCTGGGTTTCCTCTCAGTTTATTAAGTGCTTTTTCCTTTGCTCTCCAAGCTTTCAAGTAGCTTATTTCAACACCGTACTCCTGTAACATATCTCTTTGTATATCGGTTGCATTATATGACGTTTTTGGATCAAATAATTTAGCCTTAATGCAGTCTGCTACCAAACTAGCTGTTGCATGCCTTTGATCAGTTAATCTTACTTCCAATTTGCAAGAATGTGTTTTAATAAACTTTGTAACAGTAAACCTTCCTAATTTTCCTGTTCGTCTTGCTCTCATCATCCATTTGCAGTCTTCATCCAAGCATTTTGCTACATAGGCTTTCTTGTTTGCCTTATATGTCCTGTACTGGAAGTGATTTTTTATGGCATACAACTTCAATGCTTTCTTCAACTCAGCACAGTTGATGTAAATCAGTCCTACTTCGGGATCCACATCACTGTTGTTGCACTTTGTTGATTCTGACTCCACACATTTTTCTTTTAGTTAAGCATCTGTTGTTTTATTTGCCCAATGTAATATATAACCACAAATATCCAACTCGTCACTAATTGTTGAGCTTTCTTCAGCTGAAACTATGGTTGTTTGCATCCCAGAAGTTGTTTCATCTTGTTGAAAAGTATCAACAAACATGTTGCAATTTGTTTCCTGATGCACATCAGCAAAGGTGATGCATAGAGGAAATTTTGTCACATCTGTCTCTTGCTTCTTTAGGTGTAAATAAAACAACAGAGCTGAATTATCTTGTATCATCAATGGTGGATAATGATCTCTGACTTTGTATTGAATTATCAATGAAGTTGATGGTGTTTGTATTCCAATTCCATCACCTAACTTTGCAATTAAATCAGAAAAGAAACTGTGTGTATCTAAAGTAATTCCAAACACATTGAAGTTGTCATATTCCATTGCTTCATTCCAATGACCACCATGATGAACAAAATTAGGCAGTGTTTCCATGTTCCCTGTTCTTAACAATATACACATTGTTCTAACTTTTTCAATTATATCATAGTAGTATTACATGGACAAACAAAAACATATTGTAAATCTTAGCAATTACAATACTGAGTTTATAATTGTATAGCAACAAATAATCAAACGGAAACCAAAATTGAATTCATATATTCAAACATATTGGAATCAGTGCACGAAGAGTTGAGATTTTAGTAATCATACTTTTGTTTCCCTGGAGAATTGCGAATAGCTAATGAAAACTTGTGTTCTGCGATTGAAAACTATGTGCGATCGAAAACTATTGTTTCTCTTAAACAATTGTGTTCTGCAATCGGTAAACATCTGCGATCAACCGTATGAAACACAACGGATCTGCGATCAGCTGTAGAAGGCTTGAAACTAAGGTCGGCGGAAGCTCTGGGTTTCTATTTTCTGCGCACGTATCAGGATCGGAAGCTCTGGGTTTCTATTTTGGTTAAACGATTTTCATTTATATATGAGGTTACTTTTGAAAATAAAAAATTCCGTATCTTAGTTTTGAAAACAAAATCTAAACTTGAAAACATTGATATTATTTCCCTTGTTGGGCCTATGTGTGAAAATTCCCCTGGAAAGTTTTTACATTTTAAAAGTTGTCCAAACGTTACTCAAAAGGTCCACTAGGCTTTGTGATTACTATTGCCCTTGTAATTTTTAAAATTTATATCTATTCCCTCTTAAAAGTGAATTTTACGGGTATTAACATAAAGAAAATACACCCAAAAAAAACATAACCAAGTTGATGTTTTTTAATATGAAACATTTAGATCCCATTTGGTGACTCTATTTTTCAGCTTATCTGCTTTAATAGTCAACTTTCTAATCAAACACGTAACTTTTAATTTCGCGCGCTAAATTGTGTAATAATAAGAAAAAGAAAGGCTGGCGTTACTTTTTTTACTGTATTGATTGAATTACTGTTGATGACCCTTTTAGCTATTTTTCATATAATTTTTTCGTTATTTTATGAATAAAACATTTTCTAAATATATTTTATACGGACGAGAGCTTCTCTCCCTCGCAGAGCGGCTTGCCTGCGTAGGGTTTAGGTTTTCGCCGCATAAGCGTGCGACCAGCTTTTCCCTTGTCATGGGGATGGACCGATGGAGAGACTGGTTTCTTGGCTTTAGATTCTCGATCAATACCTAAGATACAACGGTGACCAAGTGAAACTCTCCATAGCAGTTTTCCTTGTGCATGGAGCAAGGCTTGTAACCGCTCACTTGTGGTATCACCGGCAGTGACTACATCGTCACCTGTTTTGGCCTCTGATCATTTGGTCTTGGAAGAAGATGAAGTGTTGATGATCCAACATCCTCTTCAGCCGCTGCAATGGAGTAAACGAGTGGTTAAGGTTTGCTTTAGTTTTATTTCAAGTTTTATTTTTAATTTGATAGATTATTGCCTTATTTTCGTATGGTTTGAGTTAGTAGCAGTCTTGAGTTATCTAGTTTAGCTATAATCGGAAGTATTGAAATCTCTATAGACATTAATTACTTCTTAGTTCCAGTATGTTCAGCGAAAAGTTTCGCTCAATTTTGGGTTAACTTTTATATGTTTGATCAAGGACTAAGGAGACCTTTTGGCTATTATGAATCTAGTGAAGTGGTAAGGAGTACGGTGACCTTAAAGGTCATAAAGAACTCTATATTGCCCGTTTGACGGTCAGCGATTCACGCTGCTTTTATATATGGAGGTGGCTGTCTCATAGTCTGATCGTAAGATGCTTGTTGAGTTAAGATGAAGTTTGTTAGAAGATAAGTGGTGGATTTTGAGGGTTATAACTCTTGATTCGTTTAATATTTTAATATAAATTTCTTTTCCTTTAAAAAAAAATATATTTTATTCATAAATCAGTAGAACTAACCAATACAGTCACTTCAACCAAAACTTCATAAATTTCAGCAGAATCAACCGATTGAATGTTACCAAACGAGCTATAAAAGCCCATTTGATGCCTCTGTTTTTTGGCTTATAAGGCGTATCAGCCAACTTTTTCACCAAACATATAACTTTTTATTACGCGCGCTGAATTGTACTCCCTCTGTCCCAATTTCATTTGCAAAATTTTCTATTTTGGTTATCCCAAAATGATGTTCCACTTTCTATTTTAGGCATGTAAATAAGAATAAAGTGACAAATATACCCTTACTTTTACTTTTTTCCATTAACTTAAAGGCATCTACTTTTTGGAAGATGGGCACAATCGTAAAAAGCAAGCATCATTTATTGGTCTTCCTTAATTCTTGTGCATGTCAAACTTTGCAAAACAAATTGGGACAAAGGTAGTGTAATAATAAGAAAAAGTAAGGCTGAGGTTACTTTTCTAACTATATTGGCTGAAGTTACTATAAATGATCATTTTAGCTATTTTGTCATATAATTTTTTCTTTATTTAATTAATAAAATAAATTTAAATTTTTTCTTCATAAATCAGCCAATCCAACCACTTCAGCCAGTACTAGGAATGGATTGGATCCGGGCGACCAGGTCGGGGACCGATACTGTTGCTACCGGCCTGGGTCCGGTTTTTCAGGACTGGTGGTTATAAGGGGTGGGCTTCGGGCTTGATTTTTTGGATCTGGTCTAGCCAGGCCCAACTATGGATGGACTCGGGCCGGGTGGCCCGACCCGGAACCGGCCCGGGACCGGTACTGTTCCGGCTCGGCCCGACCCGACCCGACCCGGTGGCCCGGTCAGTGACCGGTCCAGGTAGGCCCGGCCCGTGGGTTTTCCGGTCCGGGCTCGGGTCACCCAAAACAAGGCCCGACCCGGCCGGGCCCGAGCCCGGTTCAGGCAAAAAACTTTTTTTTTCAATTTTTTTAAATTTTCGGGTTGGGCTGGGTATTTTGGGCCATTTGGGGTGGTTTGGGGGGTTGGGGGTGGGAGGGGGGTTAATTAGGAAGAGAAAAACAAAAAAAATATATAATGGGCCCGGCCCGAACCGGACCCGGTGGTTACCCGGGCCGGTCCCGGGTCCACCATTTCAGACCCGCCGGCCCGCCCGGGCCTAGGCCCGACCCGGACCTAAGTCCATCCATAGGCCCAACGACTATTTAAAAAAAAACTAATTAAATGGATGGGTATCAACCCAGGCTCGAATCAGGCCAAGTACTGTTTGAGCCCGGGCCAGAACTAGTATCGGAGCATACCGAACCGGTACCAAGCTCCATTAATAAAGAAATAAAGAATCGATACCTACCCAAGTCCATTTCTAGCCCGAAGTTCATAAATTTCAACAAAATTAGTCAATGCAATTGATTTGGGTATCACTATTACCATACATGATACATGCTTTTAGTGTCCTAAAAATAAAAATGATGTATTCCATATTTCCAAATTCTTGAAAACCCAAAAAAATAGAACAACCCCTATATTTTGTATTATTTTTCCTTACAAGGCTTTCAAAGAAAATAAAAATAAAATAGTAGGGATACTAACTAATATAGAAAAAATAAGAGTAAAAAATTTGGAAAAGCTTCCCCTATGTTACTTTTCAATTCCTTTTTGTCATCATTGTTGTTGCGTTTGTAATTCCTCTTTGTAATTGGGGATGGACTGGGACAGGTCAACCCGACCCGGGCCTGGCAGTGTTTAGTCTCAGCCCAACCTGGTTCTTTTTAGGCCCGGAGCCCAACCCTATGGCTATAAGGGCAGACTTCAGGCTCATTTTTTTAGGCCCGACCTGGCCGAACCCAAGCCCGATTGCACTATTTTTTTTAATTTATTGCCCAGGCCCAATCCCAGCCTGGTAGGGGTGGACTCGGGACCGGCCCGGGTAACAACCGGGTCCGGGCCGGGCCGGGCCCATTATAATTTTTTTTTTGTTTTCCTCTTCCTAATTAACCCCCCTCCCACCCCCAACCCCCAAACCACCCCAAATGGCCCAAAATACCCAGCCCAACCCAAAATTTTAAAAAAGATTGAAAAAAAAATTGTTTTTGGCCCGAACCGGGCCCGGCCGAGTTGGGCCTTGTTTTGGGTGACCCGAGCCCGGACCGGAAAACCCACGAGCCGGGCCTACCCGGACCAGTCACTGACCGGGCCACCGGGTCGGGCCGGGCCGGAACAGTACCGGTTCCGGGTCGGGCCACCCGGCCCGAGTCCATACCTACAACCTGGTATTGTTTAGGCCTGACTCGGTCCCGATACAAACCCGGGCCAGTACCGGGCCTGAAATTTTTAGTCCCAGTCCCGCCCAATCCCGACACGTAGCCCAACCCGACCTGGTCCCGGTCCAATCCCAATTTGTAATCATTGTTGCATTTTTTGTCAAAGTAGGTTTTGGTTTGAATCATCTGGCCCTCCTACTCTTTATACTTTCCTTTTATTTTAATTATTGGTGGGGTTCGATTAGGGTTTGACTCGGGTCCGGGCCTAGGCCCGGGCGGGCCGGCGGTTCAGAAATGTTGGACCCGGGACCGGCCCGGGTAACCACCGGGTCCGGGCCGGGCCCATTATTATTATTTTTTTGTTTTCCTCTTCCTAATTAACCCCCCTCCCACCCCCAACCCCCCAAAACACCCCAAATGGCCCAAAATACCCAGCCCAACCCGAAAATTGAAAAAAAAAATTGAAAAAAAAACAAAATAGGTTTTGGCCCGAACCGGGCCCGGGCCCGGCCGGGTCGGGCCTTGTTTTGGGTGACCCGAGCCCGGACCGGAAAACCCACGGGTCGGGCCTACTTGGACCGGTCACTGACCGGGCCTCTCTGGACCGGTCACTGACCGGGCCACCGGGTCGGGCCGGGCCGGTTCCGGGTCGGACCACCCGGCCCGAGTCCATCCCTAGGTTTGATGGCCCCCAATCCAAAACTCACGCAAAAAGAAAATGCATCTGGTGGCAACTGGCAAATATTCGAATTGATTTTGTACAGTTTCTAAATCCTAAAAAGAATCAGATTTAAATTTGTTGTACTTCAGCTTTTTCACAAAGTTGGAAAAACTATTGGACATCAATTATATATTCGCTTATTCATTCTTAAATTTTTACCTTTCTTTCAATATGACAATTTTTTAGCAAATAAAACAGTATGGTTGAAATTTGGTTAGAGAAGGTAGAAATAATTCCAAACAGAGTCCATCCTTGTATTTTGTACAGAGCTACAGAAGCAATGTATTACGGAGTATTGAAAGTTAATGAATCACCAGACGATATACTCGTACATGCTTTCTTTTCCATAAGTATTACGGAGTATTTTTTCTTTTTGTTTTGTTACACCCCCTTTCGCTGATGCATTTTAAGGGGGGGAATGTGCGCAAAACAAAAGAGACATTGTGCAATATTCTTCCCATCAAACTGGATTCAGGCTGTTGTTTATGCACACTGCTTACCAACCATTGATAATCAGACAATGCCTTGTCTGATAATGGCTCCAGAAACTCGCATCTTGACAAGATATCAGGTGGAGGCACACCAGAAGCGATTAGATTTGTGTCAAGTTTTGGCCTTCTTCCTACAACTTCTTGAGAGACCATTTCTTCTACTGCTGATGGTGGGGTTCCATCTAGAGCATATGGAGTTGCACCAGGGATGACCTCCACCTTGAAGGGCGATTCTCTTTCTGACTGTAAACAGAACTCTATCCACTGGCCCACTAGTGGGGAAGGCCCTCTCACTCTCCCCCCAATTTCATCATAAGATGATGCAAGTCTTGTGGTGGCCGGTATTGCCTAAGTTAAGCCCACAAAGTTGTTTAGCAAACGTGTATGCTGAGTGAAGAAGAATGTGATAATAAAAGTTCGCCAAGCACTGTTTATTGTCACTGCTTTGGTTGAATCCAGTGATAAATAGAAAAAGTAGTGCATGAGTGTTGCTTTTTGTGAAGCCGAAGGGGGGTTTGGATAGTTTTGACTTTAGTTTTACATTTTATCCTTTAATTAATCTGAATATACTCCCTCCATCCAATTTAGATGTCCTATTATTTTCTATATCAAATTTATCAATGAAATTCGGGTTTTGCGGCTTAATAAAACATTACAACTCCTTAATATGAACTAAATAGTACTACAGGAGGAATAACTTAGTCAAGTCCTGCAACCTGAAATAGACCCTTGTGATTTGGGATGGATGGGTATATTAAAATAATCTTTCTTCAGATAATGCAATTCTGCAACCTCATTACCAAATGGGCTCCTAGTTTTTAAGGCGTTTCCCGGAATTCCTAGAATTGATTCTGGAGTCTTGAAACTAACTTCAATAGCAGTTCACACCATAATTCTGAAAACCACTTCCCATTATAGAAAGGGGATGAAGAGATGTTTTCAAAAGTGGGAGTAAAAGTAGAAAAGAATTTAGACATACCCAAAAATCAGCCCATAAACTTGCACCAGATTTAGGAACAATTACTGCAATGTTTGACATCCGCTTGGCAGCAGGAAGCACATCGCTACTCCATCCAACAGCTACCCATACATCTTCCACCCCAAATGCTTTAAGATAGTTTTGACTGTCAAATAGCCGAACCTGTGGAAAATAAACATAAAATCATCACAATAATTAATTAATAGACATTTAACTTTTACTTGCATATTACGGAGTATTTTTCAAAAAGGTGTCAAGGGCCATGGTACAAGATCTAGTCCAAGGTCGATGCTTCTGAGAAGAACAAGAAAAATATGAATCTATGGTGCCTGAAATATTAATCGACTCCCGCCCTCGGCAAGGAGTTTGTCGCAGGTTCCACCGTACGCCAAATAAAATTAATATTCCAAAGCTGATCTCATTAATCCAACTGATAAGCCTTAAATAGGATAAAGACAAGTTTCCTAAAACAATAATAGGAAAGAAGTAATACAGAAGCTCCTAAACTAGTATAAGGAAACCTGAATAAATAAACTCAAAGTAGGAAACTGATTTAATTAATTAAAATAGACTCAAAGTAGGAAACTGATTTAATTAATTAAAATAATGAGGACCACTCAAGCTGGTCCCTTCTTTGACCGCCTCTGGTAGACTCTGCCAAATCGACCCATATCATCACTCCCTCCGTTGACAACGAGCTTGTCCTCAAGATCGAAATCAGGAAAATTCTCACAGAAGGAATCCAATGTTTCCCATGTAGCCTCTTCCAAAAGTTGTCCTGCCCAGTGGACAAGTAGTTCCCAGCAACCCTGATATGGACGAGCCTTCAAAATGGACAGAGGTTGGAGTGGGGGTGGCAGGCTGTTCAGTTTTGGTAAGGTTCCCATCGTCAAAGGTGTGTCTCCTCTGTGTGGCTTGAGTAAAGAGACATGAAAGACGTCATGAATTTTGCTTGATGGAGGAAGTATCAGGCGATAGGCAGCTTGCCCAATAGCTTCCTTTATCTGAAAGGGCCCAAAAAACTTGGGTGAAAGCTTGTGAGTATGCCTGATGAGTGACAATGGGCGATGTGGATGAATTCTGAGCCAAACCCAATCACCTGGGGTGAATGACAAATCCCGATGGCCCTTATCGTATTGGAGTTTCATACGTTGTTGAGCTTGGAGCAATCTGGTCTTGGCTATGGTGAGGATGGAGTCGCGGTCAATGAGCGCTTGGTCCACTGCGTCGAGCTTGGCAGTGCCAGGTGTGTAAGAAAGTAGCTTGGGCGGGTCACGACCATACACTAACCTGAAAGGAGTATCACCTAAAGATGTATGGAAAGATGTGTTGTAGCAATACTCCGCCCATGGAAGCCAACGAACCCAATCTCGTGGACAGTCGCCGGTAGTACAACGGAGGAACATTTCCAAGGTGCGATTCACCACCTCAGTTTGACCATCTGTTTGAGGATGGTAGGCTGAAGAAAATCGAAGTTGGGATCCACAAAGACGGAATAACTCACGCCAAAAGGAGCTCACAAACACTTTATCGCGGTCAGAGACAATTGATTCTGGCAGGCCATGGAGGCGAAAAATTTCAGAGAAGAAGACTGCTGCCACTGAAACAGCCGTAAATGGATGTGCTAGTGCAATGAAATGAGCAGCCTTAGATAACCGATCAACAACCACAAAAACAACTGATTTTCCCCGAACCTTGGGCAATCCCTCGATGAAGTCCATGGAAATATCTGCCCAAATGTGATGAGCAATGGGCAGGGGCTGCAACAAACCTGCAGGCTGGAGGTTCAGCCATTTGTGTTGTTGACACACTTGGCAATCCCGCACATGGTCAGTGATGGTCTTTTTCATGCCAGGCCAATAAAATTCGCGACGCACCCTCTGTAACGTCTTAGCACTGCCTTCATGGGCCATGGAGTGGAACAAATTGACTATAGTTGGAATTGCAGCAAAAGATGGCAGTAAGTACACTTTATGTTGGAAAAATAGCAACCCCTCTCGATATGCCCACTCGGTTCCCAAGGCACCTTCGTCAAGCTGGCGTCGAAGAGCTCCAATTTCGGACGAGGAAGCTTGTTCCTTACGGATATCCTCAAGCAAAGTTGTATAAGGAATGGACAACGCTGCTAGGTGAGGCTGAGACTCATCACGACGAGATAAGGCATCGGCAACCGTGTTGTACCAACCAGGTTTGTATTCTACCCGGAAATTATACCCCATCAACTTACTGAGCCAATGTTGTTGGGGAGAAGTCGTTAAGCGTTGCTCCAGTAAGTGTTTCAAGCTAGAATGATCGGTACGAATTAAAAATTCTTGCCCCCAGAGGTACGGTCGCCAATGGGTTACTGCCTTGGCCAACCCGATCAATTCCCGCTCGTATGCGGCTAATTTGATATGACGATCTGCTATTTTGCGGCTGAAATACGCGACAGGATGACCCTCTTGTTGCAAAACTGCCCCAAAGCCACTCCCTGAGGCATCACATTCAATGACAAATGGAATTGAAAAGTTGGGCAGTTGAAGTACAGGAGCTGTGGCCAAGCAATGTTTAAGTTGGTTAAAGGCAACAGTGGCCTCCTCATTCCAATGGAATGAATGTTTCTTTAAGAGTTGCGTGAGTGGCAAGGCAACCTCCCCATAATTTTTGATAAATTTACGGTAGTAGCCAGCCAGGCCTAGAAACCCCACGCAAGGCCGTTAGTGTCCTTGGCAGAGGCCACTCTTGGATGGTTTTAACTTTCTCCTGGTCAACCTTGACGCCTTTTTCGTGAATGATGTGACCCAAATACTGCACACTATCAGTTCCAAAATAGCATTTGGAGCGTTTAAGAAATAGCCCATGTGCTCGGAGGATATCAAAAACTAAGCGGACATGATGGATATGCTCCACCCAGCTCTTACTATAGATTAAGATATCGTCGAAGAAGACCAGAACAAACTTCCGGAGATAAGGGCCAAAGATGTCATTCATTAGGCATTGGAAGGTGGATGGGGCATTAGTGAGGCCAAAGGGCATGACCAAGAATTCAAAATGACCATGGTGTGTGCGGAAAGCTGTTTTGGGAATGTCCTCCTGGGCCATTCGAATTTGGTGGTAGCCAGACCGGAGATCCAACTTCGTAAAAACTTTTACCCCATGGAGCTCATCCAACAATTCATCGATCACCGGAATTGGGTATTTATCCTTCACTGTTTTACTGTTCAACTCTCTGTAGTCGACACAGAAACACCACGAGTCATCATGCTTCTTAACCAAGAGCACTGGAGAAGAGAATGATGAATGACTAGGTTGAATGATCCCTTGTTCTAACAATTGCAGCACATTGTCGCTCAATCTCATCCTTTTGGAAGTACGGATAACGGTAGGGGCGGGCCACAACCGGGCCACAACCAGGAACTAAAGTTATGCGATGATCGCATGGCCGTGGAGGTGGCAGACCGCGCGGTTCCTGGAATAAATCCTGGAAGTTGCAGAGAATACCTTCTAGGGGTGAATGCTCATGTGAAGTGGGAAGTGCCATGTTTGCTGGTTTGCAGTATGGCGTTGGGTTGCCCTGCCATATGACGGTTGCACCCATCCAATGAAATTGCATAGACAGATTGTGAAAATTCCATACGATCGCGCCTAAGCCTCGTAACCACTGGACCCCCAAAATCATATCAAAACCAGCCATGGGAAGAACATAAAAATCAGCATGGAAGGGAACTCCCAAAACCTCAAAAGTTAACTGAGGACAGCTACCCAAAATAGGGACCTTTTCGCCATTTGCCACCACCACAAATAAAGAATTGCCTGTGGGTGAACTATACTCGAGTCCTTGAGCCAATCGTGCATGCACAAAATTATGCGTGCTCCCAGAGTCGACTAGAATCAGAACTGGTTTACCTCGCAAGGAAGCTGTAATTTGCATTGTTGTGGGTGAGCAGGAACCTGACATGGCATTGAGGGACAAGGCAAAGTCAGAATCGATTGTTTCATCGCCTTCGTCATCCCAGATTTCCAAGGCAAAAAGCTGCTTGCAACGATGACCGCGAACATAACGTTCATCACAATGATAGCAAAGACCTTTGGCTTGGCGACTGGCTGCCTCCGCTCCGGAAATCCGACGACGCCAAGTGGGAGGCTGCTGTGAGTCCTCAATGGTCAGCTTTGGATTTGAAGCAAGCAGACTGGTTTGTGATGCGATAGGCATAGGGGATTGTCTTGGTTGAGGTCGTGTGACTGGGAGTAGTGCCACAGATTGTTGTTTGCGCTCAATCTGCCTGGCCAGATTCATGGCAACGTCCAAGCTTCCTGGAGCCTGAAACTCCAGTTCTAAACGGATTTCCTGACGAAGCCCTGCCATGAATGCGTTGACTTCGAATTGACTGGGTAATCCATCTACACGCGCCAACAGTTTCTGAAACAAACTAATATATTCCTCCACTGTCCCCGTTTGTTTGAGTTGAAAAAGATCTCCCGAAGGGTTGGTGCTTAAAGGTGGTCCAAAACAAAGGAGACAGTTTTCAGAAAAGGTGTTCCACGATATACCTGCACGCAGTTTATCTGCCCAGAGTTGAGCATCGCCTGTCATGTGAAAAGTAGCTAATCCGACACGTGCGATGGGGGCTGTCTGTTGATGTGAAAAAAATCGTTCACAACGCTTCAGCCAGCTCAGTGGGTCACTTGTACCATCATAGGTAGGAAAATCGAGTTTGGAATAGCGGGGCACAATGTTATTCTCGCTACTGACTCGAGTGTGGTGTTCGTGAAATTCCCTATGATCACCATGGGATCCGGAGGGGCTGTTACTGTTGGAGTCAGTATGTGGGCCTGCAGATTTACTAGTCAGGGTGGCAAGCTGCGTGGAAAAAGATGTAACGAGATCTGTAATTTTTGCCTTAAGCGATCCTTGTCGCTGGTTAATATCTGCCATGAAGGTTTTGAGTGTCTCTGCGGTGATGTGCTCGTTCCCCATCGTTCTGGATACTAATACCAAATTGTTAAGGGCCTTGGTACAAGATCTAGTCCAAGGTCGATGATTCTGAGAAGAACAAGAAAAATATGAATCTATGGTGCCTGAAATATTAATCGACTCCCGCCCTCGGCAAGGAGTTTGTCGCAGGTTCCACCGTACGCCAAATAAAATTAATATTCCAAAGCTGATCTCATTAATCCAACTGATAAGCCTTAAATAGGCTAAAGACAAGTTTCCTAAAACAATAATAGGAAAGAAGTAATACAGAAGCTCCTAAACTAGTATAAGGAAACCTGAATAAATAAACTCAAAGTAGGAAACTGATTTAATTAATTAAAATAGACTCAAAGTAGGAAACTGATTTAATTAATTAAAATAATGAGGACCACTCAAGCTGGTCCCTTCTTTGACCGCCTCTGGTAGACTCTGCCAAATCGACCCATATCAAAAGGCATCAAGGCTATGTGAGTATGTATACTAAGGCTCTTTTTCTATATGAGTACAAACCTCACGGGGAGACCTCTCCATCTGGACGGTCTACTTATCTTTCATGGAGTGACATACACCCCTAATGGACGGCTAGTCATCTCCATCTGGTCAAGTGCATTTGTTTTCAAAAGGCCCCAACATCAAGGCTATGGGTAATTGGGTAGGGCAGTGATACCATATTCTAACAATTCACTAAAAATTCGTTATTCTTCAAAAGGAACATACATTGGAGTACTAAATCACAAACATTCACCTACGATAAAGAGGACTCAGGCCATCATCACCCACTGAAGTACACATACATTTACCTGTTTAACTAGTGCTGCAAGATTCTGCTGAACAGCATTTCGGCCACCAGTCACTTCAGAGTCCAAATCTTTTGTGTTATATGACGCCCCCATATATTTCAGAACTGCACCAATGATTTCTTGTGGTGAATCAACCATAGAAATTCTTCCTGCAAGCTCTGGCCGCCATAAATCATCCCAGTCCTGTGATGCGATTCACACAATTACACCCTTTCATTAGTAAAACATCTCAAACGAATAAACTAACTCTTATACATAACCAGCTCTATATACCGCCACTGAGCACATTTGACATGTATTAGATCAATTTTGAACCAACTCAATCCCATTCTTCTTTTACCTTGACAAGTAGCAAAGTAGGGAAGTGGACCGGAAAATGACTAAAACATAGCTAGATTCCTTAAATATGACTACTACAGCCGATATTACTAAACATAAATATTGAGACCAGAATACCCTTTTGTATTTTGAATAACTTAATATTAGAAACAACCAATGTCTTCTCACAATTCAACTTCTACCATCTTCGAGTATGATACCTCTGCCGCCAGCGTCACTGCCTGTACTAAACCAATTCCTGACTAACTTCTCATTGTCTCTGTCTCCACTGCCCATGTCAGCTTCACCGCCCATCTCACTTTCCCATAAACACACGCCTCATTGTCATTTCCAGTACATAAATACACTGCCCACATCTCCACTTCCCATAAACACACTTTTAATCATTGCCTTCGCTTCACTACGCACCGACTTTAATGTCCGTTGCCTTTGTCACATTCACTTCATGTTTCATCTGACTTCATCAACCACTGAAGTCAAAGCCCATCATAAATGTCACCTACACAGGCTTTCACACTGAGAGATAATGATAATCTAAAGTAGGGGTGGCATATTGGTTTTCGGTTAAGTTTTTATTGGTTTCGGTTTAGAACGGGTTGGAAGAATTATTACCAAACAAAACCATACTATTATTCGGTATGGTTCGGTTCAGTTTAGTTCGGTTCGGATTGGAATTATGATTTTTTAATAATATATCAAGGTTTTATTTAATTTCTTTAGTTCGGTTCGGTTTTTATCGGGTTTGATTCGGTTCGATTTAATACGGTTTGGAAGAAATACTACCAAACTCAAACGAAACTGCATATGGTCCGGTTTCGGTTTAGTTTGGTTTGGTACAGTTCGGTTAAACCAAACTGATATGCCCACCCCTAATCTAAACCTACCTTACACAAAGCCTGACCGAAGCCAACAGATTGAATCACATTTGGTGATCATCGTTCCTGGTTATTCCTATCCCGGGAAAAGCCTGGCACCATCAGACCCAAGGTCGGCTTGCTATTAGCAGCTGACAGAGATTGAGGAAGAAGTCACAGTGGCGGCAGCTATCTGCCATGATAAAAGAAGAAGTGATAGATGCCATGGAGCAGCGACAAAAGACAACAGAAAATTACAATGAACTTAAAAGATTGTCTGTCATCTTCTATGTAGAAGATTGGAGAAGGAAGATCCATAGAACTGGTCGATGGAAGGAGGTGGAAGTTAAGGGAGAAAGGATAACAATGAATTGAGGAAGAATGAAGATGGGGTCTGCAGAAAAACAGCACATGTGTGGGGATGTAATGGAGAGCTATGGTTATAAGTTTAATTAATCTTCTTTAAATACTACCAAAGGAGTATTATTTTGGAAATATAAACAAGGTCATATCTACGGAAACTTGGTATGTTGGAGTCACATACAGAGTAAACATCTCAATAAATTAAAACAAAAATTATGAAATATAAATGGATGAATGCCTAAGATGCATCAAATCATCAATAATACCTGACTTAATCCCTCGACCATATACCTACTACTTGTTTTGTTCCTTGACTACCTTTTGTTCCTAAACTGGTTTCACACTAATACACTATGCAATTTATACTCAACTCAGTCATTAAGCATATTTTACTCTACTTATGAAGGGTTCTGTTACCAATCAATTCTTTGGTCACTCATATAAACGCAGAGGACAGAGGGGAGCGGAGACAGTTAGCAATCAAAGTGGCTAAGGGAAAGATCAAGCAAGCCATGAGAGTCATATTAGTATTAGTATTATTTAATTAGTCCTGCTTTAATTAGTATTCCTTTATTAGAGTTCTATTAGAATAAGCAACTTAGTTTCCTAATTGTTTTAGGAAACCCTTAACATCTATTTAAGGGGATCCTAGTAAATTTAATACACAGCTTTCTAGTTAATTAATTATGAGATCTCTTGACTAGGTCGGAGACCAATAATTATACGATTAAGCCTCTAGTTTTAGCTCATCTATTCCCAATCAATTAAAATAGCTTCAAGGACTTCATCGTTTACCTGTGGCCATTCTCGTTCACGCCCTTGGACGAGGTCGCTAACTCATGCACTTAACAACTTGGTATCAAAGTCTGGGACGATGGGGACAAAGTCTATGTGAAAGTATATTGGAATATACTTTAGAATATGCTTTAGAATATATTAGGAATATACCGTAGATATTATTATTGTATAGAATCTTATATAGGAATATTCTATTTGTAATGTATATTTATAGGGACTTCCACAACTAATGAACTTGAGTTTATATTTAATAGCATTGTAGTTTATATTTCAACATGGTATCAGAGACTTCCATTTTAGTTTAGTTTTTCATATTTCAGTTTAATTTCCAGGACCTTGAAGGAACTTGAGTTCAGTTTTTCAGATTCTTCAGAACCTCTAGGCACCATTCTAATTTCCCAGAAAATCAATTAGCCTGAGCTAATTTCCTAGAAAATTCCATAGCATACAGTCTGCCTCACCAGACCACAGAAACCAGTCCGACACCCAAACTCTACGCGACTGAGCTGTACGCGCTGCCACAGCTCGCTGACCTCAACTCACGCACCGGCACATGACGTCCATTCTGCGGCCAGATTTCCGATCGGAAAACGCCATCCAGCTCGCCTGCATATCGCCTATCTTCTGCTGTAGCTTCTCTTTGGGATGGTTGCGTTTCTTTCCAGGTCTTCAGTACGCTGACATCGAAAAGAGATCGTCCAGGCTACGCGGAAATCTTTTCTTCCTTCCAGGCTTCGTAACGGACATATACTTAATTAGTGACATCGAAAAGAGATCGTCCAGGGTCCGCCCCGCCCCGCTGTAACTTAATTAGCTAGTATATATTTTTATTTGTGGCAAGTTGCTACCAATTGAATCTACTTAAAGTTTATCTCTAAATAATAATTAAAAATTAATATATTAAATCAAATTCATGATACCCTAAAAATTTCAAAAATTAAGGAAAAATTACTCCGACTTGAATAGTTAATCTATTAAATTTTACTAATAATTGAACATATGTATTAAAATACTATATATAAAGAAGACATTGATAATCCGTCATTCATCTCATTCTAATATATGTATTAACATATTATAAGATCAAAGAATTCATGATTTAATGTATACACACATATGTATGTTGAACATATGTATGTTGAAGTATATTTGTAGTATAATTTAAGAAAAAATATGTATGTTTATGTATTGAGCGGGTCAGGTCAGGGCGGGTCAGGGCGGCACGGGTCAATACTAATACCCGGACCCGCCCCATTGTATAGCGAGGCGGGACGGACCCGCCCCATTTGGAAGACGGGTCGGGCCGGACCCGCCCCAAATGTCTCGGGCCAGGGCGGGTCACTGCGGGTCGGTTTTTTTACATCCCTAGAACAATTGCTATTTCTCAGACGAGTATGCCAAATTTATTTGCTACCAAGAATCACTAAAGCATTCATATGTCCCTACTTCGGTAGTTGTTAATTCAGGTATTTCAAACACATGTCTTGCCTCCTCATCCTCGAAATGGGTAATTGACTCAGGTGCCACAGACCATATGACTGGTAATCCTAGTCTATTCTCATCATTTCACTCATATTTACCTACTTCTAGTGTCACTTTAGCTGATGGATCTACCTCACCTGTTCTTGGATCCGGTACTGTTGTCCCAACTTCTACATTACCATTATCACCTGTTTTGAGTCTTCCTAATTTTGCATTTAATCTGCTTTCCATCAGTAAAATCACATGTACTCGTAATTGTTCTGTAACATTTTTTCCTGGATATTGTGTGTTTCAGGATCTGTTGACAAAGCAGACTATTGGTAAAGGACATGAGTCAGCTGGTCTTTATATTTTGGATGCGTCAATCACAAAAGGTATCTCTTGTCTTGGGGTTGGAAATCTATTAGAAGCTCATTACCGATTAGGACATCCATCTCTCGCACTAATGAAGCAAATATATCCTCAGTTTAATAAGGTGTCATCTATACAATGTGAGTCGTGTGAATTTGCAAAACATCATCGTATTAGTTTAAGTCCTCGACTTAATAAACGAGCAAACGCTCTGTTTGATCTTGTTCATACTGATGTTTGGGGGGCATGTCCTGTTGTGTCCAAATCTGGTTTCAAATATTTTGTTACATTTGTTGACGATTATTCTCGTATGACATGGTTATACTTTATGAAGCGTCGATCAGAGTTATTTACTCATTTTTCTGCATTTTGTGCTGACATTAAAACTCAATTTAATGTTCCTGTTCGTGTGTTGAGGAGAGACAATGCCCAAGAATATCTCTCTTCTCCATTTAAATCTTGTATGCTTCAAAATGGCATTATTCATCAAACTTCACGTGTAGATACACCTCCTCAAAATGGAGCCGCTGAAAGAAAGAATCGACATTTGTTAGAAACTGCAAGGGCTCATAATTGGTGTCCTTTTGTGCCACACCTCGGTTGACATGGCAAGGAGAAAGACAGGCAGAACAGTGGGACGACTATGATGAGAGGAGAGGGTAGAGGTTGTATGAGCTGTCATGTCTCATAATTGGTGTCCTTTTGTGATAAACTGCTAAATCATGTCCTAGTTAAAGGTTTGCCAATTTTCTCACCGAATTAATACTTGATGGCAGGCCAAAGTGGTGGCCACACAAATCCATGAATGTTGCATGTGTGAACGATCAGAGATGGTTCCTCTGGTGTTACTTGATTCACCCATAACTTCCACCATGTGTGGTATGCTGTGATCTCAACCCATTCCAATGAGGGGTGTGTGTTGATTTATGAAAAATGATTCAGCCTAGCAGACCCAATGTAAAGGACCCCCGGAACTGAAGTGCATCGAGTAATCAAAGTTGGGATACACGGATGAATGCAAGAGATGGCTGGACTTGTGTGTTGTGGGTAGAGACAGGTCATGCAGAGCAGGCTGTGGTTGTTATTTGTGTAGATAAATTTTTGCCATGCATGAAGGATTTAAATTTTTTAACATTTCATGCATTTCCCATGGCTCTTTTTAAGCTCATGGATTGTTGACGGGAGCAATTTGATTGGCCGATTGATCAGCAATTAACCTCATCGATTTATAGTAGTTGAGGGACTAAACTAGCCATTTAACTCTAAGATGCAGTGATCCATCCACTCATCGATACCTATTATTTGTAGGAAGTTCACTTATAAGACAAAATTATTTTTTATAACTCTGGTCAGTATAAGCAGAAGTTATATTTAACTACATCAAAATGAGAATCAAATACAGAAGGTGCAGCTTCTAAACTAAAAAGAACCAAGAAAGCAGTAGTGCATAAAACAAGTCCTCTAACAAACAAGTGAAAAGAAAATGAAAACAGAAATAAACAAAACATGATGGTGTACATAAAGCAATACCTTACATTAATAGGAGCCAGGTTATGCTTTTGAAATTCTCTGTTCTTGTAAGCTATAACAACGCTTCCCCACCTGAAGGGAGCAGACCATATCCTCCCTTGAGAATCTAGTTTCCCCTCATTACTCCTTTGTAAATATACCTGCCATTATTTCACATCGATAAGAACTATCAAAGGGGTCAGTCAGAACGAAAGAGCATCGTAACAATCAATTCAAAAGAAATTTGACAACAAAAAATGGAAGACCCAGATGTTCATTGGTTTCTAGTTTACATCCATGCATGAATACATTTGATCTATGACTCATTCTATATAAGTTACAACTTAGCTAATATTTCTTCCCAATAAAGTCCAGGTACGATGGCTCAAATGCCCTGAGCTGCTGAAGATTAAAAGAACAAAAAAGTTCAACTACTGTTTCATCTTTTCTGTAGCGACTAAATTTCAATCACCACTTCATTTTAGCTTTAGTACGGTTTCTGTCTTTACAAATATAGTGTGTTTAAGAGCCCAACAAAAACAGTTTTTTCTCTTTATTACTACCTCCGTCCCTATTAAATGTTCCCATTGCAAAATGGCACGGATATTTAGACAATACTAAATATCTTAATTCGAGTATATTTTGAGAAATAATTTTGATAGTTATAGAATATAATGGGGTCATTGATGGTAATTGTGATATTTTAGATGTAATTTTTAAAATATTTGATGATTAAATTGTCATTTAAGAGTGCTAATGATAGGTACTAGCTAATTCAAAGAGAATTCAAAAATCAAAGATGAAGAAAAGAGATAGTGTAACAACGGAAACTGTCATATAACAGACAATAAAGAGAGAAATACAAAGACAATTAAAGAGTGCCAACTCTCCAAGTCCCAAGCCCAAATGATAATTCCAGCCTCCTATTCTACCCTCCACCTCTATTTATACTAACTATTCTAATAGTATCATTACTCTCATTTATTATTATCAATGCCACTCTACCCGAGTCCTATCAGCTAATTGTTTCCTAAAATAGAAAACTATTCTAATAGTATCATTACTCTCATTTATTATTATCAATGCCACTCTACCCGAGTCCTATCAGCTAATTGTTTCCTAAAATAGAAATGAGAACCTTTAGAAAAAAGAAAAATGGGAACCTTAGGCTGGGACGGAGGGAGTATGTTTTAAGTTTTAACATAGGTTGATAGAGCGGGACTCATAAAAAATTGGTGTAAACTGCACAGATTAATAACATTTTTTCTGTAGGAGCAGATCCAAAACAAATAAAGCATTATGCATTTCATTTCTCAACATAGCATTATGTTGTAATAACACCTTGTGGAGGGGGCAACAGAAGCAAATCATAATCCAAGGAATAACATAATACACAAAATAGTAAGTAGGTAGGTATGTAGGTAAATAAATAAATAAATAAATAAATAAATAAATAAATAAATAAATACATAAATAAATAAATAAATAAATAAATAAATAAATAAATGAATAAATAAATAAATACTCACCTTCCATTTGTCACATAACCCATTTTTAAACCAGTCTTCGTCTTCTACCCTTTGCATTGGCTCAATTAATCCATTCTTAATGGCGAAACTAAGCCATGCATCACCAAGAGCAACAACATCAGCTGCCACTGCAGATTTTCTATTTACAACTCCTTTCTCGAACGCCATAGAAAGTTCATGAAATATGTCTTGAGAACTACGACGAAAGTCTGGACATAGTTTCGCTCTCCTGCCTTGAGAACTCAAAAAATCCTACAACATTAACAAAAGTATAGCATCACTCACTCTTCAAGAAATTGCAGATCGATTTGTAATCTGATGGCTATGAGAGGAAAACAGAGTGGAAATTCAGGACAGAAATGTTGAGTAGAAATAAAAAATTGGTTTATATCAATAATTCAATTTTAGATATTCTCAAACCTATATATGTGTGTGCGCATACAACATATACTCCGAACATATAACATATTTTGTCCGTTCCATAAACATTGCAAACTTTCCTTTTAGGCCGTCCCAAAAAACTTTGTCAATTCTATTTAAAGTAATGAATATGTGGCTACAATTACTTATTATTCTAAACCATATAGTTTTTAATTGGGAAGTTTCAATATAATTGTAACATTTCCGCTCAAGGCAATAATTAATTAGTGATAATTTTAGTAAGTTAGATTTTATATTGTCTTTTAGATTGATGGTGGTCCATTTCAGTAATACATTTATCAAGACTAAAATGTTCCTATCTATTTGAATTAAATAATGCCTAAACTTTTTGAAATTGTGAATGATATTTGGCCATGTGGCTTGCTTAAACTGTTCTAGAAATTTATATCTCCCATTTACTTTGCATCTAAGCTGCCACCCAAAAATATTCTCTGGAGACTTCACCATCCTACTTCTCATGTGTCCTTCTGATAGATACCAGCGATTTCAGAGGAGATTAGAAGAAATATTTGTATATTAATTCTCTGAATTACAGCAGAACGAAGAAATCAAAGATGAACAGTAGAAATCGATACGAGACAAATTCGAGAGTGTCTCTCTCTCCCAAGCCAAAGCCTAACCCAATTTCTGCCTCCTTTTTATTCTATTCTCGGCTCCTATTTATAATACTTTGTTTACGGGCCAGCCCATAACTAAATAATACCAGGCCTAGACCCCTTTTAACAAAATAACAAACTATGTTACATTACTTTATGATTATTATACTAATAGGTTCCTATCATATCTCCCCCCTTAGACAACCACCTTGTCCTCAAGGTGGGTGATAGGAAACAGCCTTAACTTTCGACTTCATCTTCATCCTGGCACCTCTTCCTTCCCAATACATCCCGAATTTCTGGACCAAGATTTCATTACTTGACCCTTCATCACCCCTTTTGAACAAGGCTGTCCACAACCCGGTTTATCCAGATTCTCTTCAGAAAAAGGTATGTTGTCACTCTGGAGAACATAATGGTTGTTCTCTTGCTCAAGTTTCCCGGTAGACCAGCAAATGTTCTCAATAAATTGCAACTCTCTGGGTTTGTCAGTATGAAAAAGGAATAGAGTTCACTGCTTTTCATATCACAAACAATTGGTACTCTAATAATGTCTCCAAATGATCTAGGAAGATTAAAGTCTACTGACTTTACTTTATCAATGTCTTTCAATTTTGTAAGCCCAGATGACCCATCAAGTTTAGGTATCCTTAAAACTTCTTCAAATCCAATTTCACTCCCACCATAGACATTAGCCGAACAATGCAACAGAATAACAGGAAACCTTTTACTTCCAGATGATGGTTGTAAGTTAACAATGCTATCACACTGATTTTCCGCCTTGTGGCCTTCTGAATAGTCTGGCAGAGACAAGTTCAAACAACTTCCAAACAGCTCCATATTTTGCACTCCTGCACCCTCTGTTTTTGGGTGTAGCCTATTATCAACAATGTGGTGAAGATTTTGACCAGGTCCTTGTGAAGCATTAGGATTATTAACATTTTGAGAAGTGACATGCAGAACTCTACCAAAAGCCGAGTTGAAGAATTCCATAGAACCTTTTGAAACATCAGAAGCTGGCATCCAAGAGAAACAGGAACTGCAGTTGTGCCAATTTCAGGTCCAACGACCACTGACAATTTCTCGTCGTTTTTATTGTCGCCTTCAGTGAACTCTGCATTTTCTCCAAATTGCGAAGCACTCCTATCTATAGACAGAAGAGTCTAGACAGCTCTAGAGATCAGTTACATGAGTTACAAAATAAATTAGAATATTTGTATTTAATATTTCAGTTACAAATCTTTGTATTTAATATTATAATTAGTAGCCTAGCTCTAAAATGTTGTATAAATAGGATATCATTTCATGGAATGAATCAAGCTTTTCAGTCTCAAATCCTCCTTATTCTAAACTTTATTATGGTATCAGAGCCTCTAGAGGCCTAAACGGCCTATTCTCTTCACTGAACTATCCTCCCCGCATCACATTTCTCTGCCCATGGCTCATGAAAATAATAGAGACAAAAGTCCAGAAGACGTGAATGATAACTCAACGTCATCTCTATCAGCCAATAATCCCCTAACCCCGGATGGCCTTGTTATGCTCAGCCCTAACCAATTCCCAGAAAAACTAGATGGATCAAATTACCTTGTATGGAGAGACCAAGTAATGGACCTTCTGTTCGGGTCTCATCTAGATCAGTATATTGATGAAAAAATCAGTCCTCCTCCAGAAACTGAAGCTGCCAACTTTCTGCGATGGAAGAGACAGGATCGTCTGGTGCGGCACGCTCTTGTATCTTCTCTCAGTTCCGCCTGCAAACCGCTGGTTGGGTCTGCAAAGACCTCCGCCTCCGTCTGGAAAACACTGGAACGCCTATACGGGACCCGGTCAGCTTCCAAAATTCGAAGTCTTAAAGACCAGTTCCGCCATGCTAAACAGGGGTCGCAACCTGTAGCAGAATATCTTCACCACCCTCGCACCTGAACTAGCCATGGCCGGCCGACCTGTTGACGATGAAGACTTTGCCATTCAAGCCCTGGAGGGTCTTCGTCCCGAGTTTGAATCCGTGGAGAACTCCATCCGCCCAGATGAAACTAACTTCGAAGAACTCCACTCCTTACTGGTCAGATTCGAAGACAAGTTGCGAAGGAGGGAGCTCTTGAATTCCGCGGCTGTTGTTACTGCGAACGCAGCGACGGTAGAAAGAAAAGAGGAAGAAGACAGTTCGGTCGCAATGACCGTTCGCAGAAGTATAGACCAGAACGCGTCTATATTAGGCCCAGGTCCATCAGCCCAGTTTCAGACTCTACCCAATAGGCCCAATACTCAGAATAAATTTTTTTTCAAAAATCAAAATCGAGGCCCACGTCCCAGCAACTTCTACAATTCAAATCGACGTGGAAATAATAATCCCGGGGGCAGGCGTACTAATTTTGGGGGAAATACCAGTCCGGGTGCTGTTATATGTCAAATTTGTAGCAAACCGAACCATCTCGCTATAAACTGTTGGCACAGGTTTGAACAACAAAATTATCCCCCCAGGTCAATACTGCCACGACCAGGAGAACCGGATGGTTGCTGGACTCGGGAGCAACTAATCATGTCACCAATAATTTAAACAATCTTACCCTGGCGTCCGATTACACCGGCACAGACTCCCTCATTATTGGTAACGGTAAAAGTCTTGAAATTGCACAAGTTGGGAATATGACCCTTCATTCTCTCTCCTTACCTAATACTCTTTTTGTTCCTTCTATTCATACTAATTTAATTTCAGTTGCCAAATTATGTCGTGACAATGATGTACTAATCGAGTTTCACCCTTCTTTTTGTCTTGTCAAGGACCGGAAAACGGGAGCAATTTTGTTACGGGGTATGAATAAAGGTGACGTCTACAGCTTGCCTGATGTTCCTGTTCCTTCATCACCATGTGTCAATGTTACTACAAAATTTTCTCTAAATAAATGGCATTGTCGTTTAGGACATCACTCAAAAAGTTATTTCCTCATTAGGTATTTCCTTTAAAGATGTTAATAAGGATTTGTCCTTATGCACTTCATGCGCAAGTAATAAAAGTCACAAGTTACCTTTTGCTAAATCTTCCCTTTCAAGTTCAGGTCCACTTGATTTAATTTATATAGATGTTTGGGATCCCTCACACATTAATTATGTGGATGGTTTTCGTTATTATGTTATTTTTGTTGATCACTACACAAAATACATTTGGTTTTACACTATCACTCACAAGTCTGAGGTAACTTCAATTTTTCAACAATTTAAGAAGATCGTAGAAAACTTTTTCAAAAATCTATTAAAATGGTTTATTCAGATGGAGGGGGTGAATACATATCCCTAGGGAAATTTCTGGCCTCTTGTGGTATTACTCACTTACTGACCCCTCCATATACCCCTGAGCATAACGGCTTCGCTGAACGCTGACATCGTCATATTGTAGAAACAGGGATCACTTTACTTCACCACTCTTCTATGCCGTTAAAATATTGGTCATACGCCTTTTTAACTGTTATATATCTAATTAATAGGCAACCAACAGCATCTCTAGGTTTTTGTACTCCCTATGAAAAACTTTTTTAAAAACCTCCCAATTACACAAAACTTGCTATTTTCGGATGTCAATGTTTTCCATGGCTCCGTCCTTATGCAGCTCATAAGTTAGAACCACGGTCCAGACCTTGTATTTTCCTTGGGTATTGCGATCAACAAAGCGCTTATCGCTGTCTTGATCCTACTACCAATCACATCTTTTTTAGTCAGCATGTGGTGTTCAATGAGTCTGTCTTCCCTTTCTCTAATAATACAACACCCGTTACAGATCTGTCCTCTGAAATTGACAGTTGGCTTCAACCTCCTATCTCTTATCTTCTTATCTCAGGTACATCACTAGCAAAGGCGTCTCCTACTACTCGTACCCCAATAACACAAGACTCCCCTAACCCTGCTCCTCATAACACTCCACCAACTTCTAACCCACCGGTCCTCATCATTTATCACCGCCGGCCCAAACAAAACCCAACTACTCCATCCTTACCTAATGTACCCAACACCAACCCCTCGACCATTACTCCCACTACAAATAATCCCATATCTACCTTGGGTCATCATCATGATCCAAAAGCCTCTCCACCCAAACGTACCCACCCAATGACCCTTCGTTCTCGTAAACAAGCTAATGTTGTCACTCACTCACCATTACCTCATCATATTATTCCTACTTGTGCTTCTCAAGCTTTACAGGTACCTGAATGGAGGAAGGCTATGTCTGTGGAATTTGATGCTTTGGTTCAACAAGGGACATGGGAACTTGTACCCGCTCATCCTGGTCAGAACATTGTTGGCTGCAAATGGGTTTATACTGTGAAATATAAGCCCGATGGTTCCTTGGATCGTTTCAAAGCTCGATTGGTGGCTAAAGGCTTTCATCAGCGCCCGGGGATTGATTACTCTGAGACCTTTAGCCCAGTCATCAAACCAGTTACTATTCGGGTTGTTCTGACCATTGCACTTTCTCATGGCTGGCACATAAACCAACTAGATGTCAACAATGCTTTTCTACATGGTGCTCTTCAAGAGGAGGTTTACATGAAACAACCCCCTGGTTTCAATGATGGCTCTGGAAGAGTGTGTCGTCTTAGGAAATCCATCTATGGTCTCAAACAAGCACCTCGAGTATGGTACCAATCTCTTAGTGGATTTCTATTATCCCTTGGTTTTCATCAATCAGTCTCTGATGCCAGCCTCTTCATCTTTTCTTCTCATCCCTCTTATATCTATGTGTTGGTATATGTGGATGATATTATTGTTACGGGCTCTACACCAGACTTGATTCATCGGACTATTAACTTGTTAGCACAAAAATTCTCCATTAAGGATTTGGGGTCATTACATTACTTTTTGGGCATACAGGTTACCCCTGCATCAGATGGACTCTTTCTTGATCAACACAGGTACATTACAGATTTATTACAGGTGTTGAACATGCACGAGGCGAATCCAGTATCCACGCCTTTAGCTTCCTCAGCTTCCTTGACTCTGTTTGATAGCTCAGGTTCTTGTGATGCCACTCTCTATCGTCAAGTTATTGGATCACTTCAGTATTTAAGCCTCACCCGACCTGATACGGCCTTTGCCATCAACAAGCTAGCCCAGTTTATGCACAAACCCACGGTGAACCATTGGCAGCTCATGAAACGTCTCTTGCGGTATCTTCACGGAACAGCCTCTCATGGTTTATATCTCCGTCGGAGTTCTCACCTTTCATTGTGTGCTTATGCTGATGCAGGCTGGGCGAAAATCCAGATGACCGATCCTCTACCAGTGCTTATGCCATTTTTCTCGGAGAATCGATTATTTCATGGAAGTCCTCCAAGCAACGCACAATTGCCAAATCCTCAACCGAAGCAGAGTATCGGGCCCTATCCACTGCTGCATCTGAAACTCTTTGGATTGAGTCACTTCTTCATGAGCTTCGACATTCCCCTTCTTCTCCTCCAGTTCTTCTATGTGACAATAAAGGCGCTACCACCTCTTCTGCCAATCCGGTATTCCATTCCCGAATGAAACATGTTGCCATTGATTTCCATTTTGTTCGTCAACGTGTGCAACGTGGTCTTCTTCGGGTTCTTCATATCCCCTCGCATGATCAACTAGCTGACATTCTCACCAAACCCCTTTCACGACAACGGTTTGTTTTTCTACGTGACAAGCTCAGGATTCTCAGCACTGATAGAATACCTGGCTTGCGGGGGCATATAGACAGAAGAGTCTAGACAGCTCTAGAGATCAGTTACATGAGTTACAAAATAAATTAGAATATTTGTATTTAATATTTCAGTTACAAATCTTTGTATTTAATATTATAATTAGTAGCCTAGCTCTAAAATGTCGTATAAATAGGATATCATTTCATGGAATGAATCAAGCTTTTCAGTCTCAATTCCTCCTTATTCTAAACTTCTTTTACTATCATCAGAGGAAGGTTGCAGCGGGTTAACAGACTCGAAACGGAGCGGTGAAGCTTGCCAAGTGTGAGAATCCTCTGGCGATGGAGCTAGCGCACAGTGAAACGCGGCTTGAGAAGAAACATGCCCACTTGGCAACAAACTGGGATACACTGAAGGCCGACGACTTTTAGGGCTCCTAGATCGATGTCTGCGATGATGTTGATCCATACTGTTCAACATATCTTTCATCTTGTTCAACATAACTTTCATATCCGCTTCCATCTCCTTCATATGTCGTTCTATATTGTCAAAACTTTTTTCCATTCGAGGTGTCATATAGAATTCCTCCATCACTGCCGGTTGTTGAAGCTCTGGGATGATCGATGATTCCGATTCTCTCTCCGGTTGTTGGATAAACGACTGGAGATGATACCTGCGAACTGATAGCTGATGTCTGCGGACTAAGAAAGGCTGTTGCTGACCGCTGGGAACTGAGAACGAGTTCGCGATTGCGAAATTGAAGATGGGGTTCGCGACTGCAAACTGTGATACGAACTTAGAGAAGCATTTTGGGACCATACTTGCGAACTCCTCCTCGAATCTGGTTGCGACTGCGATTGAGAAGAAGTTAGCGATTGTGAAATGTGAGATGAAGTTCTCGAAGAAGCCAGATAAATGGACGGAAATGCTCGCGACTGAGAAGAGACCTGCGCACGCGATGAGGTCTGTGAACGAGGCAAAACCGTTCGCGATTGCGAACTAGGAAGAGCGATGAACGATGATACCTGATTTTCAGTTGGGCGACGGCATCTCGGAGGACTCCTGGCTCGGTCTCTATGTCGCATGTGGTGACGTTTATGGATCATGTTGATTCGACTCCACATCTCCGCCGCCCAATCAGCGGAGGATTGTTGATTTTGTTCGATCTTCTCCTGGTTCTCCTCCATCTGCGACCGACTTCTTTTAGAAATAGAATCTCCACACCAGGGATCGTAGCGCTCGATACCAATGATAGATACCAGCGATTTCAGAACAGATTAGAAGAAATATTTGTATAATAATTCTCTGAGTTACAGCAGACGAAGAAATTGAAGATGAACAGTAGAAATCGATACGAGACAAATTCGAGAGTGTCTCTCTCCCAAGCCAAAGCCTAACCCAATTTCTGCCTCCTTTTTATTCTATTCCCAGCTCCTATTTATAATACATTGTTTACGGGCCGGCCCATAACTAAATAATACCAGGCCTAGACCCCCTTTAACAAAATAACAAACTATGTAACATTACTTTATTATTATACTAATAGGTTCCTATCACCTTCATTTCTTACTCTTCATCCACTTCTTTCACACCCATGGTCGTGCTTGTGAATAACCCATTAAAAATCAAATGCTATAGACGAGCCAGTGATTTTTCCAAGAAAAAATTTGTGTGTACACAATTTCTTATACACACCTAATACACACATCTGTGATAAGGCTATTTTTTGTCTGTGAATATATAGCCTTTTATATAGTGTTCACAGACAAAAAATAGCCCTATCACAAAAGTGTGTATAAGGTGTGTATAAGAAAGTGTGTACAAGAAGAATGGTTGTTTTTCCAAACACACCATGATATACTCAACAAACACAACAGAATTTTAATAGTATATTGATTATGAAGCCTGATAATCATCACTTGAACCTTCATCATCACTTCCTCAACAGCAGGAAGAAGCAGAAGCAAAGACATTGTTGCATAATGCTCCACAATGTTGCAAAGGTTAGAATCTCCCAGCAACTGCATCTCTTACCCATCTTCCAACTATTTTATGCCGAGTTTCCTGAAATTTTCCTCTACAATTTTCAGACTGGCTAACCATTCCATTCCCAGAATCACATGAGTACCCCCAAGGTCTAACAAAAGTCACGAGTCATCACTAAATTCTGTACCCAAATCTATAATCCCTCATAAATGCCCTGGTGAGATATTTGCTATCCATTCCCCCATCTCTACTTGAAACCTTACAGCTTCTTTATAGGGCATCTGCACTTCTTCTATCAATTTCAGACTTTCAGATATATAGATTATGGGTGGCCCTAGAATTCAGTAATATCAGAATCTGTTTGCTTCTCTTGTTTGTCTATAGCTCTCCTTGTACCATGAAGGTTCTAGTGTTTCACCTCACCCTCAGGTTCATTTTCTTCTGCTCAAGATAGCCGTAAGAAGTCCACTTCTTCCTCCAGGTGTGCTCTTTGTTCCATTTGTCCCCACTTTTAAAAAATAAGTCCATTTGACTTTTTTTTGTAACTCAACCTGGGATAGTCTTTGACCCCCTTACAAATCTGGTTGGCTCCTGATTTCTCTACCCCTTGTAGAGTGTTCCTAACTCCTCCTTTATAATTCCATCCTCTCTTATTCCCCTCCTTGTGTCTTCATCCCTTAATAGCAGAATTTTTTCCTTCCAGAAACAGGGCCCTATCCATTTACTCTGCCATATTCCCGGAATGAAATAATTTCAACTCAGCTCCAATCTCTTCCTTTAACCTATCAATGGAAATGCATTTGAACATCTCATAATCCGTGAGTTTCATATAAGCTACCACCAATTCAAAGTTCTCTCCGCATTCCATGACAGATCGAGTTTGTTTCACCCTCACACCCTCAGCATGAGCCCAAACTGGTTTTGGACCATCTCTGGTTGGAAGCGTCTGATCACAGCATTTTTAAAGACTCCCAATTACATTCCTCAGTTTGTTCTTCCCACCATTGGAACCAGTTGAGGGCTTTATCCTTCATAGCAATTGCCGCCCTCTCAACCTTCCTCCCTGTTCGAGCAAAACCCCTGTTCCCTGTCCGTAGACTCCTGACGGAATGGTGAAGCCTGCCAACTGTGAGAATCTGCTCGCAATGAAGCCTGCAGACTGGGAGAATCTGCTCGCAGCGAAGCCTGTGAATTGTGAGAATCTACTACAATGATGATGAGCCCTGGCTTTCATAATGCCAACAACGTCTGGATGTCCTCAATAGTCCTCTAGATCGCCAGTGACCTTGTTGAAGCAACAAGTTGTGCATCTCCTCCACCACAGTTCTCATCTCCGGCAAATTGAGTTTGACACTTTCAATGATAGGTGTGTCTCCTCCACCACAGTTCTCATCTCCGTTTGCGAACGCGTAAAAAACTAAAAACTCATTCTCCACTCGAGTAATTGTTGATGCTCTGATACTAATGAGAGGTACTCAACAAAAGCAGAAGAAATTTAGTAGTATATTGATTAGGAAGTCTGATGAATTATCAGAATTACTAGAACAACAATGGTGGAAATAGAAAGAAAGAGAAGAAACGGAGTTGAGACTCTTCAAGAGGTCTCTTTCCCAGACCAATTCCAACTGAATTTCCGCCTGCCACTTATTCTATTGTACCTATATACTACTCTTTAATATTATTATTAATAGCACTACTCTGCCCAGGTCCCCCTATCACACCGCCACATATATTTTCCTTGAAAATGAACATGAAGACCCTTGTTGTGGGTTGAATAAAAGCCATTAGAAGATAGGGTTTGATTGACAGATGTTAAAAAATGTATCCGACCAACTGTATTTTCGTGTGTGCAATGTGTGTGCGTATGTTATGTGATATTGTAACAGATAATTTTTCTTTTATTACCCAGTCATTTTTTCAAAAAAGAAGTTGCAACTTTGACCTTTTGCTGTAATATATATATATATATAATTCCACGCTTCCACGCACGCACACGGGCAAGGCAGGGCAGGGCAGGCAGCAAGCAAACAAATAAAATAATAAATGCAATATAACATACCTTGATCCATACGGGAGGAAATGAGTTCCTAAAGGAAATGATTCTTAAAGGAACTGTTAGAGCATATGTTTTGTCCTTCCATTTCTCAAATGCTGCTTGAAGCTCTTCATCATCAAAATCAATCACATCCGTTGTTTGTTTCCCTTCACCATTCTCTACAATATTATTAAATTAAAATCCACTTAACCATCACATTCATAATTATTATCAACTGATTCAACCCTGTCAATTAGGGGCTCGGGATCAAGGTTTAAAGACCCTGTCAATTCAACCCTGTAGAAAAATGTAGCATATACATGTTATTTTATTATGTGTACATCCGGAACTGTATAGATAGGAATTAGAGTTGATTTAGGACTCTAACTCTTAGATTAGCTAGCAGTGTAGATAAGAATAGATAGATCCTAATATTTAGGATCTGTAACAAACCTTAGTTTATCTGTAATCTTGTATATATATCATTGCCGGATGGCTCAATAATACATGGAAGATTAATTCTTCAAACCTAGAAACCCTGTAAAATCTTCAATTAATTTCTAGTGGTGATCTTACTGAAATTGGTGAAATATGAGTCAATATTAGTGGAGTCCAGAAGCAAAGACTATCCATGGCAAGAGCCGTTTATTCTAATTCTGATGTTTATATATTCGATGAGCCTTTAAGTGCAATGGATGCTCATATGAGCCGGTAGGGTGTTGAGAAGTGCATCAGGGGAGAGTTAAGAGGAAAGAGCAGAGTTCTAGTTACAAACCAGCTGCACTTTCTTTCACAAGTAGACCAAATTATAGTGGTGCATGATGGTACAGTTAAAGGGGAAGGTACATTTGAATACCCCTCAAACAACAGCATGATTTTTCAGACACTGGTGGAAAATGCAGGAAAAATGGAGGATTATGCAGACAAGGAGGAATACAATGAAAAGGTTGATGGAAAATCTCCAAGCCTGTTTTATATGCTAATAAAAAACGAACATCTGAAGATGCAGGCGAAAAAAATAAAAAGAAGGAAGGGAAATCTAGCATGTTTAATGCTTTATTCAGACTTGTGGAACCAGAAGGAGGGAGGATCAGTATTGATGATTGTGATGTTTCAAAGTTGGGATTCATGGACCTCTCTAAAGTTCTTGGTATTGATAAGTTCGTATTTCAACACGCATTTGATGCGTGTTGAGATTGAGTTTTGTCACTTTTCCTAATTTATTTGAGTCACAAAGTGTTTATTTACCTCAAGTCACGGTTTACCGGGTTTGGTTTGCATTTGAAGAGAAAATTAGGAATTTGGACCCGGCATCGGCGTTTGAGCTTAATTTGAGAAGATTTGGGACGCGTTCGAGAGATGGCAAGAAGCACCAGAAGTCCACGGGATGATTTAAGAGCATGATTCGAGGCTAGAAAGGTCAAAGATTGAAGATAGGATCAATCGGGAGCAAACGGGGAAGAAAAGAGCAAGAATATGGTTCAAGAGACATTCGCGCGCCCGCGGGTCAGTACCGCACGCCCCGCGGGTGATTCTGAGAGCTACAAGTCAACAAGTCTGAACTGCACGCCCCGCGGTCCAGAAACAGGTCTCGGGACTACCCGCACGGTCGGACCGTGCAAGTGCCCGCACACCTTGCGGGCAGAGTATTTTACGAGACGGGAATTTTGTTCGCGCGACCGCACGGTGTACTGCACACCGTGCAGACAACCGTGCGGTCCATTTTTCGCCCCGTTTTCGGATTTTTCTATTTAAAGACCCCCAGTTTGTCTGTTTTATGTCACAGAACTTAGAGAGAAAAACCCTATTTCAACTTTTGAGAGTTGTTTCAGCCTTGTTCTTCAAGATTGTGGGATTTTTGTAAGTTCCAACTTTTTAATTAATGACACTTAATTCTTTTCATCTCAATCATGTTGATTCTTCAATTATGAATTGTGAGTAGTTTTAATTAGGGATTTGAGATTGATGAAGGGGTTGGTCATGATGTATGGCTAGTTTCTTGATGGATTAATTGCATGAATCTTTATTTAATTTGTGTATGAATGATTTAAATGATATCTCTTGTAACCTAGAATGGCCACTAGGATTATAATTGCATGTAGAATAAATTAAGAGATCTAATTTATTCTAGGACACTTTCACACTCTTAATCGTTCGCTAAGAGAATAGTAGCGGTTAAGGGGCCATGCACACTTCATCGTTCGCATGATAGATAAGGCTGGTTCCCTAAATTATTGTACTCTACACCGCGAGAGCGGTAAGAACTTAGTATTGATTAGCGTTGCTCAATTAAATAAGTTTCATGTGATTAAGTCTGATCAGCCAGAAATCTTATTAGCCCGGAATCAATCCTTGTTCCGCTTCGTCATTGATTAGAAAGAACCTTTTAATTTAGTTGCTTATTTGCATTAGTTAATTTCCCAAAAAAATCAAATCTCGCACATCGCAAGTGTGTTGTATTTTTTTTAATCGCTGAATTTATTTAATTCTTGATTCCTTTTTTCCGTCTCTGGGGAGACGATACTCGTATTTTAGCCCTATACTACTACATATTTTTAAGTTAGAGAAAACTCACATCAGTTTTTGACGCCGTTGTCGGGGCCGGTGTCGTTTTAAGGGTTGATTAATTTCGGCAACTTGTGTGTAGTTTTTCGTAAGATTTTTGAATTCTAATCGTGGAGGTTAGATCTGTTTATGCATACACGCTCTAAGAGAGGAGAACTGCTTGTCCCTCTTAATCTTGAGACCGAAAAGCTCGCCAGACAGAATCGCAAGACTCTACGAGAGCAAAAAGCAAACATGAATCAATCTTTATCTGGAACCGCCGAGAAATCTGGAGTCCCTATCACCACCACTCAGCCTGATTTCTATATAAACACCTCACTAATTTCTCCTAGAAACCACCCACCAAGTTTCCAAAATCACCGCCCTCCTCCGTTCTTTCCCAAAAATACTCAAACTCCAAAATTTCCGGAACCCGTTCCAGAACCAGTCACCCCACCAAAATTCTTTCCAGAACCAGTATCAAAATCAGCTTCAAGTACCGCCTGTTCAACAACGTCCAACTTTCCAGCCTAGACAGCAAGCCCTCAAGCCAATGCTTATGTCCCGCACGACAATCCGCTCTATCAACAGCAGACCATTGCAGAGTTCCTCACTCGAGAAATTTTTGAATATGACAGCATTCAAGTGTCAGGAGTTACTGCTAACCACTACGAGATTAAACCAACGGTGATCAGTATGATTTCCAACATCCAATTTGGAGGAGGACTGACTGAAGATCTAGTGGCACACATTACCCGATTTCTGAGGATGTGCCAGACTTTTAAGATCCCTGGAGTAGCTGATGATCAGGTGCGGATGATGTTTTTCCCTTTCTTGAAGGATGATGCGCAGAGATGGTTCGATAGCAATCCACACCACCATCTCCAGACTTGGGACCAGCTGCATAGAGTCTTCATCAAAGAAGACTTTCCAACGTCTAAGGCATTGAAACTGAAGAAGCAGTTGCAGGAGTTCAAGCAAGGTTCATTGGAGTCTCTACCTGAAGCATGGAAGAGATTCAAGGTGCTGAGAAGATTTTGTCCTCAGGGGCAAGCTGAGTAACTGTGAGGTTATTTTCTATTTCTACAGTGGTATCAATGATGAGGGAAGGATGATGTTGGATGCTTCCGAAAATGGTGTTTTTCCTGAGCTCCCAACCGAACATGCAAAAGCACCGATAGAGAAAATAGTGACCAACAATGCTTCATGGTACAACTCAAGGAGTTCAGCTCAGCAAAAAGCTCCAGGCCTATACGAGATCAATGAGAGTTCAGCACTTTCAACACGCGTGGATACATTGACCAGCATGATGTAGAAGCTATCAACAAGTGTGGAGGATATAAAGAAGATGCAACTTGCTTCCTCGATGCCTAGCGTGAATATGGTGACCTCTGGACCCATTAGTCTATCTTGTAGTACGTGTGGGGGACTCCATTGGCCGCATTAATGTAATATGATGGCCCACACCTTGGCAGCCTCTGGAGTGGAGCAAGTTGATGCTATGAATTTTCAGAGGCAGGGGTATTACAATCAGCCCTACAATCAGCACCAGTATAGGAACTACGGGCAGGGGAACCAGCAGCAGTTTAGGAGCTACAATCAATCCGAGCAGCCCCAGACACAGCAAGCCCCCCCACCTCAGGAACAGAAGATTCCTGAATGGCAGCAGGCCCACAACAGCTTGGAAGATACAGTCAAGAAGTTCATACAAATGACTGCAGCAAGTTTTCATACCATACAGAATCAAGTGGGTCAGCTAGCGAAGGCCCAATCTAAGAGGCCTATGGGATCCCTCCCTAGTAACACTGAGAATAATCAAGGAGAGCAAGTTCACGCTAACACGCTAAGAAGTGGAAGGGATCTTGAACCTGCTGCCACGGAGAAGAAACTTGAAGAAGTTGAACCTGTTGAAATCGTCCAAGAGGAGAAGAAGGAAGAAGAGAAGAAGAAAGAGGTGGAGGCACCCCCAAAACAGCCCGTTCCAGTCAAAGCTTACTGCCCACCTCCCCCTTCCCGGAAAACTTGAAGAGAAACAATGATAGTGAGGAGTTCAATAAGTTTCTGAAACTCTTTAAACAAGTTCAGATTAACTTACCATTCATGGAGGCACTAACACAAATGCCCAAGTATGCCAAGTTTATGAAGGAACTCCTATCAAACAAAAGGAAGTGGGGGGAACCAACATCGGTGGTGCTAAATGAGGAGTGTTCGGCAGTGGTGTTGAAAGAGATGCCCAAAAAGCTCAAGGATCCAGGTAAGTTTACTATCCCTTACTCCATAGGAGATTTGATCTTTCATAATGTCTTAGCTAATTTGGGTGCAAGCATTAATTTGATGCTTTATTGCTTGTATGAGAAGCTTGCAATCGGTCCACTTAAATCAACACATATGTGCATACAACTGGCTGACCGATCAGTCAAATATCCCCACGGAATTGCTGAAGACGTTTTGGTTAAAGTGGACAAGTTTGTGATTCCCGTTGATTTCGTTGTCTTGGATATGCCCCAAGATCTTGAGGTGCCTTTAATTCTTGGAAGGCTTTTTCTGGCCACTACTCGAGCCCTTATTGATGTTGCGGAAGGGAAATTAATATTGAGAGTTGGTGAGGAGCAAGTCACTTTTTGCATGGTCAAATTGGCGAAAGAGTCGTGTCAATCCTTAAATGAGTGTTTTTTGCTAGATGTCATGGAACCATTTGGAGAAGAGAGAGTAAAACCTCCACCTCTTAAAGAGACTCTTTTTGACCACTTTTTTGACAAAGGACCTGATAAAGGCCTTGATGCACTCTTATGTTTTAGTTGTGACCCTGAGATGAGCATTTGTTTTCATGAATTTAAGGTTTTGCGCCATCTTAGGGCGTTCGTTGACAGGAGGTTTGATATGTGGAGAACTAGTTTTATGAATGGAAGTGTGTTTACTTGAGGTTCTAAATGGGGTTGTTGTGTCGAGCACACGATAATAAAAATAGTGTTTCTCGGGAGGCAACCCGAGCTTATTTTTGCATTTTAGCTTTCTAGTTGTTGTGTTTGTTTTCAAAAATAGAAAAATACAAAAAAATGAGTTTTTGGGTGTCCACGCACCCCGCGGACGAAGCCGCGCGCCCCACGGTTCAGAGTTTTGGAAAACCAGCCGCAGGTGAGGCCGCACGGTTGGACCGTGCGGCACCCGCACGCCGTGCGGTTCAGTAATTTAATATTTGGCCGCAGGACCACCACCACGATTGGACCGTGCGGGTTTACAATTTAGCTTCAATGGGTTGTTTTGCCTTGTTTTTGTGTGTGCAGCCTGATCCCTTGTTCGTTTGATGATTTGCTGTTGAATTTGCGGGTTCGATAGAGTTCCAGACCGACCAAAGACCTAGGGAAGTTTCTACTATCTTTGCTCGTTATTTTCTGTTGGCTTGAGCTAGTAAACACGCGTGACCCTTTCCTCTTTACCCCTTGTGCATAGTGCATTTTTGGTCATCGAGGGTGATGCCAAAGTTTTAGTGTGGGGGAGAATTGGGCTTTCGGGCAGTAGTTGATACATGAGGTTAATTGTGTTAACATGCGTAGGTGTTAGTTATATATTTGTAGGAAAGTCATGTCAAAATGTTTGTAAAATTTTTCTTTAAACTGTGTCTTTGTGAATTGGCTAGAGGGTTGACAGTGCTATTTAAATGTCTTTGAAGTTTTTAGGCTTAAATTGCTTACACTGGTAATCTAGTTGTTGAGAAGACGAAGGCATTAGTCACCCATTTAATTTATGATTTTCCATCCCACCTGAATAATTCCTTTAGGAGAAGTCATTTTGAGTCTGACTTGTCTGTTCTTTAGCCATAAATATGAGCTCTATTGCCAAATGGCCTGTTTTCTTGCCCGTGAATAATTCTGACAGAGTCTTGGTGTCTAGGGTGCTAGGGGATTAATTTGTTAAGTTTAGGGAGTTTAATAGGAGCCAATTTTGGCATTGTTCCTATACCCCAAATGGGTAAGAGCAGTCACTTTTTAGAAATTTGATATTTTCGATGATTGCATTGTAGGCATGGATTCACCTATTTTAAACGAACTTTAATTGCTAATTTTCCTTGGTGAGACCGAGATTAGAATGGGGTAATGTCTAGCGAAAATCTGAAAAAATGAAATTAAAAATAATTAGTTTATTTAGTTAGACCTCTTACCTACCGAAAAAGAGAATGGGAGACCCGGTCAAAAAGCGCAAGTGTTTTGCACAATAAGATGAGACTTGGGGATCTTTCGAAAGAAATGGCGTTCTCGTGCCAACATGACAAGGAAAAATAAAGTGATTAAAATTGGACTTGAAGGCTTTTGCAAAATTTAGCATTAGTCATTCGCGTACTTTAAGTATACGTCAAAGCACCAATGTGCAGCGACGGTTTAGCTCCTTGCATAGAGATAGATGATAGTTCCTAATTAGTGTCTTACTGAGTTCCTTGATCCTAAGAATAGCCCCAAAACTCTCAAATACATTGAGTCACTGTCAGGTTGTTCCAATCTCTCAAAAAAGGGGACTTTTCACCATTCACCACCACATTCACAAGTCCTTCTGATCAGTAGCTAGGTCAATAGTGTGTGCTGTCATTATTTCGAGGATGTTGTGATTAAATTTTGTCAGTAATTTTAGACAGAGTACAAAGAGATAGTTTAAGGAAGAATTTTCTTGATTTAGTCTATCTTTTCTGCGAGAATCCTTTTAACTACTTGTGCATGCTAATATTTTTAATTTCCTGTGGTGATTACTGTAAGTCCCGAAGTTCAATTTGTTTGAGGACAAACAAAGGCTTAAGTGTGGAGGAATTTGATAAATTCGTATTTCAACACGCAGTTGAGATTGAGTTTTGTAACTTTTCCTAATTTATTTGAGAGTCACAAACTGTTTAATTAGTTCGTCACGGTTTAGCGGATTTGGTTTGCATTTGAAGCATACTTGTCACGGCGGTAAGTCGAGTCGTGGCGCCAGCCAACTGCCATATCGCCTAGGCAATTAGGCGCCCGCCTAGGCAATTAGGCGCCCGCCTAGGCGACAATTAGGCGACTAGTTGCCTATATATTTATATATATAATTATGTATATAATTATATATATAATCATACATATAATTAAACTATGCAAAATATATATCATACGTAATATATATTAGTATGTACCAGTTTTTATGATTATTTTAACAGTTTATTATTTTATAATTTAGAACATATAATAAAATAGAAGTCTCACAGGTTGGGTATATCATTATATCATATTATATCTTGATTCTGTAATATAGAAGTGTATATATACACATATATTGATAGATAGATGAAAATACACCCTTATATATATATATATATATATATATATATATATATATATATATATATATATATATATATATATATATATATAAATACACAACTTAATTAATTAAAATAATAAAAAAATGAAGCCAAGAAGAAGAGATCGGGGACTGGGAACTAGGGAGTCGCCTGCTACTCTGCTTCCGCGAGCGAGGGACAAGGAGGGCCATACCTGCGACTTTGTCTTCGTCGTGGAGTTGTTCGTCTGCTTCCTACGACTCTACGAGGCTGCGACTTGGCTTGGCTATACGATTTTGGGCAACGAATCGTCGGTAAGGAAGATTACTATGGGCTTGCTTTTAATTAAAGCCTAAATCTATTTTTATTTTGGGTTCTGGGCCTGCGCCATAGCAGTCCGACTTTCCAAAAAGGCGAGGACTTCGACGCCAAAACAGCGCCTAAACGACGCCTAAACGACGCCATTCACGACTACTCTTCATCTGGCGAGGCGAGTGAAGCTGGCGAGGCGAGTGAAGCTGGCGAGCAGTCCCTAGCGCCAGGACGCCTAGTCGGCGACTAGGCGACGCCGTGACAAGCATGATTTGAAGAGAAAATTAGGAATTTGGACCAGGCATTGGTGTTTGAGCTTAATATGAGATGGTTTGGGACACGTTCGAGAGATGGCAATACGCATCGGAGGTCCACAGGATGATTTAAGAGCGTGATTCGAGGCTAAAAAAGTCAAAGATTGAAGATAGGATCGATCGGGAGCGAATGGGGAAGAAAAGAGCAAGAATATGGTTCAAGAGACATCCGCGCGCCGCGGGTCAGTGCCGTGCGCTTCGCGGGTCAGTGCCGCGCGCGCCGCGGGTGATTCTGAGAGCTACAAGTCAACAAGTCTGAACCGCACGCCCCGCGGTCCAGAAATAGGTATAAGGACTACCCGCACGGTCGAACCATGCGGGGCCTGCACGCCGTGCGGTCCGTTTTTTGCCTCGTTTTCGATTTTTCTATTTAAAGACCCCCAGTTTGTCTGTTTTATCTCACGGAGCTTAGAGAAAAAACCCCATTTCGACTTTTGGGAGTTTTTTCAGCCTTGTTCTTCATGATTGTGGGATTCTTTGTACGTTCCAACTTTTTAATTAATGACAATTAATTCTTTTCATCCCAATTCTGTTGATTCTTAAATTATGAATTGTGAGTAATTTTGATTAGGGATTTGGGATTGATGAAAGGGTTGATCATGATGTATGGCTAGTTTCTTGATGGATTAATTGCATGAATCTTTATTTAATTTGTGTATGAATGATTTAATTGATATCTCTTGTAACCTAGAATGGCCATTAGGATTATAATTGCATGTAGAATAAATTAAGAGAGATCTAATTTATTCTATGACACTTTCACACACGTAATCGTTCGCTAAGAGATTAGTAGTGGTTAAGGGGTCGTACGCTCGCTCATTTTGGCAACAATTTAGCTACTTATCGCATGAGAGATCAGTCTGGTTTCCTAAATTATTGTACTCTACGCCGCGAGAGCGGTAAGAACTTAGTATTGATTAGTGTTGCTCAATTAAATAATTTTCATGTGATTAAGCCTGATCAGCCAGAAATCTGATTACCCCGGAATCAATCCATGTTCCCTTACGTCATTAATTAGAAAGAACCTTTTAATTGAGCTGCTTATTCGCATTAGTTAATTTCCCAAAAATAAATAAATCACGCACATCGCAATTGTATTTTATTTATTTATTTTAATCGTTTAATTTATTTAATTCTTGATTCCCTTTTTCCATCCCAGTGGAGATGATACTCGTACTTTAGCCCTATACTACTACATATTTTTAAGTGCGAGAAAACTCACATCAAGTATCATACTATGATACCATAGTCACCTGTTCGGGGTAGCGTTAGATTCAACCTTGACCCTCTCAATGATCACAATGATGCTAATCTGTGGGAGTTTTTAGAGAGGGCACATATCAAAGAAGTGATCACGAGGAGCTCTTTTGGTCCGGATAGTGAGGTTTTTCTTGAAAATAAAGTTTTGTATGATGTTTTAAGTGAGAAGCTTTATTCAAGGCAGGGATTGAAGGCTGAGGAATATGCAATACTGAGGGTGGTCAAGGCCCTTCAACCTATGGGACTAACAGTGAAACTGGCTCCACAAGTTTGGATTGTCACGCTCGACCGCTTGGCTGCACGATCTCACCGATCGAGTTTCAAATCTTAGCAATGGATAACGTTTCAGACTTTCAGCATTGGCTGATCATTCCAACAATAAACAGTGCTTTGAGAACATGATTCAAGATATTATACGAAAGTGTTATCATCAAAAAGCATCGGTTTGTGATGGCTATTTGTCACTGTTTAAGTATCTTCCCAGATCTTTTAGTATCCAATTTCAGACTTATTGGCAGCAGGTTCTTCCTGAAAGTATAGATGGACTTACCAATGAGAATGAATCTGTAGGTGATGCTGCCCTTGGTACTGGCCATGGTTTAATGAAGCAGGATGCAACAATGTCCTCAGCTCTGCTCCTTCTTGCTGTGGAAGAAGTGATGATGAAGGATCAAGTGATGAAGTTCATGGTCCAGAAACCAGTGAGGTACTGGGAAGAGAGAAACGCAAGGATGAAGCGGATGGTCAGGGTTGTTTCCTACCTAGTTGTCTAAGGGGGGAGATATGATAAGAAACCAGGCAGATTAATAATAATAATAATAATATGATAGGGACCCGGTTAGAATAGTGTTATTAATAGTAATAATAAGAGTAGTATAAATAGAGGCTAAGTAAGGAATAAGAGGGAGGCAGAACTTGGGACTGGAAATAGGCTTGAGACTCTAAGTGTCTCACACTTGTCTTCTCTTTCTATTTTTCTGTTTACGTAGGTTTCCCTATTGATTTCCGCCATTGTAATACCTGAAGGTTCTGTGTTTGGGGAGTTACCTAGAAGAATGGAGTGTTTGTAAGAAGTTGACGACTTCGTTCTACAGGAGTATCAAAACTTTGTGAGCAGAAGTATGCGAACATTTTAACGATTAATCATCATTTTCATTTACCCCAGTGCCGCAAAGGCTCCTCACCTACGGTGGGGTAAGGGGGTCGGATGTACGCAGTCTTAACCCTGTACTAAAGCACAAAGAGACCGTTTCCGAATGACCCATAGTGAAAATCCCGTCCAAAATTGCATGGACTGACTGCTACTTCATAACAAAGAAGCGCAGACAGTTTAGTGAGCCGTTTTGCTTTATTCCATCATATTCATTTTAACGATTAATGAATAATTTAAATGAAACAAGACTTGTTAAGGGTTTAGTGTGGACTATGGGAACATGTTTAATGCATGGGCATTTTATTAAACAAAATACATTGGGTCTTTCTTAAGTTACAACTCATTAAAAAGATAGGATAAAGGAAATCGCGCATTAGAAAACGGCTCAAGGCATATGCCTTAACTTTCGAGGCGTAAGCCTCTTTACCTTAAAGCCTAAGCCTAACTTCTATGTACACCTCACCTTGAGGCGCGCCTCAAAACCCACCCTATAAGCGCCTTATTAAACCATGCTCGGCCTGATTGAGATCTTAAGAGTTCATCCAATTTCTAAAATACACATTACGATTGCATATTTATATTTATTAGTGATTTTGTACTTGATTTTAGAACTTTCAAGCTCTTCCAGGAGTTTCAGCATTCATATTACTTAGGGAAGCAATATAAATTCAGGCATTTGGCTGGGAAAATTGCGATGGTAATCTCTGAAAGCAAAATAAAAAAGTCAAAGCATTTCCACCTCCCAAAACACCCCATATGCATTTGTGGGATCATCTACATTTTCATAATTTTCAGGAAAAACATGTCCTGGCTTGGATAGATATGAAACAAAAAGATGGTGGTATCAAGGCGGAGTTAATTGTATGAAGGTGTTAGATGACACCATACTCTTTTAGAAATAAGGCTTGAATGTTGTTGTTGTAGTTAGAAAAAATGCTCTTAAATTTAATTGAACCTGATTTAGTAAAAAATGGGTGAGTAGTTTTGATTGGACAAAGGTTTCAGTGAGTGAATATGTCAAACTTAATTCAACCTCTTAAAACCTCCTAGGTTCTTAAAAGTTGAAACTGATTTAGTGAAGATTCTTCTGGGTAAAACTATATTCTTTTAAAAAATCAAAAAATCAAAATAGAAGAACAGGTGCACATCCAAACAAACATACCGTTAGAGGTTTGAGGGTGAGCTTGGGGAGAGAAAGTGACATGAGAAGAAAGAGCTGGGCATGTGCAGGAGCCAAAGGTGAAACCAAGACCTAGGAAAAGGACCACGGAAGTGGTTAGTCGCCAGAAAATGTCGCCATAGGTGACCGCTGCAGCTTGTATAAGCCGGCCCCGATGGGCAGAAGGCTTACTATCAGCGCAGAGGGTTAACCTCTTGCTGAATTGCGGATGTTGGGAATGACTGAAGGAGAGCAACCGTGCGCTGCAGTTATCAGATCTGTTGGGGTAATGCTGGAGGAGTAGATTCCGCGTGGAGAAGAGGGCTAGCGAAAGCATCATTTTCATCCAATAACCCAGCCAGAAAATAAATGGGCATCGGCGGGATGGTGGGAATTGGGATAACAACCCATCATTGATGTACGCAGCTTTGTACACACTTTATACACACCATGTTTGCGAAGCTTTTTTTTTGTCTTTGAATCCGGTTCACAGACAGTATTTTGTTTGTGCAAAACATTGTCTGTGAATCGATGTTCACAGACAAAAAAAAAGCTTTCACAGACATAGATGTGTACAAAAGTGTGTATAAGAGTGTGTACAAACATCATTTTTGTTGGGATAATGAACCACCTAATTGAGTCAATTGACCAGAGAGAATATAAGAACAGATTTTTGTACTAAACTCGCCAAAATCTTTTAAAATCCTTATTTGATGTGTACTTATATCGTTCCTATCACTCAATTGCTCATCTATAGTTGTTGTCGATCTGCTCCTTCTTCGACTATGGAAGCTGGACTGTTGAGACCTAATTCCATGGACCGCTGAGAATTGAAGGGATTTCAAATTCCATTTCAAATTCCATGGATTTCACAATATCATAGATTTTACCCTAAATAGAATTCCATAGAATTTCATATGAATCTATAGAATTCCATTAAAGTCCATAGAATTTACAATACTTTAAAATCATTTAAATTCCGTGTTGACGACACCCCCTAAGATTCTTTTCTTATTACAAAAAAAGAAAAATCGTACTTTTAGTCCCTCAAATATTCACCATATTAAAATGTCACACTGGTATTTCTGATATTGTAACTGTCACACTTCAATTGTCCAAATTAGTGTAATTGCGGTCCTTTGAGAAGTGAATTGTACTTCTCGCTCACATTTACATTTTACTCCTCAAAGGACCACATTTACAGTATTTTGGACACGGATCTGACATTTCAATATTGTGACTATTTCAGGGACAAAAAGTGCATTTTTCTCTTACAAAAACTATTACTATGTATAACATGCTTGTGCGATGCAAACAAAATAAGAAATAACTACTACCTGCCGTCCCAAAATGATGGTCATGTATTTCCTTTTTGGGATGTCCCAAAATGATGGTCATGTTTCCCTTTTTGGAAGGAAAGATGTGGTCTATATCGTTTCACTTTATTATACTCAAATCTCAACCACAACTTTTACCTTTTCAACCACTTTATTAAAACTTGTGCTCAAAAGAAATGAGACCATCAAATTGGAACGGAGGGAGTACTTTTTATTATAAAAAAGTAAAAAGCTACTCCCTCCGTCCCTTAAAACTTTGTCATCTTTCCTTTTTGGGTCGTCCCAAAAAACTTTGTCACTTTCCCTTTTAATCAATTATTTTGTGGTTTCTGTTATTTCTCTCTCCTCTACACAAACTTCAACCACACAGTTTTTACTTTATTATTCTCCGTGCCGGTCAACTTTGGCAAAGTTTTAAGGGGCGGAGGTAGTACATGATTTCACCATATAAGAAATAAAATGTGATAGTAAGCACAGAAATTTTAACGAGCCCCCAACGTGCTTATTAAACTGCACGTTAAATGATTTATAAACAAAACCAATGTAAGCGTGCAACATTATGTTCCCGTCTTCCTCTGATTCACGACCTCCCCGTTCAGCGACCACATCCAGGAGTAGTGACCAACCACCTCCGCATCCGTCTTCTACTGTTTGGCGGCTTCTCGAGACGCAAGGGACCATAGAAGTATTTGTGAGAATAATGGAACAGGATGCTCTCTAAGGAGCCCTGACAGATATATTTATAATAAAAGAGTTTAATGTAAAATACAATATTGATCCTATAATAATTCTATTACACCCCCTCAAACTGTGCGGGAGAAACAACGCGCAGGTTATCCTTTAAAAAATGAAAACGCTGACTAGGAAGACTCTTTGTAAAAATATATGCCAACTGTAAATGAGTAGGAACATGTTGGACAATTAGATCTCCATCAGCAACACGTTCGCGAACAAAGTGATAATCAATTTGTATGTGTTTACTTCGAGCATGCTGAACGGGATTAGCAGTCAAGTAGGATGCAGAAATATTGTCACATAATAAATGAACAGGCTCACTTATAGGGAAGCCGAACTCAAACAATACTGATCGAATGTGTAACGTATCCTGAACAGTGTAGGCAATGGCACGATACTCAACTTCTGTAGAAGACTTGGAAACTGTGGGTTGCTTCTTTGATTTCCAAGATATAAGGTTAGGTCCCAAAAATACCGCAAAACCTGTGGTGGATCGGGAGGAGTCAGGACATCCTGCCCAATCGGCATCTGAATAAGCGAGAACACATGTGGGTTTGGCCGAATGCTGGAGCCGCAAGTACCTGAAAATTCTCTTGACTCCAAAAAGATGAGTAGTACGGGGAGCATGCATAAACTGAGACACCAAGTATACTGCATAAGTAATATCTGGCCGTGTCAAAGTTAAATATTGTAACGCACCTACCATGCTGCGATACTCGGTGGAATCTAAAAGCAACTCGCCATCAGACAGGGATAAGGTGGTGCGGGACGCGAGTGGTGTGCGAACGGGTTTAACCGTATGGAGATGAAAACGACTGAGAAGGTCAGAAATATATTAAGTTTGAGAAAGAAAAAGACCTTGACGAGTTCGACGTGACTCAATGCCCAGGAAGTAATGTAAATCACCGAGATCCTTCATAGCAAAGTGATTAGAAATAATAGAAATAAATTGGGTAATGATGGAAGGAGAATTACCAGTAATAATAATGTCATCTACATATAATAATAAATAAATGATGGTATTATTATGGCGATAACTAAACGGGGAGTTATCAGACTTACTACAACAAAATCCTTGTTGTAGAAGAAAGCTACTGAATCTATGAAACCATGCTCATGGTGCTTGCTTAAGTCCATTAATGGCCTCACGCAAACGACAAATGTGATTAGGAAACTGAGGATGTATAAAACCACGGGGTTGACGCATATAAACTTCCTCAGTAAGATGACCATGTAAAAATGCATTTTTGACATCAAGTTGCCTGATGACCCAGCCAAAAGACACAGCAAGAGTGAGAACAATACGAACTGTAGTGGGATTAATGACAGGACTGAAGGTTTCAGAAAAATCAATCCCAACATGTTGATTAAACCCCTGAGCAACTAATCTAGCTTTATGTCGCTCTACTGACCCATCAGAGTGATATTTAGTTTTATAAATCCACTTACAACCAACTATATTCTTAGAATTGTCAAAGGGCACCAGATCCCAAGTATTATTATTGATGAGAGCATTAAATTCATCAGCCATAGCTTCATGCCATTTTGTCTGTTTATTAGCCTCAGTAAAGCACGTAGGATTTGCTGAATTAACAACTGTATTCAAATTGAAAATGGTTTTTGGTTTAAAAATTCCCGCTTTAGCACGGGTTTGCATGGGATGCATGTTTACCACCGGGGGCGAAGAGGAGTTGGCTGGTGCGGAGCTAGAGTCTGGAGAAGCGAGTCTTGGGTTGGGGCTTGGAGAGGTGAGGTTATGTGATGCGGTAAGGTCTGAAATAACAGGATGGGAAATCGGGGAGGTTGGACTACTGGGTATGGAGGTGGGAGTGCTCGGGTTTGACTCAGAGGAAGCTGGATCGGCCGAGGCTAGCAGATGGGATCTGTCCGGATTGGCATCGGTAAGTGGTGACCGAGAAGTATGTATTGTTGCCGGAGGAGCTAGAGATGGGCTGGACACTAAGGACGTTGGGAGAGTAGGACTGGGTTTATCCGGAGGGAAGGAACAAGGTGAAGTAGTAGGAGGAGGCTGGGAGAGGTTTTTGAAAGGGTAAATGTCCTCATGGAACCTAACGTGACGGCTAATATAAACACGATCAGTAAGAGGATCAAGACAACGATAGCCCTTATAACGAGATGCATAGCCAATAAAAACACACTGAACAGATCAGGGAGATAATTTGTTTGATGAGGTGGCGGAAAGATTTGGGTAACATGCCGAACCAAAAACTCGCATAAATGAATAATCGGGAGCTCTTTGAAATAATATTTGATATGGTGAGAGACCATTTAAAATGTGAGAAGGTAATCGGTTAATGATATATGCAGCTGTAAAAATTGCATCAACCCAGAATGTACTCGGTACCGAAGCTTCAATAAGCATAGTTCGAGTTAATTCTATGAGATGACGATGTTTGCGTTCAGCAACCCCATTTTGTTGGGGTGTGTCAGGACAAGATTTTTGAAAATAAATACCATTGGAGTTGAAAAAGTGCTGCATATTGTGATTAACAAATTCACCTCCTCCATCACTTTGAAAAATTTTAATTTTCTGATTAAAAAGATTTTCAACCAAAACTTTAAACTTTTTAAAATGCATAAAAACTTCACTTTTCTGATGCATGGGATAAATCCAAGTAAAGCGAGAATAGTCATCAATAAAACAAACATAGTATTTGAAGCCTAAATTGGAACCAACTGGAGATTGCCATACATCAGAATGAATAAGTTGCAATGGAAGAGAGGAAGTATGACTAGCATCCGAAAAAGGCAAACGTTGTGATTTTCCTAGTCTACAAGCAACACATTCATGAGTAAAAGGAGTGTGACTACATAGAAATTGTTTGCGTTTAAGAAACTGTAAAACATTGTCACCACAGTGACCTAGTCTACGGTGCCACACAGGACCAGAAGCTAAAAGAGAATCTAGGGCTAACGATGAGGAAGATGACTGCAAATGAAGTGGATATAGCGGTCCATTACTATTAGCACGCAGAAGCACCGCCCTCGAGGCCTTGTCCTTTATCAAAAATGAATTTTTGTCAAAAATCACAATACAATTGTTATCAGCACATAACCGTTGAATAGAAATTAAATTATACTGTAATTGAGGCACATGATAAACAGACTGTAGTGTGAGAGGACGACCAGTTGAAGGTAAAACCACGTCACCAATATGACAGATGGGTAGATGGGCACCATTAGCAACACTAACTGAATTATAGCCAGTGTAAACAGATTTATTAATTAAATTACCTTCTGATGCAGTCATATGAGCAGACGCTCCCGAGTCAGGATACCATAAAGCCGAATTAGATTCACCAGAAGCAGTCAACAGTGCTGGAGTGGAAGTCTGGTTGAACCGAGATGGACAAGCAATAGCGGAATGACCTGCAGAGAAACAGATTTGACACACAATATGATGGGGAACCGCCCCAAGAATACCCCCATCTGAGGAAGTGCCTGCAGAACCAAAATTAGTAGCACAAACATGTAAAGCATTTATATTTAAATGTGACACAATAGAATTACAAGAAGCAGTACCCATAGTAGGAGCACCCCCTGCCGAAGGACCACCCCATGCGGCTATGCCCTGCGGTGTCATCACATACGGTGGGTACTAGTACTGCGGCTGGCCGTGTGGTGCCGTCGGTTGGCTGCGTCCCCTGCCACGACCACCACGACCTCTGTCACCCCGTCCTCGTTCGCCTCGTCCGCGTGGAAAACTACCAGGAGGCCGTTGCTGCTGCGGTGCACCCGTGTGCTGGAGATGTTGCGGACCTGCTTGCGCGCCATGCTGTTGGAATTGCGTGTCGAAGGCCTGGTGAGCTGGTTGCTGCTCCTGGGACCGAAGGTATAAAACCCTTTGTTCTAATTCAAGAAGATTGTAGCATCGTCCCCAAGCATATTTACTTTTAGTAAATTATGTGATAAACCTTGAAGGATGATTTATAAATTTGCGTAATTGTAAAGTTTTATTATTTCTTTTACGTGAATAGTAAATTGCATGTGGGGCCCACGCCGGGACCGGGGGCCACCCGAAGATTCTTGAACCACATATTATATTCATCTTGGTCTAGATAATATGTATATGGGAGTGGATATTTTATTTGAGCCATGGAAAGAACATGGGTTTTACCGGTGGGTCAAACGAGACCCAATTAACGGTATTGGTAATTTATCGGATAACAGTCCGAAATGAATTTCGGTGACTCCCAAATTTATGTTGGGGAATGTACACCTATTCTAAAGGCCTATAACTATTGGAAACGTGTGATACATTTTATCCGGCCCGATAAAATAAAATATAACCAAAGCAGTCCGAGAAATGCAACTTTCGGGGCCAATTATACACACCGGGACATAATGGGATGACCTCCCACATGAGTGGGGGCCACCCCACGATTTTGTGTGGTCTAATTGACATATTGGGAGCTGAGTGAGACAAATAAACACGGGCTGTGCGGACTTGTGAATGAAAGGATGGCTGGAATAATGCTCATGGATATTGTTTTTTGAATAATTATTTGGGGGCTTGTATGCCCATGTTTGCCAAGGTGTGGCATAAACACTTGTGTAAATGTTTCCGCTGCTATAAATGTTTATTTTACATTGTGTTTGTTTATGGATGTACTATGTGTGAATGGTATTCAAGACGCCTTGTATAGTATGAATGAGTTGGACTGCGGTTGGCTATTCGTACTATACGGCGGGTTGTTGGCGTGTCCGGGTAGGTCCGGGGCGTGACAATTTAATTGGTATCAGATACTTAGTCCGTAAACATCATAATGAAGCTTCAAAATTCTTTTTGAAAAATGAATTTTAAAACCATGAGCATAAGAAGTTTTGTACTTATAGAACTTTTGGTACTTGAGTTGCAATGTCTCTAATTGTTAAGATGGTACCCTTAACAATTGGTATGGCGGTGATTTGAGACAAAGGATGTCTTTAAGTACCTAACCGTCAATTGACATTTGATACAAGTCTAATGACTCATTCTCAATTTCTTTCAGAAATGGAATGTACCGGGAAAGTAACTAGAAGGAACCCGACTGGCCGAGCACCGGGAGGATCCGTGCAAGGCAGTAGAAGGGCTTCTAGGGTGTCCAGAGGACAGGGCCGTGGAGGCCAAGCTCAGACCGTGAGTGACGGTCATGTTGAAACAGTCAACGAGTCTTATGAGTCCGAGGAGGATTCGACGTATCAACCGGGAACTGAGCCGGTTGAGACCCCATATGATGGGGAATATGATGATGCTAGTGAGGGGAGCGACGATGCTGACGCTCTAGAAAGGATGGAGGAACTACTCCGTCAATTTCAACAGGATCGCCAAAGGCGCCGGGCAAGGCGTGCTTTGGGAGGGGCTTCAAGAAGGGGAAGCCATGCGATTTCTAGGGGACATGTGGAGTCCCGAGTAGATCGAGGTGTCGAGGTCCCGATAATAAGGATCTCGAAGTACCTCAAAGAAGCAAGAGATTTGGGGTGTAAACCGTTCGATGGAACGGGAGATATATCTGTTGCGGCGGAGTGGATCAAGAGGTTCAATGAAGCGGCCCTTGATATGCAGCTGCCGCCAAACATGAAGATGAGAGTAGCAACAAGGTTGCTAGAGGGGATGTCGTCCACATGGTGGGACGGTGTCAAGGGGAAGTACGGTGAGGCCGTAACTTGGGAGAATTTCCGATAGGAATTCTTCAACAAATACTACTCCGACTTCGAGGTGAACTTGAAGAGGAGAGAATACACCAACTTGACCCAAGGAGGCAAGTATACCGTGAGGCAACTTGAGCACAAGTTCATGGAGCTCGTGGAGTTCATACCGGAGTATGCTTGTGATGAGAACCGGATGGTGAATCACTTTTGGGATGCTTTAGACTTAGACGTGCGTGAGCGGGCAACACAATTGCCTAACATGACATTTAGTCAAGTTGTCGGGCAAGGCCTGAAAGAGGAGAAGGAATGGGAGGAAAGAAAGCTGAAAAACGCCGAGGAGGCGAAGAAGAGGAAATGGGAGAACACCGGCCCTCAAGGTTCTAGCAAAAAGGGGAACCACGGGGGAGGTGGGTCTTTTAGAACACCCGCACCACCATCACGGGCGAATCAAGGCCCAGGAGGGCAAGGCTCGAGGTCGCAAGGCTCGGGCATTATAAGGTGCAATAACTGCAAAATGAACCATGCGGGGAAGTGTCGTGATCCCTCGAGATGCTATCAATGCGGGGAGGCGGGACACTTGAAGACCAATTGCCCACAACTAGGGTGAGCCATGGGTGCAGGACCCAGTAGCGGGACTACGGCAAGTAGAAACCGGACAGAGGCACCCCATGGGAGCACAGGGCATGGCGGGCCAAGTACAAGCAACACGCCATCCGTGAACCAAGGCAAGACCCAAGCTAGGGTCTATGCAATGACGGAGGCGGACGCACGTGCTAACCCGGACTCCGTTGCGGGTAATTCCCTAAACTCATGTTATTTACTCCATTGTAAGCAATATGAGCGTTATAAACTTGTAAATTTATAACCCCGACGGTTTGGTCGGGTTTGTAGAGGAAAAAGGGGAGGAAAATACCCGCCCTGGGCGAATGCCGCCCGACATTGACGAAAGCCGCCCGACTTTCGTCTTGATTTATTGGGAAAAATACCACGGCAACGAATGTCGGCCAGCTTCCACCGAGAACCGCCCGACTTTCGTAAACATTAAATCAGAGAATTTTCTCGCAACAAAAAACCGGTCGGCTTTCGTAAAGCCCGACCGGCTTTCGTAAATGACTAACCGGGGAATTTTCACGCAGATGAAAGCCGCTCGGCTTTCATGGAAACCGGCCGGCTTTTGCGTAATAGTGGGAATTTAACTGCGGCAACGAAAACCGGCCGGCTTTTGGCAAAGCCCGGCCGGCTTACGTAACGACGGGTTCGGGGTGGATGAAAACCGGCCGGCTTTCGTGAAAAGCGGTCGGCTTTCACTTGGGTTGGTCCTAGAGGTTAGAAACCGGAAAATTTCGGAAGGGTGTCGAACGGACCCCACCCGAATGACAACCAACATACTCTACGACTTAAGAAACGGACTTATTAAAGAGATAGTGTGCCTTACATTACTTATGAATGTAGGAACACTAAAGATAAACGGGAGAGACGCAAGGATCCTTATTGATACTGGGGCGCAACGATCATTTGTGAGTGAGGCGTTCGCCAGCGGATTCAACGGACCACTTGTACCGATGACTCAAACCCTATTGGTATCCACGTCTTTAGGGGATGATATCGAAAGAGATAGTCACTATCCATCGTACCGCTGAGTATGATCGAGTTCGATGCAATTCTCGGGATGGATTGACTTGAGAAACATCATGCTAGGGTCGATTGCTACACAAAGATTCTTGAACTCGAAAGCGGTGAAGGGTTGACCTTACGCTTTGAGGGAAATAGAGGCAAATCAAACAGTTGTATCATATCCGCCGTGAGGGCGAGGAATATGATGAGAAAGGGATGTCACGCATATCTAGCATACGTGGTGGACAAAACCAAAGAGGAGGTAGACATCAATGATGTGAGGATAGTGTGCAAGTATCCGGATGTCTTCCCAAAAGACTTGTCGGGACTTCCACCCGATAGGGAGATTGAGTTCGTGATCGAGGTTGAACCCGACACCAAACCAATCTCTATACCGCCATACAGAATGGCACCCGCTGAACTTAATGAGTTGAAAACCCAAATGCAAGAGCTATTGGATAACGGTTTCATAAGGCCGAGTCACTCCCCGTGGGGAGCACCGGTCCTTTTCGTAAAAAAGAAAGATGGAACACTTCAAATGTGCATTGACTATCGTCAACTGAACAAGGTCACAATCAAGAATAGGTATCCCTTGCCTAGGATTGATGACTTGTTTGATCAGCTCCGAGGAGCGACGGTATTTTCGAAGTTTGACTTGAGGTCGGGGTACCACCAACTGAAGATAAAGGAGGATGACATACCGAAAAGTGCATTCCGCACGAGGTATGGTCATTTCGAGTTCCTAGTTATGTCGTTCGGGCTAACCAACGCCCCAGCGGCATTTATGGACTTGATGAACCGAGTATTTCATAAATACTTGGACCGGTTTGTGATTGTGTTCATAGATGATATCTTGATTTACTCAAAGAGTGAAGAAGAGCATGAGGAGAACTTGATACTTGTTCTTGAGACACTACGGGAGAAGCAACTCTATGCCAAGTTTTCCAAATGTGAATTTTGGCTAAGGGAGATTGGCTTTCTCGGGCATGTGGTCTCGGGATTAGGGATTGCCATAGATAACAAGAAGATTGAGGCCATTACTGGATGGGAGAGGCCAAATAACGTCAAGGAAATTCGTAGCTTCCTTGGATTGGCAGGGTATTACCGAAAGTTCGTGGAGAAGTTCTCGGTTTTGGCATCGCCATTGACAAAGCTCACTCGAAAAGGGGCCAAGTTTGTATGTGATGACCGATGTGAGAAGGGATTCCTTGAACTAAAGAAGAGATTGACCGAGGCACCGGTACTCGCATTACCCCAACAGGGTATGGGGTACGATGTCTATAGTGATGCGAGCATCCAAGGGCTTGGATGTGTCTTGATGCAGAATGGGACGGTGATTGCCTATGCTTCAAGACAGTTGAAGAAGCATGAGGTAAATTATCCTACTCATGATTTAGAGTTGGGGGCAGTGGTATTTGCATTGAAGATTTGGAGACATTATCTCTACGGGGAAACATGTCATATATACACTGACCACAAAAGCCTGAAATACATGTTTACTCAGAAAGAGTTAAACATGAGACATAGACGGTGGATGGAGTTGATAAAGGACTACCACCTAGTTATCGAGTACCACCCCGGTAAAGCCAACGTGGTAGCGGATGCCTTGAGCCGAAAGAATTCGTCTGGGGCATTGTTGACTAGTTTGAGGGCATTGAGAGCCCAATTAGAAGTATCTAGCGATGGTGCCTTGTTAGCTAGATTCGAGGTGAGACCTACATTACTTGAGGAAAGCAAGAAGGGTCAAGAAACTGATGAAGAGCTTATGAAGGTCCGTGAACGCATGCTAGCGGGACCGATTGAGGATTTCAGGGAAAGAGACGATGGTCTCTTATTATTTCGTGACCGGGTGTGTGTGCCGTCGGATGATGCGCTCCGAAAGTCCATCTTAGAGGAGGCCCATTCATCAGCATATGCCATGCATCCAGGAGGCACGAAAATGTACCGTGATTTGAAAGAAAGTTAATGGTGGTCGGGTATGAAGAGAGAAATAGCCGAGTACATCAGTAGGTGTTTTACTTGTCAGCAAGTTAAGGCAGAACATCAGCATCCAGCTGGGTTATTACAACCACTTTTCATTCCTGAATGGAAGTGGGAACACGTGACTATGGATTTCGTGGTAGGGCTGCCACGGACGATTAAGAACTATGACGCCGTATGGGTTGTGGTCGATAGGCTCACGAAAAGTGCACACTTTCCACCTATCAACACCACCTATGCACGGGAAAGGTTAGCCAAGTTGTATGTGGATGAGATCGTGAGGCTACATGGGGTTCCAATAACCATTGTATCCGATAGAGATCCGCGATTCACATCACGATTTTGGCCGAAATTCCAAGAGTCAATGGGGACAAAACTGAAGTTCAGTACTGCATTTCATCCACAGACGGATGGACAGTCTGAGAGAGTTATACAGATATTAGAGGATATGTTGAGGGCTTGTGCATTGGAGTTCCAAGGAAGTTGGGACAACCACTTAGCACTTGTGGAGTTTGCCTATAACAACAGTTATCAGGCGAGTATTGGCATGTCTCCATACGAGGCATTGTATGGGAGGAGATGTCGTACACCTTTGTGTTGGGACGAGGTTGGCATGGCCAAACTTGAGAGTACGGAATTGGTGGAAATCACCAAGTCTAAAGTGAAGATGATTCGTGAGAGGCTTAAGGCGGCCCAGGATAGACAGAAGAGCTATGCCGACAAGCGTCGGAGAGCCTTAGAGTTTGAGGTGGGGGATGAAGTATTCTCTAAGGTTTCACCTTGGAAGGGAATCATTCGATTCCAGAGCCGAGGTTGAGGAAGAAACTTGGGAAACGGAAGCTCTGATGAAGGAGCAACATGCATTTTTGTTTGAATAAGCGTCGTGAATTTTGGGGACGAAATTCCCGTTAAGGGGGGGTGAACTTGTAGCACCGTCCCCAAGCATATTTACTTTTAGTAAATTATGTAATAAACCTTGAAGGATGATTTATAAATTTGCGTAATTGTAAATTTTTATTATTTCTTTTACGTGAATAGTAAATTGCATGTGGGGCCCATGCCGGGACCAGGGGCCGCCCGACGATTCTTGAACCACATATTATATTCATCTTGGTCTAGATAATATGTATATGGGGTGGATATTTTAGTTGAGTCATGGAAAGAACATGGGTTTGACCGGTGGGTCAAACGAGGCCCAATTAGCGATATTGGTAATTTATCGGATAACAGTCCGAAATGAATTTCGGTGACTCCCAAATTTATGTTGGGGAATGTACACCTATTCTAAAGGCCTATAACTATTGGAAACGTGTGATACATTTTATCCGGCCCGATAAAATAAAATATAACTAAAGCAGTCCGAGAAATGCAACTTTCGGGGCCAATTATACACATCGGGACATAATGGGATGACCTCCCACATGAGTGGGGGCCACCCCACGATTTTGTGTGATCTAATTGACATATTGGGAGCTGAGTGAGACAAATAAACATGGGCTGTGCGGACTTGTGAATGAAAGGATGGCTGGAGACAATCAACCACTCCCTTGGCCATACCTTTTCATTATTTTTGGCTTGAGTGAGGATAGATACCTCCCCCCTTCCATTTGACATCATCCACTCGACCAAGGTAGAGAGAGAAGCTCTAGGAAAGTCTCCTCTCATAATCCAAGCAACAAGGAAGAGAATCCAAAGAGAAGAGGGTTGTTTTTGAGGTAAGAACTCAATAAACAATCTTTAACTAGTTTTATTATTGTATGATTTTCAAGAAATCATATGGTGGATTAAACCGTGAGTTCTACACGTTTAAAAGTGTAGAATATTGATATAAAGTGGTGGTAATTAACTTAGGAGGGTTGGCCAATCGATAGGAGTCGAAATCGCCGGAAACCGCCACTCTAAACAAGCTATTCGTAGTTGCGGACTACGAAGGCCGCCCGGCTTTCGTGAAAGCCGCCCGGCTTTTGCCCAGCAGTCCAATTTTCCACTTTCAATCGGCCTAGAACGGGGATTGATCGAGGGGCTTAACAAAGGCAACTATTGTAGCACATCACGAGGTGAGGATGGCTGATTATATTGCTTATAATTAGTGAGTTAATTTCATAAGATTGCCTAAGGTAATTAAATGGGATTTTCATGGATTATTAATGATTAATAATGCCTAAATGAAAATAATATTGATATGAGTAAGTGAAACATGATATACAAATTTAGAATAATTGTGTATGATTATGTGAAATGAATGGAACGGCATGTTAATGGAATTAACTATGATGACACTGTGATAAAATATACTTTTACTTCATGTATGAAATTCATGAATGGATTAAAGTGATATTTTTGATATTGGGATCAAACTATACTTGAGTTGGAAAATCAATTGAAATGAAATGTCAATTGGGAAATAGGAACTTGGCATGTTCTAAGATTTATCCAACTAGTATCAAAATACTAGTCGGGGATTAATATAAATAAATGATGAAATAAATCTTAAGAGGTAGGATTGTGAATAGATATGCCTTAAGTAGTCTCAAGAGATACTTTAAGGTTGAATTGTATGAACACTAAGGTGTGTTAGGGGTAGGCCTAAAGGCTACCCAAGGGAATTGATTCTAGACATAGGATTTGCTTGAGAATTGGATTTTGAAAATAATTAGAGTTGGACTCTAGGATGACACGGAAATGTAGTTGGGCCGAGCCCTTTCCATGTAATATGATTAGAATGGAAACGTAGTTGGGCCGAGCCCTTGCCATGTATTTATGATCTTCGTGGAAACGTAGTTGGGCCGAGCCCTTGCCACGAAGTTATGGTTGGTATGGAAACGTAGTTGGGCCGAGCCCTTGCCATACAATGTTGATGTGTTATATTGAGTTAGAGGATTGTATAGAAATGTAGTTGGGCCGAGCCCTCGCTATACAATTGGGGCTCGATGGGACCCCACGGGGTTATCGTGACTTGCGATCACGGGGGAATGGAAATGGTGAATTCTAAATGAATATGGGCCCACAGGCCGACTCATGGCCTGCGTCTCCCGTTTTCGTGAGAGAGTCTCTCTCCTGGGTTTTCCGACCTAGCTCGATTTCCGTTCAACTCATGGCCTGCGTCTCCCGTTTTCGTGCGATTTCCGGTTGAAACATGTGGTTTTTCTTGCTGTTGGTAGTCGGATTCACTGGAATCTCAGGTTGGAAGGTGACTTTTAGCCAAACAACGAAGAATGCAGACCTAATGCGGCGAACTACGAACGACTACTTTTCACGGTTGGTTCGCTCTGCTTTTTCGATTCTTACTGATAATTTGTGTTGTGCTGCTGCTTTGAGGGTCATCTGGAATTGAGCTTTGTTTGTTCGATGACGGGCTCTGCGATTTTAGCCCTTTACTTTGCGATTTTGAGTATGCGAGGTTCAATGAGTGCTGGGTTTTGACTGCTGCGGTTTTTGCCTCTGCGTTTTATGCCTCTGCGTTATTGTTACTGCTCCCTACTCTTCCTCTGTTGCAATTCCTAAATTTTTGGGAGTCTTGATTTTGGAGGGAAGAAACGGGCTAGGCAGTCTGTCATGGGGAAAAAGAAAACAACAGTCTGTGAATCTTCTTCCAGACTTACCAGGTCTAAGGCTGGAAGTTTTGAAATTCTGGCAGATTGTGATGATGATTTCCCTACTTTGGGAAAATCTTTAGCTTCTCCTGGGAATTCTGGAATTGCTGGAAGGCCTGGTTCAAATTTGAATAGTAAGACTGCCACAGGAGGTTCTACTGCTGTAAGTTTGACCCCTAGCAAGGCGGCTGCTATTACTGGGAAGCCAACTCAGACGAGGGAACAGCCTCCTGTTGTGGAAAACCTTACTGCGGGAAATGGGACTCCTGGAATTGAAAAGAGTGCTGCTGCACAAACTGAAATGAATGCTACTGCAGTAGCTCTTGTCCCTCAACTGCCTGCGGTTAAGCAGCCTGAAATAAAGGGTAAAACTACAACTCCCACTCCGTGGAATGCCTTGTTTAAAGACAACCGTGACCCTAGGCATGGAATCAAATTGAGATATGTACCCCCCAAAGGAGATACATTGGACTTTGGGGACCGTTTATTGCCATCCATGGTTGATATGTGGGGTTATTGCCTAGTTGGACACTTCACCGGGAAATTCCCCGGACTCAAAGCGGTTCATGATCTTAAAGCTAAATGGAGTGTTCCATGCCTTGTGAGATCCCACAAAAAAGGTTGGGTGATCTTTAAATTTCATAATGAGGATGATAGATCTAAAGTACTACTTGGAGGACCATACACTGTGTTTGGAAAACTCCTTATGCTCAAGGAACTCTCGGAGAATTTTTCTTTTGAAGATGAGGAATTTCTTAAGGTTCCTATTTGGGTCAAATTCCATGATCTACCACTACAATTATGGAATGATGAGGCCATGAGTGAGGTGGCATCCATGGTGGGGGTTCCATTAACTACTAATAAGATCACCCAAGAGAGGATTAACAATGATTACGCTAGAGTCTTGATAGAGGTTGACGTGTCTAAGCCACCACCACTTTCGTTTCCTATACGATTACCTTCCCAAAAGGTAATCAAACAAAGTGTGGTTTATGAAACTTTTCCTAGTTATTGTTTTCATTGCAAAGATTTTGGGCACAACCCATTTATTTGTAAGAAGTTTTCTAAAAGTGGGGCTGGGGTTGAAAAGGAAAAAGAAAAAAATGTCGTTACACTTGATGAAATTGAAGGTCTTGGTGCTGCTTCAGGTCGGCCAGATTCTGCCCAGGGGCTTAACCCGACTGGGTTGGCCCCAAACCCGACCGGGCCTCCACTAGCTTCTGCCCAGGTTCCTACCATGGACCCGACCGGGTCTGGCAGACAGAGTGCTAAACAGGGGCCTGCTTCCCCGGCTATTGATCAACGCCCGGCCGTGCTCCCGACTGGTGACCAGATTGATGTTATGGCAAGGATAGTGAGTAAGGAAGGTGAGTTGAAAAAAGATGATGTTGTCTTTAAGTGTGATATCATAGATGGCAAGACACTCAATTTGTTTGTCAAACCATTTAGACACGTCCAAGCTAGTGTCACTAGAGTGGATAGATTCCTTCAACTTACGGATGATTTGGATAAGAGGGGCCTAACTTTCACCGATCAGTGTATTGAGAGTTTGCCGGGATTTACTATGAAGAAAGGGGAGGTCGACTTTGACGCAAAGTTTACTAATCCTTTCCATGCTTTCTTTGGATGTTAAGCTTGATACTCCTAATATTTTGGTGAACTGTTTTGCTAAAGTTTAGTTGTTCCTATGAGCTTCTAGGTTCAATTTGTTGACTTTTGGTGATTCCTATCTTGACGTTGTGATATCCCTTTTTTCGGGATATGCACTTTGCTTGTAACATTGACTTGTTATTTCTTTGGGTGTTAATATATACTTACATTTCATCCAAAAAAAGTAAGTATGATTCAAATAGCAAGAAGGGGTAACCGAGGGTTATGACCTATAATGTAATATCACCCTGAATTGAGGGTCTTAGAAATTGAAACATTTATTATACTTAGTATAGTTGCTATTGTACTTGTCAAATATTTCCAAGTACTGACCTCCCCTTCACGGGGGAGGCCACCTCACAGTTTCAGGTAGAACTTGAAGGTTGCTGCCACCATCCGTTGTTTCGGGAAGATCAAAGGAAGAAGACGTGGTTCGTGCTTCTTCCGTTTCTGTTTTGAAAACAATTTAAATAATGCTCATGGATATTGTTTTTTGAATAATTATTTGGGGGCTTGTATGCCCATGTTTGCCAAGGTGTGGCATAAACACTTGTGTAAATGTTTCCGCTGCTATAAATGTTTATTTTACATTATGTTTGTTTATGGATGTACTATGTGTGAATGGTATTCAAGACGCATTGTATAGTATGGATGAGTTGGACTGCGGTTGGCTATTCGTACTATACGGCGGGTTGTTGGCGTGTCCGGGTAGGTCCGGGGCGTGACAATTTAATTGGTATCAGATACTTAGTCCGTAAACATCATAATGAAGCTTCAAAATTCTTTTTGAAAAATGAATTTTAAAACCATGTGCATAAGAAGTTTTGTACTTATAGAACTTTTGGTACTTGAGTTGCAATGTCTTTAATTGTTAAGATGGTACCCTTAACAATTGGTATGGCGGTGATTTGAGCCAAAGGATGTCTTTAAGTACCTATCCGTCAATTGACATTTGATACGAGTCTAATGACTCATTCTCAATTTCTTTCAGAAATGGAATGTACCGGGAAAGTAACTAGAAGGATCCGTGCAAGGCAGTAGAAGGGCTAAACTGGCAGACATAAACCGTGATTCTAACCATTCCCAAATTTCATACGAGTGTTTTAAATCCCGAACATCAATAAGAACATCACATGAAAGAGTTGCGAACAACCATGAACGAATTGATTGATCAATTCACAACCAAATAGAAAATTCGGGATTTGAAATTTGACGGTTAAGAACATATATGGAATAAGCGGAAGGTACCTGAATAGATCCATCTACCATGCCAAGGAGTCCTTGTGAAACAAGGAAGGACTCAAACAGGGTTCTCCACGTGGTGTAATCTTCAATAGCAAGAAGTTTGGTGGTAACAATGTTTGTAACGTTGGTAGCCACGTGAGATATTGTTTGAGCCAAATCTGCCAGAGAAGAACCAGTGACGCTGATTGGTGTGGTGCGCAGTGGTTGGAGATTGGAGGAGATTCCCGGGGATCCGACAAAAGTAGGGCCGATGAAGGAGGCAGCCGTATAGGGAGGCGGATCAAGGGGAATACGCGGCACCGGAGAGGGATCAGGCCATGGAAACACCAGGGGCAGATTCTGGAAAAGTGAGTATGGCATGGAGGTCCTGCCGGGTGACATAAAAGCAGAAGAAAACGTCACTCGGACTCGACCGAGTGAAGCACCGGTGGCGGGCCACCATGAGGAGAAGCGGCGGTGCTGGAGAATGTTGCTGCCGCGGCTGAAGAACTAGGAATGACAGGAGAGGAGACTGCCGTGCTGAGCGTGGCGGAAGAGCTGGAGGTGGACGACATCATCAGCGGCGGCTAGGGTGTACCGTGCGGCATCGGCGGCGTGAAGAGTGAGCCGGGCGACGGTAGAGAGAGAATGCACGGAAAAAAATTAGGTTTTTAGTATGCGCTCTGACACCATGTGAGAATAATGGAACATGATGCTCTCTAAGGAGCCCTGACAGATATATTTATAATAAAAGAGTTTAATGTAAAATACAATACTGATCGTATAATAATTTATTAGTATTTTCTCTGGTGGCGGCGCATCTCCGATTATTCTCCTTCGCGGCGTCCCCACTTCTTCCAGTGAGTTTGGCCCGTTTCTTTCTCAGCCTGTAATATCACCTCAATTTTTTCCAGAGACCTCCCTTCTCTGAGTCAACCGCTGCTTGTATGGATAATGGATTCTATCACGCTACCTATTTGATTAACCTTGATGAGCAGTAAAGCATTGAAAGCCTTTTTCTGAATAGCTTGAGCTACTCTCTTTGAATTTGCGAGTTTGTGGCCAACAAATCATCACCCACTATCTGTATATCCAAGGAAGATTACACAGCTGCCCATATATGACCTCCAATCATCTTGATCGAAGGGATTTTCAATTGATACAGTCCTTGACAAACTGTTAGTACAGACCAAGAAGGGTCTCAGGAGTAGGCACATGAGAACTATCATTTGGCTGATTCTTGAAATTAAGGTCATACTTCTCGTCTTCTATAAGGAACTCTGGTGCTGCAATATTCATAGTACGATCCATACATGTGCTTATCTTTCCAACGTAGCCTGCTCTATCAATTGCACTCATTAGTAAAACTAAACCCTCCCTGTTATCCTGAACATTTGGGGCAAACCCCCTTGAAAAACTAATGCTGTAGAATGGTACTATATTTGAAATTAAATATTTATATACTGCTGTAGTGTATTTGAAAAACTAATGCTTAATACTCCGTATATAAAGACATGTTGTGAAAAATCACTGCAACTTGAAGTATAAAACTGAACACATTATGATCTATGGAAGGTGGTTGGTCACTACTGCTAAACATGTCGTCGCTGAAAGGGAAGGCGGGCAGTTGTGCAGCGTGAACCAGAGGAAGGTCGCGCGGAAACGAAAATGATGTACTTGTACACTTTGGTTTTGGTTAAAAATTATTTAATTTAAGTTAATTCCATGTAGGCTAACGTGCATTTTAATAGGCACGTTATGTGCTCGTTAAAATTTTTGGCACCCGATCAATGCAAAGAAACAATACAAACAAAATAAATGTTACACCATAATCAAAGATAAGTATCAAACTTAGACCACATGTAACCCTTCTTTATCTTTTGAGTTGTTCTTCTGGATCAATTGCTCAAGATCTTTGGTCTTTCCCCCGAGATGGAAAAAATGGGTGCACAGTGGCAGACCCAGCATAGAGGCTAATGGGGGCTGCAGCCCCCCCCCCCCCTCTCTTGGGTATATATATATATATATATATATATATATATATATATATATATATATATATATATAAGAGATCAAATACAAACCATGCTTAAAATACAAACCTACAAACTCAATAATATGCATCACGTTAAACTTCAATATGCAGTAAAAATAATGTAAAGATGCAGGGGTGAGATCACATACAAACTAGTCCTCCCATTCAAGTCATCTTTACATTATTTGTATTGCACATTGAAGTTCAAAGTGTTTCATATTATTCAAGCCATAAAATAGCAGTTTCATATTTACATTTTTTGTATTGCATATTGAAATTCAAAGAGTGCATCTTTACATTATTTGTACTACATATTGAAGTTCGAAGTGTTGCATATCATTGAGTTTGTAGGTTATTAAATTAAGCATGATTTGTATTTGATCTCTAATATATATATATATATATATATATATATATAGGGGTGTAAGTTAAGAAATGGGCTCAACCCCTATATATCGGTGAGCTATCTCACGCCCCCCCCCCCGCCGTCGCCGAAGAAGCAACGGAAGTAAGCAATAACCTTCACCGACAAGGATTTGCCCCCAGGCCCTCTCTCCCACAGGGACGCCCTCGTCATCCGGTGCGAGATTGCCGACACCATCATCCACCGCACCTACATTGATACAGGCAGCTCCGTCAATAACATGTACATGGACACATTCAGGAAACTGAAGCTAAACAAAGCATTGCTCAAGCCGATCCGCACGTCATTGTTCGGATTCACCGGGGACTCTATCGACGTCGAAGGCATGATAGTCCTCCCCATTGAGGTCGGAGACAGCTCCCATCGTGACAAAATCAATCTGGAATTTGTGGTGGTCAACCTCAAATGCGCCCACAACCTTATCTGGGGCCAACAAGCATTGAATGACCTTGAGGCCATCATGTCCGTGAAAAACCTTTGTCTAAAGTTCCCAACAAACGACGACATCGGCTACGCCAGAGGAAATCAGAAGGTAGCCAGAGCATGCTACCTGAAGTTGACAAAGAAAGCTGCAAGTTCTGAGCAAAGGATCGACCCCTTTACGATGGCGGTCACCTAGGATGAGGAGAGACCACACGCTGAGCCGGTGGAAGACGTCGAAGAGGTTCCCCTAGACGTCTCTCGACCAAAGCAAGTTCTAAAGATTGGGAAACAACTCCCTCAAGACCAACGAGACGACATTCTCCTCGTCCTACTGTCCTATGCCATCGTCTTTGTGTGGGGCTGAAGGGTATGCCAGGCATCAGCCGAAAGGTGATCGCTCATTGGCTCTCTGTCGACTCGGCCTCCACCCCTGTCAAGCAGAAGCGGCGCTACCTATCAACCGATAGGCAGGATTTTGTGAAAGGGGGAGTCGACATGCTCCTCTCCATCAATCACATCAAGGAGGTGAAGTACCCTACCTGGCTGGCAAACGCCGTCCTCGCCCAAAAGTCGCCGACGTTCAGAATGTGTGTCGATTACACATACTTGAACAAGGTGTGCCCTATGGACCCTTTCCCTCTCCCCAACATTGATCTGTTGGTGGATGAGACGGCGGGATGTGAGTTGATGTCATTCCTCGATGCCTTCAGAGGGTACCACAAGATATTCATGCACGAGGACGACGCGGACAAAACGACTTTCATGACCCCGGAGGGAATCTTTTGCTACCTCGTCATGGCCTTCGGACTTAAAAACTCGGGCGCCACTTATACCAGAATGGTAGCCAAGATCTTCAGAGTTGTCATGGGCCAAACGATGGAAGCATACGTTGATGACATGATCATCAAGAGCAAACGAGCATCCACTATGGCAGAGCACGGGTCGAGTTCGGGCAGGTCGGGTTCAAAAATGGTAAACCCATTCGGGTATCGGATTGATAATTTCAAACCCTACCCTATCAAAAAAATTATCGGGTTTTTCATGTTGAAGAAATTCGGGTTGTGGTCAGGTTGATACGGTTTTCGGGGCCATTCGGATTTTGTTAGTCCCTGTTTTCTATTACAGCAAAGATAAACAGTATAACAAGTAGAAGATTAACAGAAAATATGAACACAAGATGATCGATGATAACCTTCCTTGATATACCGTGAACTCGTACAGAGAAGAATTTGCGCTAAGGCTATTTGGAACGAGTACGAAAAAATTGACGCAACCCTAAACCTGAAGCACCTTTTTATATGCGCAGGTTTAGGGTTGGCGGAAAAGGCTTTCAGCCTGATATGGGCCTGACACTTGGTCCAGTATTCTTTATCCTAATAAATACAAATATTGAATACAAGGATATAATAAAGCTAATCTATTACAAGATAGGTGACAAACTTGATTCACAATTAAATGATCTTCAACAATCTCCCCCTTTGTGATCAAGGGCCACCTTGTTATTGCTTCTGAGCTTTAAAGTAGTGCTTCCTCATGTTTAACGCGTGCTCATATTGTCTTAGCATGTTTCTCTTGTCCAGGCGATCGTCAATGGCTTTTAGAATGATTTCCAGCGTCGAATGTTCCTTTAGAATGTATGACGATGCCTCCTCAAGTTTTTGATCCAGCTTTTCCTTCATCTTCAGCAGTTGTTCTCTAATGATCTTCAGTGTTCCATCACAGTATTTCTCAACTTCGCTAACCATCATCAGACGTTTTTCATTCTTGTGATTGAGATATGTGACTGATGGCGGTGTGAAGAAGATGTGGTATGCATGGAAGTCTTCGAGCTCTGGACCATACAGTCTTGGCTGTGTTAGATTTGTCTTTGTCATGTTGCACTCGATAGCCATCTGTAGGTCATGAGATGAATGAACTCTGACTTGTCTGAGCATGAACCTCTTGATTGCTGCGAGGCCTTCGCTGTATGTTCTGCTTTGTCTGACTGGGAGGTATCTGTATGCCATAAACATTTGATAGATGTCGTCTCGTTTGAGCATGATGAAATCGTTTTCCTGGCATGTGAATTCACTCCCATCGGTGCATTGAAGTTTGTAAGAGTAGAATCTCACTCCATGATAATCCTCAGCCTTGACCTTTAGGATTTGATGAATTGGGAGAATGTTGGATTTCAGATCCTGTTCCATCAGCTCTCGTTGAGTCCCAGTTGACCGTTGCATCATCATATGAAGATGACCTCCTGCCTGCTTTCCTTTGAGATGGGTGAGCCCACGCAGCTTTAGTTCATTCAGAGGTCTGACTTTCTCTGGTCTATGCCATATACGCTCTCTGATTTCCTCTTGGAAGGGGGATTTGATGCGTACATTTTCCCAAGGTTTCTCTGTCTTGGGAGTCGTCCCGCCGTTTGTCTGACAACAGATTCGAGTTCTTTCTGGGTTTCCTTGTAGGTTTCCCCTTCCTTTCGTTCCTCATTCTCGAGCCTGATTATGTCCTCCGCACATTTGTTTATGAGTTCCCATAAGAGCCAGTTCCTTTGCATATCTTCTTATTCTTCATCCTGCATAATTTGATCCATCTCCGTCCACTGTCTGGGCCATTTGTCGTGAATGATGATATCCTCAAGTTGATCGTGCATTTCATCTGATGACATAATGGTAGTAACTGGTTGATCTTGTAGTGACGGAGACCTGTTACCTGGGACACCGGGGTCACTAGGATTTCCCATTGTCATCAGCTTCGAACGAGGTTCTAACTGATGGCCTGACTTACAAGATGTAAGAGTAGTAGCATAATCAGGACTTCCATCCCCTCCTCGGTTGGTATCTTTAGGAGATACGCCTCGGGATGTTTCATCTAGCTCGACCAGGCTAGAAAGTTTGGTTACGGGTGGCTGTTGGTTGGTGGAGGTTTCAGATTGAACGGGCTGTGGAGTGTGGCTGGCTAAAGCAGTTTGCTCGAGTGTTCGTGGCCGCTTGTTCTCCCCCTCATGAGGATCCGAATCGTCGGGGTCCTCATGGGAACGTTTGCGACGACGAGGACTGTCATGGCATTTGCTCTTGGTCTCAGGTGAAGAGAGGAGGGCATTGAGGATGGCTTGCTGGTAGGGGGTGAGGTTGGCTTCTGGTATGTTGAGGAGATGGTCCAGCATAGCCGATGCCAAGGTGTCGAAGGGTAGCGATAGGAGATCGATGGAAGGTGTGGTCGGGTGTGGGGATAATACTGGTTCTGTATCATGGGTGCCCCGAGAAGGTGAAGGGATGGCTATTTGGTTGATGGAGTGGTGAGAGAGGGCGGTGGAAGAAATTGGTTGGGTATGGGAGATGAAGGGTTCAGGTGCAGGTTGGGGTGTGGGATGTTCAGGCTGAGCCGCTTGGGTGGTCCTAAATTCCTATGCAAGAGCGGTCATTGCTTCTTGCACCCATGGTTTTATGGTGGAATCCAGGAAGCGATTCAGGAGAACGTTGACATCTTCAAAGGCGGGGTGGCCAGTTACGGGGGTTGTAACTGTTGTCACAACATCAGTGAAGATAGCTTATGTGTGGCCTGCGTTCAATGATGTAATCATTTTAGGCATAGCAGGACTTCCGACCATCATAGCTTGTGCTCTGGTCGTTGCGTTCAGGGTGGGTGCACCTGTATGTGCTGTGAATAGTGTAGGTGTCCTAGAAAAGGAAGAAAATGTGGGAAATGTGACACCTAGACTCGATGTGTTTGAAGGAGGGGTTTTGACCTCTGGCGATTGGCCAACAGTTCACTCAACCGATTCGGAAGGAACCAGAGAGGTGAGTGATTCCCGTGCCGTTGAAACGATAGCCTGTTGGGAGGCTAACGAGTGGCTGGATGAGGGTTGTGCATGCGCAGTTGAGCCAGATGCTGCGGCTTCTACTCGGGAACCGAAAAGATCGGCTCCTGTACTTAGGGATTCAGCTCGGCTTATCTGGATAAAGGGTTCACATCCAGCAAAGATGTGCTCGTCAGCCTTATCTATGAGACTCTTCCTGATGTGAGGCTGAGGCTTGGGCTTGGATGATTTGTCATTCTTTACTTTTGCCCGTTTCTCGCGAATGATGGCATCTTCAGAGTTCTTGATGACGTGGGATGCTTCATCATAGTCAGCCTTGGAGCTGCATGTTTCTCTATGTACACTTTTGGAGTTTTGTAATTCTTTGATGGTGAATGTCTTGGGTCTGCCGGCGATTATGGGTGCTGCGTCTTTAGCGGTTATCTTCTTTGGAGATTTGGCAGGCAGCTTACCCTTTCTGATCAGTGCATAGGTATGCTCAACATCGTCGCTGTCATCACCATCGTCATCAGAATCTGACTCATCGCCATCAGTACCCACGTTATCGGATGCCTCATCGTCAGTGTTAGTTTGGGCATCACTGGACGATTCATCAATAGATTCCTCAGCGTCCGTTGCGGTGCCCTCGGCCGTCCGACTCGTCTCGAGAGAGTCATCGGACTTTCCTTCATGGGGCAAACCGGCCACTGGTTTCTGTGGCTTTTGGGCTCTCTTAGGACCCTCACGTGCACTCGGCTTTGTCCCCGGGGTAGGTCCAGCTGGGTTTTGCTGAACCATAGGGACAGTTCTCTCAACACTCTCTCTGTATTGTTGGACTGCAGGATTGGACGGATTGGCGAGATTTAGTAGGAACCCTGGAATCCGCAGGCCAGTGACAGAGTTTTTGTCAGTTTTGAAGTAGAGGAGCTTTGGAGATGTGAAGTGTGGATCATCACTTCTTCTAGGAATTGAGGCATGTGCAGTCATGGTGTCGTGGATGATAAGCCCGAGCCACCTAGCATATGGGATGGTGCCCGACTTGTTTTTCTCCTTTGCCTTGACAAGATCCATGAGCTCTGAGAAGAACAACTCAGCCATGTCGTACTTCTTGTTGTAAGCAATGCCGTGGAAGATTAGGAGAATCTGCTTGTTGCATTTGTCAAACCCGGCATGCTTCGGTGACAGGCATTTGTTCACCAGCCCGAACAGGCTTTTCCACGGGTGATGGAGATAGGCCCCGTTGAAATTTGATAGATGGGGAAGAAGAGAGGTGTATCCTAGAGCTGCAACATCCTTGAGAAGGTTGGGAATGGACGGCAGATGATCATATGTGTTGTGGACTGGCAGCGCTAGAGTGGATCGTAGTGTGGATGGCGTCAGGACTACGCGCATACCATTCAGCTTCGTCTTAATCTTGGAGCGATCCTTCACAGAGTCTGTAAGCATATGGCCCCATAATTGTTGTAGGTATATCTCTGGCACTCGTTTGGCGTTGTGGAGTGCGGCTCAGAGATAGTGACCTTTCATGATGGAGGGAATGACCGGGTCCGGGCATTTGAACACGGTGAGGTCTAGCTGGAAATTGTTATCCAGCACCTTGATCCACTTCCCTTTTGGGTAGATGGTGTCGTCAATCTGAATTTGATGTGTTCCTGCCATAATGAACTGTAAAAGCAGGGGGTCAGCATATTAATCCGTTGTTTGTTTGCTGTGGGATTAGATTGAAAAATTTTGATTTTGGAAGTTTCAGACATTGGGTGCAGGTGGGCTTTGAAAAAAACGCTAAGTCAAAATCTCGAGATTCGAGTTCTCGAGTTTTAAATCTCGAGATGGAGATCTCGAGGTTTAAATCTCGAGATCCAGATCTCGAGATCAAGATATCGAGATTCAAATCTCGAGATCAAGATATCGAGATTCAAATCTTGAGATCAAGATATCGAGATTCAGATCTCGAGATCGAGATATCGAGATGTAGATCTCGAGATCGAGATAACGAGATGTAGATCTCGAGATTGAGATGTCGAGATTTAAATCTCGAGATCGAGATTTCGAGTTTTAAAGCTCGACATCCAGATGTCGAGAGTTACATCTCGAGATCTCTTCTCGAAGACGAACCGACGATATCGAGATCTGAAGAACCAAAACTCGAGATCATGAAACTCGAGACGACGAACCCACCTGCAAAATCATACACAACAGAAACGCAAAAACGATACACAGATATATTTCGACCTTCAAATTAAACGTAAAACCCTTTTTTGATTTTTAGACGAACGATTTTCGAGTGGGGTTTTTAATTTCGACCTCCAACGATTTTCGATGGAGAAGAGAAAGAGAGAAGATGAGATGTCCCTTAAACTACCTTCGAAGTGAGAATCGGGAGAGGAGAGTAGAAGATAGAAAAGGATCTCGATATTTTTGCAGAAAAACGGGAGCTTTGGTTTGCACAAAATTTGAGAATGGGGGCGTTGAAGGGTTTCACGAGGTCTTATATACGCGAGATATCAGGACTTGGGCTTTTTACGCGAAGTGGCTGGGCTCTGGGCTTTTACGAGAAGGGTTTGGCCCTTTTGAGAAAATGTTGGTCATCACAACCGAATCTTGCCCATTTAGCTTATTTAAAAATTGTTTCCAAGTCCTGGTTAGAGAAAAAAACGAGCTCCCCCTCAATTGGTGCAAAAAATACACACACATGCAACGTGATATTTGTCCTTTTTCTCCCCCTCAAAGAATGCAACAGACACTATGTACAGATGCAACGCACGCACACTATTTTTGTTCTTTTGGGGTTTTCTCCCCCTTGAAACATGCAACACACACACTATTTTTTGATCTTTTTGGGTTTGCTCCAGAGAGTAGGGTTTTCGCTGCTCTCCTTCTCGAGGAAGAGCAGCGGGGTTTTATACGGTATACTAGATTTGGTTTTAATCTTCTCGACATCCTTCTATCTGCTTATTCTTCTTGCTATGGTTGTTTGATTAAGTATTCTGGGATTATCAATTGGTATTAGAGCAGAGGCGTGAAACAGGTTGGATCTATCTGCAATTTTTTTGGATCTAATGAAGAACTGCTCTGTTTTTCTTCTATTTTTCTTTGATGTAGAGATTTGCTCCTGTAAACTTGTTTGTGAACGAAACTTTGTAAAAATCATACTGTTGGACTCACCTTTCAAAACCGATCCAGCAGCATACCTTATTTTTCGTTTTCTGCAATATTTATATTTCGAAGATCTCTACATTGAGATCTCGAAATCCTTATTTTTCACTGCTGTAGAAACGTTTTTGACTTGAAACTGATACAGGAGAAGCTCGACCTTCAGGTCTTTTCAGAACAGGTTTCAGATTTTAAAAAATCGAAGTTTTCATTTTGCAGGATCTCGACATTTAGGGACTCGATTTCCTCATCTCGAGTTTTGACATCTCGAGTTTTGACATCTCGAGTTTTGTCATCTCGAGTTTTGACATCTCGAGTTTTGACATCTCGAGTTTTGTCATCTCGAGTTTTGTCATCTCGAGTTTTGACATCTCGAGTTTTGACATCTGGAGTTTTGACATCTCGAGTTTTGAAATCTCGAGTTTTGAAACCTTGAGTTTTGGAATTTCGAGTTTTGGGATTTCGACATTTGGGATCTCGATGTTTTGGATCTCGACATTCTGAAGATTTCGAGATTTTCAAAATTTCTCGATGTTTTGAATTTTTCAAAGTTTGGAGTTTCTTGAATCACTGATTTCTTCTAAACTTGATATCTTTCCTGTTCAGAACACTTCGAAGCTTTACTTTTTTAGATATCTGAATGAATTTCTGCCTATCAAAGTTTTTAGAAGTTTTCGATGTTCTGATGTTTTTCAAACAACAAGTTTTCGATTTTCTAATGTTTTCGAAACTCCAAAGTTTTCGATGTTCCAAACATTTTGAAATTCTGCAGATTTCGATATTTTGAGGTTTGTTTTGCAGGTGGATTTCGCCATTATTCTTTGAGGCAAACTCGAGATTAAGATCTCGAGATTTAAACCTCGAGATTTAAACCTTGAGATTGTAATCTCGAGATTTAAACCTAGAGATTGTAATCTTGAGATTTAAACTTGAGATTGTAATCTCGAGATTGTAATCTCGAGATTTAAAACTCGAGATTGTAATCTCGAGATTTAAAACTAGAGATTGTAATCTCGAGTTTTAAAACTTGAGATTGTAATCTCGAGATTTAAAACTCGAGATTGTATTCTCAAGATTTAAACCTCGAGATTTAATCTCAAGATTTAAACCTCGAGATTCGGATTTCGAGGTATTGCCTTAGAATTTTGTTTAAAATCGACCTGCTCTCGATATTCAACATCGAGAACCTCAACTTTGAAGAAATTCCTCAAAAACTCAAAATTAGAGATTTTCTACGACACTGCACTTTTTGGCCATAACTTTTGACTCGGTGATCCGATTTGAGCAAACTTTTTTTGTTGGAAAGCTAACGAAAAGATCTACATTAATTTTGGGGATTTGCCCCAGAACACTTTCTCACGCGCCCTCACTCGCAGTCTTTGAGGGTCAAAACGTTAGTTTTCCGACAAACATTGTAAATCAATGATGTCCAGATCAAAACTTAGGCAAATCTGTTCAAAATCTTTCAATGTCAACCCTGAGGTCAAAACTTTTCTATGCTCAACTGTAAAGGTCCGAAAATCGTAGATAATTCAATCAATCTTGCGTCAACGGTCATCTTGCAACATTCAACAATCAACCACTGAAGCCTCCCCTGACTCATCAACATTATGTGATCATCAATATGCTGAAATTCTACATGGTGAGCTCAGGGAAACCGTCATGTGTGGTACTTGTTCAGATTGCTCCACACACATGGCGGGTATGACAAGCTGTGAGCAATCAAACCTTGCACATTCTGAGGGGGAGTTTCAGTTTTCTCCTCCTGACGCCTTACACCGACAAAGCAAGGAATCTCTCAAATGATGCAACATTTTAGGGGGAGTGTTCAATGTTATCCTCCCCAATGCCTAACAATGACAAAGCATACCGAGTGCTCCAGTTGAGGGGGAGTACAGAGAGAAAATGAAGAATGCAATGAGAGAACATGTCCCTATGGCTTAGTAAACCCAACTAAGCCTACCCAAGGGACAAAGCCGAGCGTAAGCGAGTGAGTGAGCGAGTGAGTGAGTGAACATTATGAGCGTTAGGAAGCAGAAGGCTCAAGTGAGCAAGAATACAATAATCAATGATGAGTCTGCTACCTCAACTGCCTGCTATGAATTGAACATTTACTCCTAGCCACTCAAATACTCTGGACATTCCTCATAGGTTCAGGACTGATTTAATCACATCCCGGGTAGAAGTCACTGCATCTTGTCCAACAGTGCATGCTTAACCCTACCCAAGACCACTCACTTGTGTCCCAACAGATAGGTGTTTAATCATATTTCACGGGGAACCGCATCTCTCATTACTACCTCCTTACGAGGCAAGTAATACTGACTACAGTGGCCTCAACCCCATGCCACTAAACTTTCATTGATCACGTCGTGTCTAGTTACCTCACTCCCAAATGTTTTGAATTTTCTAGGACACCGACGCACTTTTTGAGTCAGTTGTAGGTCTTCAAAGACCCGCGAGAACTTCCATAGGTCTCATCTATTACAGATGTAGACTAATGATTGGAAGAAAGTCTTGCTGTTGCAACATAAGAATCACCAACATTTTCAGGCCATTGCTTTAGATTTTATCTCTATAGTGATGAAAACGGGTGTCTACACGACCCCGGGGGGCTTTTATCATTTACTCTTTATGTTTGTTTCCTATTTTAATTCTGCAGAATAAAAGAATAAAAGCATGACATCCCGATTCATCGGATCGTCATGAGGGGGAGAGTGGTCCTGATAGACCCAGTATACTTAAAAAACAACAAACATAAGCAGTGAAGAAGAAGCAGATAGAAAGATATGGAGAAAATCAAACGAATCTGGTATACCGTGTAAACTGGCCGCTGCTCTCCCTGGAGAAGGAGAGCAGCGGCAAACCCTATCTCTCTATCTAGCCTCTATTCTCTAAAGCCTCTATTCGATAATTAGGGTTCCCGTAAGTTAGCCTCCTTTTATAGGAGAAGTTGGCTAACTTACGGGTTACAAGGAAGCCCCCGGGCTGATACACATTTGTGGCCCGTATTACACGTTTAATTGATAACTACACAAATACAAAGATAACTAACTAGATTGAACACCATAAAATATTCCCAACAATCTCCCCCTTGGTGATCAATCGTGTTGAATCAGCATTGCAGCGCAGATATCTTTGTCTGTTGTTATTGAGCTTGCTTTGTCTTTGAACTTGACTTCTGAAGAAGGCTATCTGAAGAAATCCTTGCAATCTCCCCTTTGATGTCTTCTTGACAATTTGATCTTTGATGCCGGGGGTTGAGGGACCTTCAGTATCTTGCATGTAGTCCTTGCCTTCCAGAAGTTGCTCTTGATCAGCTTGGATGAAGTCCGGTGACGCCTCTAGAATGAATATTCTTTGGAGAATATGAGACGCCCATGGAATTCATCTTCCGGACACGAGTATTTGACCTCTGTCTCCTCCACAATGTAGTCTTTTTGACTATTTGGAATGAATGCTTTAGAGGAGAACTTTTCGGTGGCACAGCGGAACATAATGATGGTTGACTTGTGAGCGTAGCTGACCATTTGAGTTGCGGAGATAGTAGAGAGAGTGTTGGAGGAGAGAAGTGTCCCAGAATGATTATTTTTTTTTGACAGTTAACAGCATGTGGACCACTCTCCCCCTCATGACGCTTCGATAACTCGGGGTGTCATGCCTTTATTCTTTTATTCTGCAGAAATAAAAACAGGAAAAACAAGCAGAATGTAAAGAAGATAACGTAGCCCCCCGGGGTCGTGAAGACGCCCGTTATCATCACTATAGAGATAAACTCTAAAGCAATTGCCTGAAAATGTTGGTGATTCTGGTGTTGCAACAACAGGACTTCCTTCCAATTATTGGTCTATATATGTAATAGATGAGCCCTATGGAAGTTCTCGCGGGTCATGTAGACCTGCAACTGACTCTAAAAGTGCGTCTGTGTCCTAGAAAATTTCAAAACATTTGGGAGTGAGTAACTAGACACAACGTGATCAATGGAAGTTCAGTGGCATGGGGCTGAGGCCACTGTAGTCAGTATTACTTTCCTCGGAAGGAGATAGTAATGAGAGATGCGGTTCCCCGTGAAATATGATTAAACACCTGTCTGTTGGGAGACAAGTGAGTGGTCATGGATAGGGTTCAACATGCACTGTTGGACAAGATGCAGTGACTTCTACCCGGGATCTGATTAAATCAGTCCTGAACCTATTTGGGAATTGTCCAGAGTATTTGAGTGGCTAGGAGTAAATGTTCAATACATAGCAGGCAGTTGAGGTAGCAGACTCATCATTGATTATTGATTTACTTCTCACTTGAGCCTTCTGCTTCCTAATGCTCATAATTTTCACTCACTCACTTGCGCTCGGCTTTGTCCCTTGGGTAGGCTTAGTTGGGTTTACTAAGCCATAGGGACATGTTCTCTCATTACTTTCTTCATTTTCTCTATGTACGTACTCCCCCTCAACTGGAGCACTCGGTATGCTTTGTCATTGTTAGGCACCGGGAAGGATAACATTGATCACTCCCCCTAGAATGTTGCATCCGTTGAGAGATTCCTTGCTTTGTCAATGTAAGGCGCCAGGAGGAGAAAACTGAAACTCCCCCTCAGAATGTGCAAGGTTTGATTGCTCACAGCTTGTCATACCCGCCATGTGTGTGGAGCAATCTGAACAAGTACCACACATGACGGTTCCCTGAGCTCACCATGTAGAATTTTAGCATATTGAAGATTACATAATGTTGATGAGTCAGGGGAGGCTTCAGCAGTTGATTGTTGATTGTTGTAAGATGACCGTTGACGCGAGGTTGATTGAATCATCTACGATTTTCAGACCTTTACAGATATGTTTAGAAAATGTTTGACCTCAGGGTTGACTTTGAAAGAATTTGAACAGATTTGCCTAAGTTTTGACCTGGACATCGGTGATTTACAATGTTTGTCCAAATCGGATCACCGAGTCAAAAGTTATGGCCAAAACAGTGCGGTGTCGCAGAAAATCTCGAATTTTTGAGTTTTTGAGGAATTTCTTCTAAGTTGAGGTTCTCGATGTTGAATTTCGAGAGCAGGTGAATTTAAACAAAATTCTAAGGCAAAACCTCGAAATCCAAATCTGGATATCTTAATTTCGAGTTTGCCTTGAAGAGTAAGGATGAAATCCACCTGCAAAACAGACCTCAGAATAACAATATGTTCAGAATTTCAAAATGTTTGGAACCTCGAAAACTTTGGAGTTTCGAAAAACCTCATAATATCGAAAACTTGCTGCTTGAAAAACATCAGAACATCGAAAACTTCTAAAACTTCGATAAACAGGGAATCATTCAGATATCTAAAATGTAAAGCTTCGATGAACCGCAAAGGATGTCAAGATTCGAATTATGAGTTCCAAGAAACTGCAAACTTTGAAAGATTCAAAATATCGAGAAATTCCGAAAATTCTGAAATTTTTCAGAATGTCGAAATCCAAAACATCGAGTTCCTAAAACTCGAAATAAAATCCAAAACTCGCAATTCCAAAACTCTCAAATTTTAAAAACTCGAGGTTTAAAACTCGAGGTCAGAACTCGAGGTTTAAACTCGAGGTCAGAACTCGAGGTTTAAAACTCGAGGTCATAACTCGAGGTTTAAACTCGAGGTCAGAACTCGAGGTTTAAAACTCGAGGTCAGAACTCGAGGTTTAAACTCGAGGTCAGAACTCGAGGTTTAAAACTCGAGTTGAAGACCGCGAGTTTACAACTCGAGTTCATGACTGCGAGTTTAAAACTCTCGATTTTAAAAACTGTCGAATTTTGAGAATCTGAAAACTGTTCTGAATAGCCCTGAAGGTCGCGATCCCTCCTGTATCTGTTTCAAGTCAAAATCGTTTCTGCAGCAGTGTATAATCATAAACTCGAAATACCATGAGAGTTCTACAAAAAATTAAAGTTTGCAGAAAACGAAATAGGGAATATGCTACTGGATCGGTTTTGAAAGGCGATTCCAACAGTATAATTTTAACAGATTTTCGTTCACAAACAAGATTACAGGAGCAAAACTCTATATGAAGAGAAACAGAAGAAAAGCAGAGCATTCTTCGTTAGATCCAAGAAAATCGCAGATACATTCAACCTGTTTCACGCCTCGGCTCTGATACCAATTGATAGACCCAGTATACTTAACAAACAACAAACATAAGCAGTGAAGAAGAAGCAGATAGAAAGATATGGAGAAAATCAAACGAATCTGGTATACCGTGTAAACTGGTCGCTGCTCTCCCTGGAGAAGGAGAGCAGCGGCAAACCCTATCTCTCTATCTAGCCTCTATTCTCTAAAGCATCTATTCGATAATTAGGGTTCCCGTAAGTTAGCCTCCTTTTATAGGAGAAGTTGGCTAACTTACGGGTTACAAGGAAGCCCCCGGGCTGATACACATTTGTGGCCCGTATTACACGTTCAATTGATAACTACACAAATACAAATATAACTAACTAGATTGAACGCCATAAAATATTCCCAACAATCTCCCCCTTGGTGATCAATCGTGTTGAATCAGCATTGCAGCGCAAATATCTTTGTCTTTGTTGTTATTGAGCTTCCTTTGTCTTTGAACTTGACTTCTGAAGAAGGCTATCTGAAGAAATCCTTGCAATCTCCCCTTTGATGTCTTCTTGACAATTTGATCTTTGATGCTGGGGGTTGAGGGACCTTCAGTATCTTGCATGTAGTCCTTGCCTTCCAGAAGTTGCTCTTGATCAGCTTGGATGAAGTCCGGTGACGCCTCTAGAATGAATATTCTTTGGAGAATAGGAGACGCCCATGGAATTCATCTTCAGGACACGAGTATTTGACCTCTGTCTCCTCCACAATGTAATCTTTTTGACTATTTGGAATGAATGCTTTAGAGGAGAACTTGTCGGTGGCACAGCGGAACATAATGATGGTTGACTTGTGAGCGTAGCTGACCATTTGAGTTGCGGAGATAGTAGAGAGAGTGTTGGAGGAGAGAAGTGTCCCAGAATGATTATTTTTTTTGACAGTTAACAGCATGTGGACCACTCTCCCCCTCATGACGCTCCGATAACTCGGGGTGTCATGCCTTTATTCTTTTATTCTGCAGAAATAAAAATAGGAAAAACAAGCAGAATGTAAAGAAGATAACGTAGCCCCCCGGGGTCGTGAAGACGCCCGTTATCATCACTATAGAGATAAACTCTAAAGCAATGGCCTGAAAATGTTGGTGATTCTGGTGTTGCAACAGCAGGACTTCCTTCCAATTTTTGGTGTATATATGTAATAGATGAGCCCTATGGAAGTTCTCACGGGTCATGTAGACCTGCAACTGACTCTAAAAGTGCGTCTGTGTCCTAGAAAATTTCAAAACATTTGGGAGTGAGTTACTAGACACAACGTGATCAATGAAAGTTCAGTGGCATGGGGCTGAGGCCACTGTAGTCAGTAATACTTGCCTCGGAAGGAGATAGTAATGAGAGATGCGGTTCCCCGTGAAATATGATTAAACACCTGTCTGTTGGGAGACAAGTGAGTGGTCGTGGATAGGGTTCAACATGCACTGTTGGACAAGATGCAGTGACTTCTACCCGGGATCTGATTAAATCAGTCCTGAACCTATTTGGGAATTGTCCAGAGTATTTGAGTGGCTAGGAGTAAATGTTCAATACATAGCAGGCAGTTGGGGTAGCAGACTCATCATTGATTATTGTTTTACTTCTCAGAAGTCAAGTTCAAAGACAAAGGAAGTTGAATAACAACAAAGACAAAGATATTTGTGCTGCAATGCTGATTCAACACGATTGAACACCAAGGGGGAGATTGTTAGGAATATTTTGTGGTGTCCAATCTAATTAAATATCTTTGTATTTGTGTAGTTATTAATTAAACGTGTAATACGGGCCACAAATGTGTATCAGCCCGGGGCTTCCTTGTAACCTGTAAGTTAGCTAACTTCTCCTATAAAAGGAGGCTAACTTACGGGAACCCGAATAATAAATCGAAAGAGGCTTTAGAGAATAGAGGCGAGATAGAGAGAGTAGGGTTTCCGCTGCTCTCCTTCTTGAGGGAGAGCAGCGGGGTTTTATACGGTATACCAGATTTGGTTTTAATCTTCTCGACATCCTTCTATCTGCTTATTCTTCTTGCTATGGTTGTTTGATTAAGTATTCTGGGATTATCAGATTTTAATTTATTATTGTTGAAATTGTGATAAATAAAACGGTAATTGGTAAAACTATCATTCAAAGTTATACTAGTATAACATTCAAAGTAATAGTTGTATAAATACGGTAATCGACATATTTGAACGTGGTTTGCCTTCCGGGATTAAAAAAAAAATCGACATATTTTAACATGTAAAATAATAAAATACTGTTATTGACATATTTGATATTGTGATAAATAAAATGACAATTGGTCAAAATATCATTCAAAGTCATAATAACACAACATTCAAAATTATAGTTGTACAAATACGGTAATTAGAATATTTGGACATGCATAATATTATAATTTGCATACAATAATTGAGATATTTGAACATGCATAATAATTCAAAGTAGTATATATACTACGCTAGTTTGGTTTTTGGGCGGGTCGGGTAGCATAATTGGTAACCCTACCCGCTACCCTCTTAAGTCTCGGGTTGCAAGAATCGGATCGGGTTTCGGTATTTCGGGTTAGGTTTTCCGACCCCAACAAAACAATTGGATATATCTGATCGGGTCAATCGGGTAGGGTCGGGTTTGCTCTCCCCTAGCATCCACCCATGCCGACGACCTCCGGGAAATCTTTGAGATAATGAAGAAGTTCAAGCTCCGTCTGAACCCAAAGAAGTGCACCTTCGGCGTCCAAGGACGCAAATTCCTAGGATACATGATTAGCCAAAGGGACATTGAGGCGAGCTCGAAGAAGATACATGCCATTGTCAACATGGAGCCACCGTGCAACATGAAAGAGGTCCAATGGCTAACGGGGCACCTTGCGGCCGTGAACTGTTTCCTCTCAAAGTCAGCCAAAAAGTCACTGCCCTTCTTCAAGATAATGCGCAAGACCCCCGTTTTCAAGTGGACGACGGAGTGCCAACAAGCCTTTGAGGAGCCAAAGCAATACCTAGCCTCCCCTCCCGTCCTCTCCAAGCCCAAAGCCGGTGAGATGCTCTTCGTGTACTTAGGGGTGAGCACATCAGCCATCAGCTCTGTGCTCATCCGTGAGGACGAAGGAGTGCAAAAAGCAATATTCTACGTCAGCAAGACGTTACGGGAGGCGGAACTCCGGTACTCCCCCATTGAGAAAATAGTGATGGCCATCGTCCTCACAGTAAAGAACCTGGGCTCTATTTCCAGGCGCACCCTGTCCACGTCATCACGCAACAACCCCTTGGTGCACTCATATGCAGCCCAACAAGCTCTTCAAAGATGGTGAAATGGGCGATCTTCGTAAGCTAGTACCAAGTTGAAATCAAACCAAGGCCATCCATCAAAGGACAAGCCTTGGTCGACTTCATAACCGAATGCACGGCTAGAGAAATGGCCGTCACCACCCCTGGTTCTGAAGTAGACGAAACATGGACCCTCTTCACTGACGGATCATCGGCCGCCAAAGCATGTGGAGGCGTCGTCGTCCTTATCTTTCCCGAAGGATTCAAGGCTTATTATGCCATCTGTTTCAACTTCAGAGTATCCAACAATGAAGTTGAGTATGAGGCCCTCCTCAGATGCCTCGGGCTCACCGCCGGCCTCAAAGCGCGACACATCAGAATCAAACGTGACTCCAAGCTGGTGGTGGGTCAGATTGAGGGCTCATACGAAGCTAAGGAAGGAAGGATGAAGCAATACAAGCAAGCAACAACGGAATTGCTCAAGGCATTTGAGACCCATGAGATTACTCAAATCCGAAGGGCAAAGAATGTCGAGGTCGACATACTCTCCAAGCTTAGCACAAACACTCCTTAGCACATCTCCAAGATAGCCAAGATCGAGGAGTTGAGCATGTCAAGCATCCATGCCAGCCCCGTCTTGTGCATCCAATACCGGCCATAGGATTGGATCTCTGACATTATGACCTTCATCACAGCTGAAGAACTACCTCAGGACGAGGAGAGGGCCAAATTAGCCAAACTCAGGGCCCCAAGCTACATCATAAAGGATGGGAAGTTGCACAAGCGGTCCTACAACGGCACTCTCCTCCGACGCCTGCACCCGGACGAGGCTAAAATGGCGATGGAGGAAGTACACAGCGGCATCTTCTCATCACACCAAGGCCCCTCAGCATGTCCCGACGACTCATCGTCCATGGCTATTTCTAGCCGACAATGGCGCGGAATTGCGCCAAGCTTGCAAGGAAGTGCACCGCGTGTCAACACCTTCAAAGGGTGCCTGGTCGGCCAGCAGTCAACTACACCCCGGTCAACACGGCTACCCCTTTCTCAAGATGGGGAATTGACCTGGTCGGCCCTCTTCCAAGAGCCACCGACAACAACCGGTACATCATCGTCGCCATATACTACTTCACCAAATGGATTGAAGCAGAACCGTTGGCGAGCATCACCAAAGCGCGGTGCCGGAAGTTCGTCCTCAAAAACATCCTTAGTCGCTTTGGCGTCCCTCAAGAGATCATACTAGACAACGACACCCAGTTCAAGGCTGCACCATTCCAAGAACTCCTCCTGGCATGGGGCATCATGCATTGTTTCTCCTCCGTGGCCTATCCTCAAGGGAACAGACAAGTTGAGAACGCCAATAGAACTATCCTGGAGAGCTTGAAGAAGAAGCTTGAGGGCGAAGGAGGGAGTTGGGCCGACGAGCTCCAAAACATCTTATGGTCCTATCTAACTACGCTTAGGAGAGCAACTGACGAAACACCATTCGCCCTATGCTACGGCTTCGAAGCAAAGGCACCTTCAGAGGTCACATTACCCAGCCATTGGGTCGAATAATATGACCCCGAAGCCAATGAAGAGAACATGAGGATCGACTTACACCTCGTCGATGAAAGGCGCGAGCAAGCTTACATCTGGGCTGAAAACTACAGACGCCAAATTAAATCATACTACGATGCTAAGGTTCGCTCCCGAGAATTTCAAGTAGGGGACTATGTCCTTCGCCGAAGGGAGGCCAGAAAGCCGATGAAAGGAGGCAAACTAGCCCTGAAGTACGAAGGGCCCTACATCATCAATGTTGTGATCAAAGCTGGCACGTACAAACTCAAACACCCTAATGGGTCAGAAGTACCACGATCGTGGAATGTACACCATATGGTGAAGTTCTACCAATAATCCGAAGGCGGTGTAGACGGGCAAAGCCTCCACCCCGAGGTCAAAAGCTTATTTAAAAGCTAACTCCTTTGCGGGTTATTGCTAGATTACCACCCTCAGCCTCGAGCCACTTATATTAATAAAACATTGTGTTCTGCTTATCTTGTGAAGTTTAAGTAAAGGATGCCACACAAAACCCAAGCATCGTATCGTCCCCTTCGAGGTAAATCACCCGGGAATGGCCGATGATGTCTAAGACGGAAGGCCTGAAATATGGCCCAAGTCTTGAAATGAGAAGCTTACCGCGTCGTCCTCGCAAAATACGCAGAACAACAAGCATGAAAGAAGGTCGAGGTGACAAAATCCACACTTGGGGTCATTTCTAAGGGGACAAAAAACGATAGCCGTCAGAAACTGACCAAAAGTCTGGTCCCACGTCATAAAAAGATGAGGAAACACCCAAAGATCCGGGACGGTCCCATTTAACAGAGGGACCAACAACCCCCTCTGAGAATCCCCATCGACCGAGGGAATAGCACCCACGGCCCCACCTGTAAAACAGGCCCCACCTGTAAAACATGCTGCACTCCTCGCTCGAAGAAGTAAAGAGGTAGTCCAAAAAAAAGAGGGAAGTCGACAGACCGCGCACTCGCCGACCTCGAGCAATAAAGAAGATCCTCACAAATCAAGCCACCTATATTGGCTAAGTACATACCAGGCAGATTCCATACCTCATGGACGAAGCAAGACCATAAAGGTGCAAACATGGACTTAGACAAATTCTACAAAGATCAACGACTTGAGAACGATATCAAGCCTAGCCGAAGAGGTACACCTCAACAGCCATACTACGCTAGACGCTACTAGACGTAACGACTGATAAACAGGGTCAAGAACTTAGAAAAATTCAAAGTACAAACCATGGCAATGCTCAAGCCGAGAAAAGAGAAATGCACACATTATTGGCCAAAGCAAATCCCTATTCTAATCTGAAGCACAACACGCCTTCATCGGCCAAACAATTATCCCTACACTTGAAAAGTTCTAAGTATGGGAAACAATCTACAAAACATGAAGGAACGAACTCTTTAACCGAAGGCATCCACCCCCCTGAATCAAGAAAGCCTAAGAGAGGCCACACACAAAGCAAGCGCCCCATCGACCAAGCCACTTCAGATATTAATTATGATGCGCAAAAAGGACTTGGTGAGTTTGAACAATACATGGCGGCATCCCTTCGGCTAGGGGAAATGCCATAGGTAAACAGACCAAAATACTTAAGCCATTCTAAAGCACGAAGAAATGTCACATTCTAGCCGAGGGAGAGCAATTTGTACTCTGGAAAATGTTCTAAGTATAAAAGCACGAAATAAGGAAAAGAGAGTGGGGTCGATGTAAGAGCAGAAATAGCAAAGACGAAGCATAACACATATCAGATGACGAACGATAATTTCATTAAGAATTTTTTCTAAGTACAAAATGAGGACACATTGGTTGTTACAATTGCAGGGCACTACGGCCTCTAGAATTACTACATAGCGCTTACATGCAAACAAAAGGGGAAATAAAAAGAACTAAGTCTCCTAATCAGCTCCCTCACTGTCTTCCTCATCAGCTTCGCCTTCGGCATCTTCCTCATCTGTAGCCTTAGACGCAGCCGTATCCTCTAAGAGCTCACTATCGCTCCAGGGCTCTTCATCAATGACAGAGCTGATGATGGGAATCTGCCTCTACTCCAAAGGCAATTCAAGCTCGGCTTCAGGATTTTTCATACGAGGAAGAAGGTTCAGACCGAGAGGCTTCATCTAGTGGAACCGATGACGGAGCCTCCTATAAATAAGCCTTTTCATGCAATACTGGCCCAAGTCAAAAAAGACTTTCATCTCCCTCTGCCAAAACTCCTGGCCAGCGGGATTATTCGTTGTCCAGTCCTCCAGCATGGCTGCCATGACCTCATAACACCAGGGCCGCCGGTCTTCATAAAGGTGTCAATGGCCCTATCAGCGGCCACATCGGCTTAAGCTTTCAGCCGCTCAGCTTCGGCAGCTCGTTTCGCTGCTTGGAGTGCCGCCTCATCGGCCTTCTGCTGAGCTGCTACCTCTTCGTCCAACTTGGACTGCAGCTCTTTCCGATCCTCTCTGCCTCAACGGCCTCGGCTTTTTTCCTCAAGGCGTCCAACTCGAGCCGCAGCTGCTCTAGGTTCTTTAAAGCCTCATCGACCGAACCAACTTTTTGCTTGAGCTGCCTCAAGCATGTAATCTCTGCTTCCTGTCTTCTCTGGCGCTCCATCAGCATAAGGGCACCCTAGACGAAGCATGAACATGGTTAGGATGAGAATAAATCAGTATGGAAGGTACACCCAGTTTCTTCGGGGATGTCCTGGGAAATCACTTCATTGCCGCTCATGATCTCATTAAAAACACCGCTCCTCAGCGGGTAGCGGACCACGATGCCGTATAACCCTCTCACCACCTCTCGGTCAGAGCCAGTTTTACTAGGAGGGGCTTCAATGTTGAGAGGAGGGGGTTGAGAAAGTGGAGCTAATGAGAGACCCTCAGTAAGGTCCTCTACCACCACAACATCAGCGGCATGGCCTCCCTCGTCCACAGTTTGGACAGCATCAGCACTAGCACCGGAAGAAGCTTTCTTCGGCCTCTTGGTGGACTTGGAGGGCTGGAGCTCGGCCTCGACCAACATTTTTTGGCCTTCATCAACAACAACGCTCCTCTTTTTCTTCTTGGAGGCTGCCAGCTTCTTCGCAACATCAGAAGGGCCCTCGCCCGCATTCTTGGAGCCCTCGGCGGCCTTCAGCTCCGCCTCAACCTTCTTGGCGGCTTGAGCCACGAATGACATCCGATTCATACTGAATCCTGCAAAACAAGGGAACCAAATTAGCTAAAAGGAATAAGGATAAACAAAGCATAAGGCTATAAGAAGAGGAACAACCTTCGGCCTCAGCAGGCACACCCAGGTGAAGTCCATCGGCCTTTTCGAAGGAGCCAGTCATCTTCGGCCAAAAGCCATCATCTGGATTAGGGGTGGCAATGGGGCGGGGTAGGGGCGGGGGTTCTCTCCCTCATCCCCGCCCTGTGTCTAAAAAATCACCCCGCCCCCACCCCATCCCCCACTACTATTCGACCCGCCCCATACCCCGCCCCGTCCTACTAGACCCACAGGCACCCAACGGGGGAAATATTCATCAAAAATTAACACTATTTTAGAACCAGACAAATTTTCAAAAATCAAACAAAGTATGTAGCCAAAAAACCTTTTAGTTTTTAAGTGTCAATGTAATCTTACATCCCATTTCAAATCTAGAAGACATTATAGGTGTTTTGATTTAGTCTTTTTTTTGAGGGGGGGGGGGGGGGGGGGGGGTGGGGCAAATGTCGGGGGACATTTGCCAGGTTTTATTAAGAAGAAAAAATACAAGCGTTTTGATTTAGTCATTTTATCAAACACTTTATTAGGATTGATTAGCTCTATAATATTTTCTTAAGCCCCCCAACTGTTTGTTTTTTATTCTTGTTTGAATTACTGTCTTGGAGTTTTGTTTTTATGGAGGGGTTTTGGCCTAGTCCCCCATTCTTTCTGTACCTCTTCTTACTTTATTAATAAAACATGGTAAATTTCCCCCGACATTTACCCTACTGATTTTGGTGGTTTGCCTTTCGGGGTAAAAAAATTCTTAAGCCCTACATTCAATCAACCATGGTCATTGACAACATCTAGGACGACCTATGGTCACCAGATTTTTAAGAGCACTAACTACAATCATAAAGATGGCATTCATAAGAAAAGAATTAATGCACTATAATAGTAAAAGAAGAAAACATTCACATTGTGCCTGAGGCGTTTAAGCTAATATCACTACATAACTTTTCCAAATTCATTTTACTTTATATGATTTTGATAACCAATTTTACAAGATAGCTGAGTTATTAAAGAAGAATTAGATAGACCAATTAGGCACAACCCATTGGATAGGAAACAATTAAAACCACTGGGCCACCATGCTATTTCAATTACTTCGTATTAGTATTATTATTAGCATTATAATTATGATTGTGATTATTATTATTAAATATTAATATGTGTATATATACGGGGGACGGGTCGAAGACGGTGCGGGGATGCATAACCCATCACCCGTCCCATATTTAAGCGGAGAGGAAATAGTTCCCCCATCCCCATACCCGCTCCACCCCACCACCCGCCCCAACTCCCCCACGGGGCAGTTCCCCACGGCCCCCCACCTCCATTGCCATCCGTAATCTGGATCCCCTGGGATGAAGTACCTAACGAAGCCGATGGCGTCCATCTTGTACTCCGTAATACTCCCCCCGGTCCTAAATAAAGTTCACACTTTCCTTTTTGGGCCGGTCCTAAATAAAGTTCACACTTCTTCTCCCTTCCTTATTTGGCAAATTATCTACATCAAAAGAGTGCAAAACAGTGCCAAACGGTGCCAAACATTGTCAAACAGTGCCAAACAATGTCACAACAGTGTACTCTACGGTAAAGTCAAATTTATTTCCTTAATTTGTGTGAAGTCAAACACTGAACTTTATTTAGGACCGGAGGGAGTATAACTCTTGACACTCCTCGGCCCGTTCTCAAGGAACTTAGCTACTTGGGCGTCGATAGAGGCATTCTTCGGCGGCTCGTGTAAATGGAAAAACCCCGAGTGATTCACCAAAGGGAAAAATCCACCCTCACCCAAGTTCACAAACACAAATTTTGATTTCCAGCCGTGCATGGACGAGGGGAGGTCCTTGAAATATCTCTTATTCTTTATCTGCTGAAGGTTAGTATAGCCGGCACAATTCTTGTGGCTGCCTCGGCCTATGTGGTAGAGGTTCATGAACAAAGCCGACGTCGGCCTAAAGTTAAGCTGCGATCACCGGATCAAGAACCCGACGATCAAAGAATAACTGTTCGGAGGTAACAAGGATGGAGAGAGACCCACCATAATCAGGTACTCTGTGATGAATGTGATGAATGGATGAAGGGGAACTCGGAGCCCTTTGGCGAAACTCATGGGGTATATTCCGAAATACCCCACAGGTGGACTAAGGACGTGGTCCATCGGCTTGGGTGCCCTAACCCGATCATACGACCCCACGCACATTTGAGCAACGTGATACTCATCCGTCGAACTTTGCGGCTGGATGATGTAGGTTGGTAAGGTCCAGCTGAGAGAGCCTTGGACCCAAACCCTTCCTCGTCCGACGCCGACACATTTTCCTTGGAGCATCTCCATGAATTGCAGATAGAGGAGGAGGACATGGGATAGCAGACGACGACGATGCTCCATCCCCTTTGAGTGGGGAACCTGAATCACCCTTGTCCTCGCCAGACGATGTTGAGCAAGCTTCACCACTGCGACACCCTTCGTCGTCCTCAGTACGGTAGTCACTAGTGTCCTCCATCTCCTCGATAAAATCCTCTTCCGTGTTAAGCTTAACACGCGGGGAAGTGTCTTCCTCGTCGAAGGGGTAATGCTCTTCGTCTAAAGAAGCTGTCAGATCAACGTCGGAGGGCATGCTTCGGCCGTCAATAGGTACCATAATAACTATAAAATTCCTAAGGTTGTTTCGTTTAGATCTAAGTATGTTCTCTTACGAACACTAGATCTAACCTTCAGGGATGCAAAGTATATAAGAGATACGATGAACTAAGCAAGAACTAACCTTAGACATTGAAGAACACTTTGAAGATTTGAAGGAAGCTTTATCTCTCTTGAAAATTCAGCAGCACTTCGTGATTCAGCAAGATGCAAATGAGTGAAGTGCTTCGGAGTTGGGGGGGTACTTATAGACGTTTCCTCCAACGGTCACTACACATGGCACATTCCCAATGGTTACACCAACGCTCGCCTCCCCCGAGACCAATCAGGTGCTAACCTTTCAAATTCTCAAGAAAGCACACCCACTCCGGCCAGATCAGCCACATACAGCGTGCCACACAATGGCCATGAACACGATAAACAAACTCAATAGCCACAAGTGACACTTCAATGGCCACAAACTATAATAAGGTAAGATCCAAAAGCCATCCGCCCCTCGTACAGAACCCATCGATGATAGCCTCTGGCCTGTGACATTCGTTCAAGGGTTCTCCCACAGGGTTACATTGGTTAGGGATCGCCAAGAGCTTGGCTTCATGAGGAATGCGAGGGTTCCGCTTTGGCCTGGGATACTATTCTACTCCTTCACACCTAGCATGCTCTTCGGCATGAAGGAGTGGGGGACTGGGGGATTGCATCGGCCTCCAAATATGTGAAACACTCTAGAAAAGAAGCAAATCCAAAAGACAAAGGAAAACAAATATGCGGCAATGGCATCACAACGTCCACAAACATTTGGTCCATCCCCAGAAACCACAACATTGACATCACAACGTCCACATGCATGTGGTTCATCTCTGGCTAAAGCTGATACACAGAAACAAGAAATCAAAGAACAATGGACAAACATCGTCCCCATAATAGCGGACATACATCGTCCTCAAAGCAACGACACTCATCGTCCACAAGAACAAAACAAGGGATCTACAACGGATGCATAAGAACATTCATCGGCCGCTAAACGAACACCAATGACCTCAACAAAAGAAAGCAACTAGCCACGCAACAGCCAAGCGCAAGGAAAGAGCAAAACAACACAATATCAAACTACGTGTGGTCTAACACTGGCCAGAAGCATCAAGACAAAAATGATTTACTCCCTTTCACTTCGTTTGCATATCAGTTCAGAGAGTGGGGGCTCCTAATAGAGTCCATGGGCCCAGACCCCATGACCCACATACTCAGAAGACAAACGAACACAACTGGCACCTATGCGGTCCTCCATCGGTCAGATGGTCATCCATCAGCCAAACACCCACCAACCCAGAATATGGTCCAGAAGCCCAGGAGAAAACGTTGGTACTCCGTTGGTCAGGCCCTCCGTCGGCCTAGTCCTCCGTCGTCCAACGAGACCAAGGCAGAGATAGATCTAATACTTAGTCGAAATAAAGCTTTTATCCAGCCCAGTAGAGACTTTATCTTGTAATGGGCCTCCCAAGCCCAAGACTTGGGAGTCCCAACCCATATTTTCTCTATAAATACTCCCCTTAGGAGTAGTTGTGGGGGGTTGAGAAATATTAATTGCATTCTCTCTCTAGCTCTCACTTCTCTCTAAGAATTTATATTCTATCAATAACACTTCAATATCCCTAAATAAATGTGGCACTTCTTTGAACTTTACTTTGGTATGCGAGAGACTGAGAGATGACATTTAATGATGAATGGAAGAAAAACATTTCATTGAATTTTATTCTAGCTGATTTTCAAACCACAAAGCAACATAGGGGAATTTTATTTTTATCCTTCTTTCTTATTTATAATTTCTAATGACAAATAGATCTCTCTCTTTTGCATTCCCCCCCTTAGGTGATTCTTGTTGTTTAAAATCACATCACCCAACAAAACAGTTTACACGAAATCTTTGAAACATTTGAATTAAAAAAAGTGGTTCACTATATAAATCTTTGAATATGCGCAGTGTCATATGGAATCAATTGGGAAAATGAATACTTCACACACTTTTGTTTTGAATACTTAACTCACATTCACACACACTCGCACAAACCAAGGTATAAAGACTGTTTCTACATTCAAAGTATAAAGACTATTGTTCATACAATAAACTTCTTTGTAATCAATTTCCCCACAAATGATTTTTGAGTAACACAATCACTGTTTTCTTTTATTTTTTACAGGAGTAAAATGGTTGAGAAAAAAACTCTAGAGTTTGCAATGAGAGCTTTGTGCAGCGAGCAAGTGTGAGGAATCCATGATAGAAGTATGCTTTTATAGCCAAATTTTGCATTCAAGAATATGGTTGCCTAAAAACAGACGTAATGTTGTATGGGTAACTTGCGACTACTGTATGTTACCTAAAAAGTTGAATGAGTAAACTACACGCATAAAATATTCATTTTTATATGTAGTAGCTCATCTTTTTCTCCAAAGTTGCACGTCATCTCCCAGACTCCAAAGCATGGGCTTTGTATTTTTTTTTTTGATAATCCAGGTGTCGGAGCTTACGCTCTCATAATCCTGGAGTCTATGAACTACCCTCCAAAGCCCCTAGACAGTTAAGTCCGGATCTGATCACAGTCAGCCTCGTCAGTACTGGCTCCAAAGGACGAATCCAGCAGGACTTACATCACCTTTCAGGCTGCTCCTCCCACCACACGAACCCGCTACCTTCATTACCATCCTCTCCCTTCTCAGTCGCTGAGCAACTCCGTAAAGGTAGGAAGAATCATTGGGAGCAAGACCTCCCTCCTCTCCCCTAAATGTGCCTAGCGGGATTCGAACCCGAGACCTCCGCTAGGACACGGTAACCTTCCACCCAGTGAGCTGGAATGGTTGGTTAGCATGGGCTTTGTAAATCTTTCTCAAGATGTTTGTCTTTTTAAAACAACATCACCGTTCGTATATTATTCCTAAGCATGGGCATTTGAATATGTGACCATGTGTAATCAACATCACTGTACATATCCCGTCAGCATGGGCATGTGTAATCAACATCATCACTATATCTATAGGAAATCTCTATACGAAATATATACGCATAAAATTATTCCACCATTGAAAACTCATGAATACATCTTTATTTTCACAATTTTTTGCAACTTATTAAGTAGTCTAAATTGATGTTGATAGTTTTGAGCGGGAACTCCACCGCCAAAAACATTTTGCTTTTAGATAATAATAGATACTCCCTCCGTCCCGCTAACAATGGGGCAAGAGGGAGTGACACACAAATTAATAAAAAGTGGTTTATGTGGTTGATATTGAATTGACAAAGTAAGAATAAAATAAGAATGATTTAGAGCCACACAAACTTTACCAAATTTGGTATGAGACAATCTTAGTGGGACAGACCGATAAGGTAAAATGAGACAATCATAGCAAGACGGAGGTAGTATATCTTATACGGAATGTATTATAGAGTACACTAGTATTTCACCCGTGCGTTGCACGGGATGTAATAAGCAAATATTGTAGATGTGTTCAAAAATTATAATATTATTTATCACAGATAGTAATTATAAATAAATATTATTAGAATTTTAATAAACACACTATTAATTATTGAAGACTGCATAGTGAACAATGCCTTTTTATAAATTATACTCCGTTCGTCCTCTATAGTTGTCCCATTTTTTCATTTCTGGATGTCCCCTTTATTATTGTCTCATACCATATTTGGTAACATTTGTGTGACTTTAATTCATTCTTATTTTATTCTCACTTTATCAACTCATTATAAATCACATAATTTTACTTTTCTTAAAAACCACGCCACTTTCTTCTGTCCTAATATTAGGGGGGACGGAGCCCAGAGGTAGTAACTTTTTTGGATTTCCTTAGTCATCGTGTATCATGAACTTTAAACCATATATTTTTATTGGATTTCAAAATTGCAACGTACAACGATTTATGCGTAAAAAGGAATGTCACCATCAAACACCCATGATTTCCAACAATTTCCCTTTACGATCATTAACATCGCAAAGCTTTCTATTAAAGGTAATTGTCTACCGAAACATGAAAGGCCTGAAAACTCACATCTCTTAGAGAAAGACTAAACCCGAGTATAAGGAACTTCTCACTACTGTTTGTTTCAGACATCATTCAAAATTTAAAAGTATGTGCTCGAAGTTCTCTAATGAGAGAAAGCTAAGATAGATATTAAATGAAACCCTATATACCAAAGGGAAGCTTAAAAGTGAAGACTTTAGTGAGGAGCAATTTATCACCCACCAATGAAAAATGCCATTCCCCAAAACATATTAGGAAAATGGAAAATTGTAATGATGTTTAAGTAAATTGTGAAATGTCAAAGAACCAGTTTCAGAAAACTAAAACTGAAAAATGATGTCAATTACAAAATAAACGAAATAGGAAAATGGAAGATAGAAGAAAAATATGACATTCAAAAAGAGGATGAAAGGACATCTAACCCTAAGGACATAGCAATGTTCAATTCCTTTACTCACCCGAGGGAGGAGTCAATTGCAAATCCACCAGATGGAGCAATGATTAGTTTTACCTAATAATTTCACCATACAAAAATGAAGAAAACAACAATTATATTACCAAATGTCAATATACAATAGCAAGGATGAAAAATATAATTGTAGAAAGTGATACGTGATTGAGAAATTTTAACAAACACCTTCCTTGCAAAATCTGAAACAATCTTCTAAGTTATATAAACCTAAGAATTCCAAGTTGGATATCAATTTAAAATAAAAAAAAGGAGTATATGATTTAGAAGAATAACTTACCTCGATCTCAGTTTGAATCGGATGGACTTCGGCCAATATGCTTTCGGCTAAGAGGATTCAGGAAGATGAAGAAAGAAGAATGCATCTGAATGAAGGAATATCCATTTCTTTTTTGGCTGATCTGCGGAGATGATTTCAGCTAGATGAATATCCATCTATTTTTCGATGATTTCCAAGCAGATGATTCCGTCTATTTTTTAGGAAGGGTAGATCTCCGTAGAAGGCACTGATCGAAAGACAAACAAAATGAATGTGAAAGGTAGAAGCAGTTGATTTAGTTTATGAGAATCAGACGGGTGTTATGAAAAGTTTAGGTGAGGGGGAATTTTTTGGGTGCAATTGTAGTGCTATTAAGGAGAGGATTTTTGAGAAAGGGTAGATCTCCGTAGAAGGCACTGATCGAAAGAGAAACAAAATGAATGTGAAAGGTAGAAGTAGTTGATTTAGTTTATGAGAATCGGACGGGTGTTATGAAAAGTTTAGGTGAGCGGGAATTTTTTGGGTGGAATTGTAGTGCTATTAAGGAGAGGATTTTTTAGGAAGGGTAGATCTCCGTAGAAGGCACTGATCGAAAGAGAAACAAAATGAATGTGAAAGGTAGAAGCAGTTGATTTAGTTTATGAGAATGAGACGAGTGTTATGAAAAGTTTAGGTGAGGGAGAATTTTTTGGGTGGAATTGTAGTTCTATTAAGGAGAGGATTTTTGAGAAAGGGTAGATCTCCGTAGAAGGCACTGATCGAAAGAGAAACAAAATGAATGTGAAAGGTAGAAGCAGTTGATTTAGTTTATGAGAATCGGACGGGTGTTATGAAAAGTTTAGGTGAGCGGAAATTTTTTGGGTGGAATTGTAGTGCTATTAAGGAGAGGATTAAATGCCAATATGAGATGTCCTATCCAATACATCTTTACGAATCTCAATACCATAGACCTATAGGTCGTAGCTTTACAGCAACCAATACTTTAGACTTGTAGGCTGTAGCGACTGCCAGCAGAACAAACTGGAATGATGATTGTAACTTGACCCATTTTGACCCACCTTCGACCCGTATTTTTGGGCGGGAAAATGACTATTTTTTCTCCTCCTTTTGTATATAGTAAGATAAATTAGGAGTTTCTCTGACTATTCTTGTTGGTGATTTGTGTGTAGATTGTAGAAGCAAGAGGAAAGAGAGTAGTAGACAAGAGATAAAGCAAGACTGATAAACGATGAAAATTGTATTTTTCAGGTTTTAGAAACATTACTTAAATTTGTGATGGTATATATACATATATTGGATCAATTAAAAAAGGCCCTTTCCATGAAAAGTAGGAACAAATCGGGTGCATCGAATCTAAGATCTAATTGCTCTAAATATGTTAAAAATGTATTAAAATGGGTTAAAAACGTGGTGCCATTTTTGAAAATAAGTCAAAGTTTTTCTTCTTTACAAAAAGTGGACTTCCTGTGTGCAAAAGTGTACCCTGGATAAGAAAAAGTGGACGAAGAAAATCATCAGGGTAAATAGTGCACCTCATATGATCAAAAGTGGAGACGTTCACATTTCTCATGGGAAGACCACTTTTTATTAAAACCGGACTCTATACAACTTAACCCCTACTTCGTATATTAATTTAAACATTTAATTTCATAGTATTCAATTTGGATATTATTTTACTCTATGAGGTAATTTCATACTCCCTCCGTCCCGCTAACAATGGGACAAGAGAGGGTGACACGCAAATCAATAAAAAGTGATTTATGTAGTTGATATTGAATTGATAAAGTAAGAATAAAGTAAGAATGATTTAGAGCCACACAAACTTTACCAAATTTGGTATGAGACAATCTTAGTAGGACGGACCGATAATGTAAAATGGGACAATCATAGCGGGACAAAGGTAGTATTATTCAACGATTGTGAATACACCTGGCACCGTTCAAAAAAGGGCCTAATAACACCGTTCAATAACAATTCAATATAGAAATGTTTAGATACAGTGAGAATTAATTATCAATTAAACTATTGATTGTAAAAAAGAAGATGAAAATTACTAGTTTGCTTATAAACTCACATGTACACATATGTATGATTTGAGAATTACATCTCGTGCAATCACGAGTGAGGATACCGATTTAGCCACTTAATCAAATGCAACACACAGTGACATTCAAAGGTATTTCATGGATTTTAGTGATCATAATAACAAGCTCAAACGAGTATGTAAACAGGTCACCAAACCAAACTACAAAGATAAGAGCAAATAAAAAGCCCATTTAAAAAATTCCTCTATAAAATTCTAGGAAAAAATAACTACTCCCTCCGTCCCAATTTGATTTGCAAAATTTCCTTTTTTGGTTGTCCCAAAATGGTTTTCCACTTTCTATTATAGGTATGTAAATAAGAATAAAGTGACAAATTTACCCTTACTTTTACTTTTTCCCCATTAAATTAAAGACATCTACTTTTAGAAAGATGAGCAAAAGTGTAAAAATTAAGCATCATTTATTGTCATTTCTTAATCCTTGTACCGGTAAAAGTTTATAATTCAATTCGGGACGGAGACAGTAGTTATTACTGTGGTATGACGGGACATTGGACATATAACAGTCGTACTGCTATTCATCTAGTGGTGTTATACAAAAGCAGATGATGCTTTTGGCACAGATCAAAATACTACTCCCTTCGTCCCTAGATTATCTTCAAACTTTCCTTTTTCGTCCGTCCCAAAATTATCTCCTCTTCCCCCTTTTAGCAAAAAATTTGTGGTTCACAACCATTCTTACACATTTCTCTCTCCTCTGCACAAGTCTTCACCACACAAATCCCACTATCTTAATAAATGTGCTCAGCCCAAAAGGGAGAAAGATTAGGGACGGAGGGAGTACAAAATAAAATATTAGCCCTCACATTTGATGCACTTTTCTTTGTTTCCCTTTTATTCTGTTTGGATGAATAAGTGTGTACTATATGTACTTTTACGCAAAATAATATGCACAATTTGTGATATATATACATGTCCATGTACAATGCCCAGTTTGTAAAATGCCCGATTGCGAGGGAGGCCTGGCGCTCAGTTGGTTGGTCGTTGCTGGCTGTACTGTTGCTTGGGGTGCTGGGGCTTAGGGGCAGAACACAACAGAAGGATCTGGAAAGGGGAAAGTCTTGCTCCCAACCAGTTTATGTATGGAGCTAAGGCTTTTGTTGAAGGTTGGAGGACGACACAACATAATGGGATCAAGGTAAGGGCAAGCTTAGTGGAGGGCAATTATGGATGGTGCAGACCGACTTTGGGTTTGATGAAGGTAAATATCGATGCTCCTTTGGAAATTGAGAGGTTGTTGTGCTCCTTTGGAAATTGAACTTTTAGGTATCTAGGAAGCATTGAGCTGGCTGGAAGGCCAATCTTGGGAGTCTTTCGAGGTTGAATCAGATTCGTTATTGGCTATCAACAAAATCAAGAACAATCATCCCCTTCATGGAATGGAATCGTATATGGACTGGAGCTTTGAAAGAAAGGTGTTATTTGATGTGTGAGAAATGGTCAATGTATTAAAATTTGGAAGCTTACACAAATCTGAAAACGGAATTGGAACCGGACAACCTTCATGAAGGAATTGTGGAATCAAGGTGAAAAAGCTTGGAATGAACGGCTAGTCCGACATCTGATGCAACCGGAGGATGCTAATGTTGTCCTTAAAATTAAAATACATCAATGGGAGGTGGAGAATTATCTGGTGTGGCACTTTGAGAAGAACGGGGTGTTTACAGTGAAAAGTGCTTACAATCTAGCATTGCAGCTCTCAGATTTAAGCAAAGGAGAGTAATCAGCTAACACAATCCCTGATGGCGGACCAGTGATCTGGAAAGCTCTGTGGAACATGAAAGTCCAACCAAAAGTGAGATTGTTTGCGTGGAGAATAGCCCATGAGTCTCTTTACCCACAATGATGTGTAAATGGAGAAGAAACTTGGAGACTAGCAATGTGTGTCGATTATGTGGCCAAGGTAGAGAGGATGGTCACCATGTTGTGGTAACCTGCACAAAAGCTAGAGCTTTAAGGCCGGAGATGCTTAAGCACCGGGCATTGTCGTTAGAGAGGAAGCTAGAGTACACTGGGTCGGACTGACAGCTTGTTCTACTCAATTCTGTGGATGAACGGATGAAGGCCAACCTACTACTCAGGGTCGAAGCCAGAGCACTGGGCCGGTACAAAGAATATATCTAGAAAAATTTTTACACAGAATTTTTTACACTAAAAATATGAACATATTTTAAATTTAGGCTGGGCTGGGGCCAGGCTCCGCCCCTGCTACTGCTCATTTTTTGGACAAGCTGGCATCTGAGAAACGATGTCATTCATAACAAGGGGAAAGCTACCATTGTTGATTCAGTTGCCATACTGAGGAGTTACAACGAAGCTGAGAATTTGGGGCGATTTCAGATTCATGACATCAAGGGAAAATGTCTCCTTGAGGATATACACAGGCCAACATAATTGAATAGGGAGCAGCTAGTACTGCCCCCCGAAGGGGTCAGTACTTTACCGAAACTATAAAGTACCGGTGTTGATGACATCTAATAGATATACAACAACTATTTCAAACACAAGACCCTCAAATAGGGTGATAGTATAATCTAGGTCGTAACCCCAAGTTACTCCGTTTGAAAATAGACTTATTTTATATAAAGTTAAGTGGTCGACCCGTATGATCATGTTCATTTTGAAACCACCTTCCCTATTCCCTGTGACAACTAGTCACAACAATCATAAAGTTCAACCCTAGTACCTTATCTTCCATTCATAGAGTTTGGATCTAGTACATCACCATGCAATCATAGAGCTCGGCTCTAGCTCAACATCATACAAATCATAAACATAAGTCTATTTTCTCACCATGCATTACTAGAGCTAGGCTCAATTATATCACCACGCAATTCAAAGCCCAATTCCTAAGAAAATCATATGCCTAGAATTGTCGTATCAATAAACCACTTTGGGTCATCCTTAAGGACTGTCTATAGCTTGAATTATATTCAAGTGCATCACATACAATTCAAACCTCAGGATCAATTCTACCAACAATTACAAACAATCATTCACTAGTATCTCAATACTATTAAGGTTATTCTTACCAAATCAAATATTCATATGTGTGGCAGCAACCTAAATATCCAATTTCAATATATAAATATTCATTTATATATCTATATAATTCATACATGATTAAAAATGTCTATTTTAACATAATAGTCCATTAATAGCTCATTTAACCCCATATTATCAATATGGTCACAAATCATATCAAGTTCATTACTTACCAATTAGATCCATATTTTATCAATATTTAAGCATCATAATCCCTGAAAACATGATTTAGACGTTTAGGTAATTTCATGCTTAACCTACAAGTTGTAAGAAACTAGATGTCAATCATAATCTTAATTGAGCTCCAAACTGCCTTCTTTCAATCCAATGATCAAAACTTCGGCCAAGGAAAGTTGAGAACTGATTCCTTGATTAAAAATGGATGCTAGGCAGCCTCTCTAAAGTGCTAGATCGTCCCCTAACCAACAGTATGAAAACAGTCCCTAAAAGGGGTGTTTTCCGGCGAGTTTGCTTCATAACCTTTCAAGGTTCATTCTAGGTTAATATCTAACCTTTAAATCAATAAAATAACACTGTCAAGAACATATTCTAAACTTATAATAGTGTAGAATAGTCTCCTCAATCGTTCATATGATTTAGCTAATGAAAAATAGGCTTCTAGGTTCAAACTTACTTTAAAGAAGAAAAACCATTTTGCGAGTTTGTGTTTCTCTACGCCAATTTGGAGACCTTCCACTACACCTTTCATAGCAACCTTCATTTTCACAGAATCCTCTTCTTGAGAGCTTTCTTTAGACACCTCACACGCCCAATTTAGGTAAGTGATGCTTGAGATATGAAGTGAACAATCCAAAAATTGCAACTGTGCGGCTAGCAGTCCTCTCCGCCTCTCTTTTTGTGTTGTGTGTATATATCTTCTTCTCAAGCAACTGTGAGTTCGAATGAGAGGTTGTGGGAATGATGTAAGACCTCTCAATAAGGTTGGATAAGTTGTGTGGATTGGTATGAGTGGTATGTGGATGATTTCCGAACACATCTGACCAATTATGTGAGGATGCATGGGGTCCATGCCCTTGATATTTGAGTCTCAATCAGCCACCTCCTATTAATGGTCTGCCCCAAGTAGTCTTCTCACCCATGTTTCTTTGTCTTGAAGGTGTCAAGGAGGTATGGGACACACCCTCATTGGTCCCAATCAATTTGGTAGGAAAATATCTACCAATACTTTCAAAGATGGAAGAATTGAGTCCTATTGTTTTGTACTTTTGTCATGTGATGTCTTTTTGTACTCATTTGAATTTCTTTAGACAAAGTCAACTCTTACATCATATTATGGGTCTCTAATAGGTGTAGGATGATCCCAATAATTTATATGATGCACAAAAATAGGGAAAGAAACTTACCCTTTAATTTAGCTCCATAATGTTAAAGATGAGACCATAGAAGTTTGTTTTTGTCTCTAGGGGTTCCCCCACCCCTTTATTCGTATATATCAATTATTGTTGTCCTCCTAATATTTTTTTGGAGTCTATAATAGGTGTGGGATACCCTCAAATAGTTCTAGGATATCCCTTTCCATCAAACTTGCTATTTTTAGCAAGTTGGACCCAAAGTAACACTTAGGCTGCCCAACCTTACTTGGTATAGAAATGTTATGAATGTTTCTTTATATTGTATTGGGCTCTTATATCTAATAGGATGGCCCAATTAAGTATTTGGAAACTCACCCTTGTAATACGGGTCCAAACGATAGTTTGATAAAACATTCATTATAAAACATTAATCGCTTTACACGTGGTTGGTAATAGGGAATTCAATACATCAACTTTGAATTTTAAATCATAGTTTCAAGTACGTTCGGGCACAGTGTCACACAATAGACATATATCATCTTCAAGATGTATACTAAGTTTATGGAGAGAATTTGAATGCACTGCACTCTTTTTTCCTTCATTAGGTTATTATCCCAATGGATTTTTCTTGATAAGATTTTTAATGACATGATACATCCAAATACAACAAAACTATAAGTTGTATTCCTTCCCCCTTATCTCTAGCTTTTCGCACTTAGTTTTGCATAATAAGTTTTAGAATAACAAATATCTATTTAAGTATGAAAATTCAAGTGAGAGTGTTGTAAAATCTTGGACACAACAAATGTGAATTGTTCATCCTTGCAATCAATCCAGAAATACATGTTTAATCCTTGAAACCTAATTACACAGATTGTTCAATTCATTATTGACACCAAATATTTAGATCCATACATTAGATATATGACTCATCATCACGCTAAACCACTATAAATAGGGACTTGATGAACTCTTGTAAATTCATTCAGAAATCTTCAAATTAAGAAGATTATTTAAAAATTATTATCGGTATATCCATCTTAATATATATACTTCATATTTTCTCATTCTACAACAATTTTATCTTTGCTATTGATGCGATCCCTTCAATGTACTCTAAATGAGAATGCTCGAAAGAAAGGTTAGAGTTTTAAATTTTAAAGTTTTCATATTTGATTTTAGTTGTTAAATTTGTTAGTTGTATGTTTTTGTGCTTTGCTTGTAAGTATAAAAAATGCATACAAATGTCCAAATCCATTCCCAATAGTAGGACAATAAATCAAAAGGACATGATGATATTGCTCCACTTGTTCGGCGTTCTGGAATCTCTTTTGTCGAACAAATCAGAAGCGCAATTCAACTTACAAAGGATGTTTTTACTTGGACTATTTTCAGTCCCAGACCAGACCAGACTTGAACAGACTAGACCACACCAGACTTCTGTAGTTATAAAATACACAAAGACCGGACATTTACTAAATCACACAAGACCGGACTTAAACAGACCAGACCAGACTAGACTTAAACAGACCAGACCATACTAGATCATACCAACCTAGCAAATTAAAGAAGAAAGAAAACATCCAAAATCAAAAGCTCCAGATCAAATCAGAGGATCACGTGTGGGGAGAAGCTAGAGCTTGGGATAGCTATAATTGAGAAATTAATGAAACAGTAAATGGTAGACGATAAGAGCATCTCCAATGCTATAATGTGCACGGTGCACATGTGGCATGAGAGACATATACCCAAAAGATTAAGTTTATGACATTTCTCTCTCTTTCTTTCCACGGTCTTATGTGTTTTTGATAAGTTTTTCTCAACAATGTGAGTCACAATGTCTACATCTAGACATTGTGCTTCACATTATGAAGAAAAACTTTCCAAAAACAATAAGACCGTTCAACTAAGGAGAGAGATTTTATTTATTGTATTTTAATTGGCTATCTCTCATGTCACATATGCATCGTTCACGTTTTTGCATTGAGGAAGATGGCTGAGGATCCGAAACGTGTGATTTGGTCACTAGTCAGTAATATTAGCCTATATAATATGATTGAGCCGTTAAAGTTTTAAAACGAGTGTGTTAAGTATTTTAAGTGCAAGCAAAAGCCACACGAGTTTAACAAAGTAAAAATATTTAATTGTCACTTAGCTAACTTTGTTAAAATAAAGAAAGAATGACCAAAATAATACCATAGGGTTACTAATAGACAAAAACATGATCACTTCTTAAATATGACAAAAAAGAGACTAAATAAAAACTAAAACACCTAAAATGCTCCTGAAATTGAAATCACAAACTCCTCCCTCCATATCGATCGTGTGTTCGTGCATCTCAACGCACAAGCATAGCTCCAGTCCCTCTGTGCCGCCCTCGTCTATGACATAACTCCAGTTGATAAGCACGATAGTTACCTATATTTTATATAGGTAATGTTGATTATCTATACGAATATGTAAAGCAGAAACAGGTAAAAAAAATCCCAATTTGAGCAAAAACCGCACAAAGGTGTCAAAAGATGAAGAAACGGGCGTCAACGGTCTTGTTTAATAAAGTCCAAAGAAAAAAAACACAACAATCACTCAAAAACCCTGAATTTATTTTACTCTTCACAACTTCACTTGATCTTGGAAAAGTCTATCTTTGTGTGTAGATATTCCTTTGTATTTGCATGCACTTGAGAAGTCAAGGTTCTAAATCTCTTGAACCACTCGATCTTGAAATAGAAAAAACTTGCAAACACATCCGGAAGGAGCAAAAAGCCACAAAGATGATGCCCACACTAAACGAGAGGAAGAGACCCGTGGTGGCCGCCACGCCATCTTGCATCACCTTGAGTGAGGAAGCAAGGGACTATGAACTAAGGCAAACCTATTTCAACGCTATGCCTCAGTTTCATGGTTCACTAGGGGAAAATCCACTCAACTTCATCACCGAATTCTATGGATTTATTCAAGGAATCCCTAGAAATGGCTTGGCGGAGGATCAACTCAAACTCAAATGCTTCCCCTATACTCTCAAAGGGCAGCAAGAGGATGGTTCATAGAGCAAACTTCAGCGAGCTACACAACATGGGAAGGTATTTACAATGCCTTCATGTCAAAATACTACACGTCCACTATGACTCAAGAGCTTAGACAATGCATTTTCAATTTCAAACAACAAAATGGTGAGCTCTTTCAAGATGCATGGCGGCGTTTCAAATCATTGCTAAGGGAATGCCCACACCATTACGTTCCCCTTGATCTTCAAATTGACATGTTTTACAATGGTTTGAATGCACCTTGTTAAGCAATTGTAGACAACCGAGCCGAGGGCTACATTGGGAATAAGAATGAAACTGAGGCACTCTGAATCATTGAATCCATTGCCTCGAATCCTCAACTTCAAGGAGGCGGTTACAAAGTGGTCGGGATCAATGAAATCTCTATCACAACGGAGATAAACAAAAGGCTTGAAGAAATGGAATCAAAGATTGAGCAAAAATTCCAAACGGCGCTACAAGCCGTATTGGGAGGAGTCAAGCAAGTAGCCAATGTGGAAAGCATATCAAATCCGGAAGGTGATTTATCTCAACATCTTTAAGAGGTAAATTATATGAACTCTTATGGGAATCGGGGGAACAACATTTTTTCTAATCAACAAAGGTGGAACCAAGGAAATAATTGGAAGCCACAAGCTAGTTCCTCACAACCTCAATCCGGAGCACCAAATTTTGGGCAATCCAAGAAAACCACCATGGAGGATATGATGCAATTCATGTCCAAGAGCATGGCAAGCATAAAAGCCCAAAATGAGGAAAACCATAGTAGAGTGGAGGCATCCATTGGAAATATCCACTCTCAATTCACCAAGTTGGATCTTCGTTTTTACAGATCAAAATATGAAGTTCAACAAACGCATCGACACCATTGAGCAATACAACAAGGCATCCATTCGGAATCTTGAAGTTCAAATGGGGCAACTTGCCCAAAAAGTAAGTGCTAGGGAGCAAGGCAAATTCCCTACAACCACGGAGATGAATCCAAGGGAAAACGTGATGGCCATTACCACAAAGAGTGGTAAGACAACGGAGGACCCAAAAGTGCCGAAAGAGGAGGAGACCCCGAAAAAGCAAAAAGAAGATGAAAATGAGGAACATATGATGCCACCATGAAACATGGTTAATTATGTTCCTCCCATTCCATATCCTCAAAGGTTGAAGAAAAAAATGATGGTGCTCAATATAGAAAATCTCTTGATATTTTTACTAAATTGAGCATCAACATTCCATTTTCCGAAGCTATAGCAGAAATTCCATCCTATGCCAAATTCTTGAAAGGCATCCTCTCAAATAAAAAGAAGTTGGCGGAATTTTCTACTATTGCCCTTACGGAGGAATGTAGTGCTATCCTTCAAAACAAACTCCCGCCTAAATTGAAGGACCCCGGAAGCTTCACGGTGTCATGTTCTATCGGCAAGATTGTAGAGGTAAGATCCCTTTGTGATCTTGGTGCTAGTATCAACCTCATGCCCCATTCTTTATTTAAAAATCTTGGTGTGGGGGGACTGCAATCAACTACAATAGCTCTACAACTAGCAGATAGATCAATTCTCTACCCTATTGGAGTTATGGAGGATGTGCTTGTCAAAGTTGGGAAATTCTATTTTCTTGTGGATTTTCTTGTCTTAGAAATGGAGGACACGGAGATCTCGATTATTCTCGGAAGGGCATTTCTAGTCACTGCAGCAGCCCTCATTGATGTCAAAAACAGAATTGTCAAATTCCATGTTCGAGATGAAGAACAAGAGTTTTATGTTTGGGACTCTTTGAAAAAAAACCATGATAACCCTTCTTGTTTTAGCATTGACATTCTTGACACATTAAATCAAGAATGCTTTGGGAAGATGATTCATGAAGATCCCTTGGAGACTTGCATCATGCTAGGATGCAACGAAAAAGAAGAAAACCATGAACTTCTCGAAGAAGTTATGTACTTACAAGCCGGAGCTCCTTTCAAACATTTCCGACAAAAATTTGAAGATCTTGGAACAAGTAAGTCCACACTAAAACCATCTATTGAAGTTCCACCAAAACCATCTTTGAAAACTCTACCGGAGCATCTCAAATATGCATTTCTTGGAGAAAACTCAACTTTCCCGGTAGTAATTTCTTCTTCACTCACAACTTTACAAGAAGAAAAATTACTAAGAGTATTGAGAGAGCACAAAACATCCATTGCATGGTCCTTGGCGGATATTAAGGGTATTAGCCCTTCTCTTTGCATGCATCAAATTTTTATGGAGGAAAATCACAAACCTACGGTGGAGCACCAAAGGCAGCTAAACCCCAACATGAAGGAGGTAGTTAAGGAGGAAGTTCTCAAACTCCTTGACTATGGCATAATTTACCCCATCTCGGATAGTAAATTTGTAAGTCCCGTTCAAGTCGTACCAAAGAAGGGAGTAATCATGGTGGTGGTCAATAGTAAGAATGAATTAATTCCTACTAGAATGGTCACCGGTCGGAGGATGTGCATAGATTACCGGAAATTAAACTCCGGCACAAGGAAGGACCACTTTCCTCTTCCATTCATGGATGAGATGTTGGAGCGTGTTGCGGGCAACGAATTCTTTTGTTTCTTGGATGGGTTCTCCGGCTATTTTCAAATAGCTATTTCTCCCGAGGATCAAGAAAAGACAACATTACATGTCCTTTCGTCACATTTGCCTATAGAAGGATGTCCTTTGGTTTATGCAATGCTCCCGGGACATTTCAAAGATGCATAATGGAAATATTTGCGGACATGGTGGGAGATGTCATGGAGGTATTCATGGATGACTTTTCCGTGTTTGAAAATTCTTTTGATTCGTGCTTACATTCTCTTTAGAAAGTATTAACCCGGTGTAAACAAACCGATTTGACTCTCAATTGGGAGAAATGTCACTTTATGGTGACCGAAGGCATTGTCTTGGGGCATAAAATCTCCCCTCAAGGCATTGAAGTTGATCAAGCTAAGGTGGAGGTTATTGAAAAATTGTCTCCTCCTCATTCGGTAAAAGCCATTAGAAGCTTCTTGGGGCATGCCGATTTTTACCGGCGATTCATCAAAGATTTCTCAAAAATCGCAAAACCACTTTCCGATTTACTTGCCAAAGATGCCACTTTTGAATTCTCTCAATCTTGCCTACTAGCTTTCAACAAGAAGGCTCTTACTACAGCTCCAATAATCATTTCACCGGATTGGTCTCTACCATTTGAATTGATGTGCGATGCTAGTGACTATGCCATTGGAGTTGTGCTTGGCCAAAGAAGAGTAAAGAAACTTCATGTCATATACTATGCATCAAGGTTACTTCATGATGCAGAACTCAACTATGCAACCACGGAGAAAGAGTTCCTAGCCGTCATCTATGCCTTTGACAAATTCCGGTCTTATCTCATTCGCCAAAAAGTGATTGTGTACACCGATCACTCCGCCATTCGGTACCTCATGAATAAAAAGGATGCAAAGCCACGATTAATCCGGTGGGTGCTATTACTTCAAGAGTTTGACCTCGAAATACGGAACAAGAAAGGAAGTGAAAATATTGTGGCGGATCACCTCTCTCGCCTTGAGCCAAATGCCACCACTAATATGGAGGTAATTAATGACGATTTTCCATATGAGAAAATTATGGAGGTGAAGGGAGTTCCCTTACCTTGGTTCAAAGATTTTGTGAATTATCTTGTCAAAGAAATTCTGCCCCAAGAGCTCACTTTCCATCAAAGAAAGAAATTTTTAAATGATGTAAAACATTATTATTGGGATGAACTCTATCTTTTCAAGCATTGTGTCGATGGAATTATACGACGATGTGTCCCAAATGAAGAGATGTTATCCATCCTTGCACATTGCCATAATCTTCCTTATGGAGGTCATCATGGCCCGGACCGAACCGCGGCTAAAATCCTACAATGTGGATTTTTCTGGCCGATGCTTTTCAAGGATGCAAGAAGCTATGTCTTGGCTTGTGACCGTTGTCAACGCACAGGAAACTTGAACCGAAGGAATGAAATGCCACAAAACATGATTCTTGTGGTGGAAATCTTTGATGTATGGGGAATAGACTTCATGGGTCCTTTTCCTAACTCACATGACAAAGAATACATCCTTGTTGCGGTTGATTATGTCTCCAAGTGGGTGGAGGCCATTGCTCTACCGGACAACACCGCTAAATCGGTGGTGGGGTTTGTGAAATAGAACATCTTCTCAAGATTTGGGGTTCCTAGGAGTATCATTAGTGATAATGGTACTCATTTCAAAAATGCTCATTTTGCCGGCCTCTTGAAAAAGTATGGATGCATGTTCAAAACCGGAGTCACTTACCATTCTCAAACTAATGGTCAAGTGGAAGTCTCCAACCGGGAGATAAAGTCCATTCTTGAGAAGACGGTAAATTCTTCAAGGAAAGATTGGTCTCTAAGGCTTGATGATGCCTTATGGGCATACCGGACAACACAAGAATCACCAACATTTTCAGGCCATTGCTTTAGAGTTTATCTCTATAGTGATGAAAATGGGTGTCTACACGACCCCGGGGGGCTTTTATCATTTACTCTTTCTGTTTGTTTCCTGTTTTATTTCTGCAGAGTAAGAGAATAAAAGCATGACGTCCCGATTCATCGGATCGTCATGAGAGGGAGAGTGGTCCACATGCTGTTAAAACTATCAAAAAATCATTCTGGGACACTTCTCTCCTCCAAAACTCTCTCTACTATCTTCGCAACTCAAATGGTCAGCTACGCTCACAAGTCAACCATCATTATGTTCCGCTATGCCACCGACAAGTTCTCCTCAAATGCATTCATTCCAAATAGTCAAAAAGACTACATTGTGGAGGAGACAGAGGTCAAATACTCGTGTCCTGAAGATGAATTCCATGGGCGTCTCCTATTCTCCAAAGAATATTCATTCTAGAGGCGTCACCGGACTTCATCCAAGCTGATCAAGAGCAACTTCTGGAAGGCAAGGACTACATGCAAGATACTGAAGGTCCCTCAACCCCCGACATCAAAGATCAAATTGTCAAGAAGACATCAAAGGGGAGATTGCAAGGATTTCTTCAGATAGCCTTCCTCAGAAGTTAAGTTCAAAGACAAAGGAAGCTCAATAACAACAAAGACAAAGGTATCCGCGCTGCAATGCTGATTCAACACGATTGATCACCAAGGGGGAGATTGTTGGGAATATTTTATGGTGTTCAATCTAATTAATTATCTTTGTATTTGTGTAGTTATCAATTAAACATTTATTACGGGCCACAAATGTGTATCAGCCCGGGGGCTTCCTTGTAACCCGTAAGTTAGCCAACTTCTCCTATAAAAGGAGGCTAACTTACGGGAACCCCAACTAAGAATCGAAAGAGGCTTAGAGATGCAGAGGCGTAGAGATAGAAAGATTAGGGTTGCCACTGCTCTCCTTCTCCAGGGAGAGCAGCGGCCGGTTTATACGGTATACCAGATTTGCGTTTAATCTTCTCAATATCCTCTATCTGCTTCTTTATCACTGCTATGGTTGTTTGATTCTTAAACACTAGGTTTATCAGTCCCCTTTTTGGCTTGTTTATGGCAAACCATGTCACCTCCCTGTGGAACTTGAGCACAAATCTCGTTGGGCTATTTCCCAATTAAATCTTGACACCACACTTGGGAAAGAAAAAAGGATGCTCCAAATCAATGAGCTAAAAGAGCTTCAAAGGGATGCATATGAGAACTCCCGCATCTACAATGAAAAGGTCAAAGCTCGGCATGACAAGAACATCAACAGGAGAGACTTCTACGTTGGGAAAAAGGTACTACTCTTCAACTCAAGACTTCGCCTATTCCTAAGAAAACTCAAATCCCGATGGTCGGGACCTTTTACAATCACCGAGGTCCGACCATACGGATCAATGATGATTCAACACGGTGACCAAACACCATTTCTTGTAAATGGTCACCGACTCAAGCCATACATGGAGTACCATATCACTTCGATAACCACTGCATGTCAATTGGAAGAATAGAGGTACGTTGCGTCCGACCTATGACGTTAAACTGAGCGCTAATTGGGAGGCAACCCAACAAAAATCAATTATAAATAAGTATGTTTACACATATTCATTTTATTTATAATTGAACAAAAAAAATCAATTAGAAATAAATATGTTTATAAATACACACACTTATTTATAATTGAAATTAAAAAAGAGGGATGAACAGTAACCGGCACCGATTTGTAGACCTAACCGGCGCCGGTTGTATTTATGTTGAATTAAAAGCCAATCCCGTACTAAAACCGGCACCGGTCTGCCCTTATAACCGGCGCCGGTCCCGAGCTTTTTGAACCGAAGAACGCGTGCTTAGGGTATAACCGGCGCCGGTCCCCCATATAACCCGCGTCGGTCCGTCTGCTTTTAACCCAAAATCGACGAACTTCAGCCCCATTTTTTACGCCAATCCTTCCCAACTTCGAACAAGGTCGACGTAAAACACCCCAAAACCCCCCAAATCATCCCAAAATCATCACTCCAAGTTGGAATTCATAACTAGGAGCTTCAAATCATCATCAACCAACACTTCCCAAGTTTCCTTCTCCACAAATTCAAGGTAAGAAGCTAAACCCCCAATGTTTTTCAACTTTCAGATTTCTTGCTTCATTTGTCAATTTTTGGTAAAATACATGTTTATGTTTGTGGAAAGATAATCCTTTGTGCTTATATGATGATATAAACATGATTCTTGACAAAAAACTTGATATTAAAGTTGAGAATTGGGGGAAGCTCTTGCAAATTTTTCATTTTTTTACCCTAGGTCCAAATTTCTTAATTAATCTTATAATTCTTACTACAACTGATGATTAGAATGGTATTGCAATACTTTGTGTTTATATATACATTCTAAACCTAGTTGTTGCATCAATTTGTGATTAATTTTGAAATTTTGGGAAAATTCATGAAAAAATTATACCTTGAATTAATAAATTCTTGGTGTGGTGTTGGTATTTTCTTCTAACCATGCAGGGATGGCTCCAAAGCGGAAAACGAATGATGGTGCTTCGTCCTCTTCAAGCTCCCAGTCCCATTTCACTTCTCGTGAAAATGAGAAGTGGTACGAGACTAAGAAAAACTGGGCGATTGTGGTAGAGAAGACCGTGGACCCTGTTCTCAACACCACTTTTGAACTGACGGAGGCCTTCATGCGACTAGGGTGGGCTGTGATGCTTACTCTAACAGGGGACTATTACCCCCCAACTAGTCCGAGAATTCTACGCCAACATAACTGACAAGGACACGAGCCATGTTGTTATCCACACATCTGTCAAAGGTAAAAGCATCCAAGTTGATCCAAGCTTCCTCTCACGCCTCCTAGGAGTCACTGATGAAGGGTACACCCTAGAATACAGTCAGAAAGGGATCCTCAGTGACAACACGTACGATGAAGTTCAAACACGGGAACGGTATGGGCTTCCAAAACTCTTCACCAAATATTTGAACGTTCGTGAGCGCCTCCTCATCTACCTCATTGGATTTAATATTGTTCCCCGAGCAAGTGACCACCATGTCATCGAAAAAGTAGACCTCTACCTTCTCTCCAAAATGCTAGAGGGGTTGGGAGCAACTCCAGGAATCCCACTCCCCCGCCTCATTCTCAAGAACATGAAAGCCGTTGTCCGCTCCAAAAGAGGTGATAAGAATTTCTGTTTCCCTCTTTTACTTACCATGATTTTTAAGCATTTTAAGGTGGACCTAAAGGGTGAAGAAGTTACTTACACCACTGATTCAAACGTCTTGGACAACAATACCATGGCCGCCCTGCAACATAAATTTGAGTATGGGGAGTGGTATTTCCCTAGACGTTTTTTTGTGCACCTACATGATGAGGAGGAGGATCGGAAAGCTCAAGAGACGAAGCTATGGAAGATAACCCAAAGGGTGTAGCCTTGCCCGACCCACAGGTGCCCCCACAGATTACCGACCCCACGATGACATACTTGATCCATTCCATGGATCGAATGCATACGCGGATGGACACATACGAGGCACGACAACACGACATGTATACCCGGCAAGAAGAGCTCTACACCCGCTTTGACACTTTTGAGACATGCCAAGCGCGTATGGAGGAGAAATTGCAAGGGTACGACCAAAGGATTGGGGACTTCACCCAACACTACTACAACCAATATGGGTATCCCCCTCCCGATTCCCACCATTGACTACCCTCTGTTGATTTTATAACATTCTCTTCTTTAGACAAACTTGATTATGAACGTTGATGGAAGTTTTTACCATGCACCATACATTGGGACAATGTATTTTAAGTGTGGGGGTGCATCTTATGGTAGTTAAACAAACTTTTGTGTGCAAAAATATTTTTACTTTTAGGAAGGAAAAATTGTCATAATTCTCTTTTTTATGGATATTTGGTTGAGAAAGATATTTTTTTAGAAAAAACTATCATTTTTTAGATTACTTTTTACTCTTGAAAATCATTCCCAAAAGAACCCTTGCGACTAAAAAAAACAATCATCCTCTTTCATTTCCAAAAATGGTTCAAATACATCTCACATATTCAAAAACCATTTTGGAAAACAAGCCCACCCAATATCCATCAAATAAATTAGCATCATCAAATGACTTTCAGTAAACACTTGTTGACCCGCACGGGTAGCTCAGTTGGTCGAGCGGTGGGAAAAATTGGACGTAGACCAATGTTCGAATCCCGCAGCGGCCAAAAGGGGGTTTTCAGAACCTGAAATAAGGCTGGCCCTCTGGTGCGCACGGGTAAAGGCCTAGTGCCGCTTTGCCGACTGAGTCACCGTGATTTACTCCCCCACCATCCTGTCGGGTCGGGGTGGGGGGCCTTTGGGGTTGGGGATTCAACCTTTTGGACGCAGTAAACACTTGTTGAGAACCATTTCAAATGAGTTAAAAAAACTCATGGTCTCTTCTAAGAAGTTCAACTGAATCATTTCAGTTAGTTGAAAAGTCAAAAACGCCAAAAAGCCACCTCATACACCCAAAATACCGTTAGTCACAAATCACTCATCAAATCTCAAGAGTATATAAATAGTTTCTAAATCTAGATGATACTTTTTGTGCAAAACAAATGGTTTTTTGTACCGAGAATAAGAAAAGAGTTTATATGTTATTTTTACCTCTCTTAAAGTTGATTTATTTTTGTATATAACTCGTTGTGAAACTGACCCAAGCGCCCAAAAGAGGAAGAATTTGCTCGAGGACGAGAAACGCTCAAGTGTGGGGGGATTTGATAAGCACGATAATTACCTATATTTTATATAGGTAATGTTGATTATTTGTACGAATATGCAAAGCTGAAACAGGTAAAAAAATCCCAATTTGAGAAAAAATCGCACAAAGGTGTCAAAAGATGAAGAAACAGGCGTCAACGGTCAAAAGGGGTTGAGAACAGACATTTCAGGATTAACTGCGGGCGTAAAATGGAGCGAAACCAGGAATATTACATAGCAAGGTATAACCGGCGACGGTCTACCCTCAAAACCGGCGCCGGTTGCATTTAATTTCAATATTCCGGGTTCGCTGAAAGAAAACCGGCGCCGGTCCACCCCTATAACCAGCGCCGGTTATGTCAATTTATCCATTTTCCCCAGCGCCGAAGGAAAACCGGGGCCGATTAGGCCCGATTCTGCACAAAACAGGGAGACGTGCAGCAATATTTTGATGGGAAACTCTCACCTTTCTCATGACCTGATCAAATATATCTTCCATGCCTAATTGTTGGGTTCGAATAGACTGAAAGATGCCAATCTTTAGCCTATATAAAGCCCTCAATTTATCAAACAAGATCATTCCATCTTTAGAGCTTAAATTTGAGTTTTTATATTTTACTTTTGTATTATCTTGAAGAGTTGGAGAAGAAGCCATTTCTCTCCTCTACAATTGGTTTTAGGTAATTTTTCTTGTATGTTATTGTATTTCCTTTGTCTTAGTTACACTTTTGTAATTAATATGAGCATTAGTAGCTAATTTCTTAGCTAAGGCTAGGGATGAACTTCTATGCCCACTAGGTGTTTGATAAAAGTTCTAAACCAATAAATTGTGATTTATTCTTTATATATTTATTGTTTATGACTATGGTGTACAACATAGAAGTATGTTAAATTTAGTTTATACTTGCAATTAACGTTGAAGTCTAAACTATGAACATTAAAGAATAAACATATATAGTACCGAGAATAGAAATATATCCGGTCTTATATGATACGGGTGTGATGTCTTGATATTCAACGGGGTTTTCGGTAGATGAATGTAAACCGTAACGGGACTTACACGTAATGAAAACCACGCTCTCGCTGCCTTAACCGGAGTTGAGAATATATTAGCGACATCGTATTCATAATTATTGGCAAAGAACTAATATTCAACCCTATTAAAGCATTTAAGTGATTCCCGAAGCCTTAGTTGTTGTTATTATTCATCTTAAACTCAAAATTAGTTAACGATTATCTTCTTGAACAAAAAGTGAACAACCAAAAATATAAAACACAAATCAAAATTCCTGCACTTTACTCATTTCTTCATTTAAAGTTATCTACTCACGGTCTAAATTAAACAACGTTTCCTTGTGGATTCGACCCGGTATTTTACCGGAATTTATTACTATATCGGCACTTGTACACTTGCAAGTTTAGCCCGGTCACCAGTCCATCGTCGTCGGTGAAGTTGAAGCCACCATTGTCGCTTCCTTGCCCGCCTCTGTTGAAGACATTTTTGTTGTGATCAAGTTGTTATAATTAGTCTTGTTTTATTTTACCATTCATGATATTTATTTGTAATAAATAAAATAGGCTTTTAAAGATAAGGGTCATTTATGCGTAAGACCCAAATCCCTGGTTAGCCTTTTTAGGCAAGCAACTGTACACCCTATGCATATAAATATGCGCTTAGGAGTGTACAACGCCTAACTTTTCGAGAATACACAGTAGCCACACTCCTGAGAGTTTTCGATATACGAGAGAGAGAGAGAGAGAGAGAGAGAGAGAGAGAGAGAGAGAGAGAGAGAGAGAGAGAAAGAGAGATTTCATCCATATCTGATAGATTAGCCACAAAACAGGGACCAACAACTGGTATCAGAGCCGACGAGTGAAGATTGATCGAAGAAAACCTTTGTTTTTCATTTTTCGACAATTTCGATTTTTTGATCGTGTTCTCCTGTTTTTGCTCGAAAAACTGAGATAGAGATACTGCTGAAACCGCCTTTTCGAAACGAACATATATTGGTTTTCATCTTCAGTTTCAGGAGATTTGCAGTTTTTCGAGTTTTTCTCAGTTCTTCAAATACAGGAGTTTTTCAAAGTTCAATAGCGTTTCTCGAACAGAAGGCTTTGCGGGACATTTTCGAAGAACAAGTTTTCGCGCAGCTGAAGGATTTCGAACCTCAAACAAACATAAATTTTTCTAAGGACAAAATTTCAAACTTTCAGTTTTCGAATCTTAAGTTTTCGAACTCAACCTTTTTGAATCAAAGTTTTTGAATCTCTAATTCTCGAAGTTTAATTTTCGAACTATGTTTCTCGAACTTCTCATTTTCGAACCTGGTTTTCGAATTCTCAGTATTCAAACTTTGCTTTTCGATATTTGTTTTTCGAATTCTTTTTTCGATTTCTAAGTTTTCGAACTTCGATTTTTGAACTCTGATTTTTCGAACCTTTCTTTCGACATTCAAGTTTTTGAACCCTACTTAATTTTTTTTTCCGATCAACCACTCGACGGTCAGATTTTAAACAACAAAATGGACACACTATCTCTCGGCAACGAAAGCAGACCACCTATTCTCGGAGAGGTGAGTACTTGATGTGGCGTAACAGATTCCTCAACTTTATTGAAAGCAAGGATAACTCCTCTGCTATGCTCCAATCCCTGAATGAAGGACCCGCTGAACTTTGGATGACAGTCGAATGAGATGATGAAAATAACCCTCTTGTTGAACCTAAAAGGAGATTGAAATCCCCAGAAGAATAAAATGATGGTGATAGACTCAGAATCAAAGCTGATCTCATGACTAAGACTTATCTGCTACAAGCCATCCTGAACGACATTTACATTCTGATTAATAGCATGGAGACAGCGAAAGAGATGTGGGATGAAGTCCATAAGCTCATGCAAGGAACCGAGCTGGGTATCAAGACTAAGAAAGCTAGCACACTGACTGTCTATGATGCCTTCAAGGCAAAGCCTGGTGAACCACTTCACGAGACCTACAATAGGTTTGTCATGCTGGAATGAGATGAGGACGATTAAGGTGAAGAAGTCGAACATGGAGATGAACATTCGCTTTCTGTCAAGCTTGAACCCCGAATGGAGGAGAATTGTGAAGCACATTCGCCAGGACATGGACTTGGAAGAAGTTGATCTGCACACTATTCAAGACAACCTTGAGCAGTTCGTAAATGATGTTGCTGAAAGTCAAGGAAACTATGTTGATGACCCATTAGCACAGGTGATGTTGTCACCACCAAAGAACTCATTCAGGACCCAGAAGGAGAAGATGGTGATGCCTGTGTCTGATGATGAAGAAAGTGATAAAGAAGTGGATGTTGAATTTGAGTTGGCTGATTTGCAGAAGAAGATGGCTTTGCTGACAAATCAGTTCAATAAGAAGTTTTTCAAGAAGAACAACTCTTCAAACAAGCTGATAATTTCTTCTTCAAACTACAAACAAAAGAACAATGATCTGAACGTCTCTGATAAGGCAGCTGCAGTTGATGATATATTCCAAAATTCTTTAACTGCGGAATAGTCGGACATCTTATCAAAGATTGTCGTCTGCCAAAGAGAAGGGACTTTAACTACTATAAGCAGAAGATGATCCTCAATAGGCAGAAGATGATCATGGCTAAGCAGGAAGATGACAATGTTGCACTGCTGACAGAGAAGATCTTTGGATGGATGATTCCTCATATGATGAAGGATGTAACTTGGCTTTGATGGCCATAGTGAAGAAGGATGAAGAAAATGGTGATGTTGCGACCCCGAGCAAGAAGGAGAAGGCTCTTCCGATGATGTAAGTCCTAAATGTTTTTGCACATGCAATACTCATTCCTCATTACATAATGCTCCGATAATTAAGGAACTTGAGGGGAGATTAGAAAACAATCATGGTGTCTTAGTGAAGAATCTTAGAAAGAATGCCTCACTCACCCTAAAGCTTGAGTCATCTGAAGAAAAAGTTAAGAAGTTACCATTAGAAACAGATAAGCTAGAGTTAAAAGTTAACTAAGAAATTGGGTGAAACTGAGCTAGAGCTACATCAAACACGATGTATAAGGGCAGCTCTACATGAACAAAGAAGTGCTCTTTATAGAAAAATCAAAGAAATTGAGGACTTGATTGCCAAATGAGGTCAAACCGAACAACCCATTTTTCTAAATCAATCTAAGGATTCTCGTTTCTATAATTCTAAAGAAGGCCTTGGTCTATCCAATCCATGTAACTTGAAAAAAGTTAACTGTCGTCAACTTTATGATGTCAAACATGGGACATGGATTAACCATGTTGATATCCTTTGTAGCCGCCAAAGAAACAGAGGAACTTGAGGTTGAAAAGAGATCAAACAACACTAAAGAAGAAGTCCTTTCTAACTACAAAACTTTAAATAAGAGCTATGAGACTAAAGAACCTGAATTTTCATCTGATGAAAGCTTGGGTATTTATCCTTCTGAAAAGGAAACTGTGTCAGACTAGGAACCCCCTCTACCTCACAACCTACTGATGATGAACGTCACATCCATCCTTTGATTAAAAAGTTTGCAAACTTACACATTTCAATTGAAAATGAAAGAAAAAGTTTTGAAGAAAAAAGAAAAGGTTTTGAAACTGAAAAGGAGAGACTGTTGAGAGAACTCACAATCTTGAAAGGAAGTTCCCAGTCCAACACAATTTCCTCTTCACAAAGTAACTCTTGTTCTGAAAATGCTACTAAAATAAAAACTCAATTTTCTGAAAAAGCATCCACTCACTCCAAGTCTCCTTTGAAAATAGGAAACAAATTGAGTAAGAGATCAGAGAAGAGAAAGGAATGGATGTTGGAGAGAAGAAGAAGATTTGAAGGAAAACATAAGGTGCTTTTGGAATATAAGAAGTCTAGTTCAAGTTCTTTGTTTTACTCCAAGAATAATTGTAGCTCTGGCTCAAACGTTCAAACATGTAGTTATGTTTCAGACCTGTCTCCCAAGCTGAATGTTTCTAGGACCACTTTTGAATGTTTTTATTCTATGGATGATGTGAAGGCTTTTGGTATTGGTTATTCTGCTTCTGATTCTTCAACTTCTGATCATGATTATGATGTGAATGGTGTGAGTGTGAATAACGTGAGTGCATCTTGTAAAAATTCCAAGAATAGAGTTGTTGAGGGTGTTTATAATTTTCCAAATTTGAAATATCCGCTCAAAGTTAATTCCAGGAAACATTGAAAAGACTTTCAAAAGAAGAAATCTTTAAACCATACCTCACTGACCAACCATTCACCAACAACAACAATGTTTCCCCAACTCCTGTTTTCAAACAAAAATGGATTCCAAAATCTGAGCTTGATAAAACACAATCCTCTGCTTCAAAAGCTTTTGACCTTGGATCACAACTTAAACAAAAATTCAAAGATATTTTTTCGATTGATAAGGAAGGACCCATCCTAAGGTGGGTACCTAAGAAAACTTAATTGTTTTGCAGAATAGTCATGTGTGGCATTTAGATTCTAGCCGCTCAACCCATATGATTAGAAGAAAACAACTGCTGAGCAACTACACACAATGCTACGGAGGGAACGTCAGGTTTGGAAACAATGCATCATCTCCAATCCTTGGATATGAAGATGTGATCTACGCAAATGTCACAATTAAGGCTGTCTCATTCTTGAAAGTCCTTAAGCACAATCTGTTGAGCATTGGACAATTTTGCGATGAAGGGATGGAAGTGAAATTGAAATCCAAACAATGATGTGTGATGGACACCTTTGGGAAAACATTATTAACGTGTACCAGGACATCAAACCTGTACACCATTGATATGAAAAGTGTTCAATCTACTTCTTCCATATGCCTGCTGTTCAAAGCTTCCTCTGAACAGAACATTCTGTGGCATAGGCGTCTCTCCCACCTGAATTTCAAAAACCTTATCCTCAAAAAACTTGTGAAGGGGTTACTATTACTGAAAATTTCCGCTGACAACCATTGTAGTGCCTGCAAAATAGGAAAAATGACAAGAACCTCTCACAATTCAAAACAAGTTCCATCCTCTTCTCAACCACTTCAGCTGATACACATGGATCTGTGTGAACCAATGAGAGTACAAAGTATCAATGATCGCAAGTACACCCTTGTTATCGTTGATGACTTTTCTCGATACACATGGACAAAATTCTTACGCTCAAAGGATGAAGCTGCAAATACTATCATGACCTTCATCAGAACCATTCAGAATTTTCTGCAGAAGAGTGTACAAATAACCCGAACGGACAATGGTACTGAGTTCAAGAATCAACTTCTCACTGATTTCTATGAATCTCAAGGATATCACTCAACAATTCTCAGCTGCCAAAACTCCACAACAGAAGGTTCTTGTTGAAAGAAGAAATAGAACTCTGGTTGAAGCCGCACATACCATGCTCATACAGTCCAAATTTCCTCACTTCATATGGGCTGAAGTCATCAATACTGCGTGCTTCTCACAAAACCGTACAATAATTCACATTCGCTTTGACAAGACCCCCTATGAAATTCTCTTCAATAGAACCCCTGCCATATCTTTCTTCGTAGTCTTCAGTTGTAAATGCTTTGTGCTGAATGATAGATGTGAAAGAAGCAAACGCGGTCCAAAAGCCAAAGAATGAGTGTTTATTGGCTACTCAACACAATCAAAAGCATACAATGTCTATTTGAGAGATCGATGCAATTTCATTAAGAGTGTGCATGTGGCATTTTATGAAATGACGGGCTTTGTTTTTGAACATTTCTTGACAGAACCAACACTATTTGAACCACATTCATCTGATAAGTCGATCCAAACCACCATACAACTCCCGAATGTGTGGTTTTCGATTCACTTTTTGAACACTTCTATGAGAATCCACGTCCATCACCCACAAAAACAACAACAACACCTCATATCCACTTACCACTTCTTCCTGGTCCACCTGATGCTCAATCCTTTACCCAATATGATCATGTGGATCCCAATGACCAAAGTGTGGAAACCACTTCACCATTAACCACAACAACACCCGATCAGCCTACTCCTCAACAATCTTCATATGCTACCTAGGAGGACCCGAATCATCCAATCATAACTACACTCCCTTTTGCCCGGCCCAGCCTGCAAAAACGGGCCTAACCTCATGTCCATATCCGCCCGTAAGAGTGGACCGGGTAGTTCACCGGGCTGCCCGGCCCGGGAAAACTTTAAATTTTTCAAAATTATATACTCCCTCCATCCCATTAGACTTTGCCAATTTTCTTTTTTTGGTAGACCTAAAAAATTTGCCATTTTCCTATGAGAAAAGGGTCAAATGAGGCCTTTTACTATTATGAAATAGTCACATAAGGCCATGTACTCAATAAAGTGTCATATAAGTACCTCTACTTGTAAACAGCAATCAAATGAGTCCTAATGACCTATTTAACACCTCTTAATCCTGGTTTCAACGTACTTCTAACCATCTTTTTAGAATACATTATACGACATATGTCGAATATTTAACTAAGATTTGTTGAAATACAAGTAAAAAAATCGACGTGTTAGCTAAAATCGGGATTATGAGGTGTTAAATAAGCCGTTAGGACTCATTTGATTGCTTTATACAAGTAGAGGTACTTATATGACACTTTATTGAGTACATGGCCTTATGTGACTTTCATAATAGTAGAAGGCCTTATTTGACCTTTTTCTCTTTTCCTATTAAAGCAACTAATTTGTGGTTTTGTACATTTCTCTCTCCTCTGCACAAATCTCAACCACACAGTTTTTACTATTCTTATTTCTCACCTACTTCGCACTTGGCAAAGTCCACCGGGACGGAGGTAGTGATTTTTTAATTCTTTACAAATAATATTACAAATTTAAAAATTGCTAATACGCTTATAATGTTTATTGGCCTTTCATCACATACACAAAAAAATACTTGCACAAAAATAATAATGAGAAACTATATCTAAAATTTAAAATTCAAGAACAAAGTATTATCTTTAAGTACAAAAATAGAAATTATATTGGTTGGGCTAGTTGTTAAGAACTAAAAACTTAAATTTAAACATAATAAACTATGAATATGTATAAAGATAAATTAGTAAATATAAATATACATGTGTACGTGTAAATAAATAAATAAATAAATTAGTGTATATATAAAAATATATGTGTGTATGTACTAAATGTAGCGGGCCGGGCTTATCGGCCCGAATGGGCCAACACCCTAACCCAAGCCCGCCCATATGTTATTGCGGGCCGAGCCGGTGGGTAAATAATGTGCCCAAGCCCGCCCATTTGTGCGGGCGGGCCAGCCCGGTTTTGTGCAGGTCTAATGAAGGCACACCCTGGTGAACAAATAATAGGTGATCCGAGTTGTGGAGTCTGCACCAGAACAACAATAGCAAATGAATGCCTCTTCTTTTGCTTTCTAAGACAATCTGAACCATCCAAAGTCTTTGAAGCACTGACTGATCCTGAATGGGTGATTGCTATGCAAAATGAACTCAATTAGTTTCATAGAATGAATGTGTGGACACTCGTACCTAGGCCTCATCGTAAAACTATTATCGGGACGAAGTGGGTGTTCAAGAATAAGCAAGGTGAAGAAGGTGCCATTGTGAGAAACAATGCTCGGTTGGTTGCGAAGGGATACAACCAACAAGAGGAAATAGACTATGATAAGACATTTGCACCCGTGGCTAGGATTGAAGCAATTCGCCTCTTTTTAGCTTATGTGGTACACAAGAACTTCACGGTCTATCAAATGGATGTGAAAACAACATTCTTGAATGGAGTTCTACAAGAAGAACTCTATGTCTCTCATCCCGAAGGATTTGTAGATCCACGTTCATTGCACCATGTATATAAATTGAATAAAGCTCTTTATGGAATGAAGCAAGCACCGAAAGCCTGGTGTGATGTCCTGTCAGACTTTATGGTTGACTCAGGCTTCTCAAAAGGAAAGATGGATACAACGCGCTTCATTAAGCGGCATAAGTCTGATATCATGCCGATTCAGATCTATGTCGACGATATGATCCTTGTTTCTTCAAATCTAAGCTTATGCAAGAAGTTCGGCGAACTGATGCGAACCAAGTTCGGATGAGCATGATGGGCGAGATGAATTTCTTCCTCAGTTTACAAGTTGGATAGCTGTCGGACGGAATCTTCATCAATCAATCAAAGTACATCATTGACCTGCTGAAAAGATTCAACACAGACAACAGACCATCCATGAGAACCCCCATGTCCCCTAACAATAAGCTCGACTCAGACCCTACAGGGAAACCAGTTGATGCTACTCATTATCAGGCTATCATTGGATCGTTGCTGTATCTTACCTCCAGCAGGCCAGACATTGTATTTGTAACGTGCATATGTGCTCGTTTCAGGCAAATCCAAAGGAATCCCATTTAACAGATGTGAAAAGATTTTTGAGATATCTGAAAGGCACAATCAACTTGGCCTCTGGTATCCCAAAAATTCAGGTTTTGACCTCATTGGGTACTCGGACGCTGACTTTGCTGGATGTAGGATGGATCGAAAAAGTACGTCGGGAAGCGATCAATATCTTGGAGAAAAAAATAGTCTGTTGGTCTTCCAAGAAACAAAACTGTGTGCCAACATCTACAGGCAAAGCAGAATACGTTGTGGCTGCTACGTGTTCACAAATCACATCTAGGATGAGGACCCAACTCAAAGACTACAGCCAAGCTAGGTGTTCACAAATCATATGGATGAGGACCCAACTCAAAGACTACGATTTCACGTTTAATCACATCTCGAACTACGAGTCACAGTAACTCCCAGAGCGCAATTGTCATAACCAGCAACACTGTTCATCACTCTCGCACAAAACACATCGACATGCGCTATCATTTTATAAAGGACCATGTTGAAAAAGGAGATATCGATCTGTATTTTGTGAGTTCTGAGCTTTAATTGATTGATTTATTTACTAAGGCACTGGATGAGAAACGATTCCAGATCCTAGTTTCTAAGTTGGGCATGTTGAACCTCGAGCCCAAATAATTTTGTCTCAAACTGACCCAAATAAAAGGCATGTCTGTGTTGCATGTGTTGAGGGGGGGTAATTTTTTGAAAATATTTTTTTAAGAAGGAAAGAAAAATGATGAGTGTGTTTGTATTTTCTTTCCATGCATCATCTGAGGGAGAGTTTATCTGAAAAAGAACAGAGTGTAAATAACAGTCTGTGGGCCATTTTTTTGGTAATCCTAGGCCCAAAAATCAGTTTTCTCGCATTCGATGGGCCCAATTTTTTTCCACATTTAAAGGGGCTTCGAAAATTCGTTTTCTCGCATTCCAGTTCTCTCATTTTCAAGTTCTCGAAGTCAAGAGCTATTTTTTCGCATTTCTCACTCAACATTTTCGAATTCTCTTTCCATTCAAAGGTAATAAAACAACTCATGTTTTGAGAACTCATCACGAGTAATTTGCATGTTTCGATGTTCAAATTCGAGAAACTCTTCTCAATGATTGAATTTCGAAAATTATTTTTCGATGTATAGTTTTTGAACCGCTTTCTTCTCAGTTAAGGTTCGAAAAGGATTTTGAAATAACCAATGATTATAAAAAATGAATTGTTTTTCGCAAATATGTTTTACAAGTTCAAAGGCGACTTCAAGAAACATATTTCGAAGTGAAAATATCGAGAAAAATTTCTCATCGTTTCAACTTCAGAAAATTTCTCGAAGTGAAACTTTGAGAAAGTTTCTCAATCTCAAGATCTCAAACTTGTGCATCGCTCATTTAACTCACCCATGGAAGATATTGCTCGGGCTGGTCAACAAGTGCCTCTCTCCAAAGCACGCTGGCATCGACAAATGCAACCGTCAAATTCTATAAGGCTTCCATAGCATCGCCTTCGACATCAAGTATGACATGGCTCAAGTGTTCTGGACTGAGCTCATTGATCAAGTCAAGGCCTGTGACGGCTCAAAGAGGACCCAAACAATTCCTTATGCTCGCTGGTTGTCCATTCTGATCGACATCATCATGACAACACCAACAATGCCAAAGCGCAACAACGAGCGACATTTCATAGCCCCAAGCTCAAATTCTTCCAAAAGTCAAAGGGGGGCTCAGACATAGTACCATTGCGGATTCCGGATTCTCTACTGAATCTTGCAAATCAATCAGATCCAGTGGTAGTGAAATACAAGCAGGGCTTAAACCGTACAATCCCTATGGTACAGCAAAACCAAGCTTGACCTTCCCCAGGGGCACATTCGAGTGCACGTGAGGGTCAAGAGAAAAATACCCCACCATAGATACCAGTGGCAACCCGGCCTTATGATGATCAGAATGAGGACTCTTCCGAGATGATTCGATCTATTGAGGGCCATACCCATAATGCTGAGGATACTACCAATGACTCGTTCAGCCCAGCCACCAACACCAATAACGCTGACGACCAGGAATCCGATAGCACTGCTGAGAAGAGCAGAAATGATGATGATGATGATGATGAGGAGGAGGAGGAGGAGGAGGAGGATGATGATGATGGTGCTGACGATAATGCCAATCAAGCTAGAGCTGAGCCAATAAGAAGACACTCCGTGGTCAGATTTCCTTCACTCGAGAAGCGCTCTAAGCAACTTAACGACGTCCCTTCTTCATCATTCAAACCTACAAAGAGGATACAAACAAATAACAGTTATGAAGAAGAACTGGCTCTGTTTGATGACTGTGAAACCTTCCAGGAAATAAGCTGAACTCCAACCCAAGGATCAGGAGCTGACCTTGTCAGTTCTCAAGTAGAAGTCGCAGCATCTGGTTGAACTGCGCACTCACGACCATCTCCCAACCACTCTTCAACCTCCCAACATGCCGGAGTTTCAACAACACAAGTGGAACTTACACTGACCTCTCTGCCCCCTTTCGAAGCAGTTGAGAGACTTAGTGGTAAACAGCCTCGGACCACTACCCCCTCTTTCAAACACATCGAGTCTAGGTGTCTCATTTCCCACATTTTTGATTTTTTCTAGGAGACCTACACTATTCACCGCACATAACACATGTACACTCACCCTGAATGCAACGACCAGAGTGCAAATAATGATTGTCGGAAGTCCTGCTACGCAACAATCATTCCATCATTATCTACAGGCCACACATCGGTACTCTTTATTGATGATGTGAGAACGGTTACCACCCATGTAACTGGCAACCCTGACCCTATAGACTTTACTGATCTTCTGAATCGCTATCTTGAGTCCACCAAAATGCCACGGGTGCACGATGAAATAACTGCAAGAGCACAAGACCTTAGACAAACCCCAACGGCTCAGAATAATAAAAATCAACCACAACCAACACCCTCTCACTCACAACCAAAATCAACCCCTACCCAATTTATACCCACATCTGAACCATCCACTACCAAATCCCAAACACCTACAACCTTTAGGGAAACCCATGATACTGAACGCGTGTCTTCCCCTGCCTCAACCACATCCTATCCTAACCCTTACACCATATCATTAGATGACCTAATTAACCACAATCATGCTAGCTAGACTTCTCTCATAAGAAGATAACCTCAATCCCAACCAACTAAACCATCTACGTCTACTTCAAACAAAAAAACACATGCCGTGAAAGTCTCTGCGGCAGCAAACGTTCACATGAGCACCCTTATGACTCGGCTCCTCATGGGGGGAAGAATAAGCGGCAGCGGACACTTGAGCATGATGCTTCCACTAGCCACACTTAACTGCAACCAAACCAACCTTCTTCCTCAAACAACCAACAACCAACATCCTTCACTCAACACAAAACTCACACCTCTAAGCCCATAACCTCTAGCTTGATCGAGCTAGATAGAACACTCTGAGGCACATCTCTCATAGATGTTGACCAAGGACGGAGTGGAAGTTCTGAGGTTGCTACTTCTAGTACATCCGTCTATTCATGCCATTAGTCAGCACCCAGTTTGACTTTGATGATAACGGGCAATCCCAATGATCCCGTATTTACTTCCTGCAGGACACCACAGCAACAACAAGCTTCCTCAAATATTCTAGTTCAGTCGATTCATGATAAACTTGAACTGTATGCCATAGACGCTGAATGGAATGGAATCACAACTGAGGTTGACGCAGATGACATGTAAACCACCTACCTTTTTAGAGAACTACTGGCTGAGTGAGTTGCTGACTTAATTGAGCTTGATGAAGATGAAATCAAAGAAGGGGAGAATTATAATGAGGCTCCTGTTGAGCTACCCAAGGTGATCAGAAGACCAGGAACACTTCCATCCAAAAATGAGAAGCCTTGGGAAAACATCATAATCACCGCCCCCTTTCAAGAAGAAATCAGAAAGCATATCTAGAGAAAACCTGAGAAGATTAAGCATCTAGATGAACTAAAAGCCCGAGGTCTTACCCATATAAAGGTAAAACAAATCGGTGGACATCTTCACATGTTAAGTCACCGATCAATGGGCAAACAACGTGAGATCCTGAACCACAATCTACAGACCTGCAAGTCCCCCATCTGGAACACTCTAGACGTGTCTGAATGAGATCACACAGGAATAAAGTTGTACATCTACTAAATTCAACGCACTGAAGGAAGCGAGTTCACATGTCAGGAGAATGACTTCTTTATACTCAAAATGGACGGAATTTATCAGATGTTCATGGAATACGAGAATCTCCACGTCAGAAGTAGCAGAGTGATGAAAGAAGGGTATGATGCGATAAAAAGATTCATGACAAGGAAAGTTCGAGTTCACGCATCACATGATCTTCAGATGGCCCTGGAAAACAACATCGCAAAGGCAAATCTCACCGGGCCAATATTATATGGACCGGAGCTTGAGCAATTTCCACCTTACCACATTTTTGACAAGCCCGTCACAATAGTCTACTTAAATCATGAAGCAAAGAAGCTCCTGATGAAGATTGAAGAGACCAAAAAATATCGTGATGGGACTTTGAAGATCATCAAGGATAAGCTGAGCCCGCTGAAAGAAGAAATCGAACGAAAACTTGCTGATGCATCTGAAGCTGAACTAACAAAATTTGACAGAGTCTCCAAGGTGCTAGGAACTATGAAAGAACAACTTGATAAACGACGATCTCTTCGTCAATATGAGCACACTCTACCCTGAGGAAGAACTACTTCAAGAAACAGAAGTAATGACCAACAAGACAACAATTGATCACAAAGGGGGAGATTGTTGAAGACACTGTTATTGTGATCAAGTTGTTATAATTAGTCTTGTTTTATTTTACCATTTATGGTATTTACTTGTAATAAATAAAATAGGCTTTAAAGGATGAGGGTCATTTATGTGTAAGGCCCAAATCCCTAGGTTAGCCTTTTTAGGCAAGCGGATGTACACCCTACGCATATAAATATGCGCTTAGGAGTGAGTGTACATCACCTAACTTTTTGAGAATACACAGTAACCGCACTCCTGAGAGTTTTCGATATACGAGAGAGAGAGAGAGAGAGAGAGAGAGAGAGAGCAATTTCATCTGTTCAAATACTTCATATCATTCTAAATGAAATTTCTCTCAATCTTTATTTCTCATTTGTGCATCCATATCTGCTAGATTAGCCACAAAACAGGGACCAACAGCCTCCATCAGATTCTTCTTCTTCTCTTTTCTCTGATAATAATCGTTGTTACCAAACCCTAACACTCGACCATGATCCAAATCTGGAGCTCAAGATGGTCGCCGCACTCATTCTCAGATCTTGGAGGGCCGTGGATGAGATCAAAATGGCGACATCAAGGGAGGACGACGATTTCAACGATTGAAGCAGTCGGATTAAGCCAGTGGCGACTTTGACATGGCTTAAGGTTAGGGTAAGGGGCGATTTCCGACGTGCTTTGGGGTAGGGCTTTCGAATGGCCCTGGGATGGGGGGGAGGTACGTGTTGGGGTAGGGGAAGGTTCGACTGGAGACTGCCACTGGTGATCTTGGGTGGGGACAAGTGGTGGGCAGCGGACACGATTGGAAGTTATGTCACTGGCTTCTATATGTGGCATGGAATTGTATTGTTTGGTTGGTAACTGGCTTGTTTGTAATTGGCCCGATTGAAAAATAGTTATTGTAGCATTGAGGTGGTGGTCATTGTAATCATGAGTGTTGGTCATTGTGGTTTGCAATAGGGTTAGTAAATGTGACTAGAAGTGGTCACTGACAAGAGTCACCGTGTCAATCGGTCATTGGGCGGATGTCACTTTAGGGTTGGTCACTGTAAATGGGTCAATTGGTTTAATAGGGGTGAATTGGGATGTTTTTACTTGAATTATAATTTGCTGGTCTGGTTTGTTTAAGTTTGGTCTGGTAAATGTCTGACATGTGTGTATTTTATAACTACAAAAGTCTGATCTGGTGTAATCTGTTTAAGTCTAGTTTGCTCTGGTTTGTTTAAGTCTGATCTGGGACTGAAAACAGTCCAAGTAAAAACATCCGTGACCCATTTGCTCTTTTTAATTACATTTTTGGAAATTAAAACAAAAGGTCACTTTTTTGTCCATTCTCTATTTTTTAGTAATATTCGTGGCAAACCCCTAAAATAAATGTATGAAATGTGTAAACGTGAAATGATATGTAGTATATGCTAAACATGTATTTGTCATATCTAAATTATTTATTTATATCCTAAAGATCAATAGTCAAGACATACAAAATATTTTTGTAAATATGACAACTTGTTCAATTCGGTTTACGGTATTTCAATTTACAACCAAATCACCAACCATTAGATTTGAACAAATTATTACCAAACGATTTACTTAAGTTAACCCAGACCAAGGTATCAATTTCAGTTCGAACCATTTTGCCCAATCCTGCTTTATATGCAATGACTATATAAGTAATTTTTACTATTATTATGTTGAATTTTACATTACACTAATTTTATCACATTTTTGAGTTTAATTTCAACAGTGTTTACGGAAAAACCTATTATTTTTGTTTTATTTCAAGTAATGTTTTTTGTTTTCGAACTATTATTAAATAACTAATGATTGGAATAAAATTGGAAGGTACACTAGGCTTTTAAAATAAAATAAAAAATCTAAGACATTTTGAAAAAAGCTACGGGTTTTTCATTTTTGGCATTTTTGCATCAAATAATCAAATCAAGAAACTATTTATGTAACACTAAAATAGATGTTTGACTGTCAAACCAAAAAGCCAAAAATGGTTGAGAATGTGTTTACCAAACACCCCCAAATGATACTTTTTGTTAATACCGAGTGATTCTAATTTCACTGAACTAATCCTGAGATGCAAAGAAGATGTCCCAAACCCTAGAGAAGTATATTTGAGTCACTTGAACAATCCGCTAAGTTCCCAATGATCCATCTATGCACCACAGGGCACAAGAAATCGCTCTCATCTTATTGGCTTCACATGTCCTCAGGTTCCTAATGTAGCTCTCTGGAGATCTGCCACCAACTGATCAAACACTGTCAGGTTCTCGGCAAGAAGCTAACTCTCACACGGCTGTTTGAGGTGAGACACACAGATACACATTGCCTAGTCGTGAAGACCGTGTCAACAAACAGAATAATAGGGGAGCCTGAATAATAAGACAGCGGTTCCAGAATAATAAGGGAACTTCAAACCGCTAAGAGAAGTCAAAACTGAATCTGATCCAACCTGCCTCCATGTATGAACTGATGAACGGAAAGAAATGGGATCACCAACATGTAACTGAAAAGAGCATGTTCGCACAAAGGCGCGAGCCAAGCTCAATGCCCGTACAACTAGACTAGGTTTATGATGAGCCTGCCTGGCTGCCTGTATAACTGGACTAGGTTTCCAGATGATGGGCCGTCAGGAATTTGGACTGAGTTCAGAGTCCTGTCACTAAACTATGGGAATTCTAAATGTGATAGTTCTATCTGGGGTGTTACTATTAGCAACAACGGAAGGACGCGTATAAAAACCACTACAAAGAAGAAATTAATTAGTAGTATGCACGGGGAATATAAAGATCAGATAGATCGGATAGACAGCAGATCAGATAAGACAGCAGGTAAGTTAAAGCTAGTTTTGGGAAACTTCAAATTCAGCACCAATTGGAAGATGATCACTTGGATGGTAGTAATTGGGCAATCCACCTTGTACATCACATGACTCTGGTTCTGGAAGCTCAAGGCAGCCTACTGGTTTAACATCCCCAGAAGGTGAAAATAATATATAATCAAGGGTTCCAGTAAACCCTGGGGTGCAGTTCGTGAAGTGTGGTTCCCCTTTAGTGTATGCATATACGCTACATAGAGGTCCCAGCAAAGAGGTGGTCATATCAGAAACAAGGTATTGATATACCTGAAACCAAGCAATTTGAAGCAGCATGTCAGGGGTGATTCAAAGCAATGCCCCTACTACAAGCACGTACGTACATATTGATTTTCTAACTTGAAGAAACCCCAAATAATAATAAACAAGTTGTTTAGCATTATACGACTACTTCAATAGTTCACATCTAAATTGCAATGAATGTGACAAACGACCCCCGGATGATAAAAGAAAGCATGACAATTCCAATCATGACAAAGGTGGGAGCCTTTGCGGCACTGGGGTAATGATGATGATGATGACGATGATGATGAAATAAAATAGTCAGTTTTATAAAACAAATCTATATTTTCGTGTAATTTCCAAAAAACGTCTTACAGACAAATTACAAATGATGAATTTAGCCAACCCCAAATTAAAGTAGGAATATATGATTTATTATGAAAGAGTACCTTTAGGGCATTTACCAAAAGTAAAAAATTTGTAGCTTGGTCAAATACACCTCTTTTGGGGACAAAGGCAGTATTAATTTTCTTAGCTCAAAAGTTATTAAACGCTACCTGGTAGCAAGAAACAACTTTTTAGATTCAGAAAGTCAAGATTACTAACTTGATCCCCAGGGACTGAATTGAAGTCACCCGCAACTATTATAGAAGGTATGACGCCAAGTTGCTCTGACACTCTTGACTTGAATTGAGCCAAGCGAGATAACAAATATTCAGCTTGTGCAAGCTTGACATCCACCCATTCTGGATCCCTGGAAAGGCAATTAACCACAATTACAAAGATAATATGTGTCTATGCAAGTACATGTAAGAATATATAAAATTGTGTATAACTCATGCCAAACAGATCCTCAAGAGGTGGGTGGGGTTCCTCACCATTATATACCAGATTCAAACTGACCATGTTAAATTAGATTTAACTCATCCTAAAAAGATCCTCATGATCTGGGGTTAACCGAACACTTGTATAATAAATTTAAACTCAATAGCCAACAAATGTGAATCACAGTTCATGTTTGAGTCACATAGAGATAATTGTAGAGACATTAAGAACTACATCATGTAAATTAAGGCAGAGGCTTACCAGTAAATGTGGGTATTTGCGACAATAATGTGATGACAAGGACCATTGAGTTTGAAGGCAGCCATAATACCAACACAATCGCGTTTAAGTCTCAGACGAGGATCATTAGGATCTCCACGATCTGTTTGAGTGCTTTTCAGCTCTGAATCTCAACATATAGTATACAACATATAAGCTAAGTACAAAAATAGACAACCATATGAGTAAATAATCTCGCTGAAAAACTGAATCTTGCACTGCGCAATTAGCAAATTAATGGTAAATCTGTTAGTGATAATCTTATGGTGATTTTCAGTCTTAAAACTCAACTACATTGCAATCAAGCATAATTAAGTGGATTAAAAGATCTGGATGCTTCAGTTATTACTTATTATCCCCAATATCAATCACAGTAATCGACAATTAGGGCCCATTTGGAAGTATTAATCAGATAATTCTGCTTATAAGCTGAATAATCAGAGAAGTCAGCGTATCTAGCCATTTCATCCACACAACCCATACCAAATGAGACCTAGATCTGATAGTGGTATAATTGGAATATGATGTATGGGAAACTATACAAACAAGGTGGGACACCAGTGGACAAGAAGGGGGCTTTAGCCCCCCGATACTTTTCCATGTAGTAGTAGATATATCGATATTTTTTTTTGTGTGGTGTCTATATAATTATATGTGTCTCTCTCTCCACATATACAACCACATATGTATATATATAATATATTCCCATGAGTGTGTATGTATGTGTGTGTTCCGCAAACAAGTTTATGTTTGTAAAAAGGGCAGTCTCGTGCACATTGGGTGCCCCCGCAAAGCGAGGGCCCGGGGAAGGGTCCCACTACAAGGGTGTATGGGTATTAGGGGGCAAGCCTTCACTTGTGGCCTTGTCATTTTGACAAGAGATCGCTCCCGAGACTTGAACCCGTGACCTCTCGATCACATAGCAACACCCTCACTGGTGCGCAAACGCCACAAAGTCAACAAAGTTATGTTTCTATTTGTAGATTATTACAGATAATTACTCATCCGATTTAGCATTTATGAGGAGATATCTTAGAGATCTCAGAATCTCTAAATATCCCCAATTATCTTGTCTTTGTTAGGGAATCTTAATTAGGAGGATTCCTTCCTTATTCCACTTTTCTCTAGCTATATATATTCTGTATTCATCTCATTGTATTACATAGAATAAGAGAAATAAAATACATTTTACTTTCTCAAGTTATTTCTACATGGTATCAGAGCGTGGTTATTCTCTAAAATGATTAAGTTCGAATCCTATGGGATGACCACCGAGAGAGATGGATCTATCCCAGTCACCTCTGAACATTCAGAGGTTGTCCCAACTGGAGATGGCAGCAACCAGAATATCAATGGAAGCACAGTCACCACTCCTAATCAGTCAGATTCGATTATTACTTGCCATAAACTGAATGGTAGTAATTATCTACAATGGTCTGAGTCCGTTATGATGTATGTGTGTGGAAAAGACAGGGAGGACTATTTGACAGGTGATGCACCAGCTCCAGATCAAGGAGATCCAGGCTACAAGAAGTGGAAAAGGGAGAATTATACTGTGATGTCATGGCTCATCAATTCCATGACAACCAGTATAGGAGAAAATTTCCTACTATACAAAACAGCTCAAGAGATCTGGGAGGCTGTGAAAGAAACATACTCAACTTCAGATAACACTTCTGAATTATTTGAGGTTGAATCAATGCTACATAACCTTCAGCAGGGAGAATTGAGTGTAACTCAATACTTCAACAACCTTGTGAGACTCTGGCAGCATCTTGATGTGTTTGAGACATACAATTGGTCATGTTCTAAGGATAAGAAGTTATATCAGGAGATCTGTGAAAGGAAGAGAGTCTTCAAATTCCTGTCAGGTTTAGACAAGAGTCTAGATGAGGTTAGGGGCAGAATAATGGGAAAGAAACTCACCCTTAGAGAAGCCTTCTCAGAAGTCAGAAGAGAAGAAAGCAGAAGGAAGGTAATGATGGGTCTGAAATCTCAAGGCCAACAACAAAATATTGAAGGGTCAGCCTTATATACCTCTTCCAGACAGAATGAAAACAAGAAAAAAGGGAGGCCATGGTGTGATCACTGTAAGAAACCAGGCCATACCAAAGAAACATGCTGGAATTTGCATGGTAAACCTAAAGATTTCAGACCAAGCAAAGGGAAAGGAGCCTATGTAGCTACTGGAGATAAAGAAGATATGGGCACTTCTAATCTTGTTGCATTTACCAATGAGCATATTGAGGTTCTTCAACACCTAATAAGTCAGAGCAAGGGGCTTGCACCATCAACTAGCCTTACTGCTCAAACAGGTAATGCCTTAACAACCCTAGTTGCACACAATCAGCTCTATTGGATTGTTGATTCAGGGGCATCAGATCACATGACTGGAGACAGTAAGTTTTTTGCTGAATTGATCCCTATGAAGAATAAGGTAACTGTGAAGATTGCTAATGGAACTACTTCAGCAATAAAAGGGACTGGAAGAGTCAAAATTTCTGACAAGATAGTGCTTAACAATGTGTTATATGTTCCAGATTTAAAGTTTAACCTCTTATCAGTCAGTAAACTGAATAGTGATACACATTGCCTAACTAAATTCTCTTCACAATTGTGTGAATTTCAGGATTTGGATTCAGGGAGGATGATTGGCAGTGCTAAGCAAAGTGGTGGACTCTATCTTCTGGAACATTCACCACATTCACCCAACTCCACCAACAAGACAACTTCCAGTGAGAGTCAATTCAACCATAAGTTCTTAGGGAGTCTTAGTAGGAGCCAATTTGATACTCAAATTCAGTTATGGCATTATCGTCTTGGTCATCCTAATGTCTTGTACTTAGAAAAAATATTTCCTTCATTATTCATAAATAAAAGTTCTGCCTTTGATTGTGAATTTTGTCAACTTGCTAAACATACTAAAAGTCACTATCCCAGTCTACCTTACAAACCATCTAAACCTTTTTCTCTCATCCACAGTGATGTTTGGGGCCCATCCAAGGTCAAAAATCTCACTGGCTCAAGGTGGTTTGTTCTGTTTATTGATGATCATACACGTCTATCCTGGGTCTTCCTCATGAAAGATAAGTCAGAAGTTAATATTATCTTTCAAAAATTCTATTCTATGATCAAAACTCAGTTTCAAACCAAGATTCAGGTTTTTAAAACTGATAATGCCAAAGAATATTTCTCATCCAATTTAGGAGAGTTTCTGTCAAAAAAGGGGATTATACACATTAGCTCCTGTGTTGACACCCCACAACAGAATGGGGTGGCAGAAAGGAAGAATAGACACTTACTGGAAGTTGCTAGAGCCCTTATGTTCACCACTCACACTCCTAAACACTACTGGGGAGAGGCTGTCCTAATTGCAGCTTACCCGATAAATAGGATGCCCTCCAAAACTCACAAATTTAAAACACCATACCAAATCCTATCTTATCTACATCCTCACATCCCTATTACCAATCTTCCACCAAAGGTCTTTGGTTGCAAAGCATTTGTTCACAACCATTCTCCAGTTAGGTCAAAACTGGATCCTAAATCCTTACCTTGTATATTCATAGGATATGATGCCAACCAGAAAGGATATAAATGTTATTCTCCTGCCACCAAAAAGGTCTACATCACAATGGATGTAACCTTTTTTGAAAATCAGCCTTTCTATTCCAAAACTGAATTTCAGGGGGAGAACCACAATGAAATCCAGTCTTTGAATCCTATTTCAGACACTATTCCAGACCTCCAAGAATCTGAATCTAACCACACTGAATCCATACTCCCAGACAGACCTGAATCAAACCCTCCAGACAATACAGTCTCTCCACCAACCACACCATTTCAGCCACCAACTTCATCACCCCAATCATTACCCCAAAATCCTACACTAAATCAAAATTCTCCATTCTACAAGAATACCTATAAGCGGAAACCTAGAACCAGAGTTCCAGAAGAAGAGCACATCACTCCAATTAACACCAACCAATCATCTACTCAAATTTGAGTCCTGATGACAAAGAGGTTGAGGCTATAGAAGGAGATGATGAGGAACCAGACTTGCCTATTGCTATCAGAAAGGGAGTAAGGGAGTGTACCAAGCATCCTATCTATAATTTTGTTTGTTATAAGAAACTATCAGCAAACTATCAAACTTTTATTTCAAAGATTGATAGTATTCAGGTTCCTAACAACATCAAGGAAGCACTTGAACATCCAGGGTGGAGGAAGATTGTCCATGATGAATTAGCAGCATTGAAGAAGAATGGAACTTGGGTGCTTACAGATTTGCCAGCAGGGAAGACAACTGTTGGCTGCAAGTGGGTATTTACAGTTAAATATCAGGCTGATGGAAAGATTGAAAGGCTGAAGGCAAGGCTGGTTGCTAAGGGGTTCACCCAATCTTATGACATTGATTATTCAGAGACATTTGCACCAGTGGCAAAGTTGAACACCATTAGAGTGTTGTTATCACTCGCAGTGAACCTAGAATGGCGATTACATCAACTAGATGTTAAGAATGTCTTTCTTAATGGAGACCTAGAAGAGGAAGTATTCATGGATGTACCACCTGGATTAGAAGACTTGGGGAAATCTGGTCAGGTTTGCAGACTGAAAAAGTCCTTGTATGGACTAAAGCAGTCTCCTAGAGCATGGTTTGATAGGTTCACAAGATCAGTTATTAAACAAGGGCTCATGCAATGTCAGGCAGATCATACACTGTTTGTAAAGAGAGCAGACTCTGTAAAATTGGCTATTCTTATAGTATATGTTGATGATATTATTATGACTGGGGATTATAAGGTTGAATTGGACAGATTGAAGGCTCATCTAGCAAGAGAATTTGAGATCAAGGAGCTAGGCGAGTTGAAGTACTTCCTCGGAATGGAAGTGGCAAGATCTAAGAAGGGCATTTTCATTTCACAAAGGAAATATGTTCTAGACTTGCTAAGTGAAACTGGAATGCTTGGGTGCAAGCCTATGGACACTCCTATGGATATATCAAAGAAGTTAGGCAGTGAGACTGAAAGTCCACCAGTTGATAAGGGTAGATATCAAAGGCTGGTAGGGAAGCTAATCTACCTATCTCACACACGGCCAGACATTGCTTTCTCAGTAAGTGTGGCAAGTCAATTCATGAATGACCCAACCGAGGAACACCTAACTGCAGTGTATAGAATTCTGAGGTACCTAAAAATGACTCCTAGAAAAGGATTGTTGTTTCAGAAACAAGGGACAAGGAAGATTGAAGTGTTTACAGATGCTGACTGGGCTGGAAGCCTCTTAGACAGAAGGTCAACTACTGGTTACTGTACCTATGTATGGGGTAATTTAGTCACCTGGAGAAGCAAGAAACAATCAATGGTTTCTAGAAGTAATGCGGAATCTGAGCTCAGAGCTTTAACACAAGGAATCTATGAAGGATTGTGGTTAAGAAGATTGATGAATGAGCTCAAACTCCCATTTGAAAGCTCCATCCAGATCTCATGTGACAACCAGTCTACTATCAGTATTGCTAAGAATCCTGTTTATCATGACAGGACCAAACACATTGATATAGACAGAAGGTTCTTATCAGAGAAGATTGCATCAAAGGATATCCAGCTGAACTATGTTCCAACCAGACAGCAAATAGCGGATATACTCACCAAGGCACTTCCCAGAATTCAGTTTGAAGACTTATCTAGCAAGCTGTGCATGGATAATATCCATCACCCAGCTTGAGGGGGAGTGTAGATTATTACAGATAATTACTCATCCGATTTAGCATTTATGAGGAGATAACTTAGAGATCTCAGAATCTCTAAATATCCCCAATTATCTTGTCTTTATTAGGGAATCTTAATTAGGAGGATTCCTTCCTTATTCCACTTTTCTCTAGCTATATATATTTTGTATTCATCTCATTGTATTACATAGAATAAGAGAAATAAAATACATTTTACTTTCTCAAGTTATTTCTACACTATTATACTTAGTTCCTATGATGAGAACATAAAATTGATAAACAACAGTAGAAACCGTTGCCCAGAGCCAATAGGCTGAAATCCAATTTTCTTAATTGATAAGAAAGAATAGACCCAAATTAAGGGCTCAAATACCCATCTACTAATTCCAAACTAGGAAACAGAATCATAGAAATCCTAATTAACTCCAAATAGGAAGCAAAATCATTGAAATCTTAATTAACTCCAAATAAGAAACAAAATAATAGAAATCCTAATGGAATCAATTAAAGGGCCCGCAGCTAGCCCACGAAGATTGAAATCTGTAAACTGGCTCACAAAGCTCTCTTTAAACCTAGGATCTGTTTTAAATAAGAGACACTTCTTCAGCTCTTGAACCAAAAAGGAAAAAATTATCTTCCCCAATTTCCTCTTTGATTTCCATATTAGTCACATCCAGTGTTCTTATGATTAGGCACCCATTGAGTGCAAATTTCATATTGCTAGTCCCACTGGCCTCCATGCCAGATGTACTGATGTGTTGTGAAAGCTTACTTCCTGGGACAAGCATTTGTGCCACTGACACGTTGTAATGGGGTATAAATCCTACCTTCAGATAATTATTGACTTCGGGGTCACCGTTTACAACATCCCCAACATTTGTTACCAGTTTGATGATACGTTTTGCATTTGTATAAGTTGCAAACGCTTTCCCCTCAAACATTAGAGTGCGAGCTGTTGTATTCTTACACTCTCCATGACTCATCTCCTTCAGTTTCTTGTAGAGATGCACCACACCCAGTATATTGAGAAGTTGCCTTTTGTATTCATGGATGCACTTGATTTGTATATCAAATAGAGTATTTGGGTCAATGCTCACATCGGCCCTCCGCAGTATGTACTGTGCCAAACGCTGCTTGTTCACCATCTTGACCGCTTCCCTTGAACATAGAGTTTTTCATCATCAACAAACTGCCGCAGATTAGCAAGTAAATCAAGATTAGTAACCCACTCATCGCTTTTTAACCACTTAGTGATTATATGACTCAGCTCCGGTTTGCAAAACCTTAGCCACCGCCGTGATGTTATGCCATTGGTTTTGTTTTGGAATTTGGTGGTGCATAAAGAGACGTAGTCAGTGAAAAATTCAGCCTTTAAAATATCAGTCTCGCTGGGTAACACCCTTCATTGTGTGCAAAGAGATGACACACAAGTTAGCCATGCGCACCACGGGCTTCTCGCGTGTCAGATATCTTACTCTCGAGATAAAGGCTTTTTTATTGTACCACTGTGATGAACAGCTTGTCAGTTTCTTGAATGATTTCCATATGTCATGGAAGAAGTTTCCACATGACTGCTTGTGACCATTTTTTAAGTGCTTCAAGAAGGACAGTATCATTTGTATAAGCAATCGTCCTTGTGGTTATATCCCAGGCATCATCCCCACCTTCTCCTTCGTCATCCATTAATAACCGCATTAGCTCCGGGATTGCAAGTGTTGGATGTGTGCCATTCATTTGTACCGCCACTTTTGATGGAAATGAAGACCAATCAAGGCTACCCTTCCCATCATTCATCTCCTTAAATCTGTATATGATGTCCTGAAGTTACACACTACTTAGCAAAAATTATTGTTTGTCTTAAAAGTATTCCACTTTCTGTTGCATCGGCGGGATCAAAGACAGCACAAATCTGGTTAGCACTAGAATGAAGTTGTGTAGCAGATTCATATTGACCACTGTTAAATTAAAATAAGTTTATGTCCTCTGCACTAGCTTTGGCCTCCCAAAGTCTGACTATTTGCGTTCTTTGTTTTAATACCAGGAATTGGAACATCATAAACCACCTGTATGACCTCCCCACTAATCCCTTTCTGGGAGCCATTGGGGTCAACATGAACATCAGCAAAAAAACTGACGGGAAACACAATGTCATACCTTGCACTTCCCAGGGACTGAATTTCTCAAGCCAATCTTCAGTAACTTCTTCTTTGTCTAGCTTCCGTAATATGTTGCTTGTATAGTCCATACTCGTACCTCAGTCCATAACCCCAGGCTAGCAAATCTAGGGTTGCCATGGAATCAAGAAAGCAAGAAGCAAGCCTTCCCACCCCACCACTTCCTAGTGCTACATCTTTCTCCTGCTCAATAATCTCCTCAAGTCCACACGCAGATGTCGACGCAGCATCCGGTGACGCCGCTGCCGATGAGGGGGTCCTTCTGTCGGCGGCGGCATCAGAGTCTTCGTGAGCGAGGTGAACGCAGCGAATGAGGCTGTGATAAACAGTAGAAACTGTTGCCCGGAGCCAATAGACTAAAATTCAATTTTTTTAATTGATAAGTAAGAATGGAGCCTAATTAAGGGTTTAAATACCCATCTACTAATACCAAACTAGTAAACAAAATCATAAACATCCTAATTAACTCCAAATAGGAAACAAAATCATAGAAATCCTAATCAACTCCAAATGGGAAACAAAATAATAGAAATCCTAATGGAATCAATTAAACGGCCCACAGCTAGCCCATGAAGGTGGGATCAACCCCATCCCCGCTTGCGGTAAACCTGAAAAGGTCTGGGTCTCGGACCCTCCTCTTCCGCACACCCCCTGCTCTCTCTGTTCTCTATCATCTTACTAAAAAAATAATGTAAAAACTTAAACTAAATAAATAAATAATCCAATGAGAACATTGACATAGCCTTAAATAATTTGGTATTTGTGCTCTTGAATTAATTTAGTTCAGCACCCCTGCCCCCATGAATGAAATCATTACTCCATCCTTGTAAACGCAGAAACCCAGAGGTGGAGGTTAGCTAAGAGTACCATTTGTTGATTTAGAACTTTTTCTACTATTTGGTAGATCATCATCATTTAACTTCGGCCTTGTAGCTTCATCTTGAATTGAATTAATGAGATCATTGTAATCTATTTTTTCTTCAATAATCAACTCTGCGTTGTTCACAAAATGCATAAGAGTGTAAGGAGTCATCCTATTTCTTGACTTCTTGTACACAAAAGCACTCACATGGTCTAGTGTCTAGACCATAACAAAGATGATATTCAATAACAAAATAAGGGGGGACAGGAAGTCAGAATCAGAAGGGGAACTAATACAGGAAAATGAGGAACTCTTAATGTTTATTTTAGAGCATAGATTACATTCTTAAAAAATTAAGTTCCAAGTTAAGTGATACTTCATACGTTTTTGGCTTATAAAAGATTCCACATCCATCACGCTTCTGCCCGCCTCTTTGAACATAGATACTTGAATAGCCAAAACACTCAATAATTTTTTTATAGAAGCTATCGTACTCATCCAGTTCCTGATACATAAAATCAAATACAGAGGATTGATAAAGCTAATCACTGATTCTAAAAAAGATGTGCAAATTCAGTTGATAAAAAACGTGTTCCCCAACCTGTAAGCAAAGAAAATCTGACCCTATGCCTTTAAGAACGGTCAAGATTGCTTGAGATCGGGCTTTCCACCTGTTGCAATAGTAAGGCTTATATCCATATACAGAGTCAAACTATAATGTTATATCAAACTGATCATATTATCATTATCATTACCCCAGTGCCGCAAAGGCTCCCACCTACGGTAGGATAAGAGGGGGTCGGATGTACGCAGTCTTACCCCTGTACTAAAGCACAGAGAGACTGTTTCTGGATGACCCGCGGTGAAAATTGCGTCCAAAATTGTATAGACTGACTGCTACTTCATAACAAAGAAGCGCATACAGTTTAGTGAGCCATTTTGATTTATATCAAGCTGATACGAGCCTAAATTTTTATTTTATAGTACTTTCAGATATAATTCATGTTCCAAGCCAATATAAAGGAGGATGATGGTATGGTAGGCGCGTGACAGCTAACAGTATCACTTAGTGACATCACATGAATCAAAATATGAAAATCGCTAGACCTAGATCGTCACCCATAAGTGATGGGTCATCCTTCCATCTGGGGTGGTGTCAAATATGCAAGGGCACGCTACACTTCATAGGCCGGGGTGTGGTGATAAGAATGCTAAGGTTGCTAGGTCGTCGTCCAGAAGCGGCGTGCCACTCAATGCTCAAGGATGGTGTCAAATATGTAAGAGTGTGGTGGGGGTCGAGATGTTGTTAAAAATAGAAAGTGGGATGCTACATTGCGCTTTGACACATGGGATGTTTGGTCTCTTAGGGGAAGATCAGTCAAGGTAGTTGAGGATATGAGAAGGAGGAATATTAACATTATGTGCGTGTAGGAAACTAAGAGGGTTAGAGAAAGCACAAGAGATTAATTCAGGAGGTCTTACGTTATGGTATTCGTGGAGAGAAAAGACCAAAAATATTGATACAACTAATCGTCTCCCGTGAGTAACGTGACATTCTTCCTCTTGGGAATAGTGTAAAAAATGCAAGGGCGCGTTACACTTCATAGGCTTGGGTGTGGTTATAAAAATGCTAAGGTTGCTAGGTCGTCACTCAGAAGCAGCGCGCCACTCTAATGCTCAGGGATGATGTCAAATATGCAAGGGCATGGTGGGGGTTGAGGTGGTGTTAAGAATAGATGGTGAGGTGATAGATTGTGTTTTAGGACAAGGAAAGTTGGGTCTCTCACGATAAGATCATTTGAGGTAGTCGAGGATATGAGGAGGAGAATTATTAACATTGAGTGCGTGCAAGAAACTAAGTGGGTTCGAGAGAAGACATAAGAGATTAATCCCAAAGTTTTTAAATTGTGGTATTCAAGGAGAACAAACACCAGAAATGGAGTAAGCATTATTGTGGGGTGTGACTATGTTAAGGACGTGGTGGAAGTAGGAAGAACGACTGTATTACGAGCATTAAATTGGTGACAGGGGATATGGAAAGAACTTATGCACCACAAATGCGATTGGATGCATTTATAACTCTACATTTATGGGAAGATTTTGAGGAAGTGGTACGATGAGTGACAAGGAGAGAGCAATTGGTCATACGAGGTGACCTCAGCGGACATGTGGACCCCGATGGTTTTGAGAGTATTCATGTAGGACATGGTTTTGGCTAAGAAAGTCGTGAAGAAAGCACGAGGAACAAAGAGTTGTATGTGCAATTGGACTTTATGGAAGGAGAAAAATATATTTAGAGACTTGCTCGTATTTGTGATCGTAGGACTCAAGATATCAGAAAAATTAAGAGTGTGAAGAATGTCGATTAAATGGTACTACAGCGCAAGATATTGATGATCTTATTATACAAAAATGTATGCTAAATTGGGATTTTATGAGAAGGATTAACATAGTTGTCATGGCGCATGGCGATCGCCATGGCTCAAAGCCATTTTTCATGGAGCACGCCGATGGTGTATATACGAATGGCGCATATGGCTCATATGGCGCTATGACGACGACCACTTTTTCATGGCGGTGGCGCATATGGTGCACTATATCTCGCCATTGACTACTACGAAAGGATACAAACAAAGAATTTAAAAAAGTTATAAAAAAATGGGGCAGAAGAAAGCAGTGGATACAAATGACATACTGTTCAAGATCCGGAGAAGTTTGGGAGAGAGACGCCGAGTGGTTAACACTAGGGCTGGCATTTCAAACCAAAAAACCAAAAACTGAACCGAAAATAACTGAACCGTTTTGAAAAAAAACGAACTGAACCGAACAAAATTGGGACCCAAAAAATTGGGACCCGAAAAAAAATGGTTCGGGTTCGGGTTTTGTACACAAAAAATCGGTTTGGACCGAACCGAACCGACTATTTTATATTAATAAAAATAATTGCTATTATTAATAATAAAAAATAATTAAAGACATTCTATAAAGATATAATACATCGTGGAACATGTAATTGACGCATTAGACGCGTTGCATAGGTGGATGGGCAGCAGAACATACAACCTGGACATCAAGGGATCGATTCTCGTTGCCGTGTCCAAGTTTTTGGTTTTGTGATTTTGATTTTATCCTATACTACTTTGTCCCACACCGGACAAAGTCAAGTTTCCTACTCCTATAAACATTTATATAAAGTAGATCTCCTCTCAAATCTTGAAGCAGCAGCGGCTACGTGGGCTAATATGCATACGAGGCTGCAATTGGGTATATGGGCTCAAAAATGGGCAAGATTTGGGCCCAGTCAGTTATGGTTAATAGTTCAAATTTATTTATTCTTAATGAGTCAGTTTCTTTCGGTTTCCGAAAAACCGAACCAAAAAATCGGGTACCAAAAATCGGGACCCGTTTTAGGATTGGTTCGGTTTCGGTTTAGGTAAATTGGATAACCGCAAAATTGGTTTGATTTGTAGACATAGAGGATCGGTTTGGGACTCGAACCGAATCTAGTCCTATTTAACACGCTTCTTGAGCAAGATTTGGAGAAATAACAAAATGCCAGCAAGTTGGCAGAAAAGTACTATTATTCCCCTATTTAAGAATAAGGGTGATATACATAAATATGTCAACTATCGAGGGATTAAGCTTATGAGTCACACCATGAAACTTTGGGAGCAAGAGATTGAGCAAAGGCTCTGAAGAAGTATGAAGATTGAGCAAAAGCGATTTTGGAGAATCAATTCGGTTTGATGCTTGGTCGCTCAACAACTGAGGTCATTCACCTTCTTAGGCCGTTTGTGGAGAAGTATAGAAACACAAACAACGATTTGCATTTGGTTTTCATTGACTTAGAAAAGGCAGGGGTAGCTCGGGAAGTCATTTGGTGGGTTTTAACTAGAAAAAACATATCTCGTAAGTATATGAGCATCATCATGGATATGTATAAAGCTTGTACTACAAGTGTCCGTACTACACGAAGTGTACTCTATTACTATCGGAGTGCACCAAGGTTTTAACTAGAAAAAACATATCACGTAAGTATATGAGCATCATCATGAATATGTATGAGGCTTGTACTACAAGTGTCCATACTACACGAAGTGTACTCTATTACTATCGGAGTGCACCAAGGGTCGACTATGAGTCCTTTCTTATTTGTTATATAAGAGATGAACTTACAAAGTCAATTTCAAGAAGATATATTGTGGTGCATGATGTTTGCTAACGATATTGTATTGGTTGATGACAAACATTGGAGAATAAGAGGTTTAGGCTGATACGAAGCAAGACTGAGTATATGGAGTGCAAGTTTGGTGGAGGTATAAATAACAATAACAATGGGATTGCCCTAAATGAAAAGAGACACCGATCGGTAATATATTTCGTTAATTGGGCTTCATCATACAAAAGGATGATGACTAGATAGAAATGTATCACATGGAACCGGGACATGGTGGATGAAATGGAAAATTGTGTCAACATTTCTCTGTGGTCGAGGTATGCCGACTAGACTTATGTCGTAGACTGTTAGGCTGTGAAACATCATCACATTCAAAAAAATGAGTTTTGCTGAGATGAGCATGTGACGTTGGATGTGTGGTCATAATAAAAAACGATTGAGGAATGAGACAAAAGGTGGGAGTAGCGCCTATTGAAAATAAGATTTAAGAGTCTCGATTGCAGTAGTTTGGTCATGTGCATAGAAGACCGAATAATGCACCTGTTAGACGAGTTGAGAGGTGGGGAGGAGAGGAAGAGGAAGACTTAAACAAACTTGGATTAGAGGAGTCAGGAGTTATATGCTTCTGAGATTGGATAAGAGTATGACTTTGGAGAGAACAGAGTGAAGGGAGAATATTCATGTGGATGATTGATCTCTTCTCATTTTTTATCCTCTTGTCTTCTTTATCTTTCCTATATTCTTTATCCTTTAATCCCTTTTATCTTATATTTTAATCCTTTTTATCTTATCTTTTATATCTCTATCTTATATTTATTTGTATCTTATCTTTATCTTATCCTTTTTATCATACCTTATCTTTTTATCCTTATCTTCCTTATCTTTGTTATCTTGTAGCTCTGATTTCATGTGTCTATCCATGTTAGACGACCCCAAACTCTTTTGGGACTAAGACTTGGATGTTGTTGTTGTATAAGTTTTAGTTTCCGATTATTATATTCAGTAATATTTTTCTATTACATTTGAATTATATGATATTGCTGATGAAAGTTAAATCCATACTTTTACTACTCACAAGTTTTGGTAAGCATGTAAATAGAGTAATAACTAATAACTACTCCCTCTGTATTTTAATGTTTGGTACACTTTCCTTTTTGAGATGTATTTCAAAAATTGCTACACTTTCCCCTTTTGATAAGTTTTCCCTAAATCAATTAACCTTTTTTCTACTTTTTATATTCTCTTCATACTTTTACACTATCTCCTACTTTTTCTACATTATTCATCACTCCTACTACTTTCGTCCTTAAATAATGTGTCAAAGCCAAATGTAACAATCTTTAAAACACGGAGGGAGTATATTATTAACTATAAGGCTTTGACAGGATTTAAGTATGTAGTGTTTCTGTCAAGGACAAAACTCTTCCCCATAGTGTTCTGTCAAGGACAAGTCTACAATATCCCAACCATGACCATAACAAAAGTATGTTGACATGTTTTATTGACTTCATTACCAAAAATCGAAGAACAAATGCTTTTATAATGGGCAAGTAAGATGAAAGATGTTAGATGTACATCAGTATACACTAAAGATAATTTATGGCTCCACCTTAGTTGACTATTAAATAAGCAAAAGCCTTATGATCGGAGTGCTATTCTAAAGTTAACATGCAGGTAACTGACTAACTGGTAAACACAAAGAGAAACATAGATTTGGAAAACAGAAGATCCACTGCTGAATAGTGTTCTGGTACTAGCAGGGACTAGCAGCAATGAAGAACAATGGAGAAACAGTAGATGCACTTTTCTTGTTTGATGAGAAATGCAATATGTTTTATTGGTTTTTTTAATCAATAATCTAGTGGTAATAACAATTATTTGTATGCAACATTACGAATCTGTATGAGTATAAAATTATTTTTATAAGAGATTCAAAGTATAAAAGTTGTTAGCCAGCCCCAAAATCTTTTGGGAATAAAGCTTGGATGTTGTTGTATTCAAAGTATAAAGTAATTGTAAAGAAATACTCTCACTGTCCCCTTTGAATTTTCTTACTTTCTTTCTTAAAACATGCAATGATGCAAATATAACCAAATGAATCACGTCTATTATGTATAAACTATAAAGTAAGTGGTTTAATTTAACATTCATCCCATTATTTTTATGTCAAAAAAAAACTTCAAGTGCATATATTTCTTTAAAAATGAAAGAGAAAAGGGGTCCGTCCTACCATGAGCTAGACAATAATGATCCTTCAATCATATGGCTACCCCTTGCCACCGGCGATGAGTTGGTATACTAACCTACGGTCCTACGTACCAATGATAATCTATTGAATTGTTTGGGCTCCACGGCTAGACACTAATATCGGCAATTTATGTGATGATATAAGCACATTTCTTTTACATTTCTTTCTTTTTCAACAATTCGGGTGAATTTCAGTTGAAGTTCAGTTGCATTTAGATGCAATATATGAGAGATGTACACGTCTACACGAATTCAATTATAATAACTATTCTTAAACATTTAGCATGATGGTCATCATTGTATTAACTTCTAACGATTCCGATGGTGTTCCCGCATAGCATGGGCATATGATTCTTGATAGGCTAGGAGTGAGAAATACATTGCCAATAGCCAAAGGTGAAGTTGCGAGTGATGTAAACCAGAAAAGGAAATATGCAGCTCTGACTAATCAGGGATATTTCATCAAAAACGAAATAAATATTAAGTGAAATAGTGATGACTATCTAAGCCAACAACATACTTGAGACATGGTGACGGGGAGTGTGGAAATAAAGCACTCTTTACATAAGCCTGCAAAACAAAACATAAGTATGAAACTTGCAGAGAACTGCATTCTTGATGGCTACATAATCAACCGAAACCTGTAACAATACTTGAAAACTAATCTGCTACATAAGATCCAATTTCCCATATTCATTTATAATATAATCATAGAAGGTGAAAACGTCTAAATGTGTTACAAACTAAAACATATCTCAACTAGATACCACCAGTTAGAAATAGAATCAACGGACAGTGACAGAATATAATTCCATGCACATAATTTACCTGAGCCAAAATGTTATAAGACACGATACTGAACTTGAAACCTGACGCATGAAAACATACTTCAATCAACACCTATGGAGAGGTATCCGTCAAAATGGATTTTAAAAAGCAGAGAACTTTAGGGAAAGTGACATGCCTTCAGGTTTGCTAATTGAAGCTGATCCACTCTTTTCGATGGGAATGAACTTGGGGCACAATGGTTCAGGTGATGTGCTCATTTTGCTCAAGAAATTCGTTCTTTATGTATGCCATGAATTTGAAAAGAATATGATAGCTATGAAATATATGATGAATCTAAGAAGGCAGTAGTACATCACAAAGGCATAGCATCACTGGCACAGTTAGGAGGCCAGCCTAGACCCTAGCCACCCCAAATTTTAAAAATGCCTTAATTATACTATTAGTGTAAAAATTCATGTAAAAATCCAATTTTTTGTATAATAGGGCCAGTGCTCTAGCTACACCCTGCACATCATACAACAACAATGTGTTCTTACAGAATTTTGCTTCTCAATATGTCCCAATATCCATATGGATTTTATGTATGGACATATATAACTAGCTAATTCGTGGACATAGTCACATATGGATTTTATGTATGGGCATATATAACCAGCGAATTCATGGAAATGGTCACATAGAGATACCTCGAAGATGGGCGAGAAACTAAGCAGCGAGGAAGCAAGCAGACTATGGAGCTCTTCAGCATTATTTAAAATGCATCTGTGGCTGAAATAGGAGTAAACGCGGTAATACAGAAAAGTGGTTGAAAAACATGGTAAGATTTACCAGGGATATGTGTCCAACTTCGATTTGATAAAAATATTAACAAAATGGTTCAAATTGTAAAAGTTTTAATTGAGAATTGGGTATAAGCAGGGCCGTTAATAGATTTGGAGGCCCCGATTTTAAATTTAAAATCGAGGCTTCACATTAATATAAAAAAAAAATTGAAAAAAATATCAATACAAATACTTGTATTCAATCAATTGAATATTCATTAAAAACGAACTAAAAAGGTAAAAGGACCAATGAAAAAATGATGGGTCTATATTTTTCTTCCTAACTAAATGTATTTTCTTGATTAGTATTAATATATAATATTACTCCATATCATACAATACTAAAAGAAATTTAAAAATTTGGGGCCTCGTAAATCTGGGGCTCTGTTCTGGATAACCTATTGAACCCCCTAAAAAACGGCCCTGGGTATAAGGATGTTTTTACTTGGACCGTAATTCCTCCCAGATCAGACCAGTCCAGACCAGACCAAACCTGCAAATTACAATCCAAGTAAAAACATCTTCATAAAGCGAAACGTTGTACACAACATATTTAATTCCAAAAATGAAATGTGACACTTATTTTGAGACAACACAGAAAAAGAAAAGTGAGACAGATAAAATGGGATGAATGGAGCATGTTTTTCTTCGTAGAACATGTCAATATTTACTGTCATGTTATACGTAGTAGTTATTATTGTCAAATGATTACAGGTATTAAGCATTAATCATTACAGTATTTATTATTATTAATGACAGTAACAAATCTTATTTCAGCTAGAAAAACATAGTAGTCATATTTGGGAATTTCAAAAACTATTTACTCCTATCTAGGACAATTTCTCATTTATCTATCAATAATAACTATATATATGGCTATTAGCCCATAATCAGAATAAAATTACTTCGAAGTGCAATAATTGGAATATAATTCTTTTATGTTCCCCTTGATCAACATCGATCACATGACTACGTTGGTGCGCTCCTTTCCTTCATGTAGGGTTTAGTCTTCCGCCAGTCGTTCAGAGCTTGTGCGGCCAAAACTTTCAACCGTTCTTTTCCGCCGGCCAACCTGGGCTTAGTGCGGCTAGGGGATTTTAGCCTCGCGCATCACTCAGGCTTTGTTTTTTGTTGGCAGGTTCGTCTTCAACTGCTCAACACGGCAAGAAGGAATCATGGAGTTCATTGTTAACCAGTATTGGCACTTGGCTACACGACGGCTTCTCTTACACTTTCGATTGCTCAGTAGTAGAAAACGTTAAAGTTAAGGAGAAAGGAGATGAGGAAGATGCAATATTGTCTGTATGCCCCCCTCCAGAACCGTCATCGTGGAGGAATCGTGTGATTAGGTTTTGGAAGATTTCGTTTCAAGTTTAGATTTATTTTAATTATCTTGCTCTTATTTTTATTTTTGGGTCGAATTGAATATTGTTTTGGTTGTTTTCTTTATTTTTACTAGCAGAACTCTATAGTTTAGGTTGGGTGATAAAAAGTCCATTGCGTTCGTCATTAGCTCAGTTAAGCGCATTATAGGATTAAAGAGTCATATTGCTTTTTTGAAGGTGATAGCCCTGAGTCTGATTCGAGGGTAGATATTCGGAAAGGAACTTTTTGTTTTGTTTTTTGTATTTTGCATGAATTCTGATTATTCAATATAAGCCACTTTCTTCCTAAAAAAATCTTTTATGTTCCTTCTTCTTATTTTATTCTTTCTTATAATCCCCACTAAGACTTACTTTATTAATAATAAAATTATAGTTTTATTTGCAATAAAAACATAAGAATAATAAAATTATTTACGGAGTATAAATTTATAATAAAAATGTAAAAAACACAAAAAAGAACTTATAAAATAAAATGCATAAAGATATTAAAATATGTGTAGGCCTATGTCGCCCCATCTTCCACCTCCTAGCGATGCCACCTCTGATTACCAAGAAAATGTAATCTTGTATAAAAATGCCACATTCCCATGAAAATGTCATGAAAATGACATTTTTAATCTTCAAAAATACTAAGTTTTGCTTCCATAACTACCATCTGGATAATATTTTTTTACAATATATCTTGTTAGACCTCGTTGGGGTAGCGTGTTCTATTATTTCACATGATATTAAGTGAACAAAACAAAACCTGATGGAGAAATGGTTTTTACAAATAATTAATATTTTGGTCATTTTGGAGTTAAATATGTAAGGGGCACACATTTCTACTTTAATATGGGGCTAAGTCCTAACATATTATACTCTGAGATATTAACGTTAATATTTATTTGATGGATCGCCGACCTAGGGGCAGCCGGAATCCGAGAAAGTAAGTAGAGAAGATGACGGAAAAGCCTAAATCGGTATTTTAGCAGAGTAACAACAATAGAGTACAAGTTGTGGATCCCTTTCCACAAGTTGGAAGGTGATATTTATACTAAAGAAGTAATACTTGTTGTCCAAGTAAAAAAGATGATATTCTATTGTAAGGAGGACGTGTGTCCCCTTGTCTAACAAACTAAACAGACTGATCTAATGGGGCGATGCCACGTGTAAAGGTGATTGGAAAGATAATTGGGACAACTCGCTGATCGCAACTGCCTGTAACAAACAAACACCAGAATACAAGTGCGGATTACACGTGTATTATCTGGAATATTCTTCCGCTCGATGGCTGGGAGTGACGTGGCACCTCTCGGATGTAGGGATGGCATGGTAATAGCCTTACACAATGTTCATTTCTGTATATCGTCTAAGTTCATAGTGCTTGGTAAGTGATCAGACTAAACTTGCAAGTATACAAAAGTGCCGATGTAGTAATAAATTCCGGTAAAATACCGGGTCGAATCCACAGGGAAACGTCGTTTTATAAAGTTCGGTTTTGAGAATTAAAAGATAGAATAAAAGTAATTAAAATGCAGGTATTTTTGTTTGTTTAAGTGAATATATGATAAAATGACCAAGGCATCGGAATTCACCCAAACATTAACTAGAATTCAATAAAAGTTCTTTGTCAATTCTTATGAGTATGGCATCACTATTATATTACCGGCTCCGGTAAGGCAGTGAGAGTGTGGTTTTCGTACGTGTGAACCCCGTTACGGCTCACATTCATCTAGAGAAAACCCCGTTGAATATTAAGATACCACACACGCACCATACAAGATCGGGTATATTTCTATCCTCAATATTTTGTATGTTTATTCTTCTAGAGAATGATTTATATTGCAACGTTAATTGATCATATAAACCTCTAGATGTTATGCAACGTAATTATATATAATTAGTTTAAAGAGAGTAAAACGTGAATTACTTCTTCTAGTGTCCAATTGATATTTCAACGTTAGTTACTTCATATCAATACATGTATTATAATATTATGTTGCATAACATATATGGAAAATTAAACATAAGAAGAATGAATCATAAAATTTGACTTGGAACAAATATAAAAACTAGCGGGCGTAGAGGTTCATCCCGAGCCTTGGCTTAAGGAATTAGCCTCTAACGCTCATATTAATCAAAATTACAATACTTTAAATGTAGAAGAACATGTAAATATAAGGGAAATATAACCTAAACATCAATGGTTAGAAGAAATGAGCTTCAACACCTCAAGAACACCATGAAGAACAAAGAAAAACTATAAAAACTAGTTATGAACTAATGAATTAAATTGAGATTGGATGATGAATTTGGAATGAATTGAGGGGTATATATAGGCTTGAAAATTATCTTTGATGGTCTATTCATGATCCTCGATCAACTTGGGGCGGAATTCCCGAGGCATACCTTCCAAATATCTTCAAATCAACTAAAAATATCTGAGCACGTTGTCTGATTTTTCTGTAGATTTGGGGTAAATGGCGCCGATTTGGTGCAATTCTTGCGCCGGTTTTGTACTGGATTTTGAGGTTGTTCCGCTATGAATTTGGACATTATTCCTTCACCAAAGCTGTAGATAATGAAGTCTTCTATCCACCAAAGCTTAAATGACGTGCTTTTAATCATCCAATCAAAAGATATGGATAAAACATTGAGAGGTATGCATCCCAGAATCCCACCAGCAACATCTGACTTTATAAGTTGATTGAGTCTTGATTCTTTCATATTTTGGCCATGATGTCTTCACAACATTTGTATCTTATTGAGTTATCACTCATATGAAACTTCAAATCGATTCATTTTGAAATTTATACAATAAGTTATACTCGAATTTTGGGCAGAACATCATCTTCTTGGTTCAAAAAGACATTCATCACAATACTTTACGCTCTAACTCTTATCCTGAAGGTATTTGCCCAATTTCTCTTATTTTGTTCAACAAGTACGTATAAATACTTATGTTAAACACAAGTAAATATAACGACTATCAAATTCCCCCACACTTGAACATTGATTGTCCTCAAGCAATTTCTTTGTATTGATGCACAATTAGAGAAGAAACTAAACCATGCAAATTAAGAGTTTAATAAGATGATAAAAATTCAATATAAACTCTTTAATCTCTCTCGGGCCAAAATCCTTTTTCTATTACTCGCGATAAATGTATTTAAGATTAAGAAAAATATTTAAACACCTGATGCGTTTATTTACTGACAATTTAGGCAATGTGTGGGTATCTTGGTGGGTTTTTTTGTGGATTGAAGCTGGATTTTGTAGAGAAGGCTATTCTAGGAGAACATGATTTTTTTGCTTTTGTATATAAACTCTTTTTTTGTTCTCTGTAATTATATATCTAGATTGTCAGAAATGAGAAGAATCCGACAATAGAGTGATTTGAAGTTGGGATGAAACTTTTATTTTGAATCTGTACTCTATGCACATTTGTATGGATTTGGAAAATTATCACAATTTTGAGTGAAAGAGGTGGTTTCAAAATTAAGAAATATTTTATTTAATCTAAAATGACATTTTTTTGTGAGTTAAAGAAAATCTTTCTCAACCAAAACCCTTAAAAGAGCGAATATCAAAATTTTAACCTTCCTAGAAAAAATTTAATTTGCAAAGAAAAGTTTCTCAATTAATTATTCTCCCCCACACTTGATTTACATTGTCCTCAATGTAGAATGGAGAATACAATGCAAGATGAAATCTTTAATAGTGGATGAGATGTCTTTGAGAGGAGGAAATGCATGATACATGAGCTGAGATCGATGATTTTTTTGTTTTTTTTTTGTTGTTTTTTGTTGGGTTGCCTCCCAATTAGCGATTAGTTTAACGTCATAGACCGGACGAACGTACCTCTTTTAAGGAGGTGGATGTGGTGCTTTTTTCCGTTAGAATTTGATCATTGTGGCTCCTTTCATCGGGTGGAGTCTCGGGAGAACTTCGTTGTTCGTTGTTGTGATCTCAAGTACGTCTTCAAATGCATCCTCGTTTTTTGTTTGTCCCCCATCATTTCGATGGATGCTTTTTGTTATAGAGAAATCATCATGCATTTGTTCACTGAGATGGAATATGATTTTACCTCCTCTGATGTCGATTTGTGCTCCTCCCGTTGCTAAGAATGGTCTTCCGAGAATGATGGGGGTCGACCCTTCCTCCATATCAAGTACAACAAAGTCGGCGGGGAAGTATAGTTTTCCGACTTTTACCAAAACATCATTGATGATGCCCAGCGGTCTTTTTAATGAACGGTCCGCCAATTCTAATACCATGGATGTCCATAGAAGCTTCTTCTTCCCTATTCCAAGTTTGTTGAATAGGGATAATGGCATAACATTGACATCTGTCCCTAAGTCACATAAGGAATTTATAGAAGCAAATTTCCCAATGGCACAAGAGATTGTAAAACTCTCGGGGTCTTTGTGTTTAAAGGATATCTCCTTTTGAATTCTTGAGTTACTTTCTTCATTAAGGTTAATATAAGCTACATGTTCATGTATTTTCTTCTCCAATATGAAATCCTTCAAGAATTTTTTATATGAAGGGATTTCCACAATGGCATCGGCAAATGGGATATTTACAGAAATTTTCTTGAAGTAGTTCAAAAAAATTCTGAATTTTTCTTTTTCAGGATCCCTTACTAACCTTTGAGGATATGGAGTACGGAGGTCATATGGTGGTACCTTTGGGAGTTGTGATGGTGAAGGTTGCAGATTTGGTCGTTCATCCACTTCATCACTAGTAATAGAAATTGCCATTACATCTTCGATAGAATTTGTGGGGCTTGACGATCTCCCAACTTCTCTAGAGATTCTTATTGCAGCAAGTTGGAAAATTTGTACCTCAACGTTGTGAATGGAGCTCCTTGTATATTGTTCGAGCTTGTCCATCCGTTGGTTTAGCTTTTGATTTTGATCTTCAACTTGAAGATGAAGTTTAGTGAATTGGGAATGGAGGTTCCCAACAGAGGCTTCAACTCGGCTATGGTTTTCTTCGTTTTGGGCCTTTATGCAAGCAACATTTTTTGTGATGATTTTCATCATTTCCTCCGCTGTTGATTCTTCTTGTGATTTCCAATTGTTGCTTTGTTGGTTTTGGCCTCCACATGAGTTCATAAAACTTACTTCTTCAATAGTTTGAGAAGAATTACCTCTTGTTTGTGCAACATTCTCCACATTAGTAACATGTTTGACTCCTTTGGTGATGGCTTGCAAAGCCATATGAATTGAAAGTTGTATGTTGTGTTGCATGGTTTGTTGAAAATCAGCAAACCGCTTGTTTAGCTCGTGAATTATGGAGATTTCATTTACACCGACAACCTTGCTATCTGTTTATGCTAAAATAAACTAATCTAAAATTGAAACGGGAATCGAACAAATATGGATCGATAATGAAACAATTGAAAAGTATAAATATGAATAATATTTCTTAGAAGTATGAATATGAAATTCCGGGTACAAGAGAATAGCAAGAATGCTTTTTCGTGTGATCTAGTGATCGTGTTGTGCATAGCAGTTCAAATGATTATTTATTCAACTGATCGCAACCCCTTCCTCAAGTTGTGCGTCTGACTCCGTTTTTCTCTCCACGTATAGTTGGCTCCTCTTATCCATTATTCTGACTCAGCCAAAATAACCGTTCCATGAAGCTTTATCTCATTTGAACTTTAGTATCCTTCTTTACGTGAATTACCAAGCGGCCCAAACGTAGGAAACATATTCGGACCAATCATTAAATTTCAAGGAAAAACACCGACCCAACAATTGCCCCCATTCTCAATGATGATGGATGGGACGCGAGAACCGAAAATCATTAGTGAGAATTCAAATTATACTGCGCCCAGCCACTTTGCTACGATCGAGGAGTCTCCCACTTCATGTTCGCTTAAACTTCTCCATTCTCTGTCTACTTACGCAGTCCTTCTTTCGTTTAGCGCTGATACCCGTTTTCAGCATGGCGAATCCCATATTCGTGAATAAGAAAGTTCTAGAGGCCATGAACACCAGGGCGTGCGAGCTGTCGGAACAAGAAAAAGACGACATCAAGAACTCTTATGGCTTCCCTGATTCAACTAAAGTTCAGTTCCACCGTCATTTCGAAAGAGTCGACTGGTATTGTGCAGGCTGGATTAGTTTCTTTCAGTATCCCTTCAAGAAACTCGGACTTCGATTTCCGTTTTCCGACTTCGTATCCGGGTGCCTGATCGTCACTAGGGTTTCTCCAGCACAGATAATGCCCCAAACGTGGATATTGATTCGCTCGTTGGAAACTCTAATAGAGAAGCATGACTTCAAGTTCTCTGCAAATGATTTGGGCTACACTTATGACTTGCGCACCTCAGGGAAAGGTCGATTCATCCTCACAGTTAAGGTTGGCAGAGACCCTCTGATCCTCGGGATAAGTAGTGCGAATGATAGAGGATGGATGAGCAAGTTTTTCTTTGTGGAGAAGTCTTCCCTTGGTGAAAACGGAGGATTCTTGACCGACGACTGCAGAACTACCGGTGAGTCTTCGTGTACCTTCTATCGTAAAACTTTCTCTTCTTTCCTACTGATTTTCATATATTTCCTCCGTGTTTGGCAGGTGAGGAACAGAAAACCATTCCACTTGACTTTAGTCCTCAAGCAGAGGAGCAAACCATCCGGCTTTTAGACCTTGGGACTGAAGCGCGTCTGTATTCTGTGTTAATTACCGAAATTAAAGGTACAGACGAAGAAACTCATGTGATTACCCCTCTTCGTGTTGGCGCACGCCGTTCTGCCAGATGTTTGTCTAAGTTATCTGGTTTATCCAAAGATGGATCCTCTATTTCAGTTGAGGGCTCTGATAAGGAGGATGATGTTGTTAGCCTAAACAGGGAGACGGGCATGTCGTGAGCTCCGGAAGGTTGCCTCTTGATCTCTTTGGTTAATCCTGTCTCAGCTTTACCACCTCCTGTTACAGGTAGTCCATTTGCTCTTGTTGTTATTTTCGGGTGATTGCTATTTTGATTTCTCGTACCTTTATATGCTTTGAATTTCGCTCAGCTGCGTCTTCATCCACTAGTATCCGCAAGCCTCTGAATCCTCTAGACCCTGCTCATCTGTCGCTAAAGAGAAAGAGAATGACTCCTCCTCCCTCTCCTGTTGTTAAGACAAAGCCTGTGCCCACTTGCTCCATACCCAAATCTCCTGCCACTTCGGTTGTTGGTATCAAAACCGTGCCCTCTGTTAAGTCGAATGCTGAGTTCTTAGGTGATTTCTGTTTGGACAATGTCTTGCACACGAGGAGAGACATGCCCCAACTCTTGCTGCCTACTGTTAAGACTGCACTCTCTGGCCTTTCCCTTGCTGATACGCTTTCTGTCTCATCTGCGTTTGCATTTCAGGTTCGAGCATTCTTTTTACCTTGTACTCCGTGTCCTTTATAAAGTAGCTTGCTCAGACGTTTTTATCAGGGAATCCAAGCCTCTTTATATACTGAAGAGCGCATACGGGATTTGGAAGAGTCGATGGCATCTTCCAAACAACGTCAGGAAACTGCTGAGAAGAAATTGTCCGAATTGAGCCAGACAAAGTCGAAACTGGACGAGAAGGTTCTTGCTCAAGAAGATAGTATCAACCAGCTGAATGTGGATGGGCTCTAAATGCTAAGCTGGAGACTCAAGCTACCAGGATCAGATCGTTAGAGGATTATGGGAAGAAGAAAAGACAGGAGGTTGTTGAAACTGCCGAATTCTATGCTTGGCAAACAAAAAAGGACATCATGCTATCTTTTTTAGCAGATGAAATCGAAAAATGGACCCCTCAGGCAAACATTGATACATGGGCCATGTATTTTGAAGGAACCGAACCTCCTGTAGGTGTGATGGATTCGACTTGGGAACTTGTAATACCGAAGCTGACTCTGGTCCCTCTAATCAGGCATGATCCCGTTATTGCTTATTTTTCATGCGCATGGACACCTCCTTTTGATTGCTCCGTTCCTGGTTAAATGCACTCCGTATTTTAGGCCATATCGACTGGTGGTTCATCCAGTGATCGATGGTCTTGTTTTGATACTTTGATCTTTATTTTGCAACTGTTGTGGATGATGTTGCTTGCATACGTCTGTTTATCGTTTTGGAGATCGACTGTTGTTTATTTTGGATGATGTCTCCTTGTGTATGTACATCCATCGCTTTGTGCTTTTTTCGTTTTGGCCAAAACGTGTAAGGCGCATGGGCTTGTTTTTCATACTTCAAATATGAATGGCCCATGCTATCCTTACTACCCCTTCTTACGTTGTAGGGGGTATGTGTAGGTGCATTCTGTTGCCATGTTTAGTGTTTGTAACAATAGTTGCCAAAGTGCTTATTGCGTCGATATCCTGCACGAAATCATGTCGTCAGAGTCTGGCCGTTGGCTTTTGGCCAACGGCCCTCCGATGCCTAAGTTAGAGAACTGAATATTTTAAGCCAATAAATGTTATTCACACAATTACCTTGACTTTAGAGGGCCGAGTGCTAAATAGACGACGTAGGAGTTTAAGTAAATTTGGAAACATACTTGGTTTCGAAAGCTTAGTGACTACAGAGTTTTTGCTTATGAATACATGTGATGCTTTACTTCTTCGGCATACTGTTTATGGCCGACACCTGTTTTTGGGCTAAGTCGGCCGTTGGCTTAAGGCCAACGGCCCTCCGTCGGTCAAGTTAGTAAAGTGATAGAATGATTATGATTACGTAAAGCATAATTAAAAGTGAAAAGGTTTTAGGTGTACCGCATTCCAGACGATATGCCCCTTGTCCGATGATGTCGACAATTCAGTAAGAGCCCTCCCAGTTGGGGCTGAACTTACCACTGGCCTCATTACCGAATGACTTTCTAAGTACCCAGTCGCCCTTTTTGAATACTTTAGCTCGGGCATGTTTGTTGTAGATTTTTGCCACCCTTTGTCGATACACAACCATTTGTATCCTTGCCATTTCCCTTAACTCGTCAATGGTGTCGAGATCGTGTGTTAACTCCACATTGTTCCTTTCTTCTGTTACGAGCCCGTACCTTGACGACGGGACCTCAACTTCAGTTGGGATGACCGCTTCGCAGCCATATACCAGGGAGAAAGGCATCTGACCCGTCGCGCTTTTTGGTGTCGTCCTATCTGCGCATAAGATTAAGGGTAGCTCCTCGGCCCACTTTCCTTGTGCCTTCTCAAGCCTCTTTTTCAGATTTGCCACTATGATTTTGTTGCTTGATTCGGCCTGACCGTTTGATTGTAGATATCTTGGCGTCGACATCACCAATTTGATGTTGTACGATTCACAGAATCGCCTTGTTCTTGAGCTGATGAATTGTGACCCGTTATCACAAACGATTTCTGACGGGATGCCAAATCGGCTCAGGATGTTCCTTTTGATGAAGGATATGACATGGACATCTTGGATTTTTCGGAAGGGCTCCGCTTCAATCCACTTTGAGAAATAGTCGGTCATTGCTAACATGTAGACCTTTTGGCCGGGAGCTTCAGGTAATTTCCCGACGATGTTCATTCCCCACTTCATGAATGGCCATGGTGACAACACTAGATGTAGTGCTTCTAGATGCTGGTGATGGATGGGCGCGTGTGTTTGATAAGGTAGACATGCTCGAGTGTAGGCAATAGCATCTTGTCTCATAGTCGGCCAATAATAGCCAAATCTGAGTGCTTTGTTGGATAAACTCCTGCCAGCAGCATGGTTACCGCACTACCCCTCATGGAGACTTTTGAGTACGTCGTTGGCTTCGTGTAAAGTCAAGCATCTTTGATATGGACCTGCAATTAAACGCTTAAACAACACACCATCAATTAGTAAAAACTTCGTTACCTTAGATAGGAGCGCTATTGCTTCTCGTTTGTCGGCTGGAAAGATGTTGTTTTTCAGGTAATCAATATATGGTTTCATCCAGCTGTTGTTTGCATCTGACTCAATGATGTTGACATGTCTGGATTTGTCGATGGCCGGACTCATTAGGTGAACAAATGGTATGTTGTCGTTGCATTCAGACCCTAGGCATGATCCCACTGCTGCTAAGGCGTCTGCTTGAGTATTTTCCTCTCTCGGGACTTGTTCAAAAGTGATCTCGTCAAACGAGGCTGCTATCTGCGTGACGACTTGTAGGTAAGCCATCATTTTTGGGTCTTTAGCTGCAAAAATTCCATTAGTTTGATTAATAATCAAAAGGGAATCACATTTTACCTCGAGTATTTTGACGCCCAGGTCTCGTGCTAGGTTTAGTCCAAAGATTAGTGCTTCGTATTCCGCCTCGTTGTTTGTTGTGTCGAATTCACATTTGACAGCTTGTAGTATGGTGCCCCCTTGTGGCGACTTCAGGACCACTCCCAATCCTGTGCCTTGCATGTTGGAGGCCCCGTCAGTTTGTAATCTCCACTTCTGTCTACTTTGTCCTTCTATGAGTAGACATGTTTCTCTTTCAGCGTCGACTTGTAACTTTGGGCTGTAGTCCGCCACAAAATCAGCCAAGCATTGTGATTTCAAAGTTGTCCTTGGCTCGTATCTAATGTCATATGCCCCCAGTTGAATTGACCATTTCGCCATGCGACCTGTCAGTTCTGGTTTCCTCATGATAAACTTCATGGGATAGTTAGTTCGTACGCAAATAATATGTGATTCAAAATAGGGGCGCAATTTAACTAATGTTGTTATTCACGTAAGTACTAATTTTTCTAGAAGTGTGTACTTGGATTCTGGCCCATTTAACGACTTACTGATGTAATAGACAGGAGTATGTTGTCCATCCTCTTCTCTAGTCAAGACAGCGCTGACAGCATGTTCAGATACGACCAGGTATAGTTGCAGTTCCTCGTCGTCTTTTGGCTTGGTTAGTAATGGCGGTGTCATCATATACTCCTTGAGCTGCTGCAATGCCCGCTCGTGTTGTTCCATCCACTCGAATTTTCTATTCTTGCGAAGAACGTCGTAAAACAGATGACACTTATCCGACGATTTTGATATGAACCTGTTTAGCGCGGCAACTCATCTGGTAAGCCTCTGGAAGTCTTTGACGGACTTTGGTGATTCGATGTCAAGGATGGCTCTCACTTGTTGCGGAGTTGCTTCAATTCCTCGTTCACTGACGACATAGCCTAGAAATTCCCCTGATGTCACCCCGAATGTGCACTTGGCTGGATTGAGTTTCAGATTGTATTCCCTCAACTTTTTGAAGGACTCTCTGAGGTTGTTGACATGATCCTCTGATTTATTTGATTTTACCATCATGTCGTCTATGTAGACCTCCATGGTTTTTCCGAGTTGGTCTTTGAACATCATCGTTACCAGCCTTGGGAAAGTGGCACCTGCATTTTTCAAACCGAAGGGCATAACGATGTAGCAATATGTATCTGTTTCAGTGATGAAGGCGGTTTTTTCTTGGTCATCTGGATGCAGCTGAATTTGATGATACCCGCTGAAGGCGTCCATGAATGACAACATTTCATGTCCTACTGTCGCATCTGCTAATACGTCAATGTGAGGCATAGGGAAGGAGTCCTTCGGGCATGCTTTGTTCAAATCTGTGAAATCGACGCACACCCGCCACTTTGCTTTCTTGCCTTTTTCTTTCCTTTCCTTTTTTGTACGACGACGACATTGGCTAGCCAGTCAGGGTATTTGACCTCTCTAGCTTTACCTGTGCGCAACAGTATCTCGACCTCTTGATTGACGATTTCATTCCTTTCTCTGGCGAATCGTCTTCTCTTCTGCCTGACGGGTTTGTATGATTTGTTGACATTCAGCCTGTGAGTGATGATTTTTGGGTCAACTCCCGTCATATCGTCGGGACTCCACGCAAAAACATCTTTATGCTCCTTGAGGAAGTAAATGAGCTCGCTTTTAAGGTGTTCTGGCACGTTCCTCCCGATGCGGACGACCCGTTCCGGATGATTGGGATCTATGACGACATCTTCTGTTCAGTCGTCCTCTTCTTCATCTGGAATGGTGTCGCCCTTTAATTGTTATGCTGAGGTAGTCGGCGTTGTAGTGGATTTCATTGCTGTTTGGTAACATGATTTTGCGACTATTCTGTCTCCCTAGATTGATTGCACTCCTCAAGGTGTTGGAAATTTGACGACTTGATGATAGGTGGACGGAATTGCCCCCATTTGATGTAGCCATGGGGTTCCCAGGATCATGTTGTACGCGGGCAGCTCTTGGACCACATCAAACTTGACCTGCAAATTAAGACCATTTGTATATGGGTAATGACACGTTACCTAAGGTCCGGCTTGGTTCCCCATTGAAGCCGATCAAGGTTGATCCAGAGCTTGTCACGTCCTCTTCTTTGAAGCCCATTTGTCCCAACATCTTCATAGTAGTGATGTTGGCGGTGCTCCCATTGTCAACAAGGACTCGGCGTACTTCGCAGTTTGCCACTCGGAGTGAGATAACCAGAGCATCATGATGGATGTCGGATGTGTCCATCTTATCAGATTCATCAAAGGTAATTGACACGTTCTTCCAATCCTCTTCGCGTTTGGTAATTCGACAGACCTGCGACGACTTGTCTCGGGAGTATTCCCGAGCGTGTCTCTTGGCTGCAGAATAAGTTAGTCCTAATAATTCAGAACCGCCATTAATAAAATGTATTACCTTGTGAGGGGCAAAAGGCGATGGTGGTCATTGTCCGGATGTTGACGGCTTTGGATCTCGATGCAGAAGGGCCTTAGTTTGTTCGGACATTATTTCCGTGAGGTATCCATTGCGCAATAGATAAGCGACTTCTTTCCTTAAAGCGACACAGTCCTCGGTGTTGTGACCGATGTCGTCTTGGAAATCACATCTTTTGTTGGGATCTCGTCGTCCTCCTGATTTGTCAGACTTCCTAGGCCAGCGGACCTTCTCGCCTATCTTGTCCAATGAACTAATGAGTCCGGAGGTATCAACTTTGAAACAATATTCTGTTATCGATGGCGGCAGATCAGGGTCGTCCAGCCAATTGGTCACTGATGTCACTTGTCGGTCTTCGCTCCTCGCATAAGGTTTTCCCGCTCGGTACTCATGTTTCTTGGACGAATTTGCCTTCCTATGTCCTCCTTCATACCCTTCTGGCTGCTGACGAGTCTGTAGGTCTTCCTCAAGTCGGATAAACGCCATGGTTTTTGCTTGAACATCTTCAAAAGTCCTGCATGGATATTTGGTTAATTCCCTGTAGAGCTCTGAATCTTGAAGCAATCCTCTCCTGAATGCCTCTACAGCTGTCGACATGTCACATCTCGGAATCGACACATTTTCCCTGTTTAACCTATGAAGGTAATCTCTTAAGGATTTGTTACGCTTCTGGACCACCCGGTATAGGTCGCTAGTCTACTTTTCTAGGACTCGACTACTTGCGAGCTGCCGATTAAAGATGTTGACGAGTTCCGCGAATGAATGGATGGCCTCATTTGGTAGATTGATGAACCATTACAAGGACGGACCGGTCAATGTTGATCCGAATGCTCTGCACATGCACGCCTCCCATTGATCTGGACTAACAGAAACGGCAAGCATGCGCTGCTTATACTGGGTGACATGTTCCATCGGATCGGAGGTTCCGTCGAACAATTTCATCGTGGGGGCTGCAAACTTCCTTGGGATTTCGACGTCCATGATATGTCTTCCGAAAGGAGAGTCAGCGTAGCAAGTATGAGAAGCGACGTCCAAGGGCGGCGGCACTCCGGGTATGCTGTTGATTTTTTCCCGCATCTCCCGTAGCTCTTCCATGATGATCGCTAAGGGATCCGCTGGGTGTGTCTGTGCCCGAGATCCTGTCTGGATGGGTGATGCCGCTGCTTGGACTACCTCCTGTCTGGTGGAGGATGATATGTCAATGAACTCTGGACACCATCAACTTTGGCCGTTGAAGTCAAGATTTCTGGCAAAGTCGACACGTTTGGGAACGTCGACATGAATCGGGATTCTTCTTCTGTGAGGCTCCCCTGCGAAGTTCTGGACCGTGCTTCGTCTGGGAATGGCACGGGAGCTAGGGTGCATGGATGAGACCGGTTCTCCGGCCATGCTGGTGGATGTATAAGAGACGAAAGGTTCGATCGGGGTCGAACCAGCGTTTGATGTGGGCATCCTTTGCGTGAGAGATTGCAAACCTGATGATGACGGCCTGGATTGAAGGGACTCTGGAAAATAGCAGGCCGGGATGTTTGGGGAAAGAGTTGTCTCTGGCACAAGTGGAGTATATGGAATGACTTGCGAGATAGCGGTGGCGTGAGGATTAGTAGGCGACAACTCCGATTGATGATTGTCAGTGGCTGACAGTCCTAGCGTGAGAGATAGAGGATCCGTCGTCTCACCTGTGAGAGGTTCGGTCGCGATTGTGACGGTATCCAGATCTAACCTCGTGGTTGCTGTCGTGGCGTCACCCCTCCGACCACCCTTTGAATGGGAAGCTATGGAAGCCACCGTTTGAACTTGAGAGTGCAAAATATCATTTTCTCGCTGAAGAAAACCAATCTGCTGAGCCGTTTCTCACCGGATTTCTTCTTTAATGGATTCGAGCTGTTGATGAAATTCCGCCAGCAATGGATTTGAGTTTTCGGCCATGATCGATTCTTCTTTGCCCGAATTTACCACAGACGGCGCCAAATTGTTTATGCTAAAGTAAATTAATCTAAAATTGAAACGGGAATCGAACAAATATGGATCGATAATGAAACAATTGACAAGTATAAATATGAATAATATTTCTTAGAAGTATGAATATGAAATTTCGGGTACAAGAGAATAGCAAGAATGCTTTTTCGTGTGATCTAGTGATCGTCCTGTGCATAGCTGTTCAAATGATTATTTATTCAACTAATCGCAACCTCTTCCTCAAGTTGTGCGCCTGACTCCATTTTTCTCTCCACGTATAGTTGGCTCCTCTTATCCATTATTCTGACTCAGCCAAAATAACCGTTCCATGAAGCTTTATCTCATTTGAACTTTAGTATCCTTCTTTACGTGAATTACCAAGCGGCCCATGCGTAGGAAACATATTCGGCCCAATCATTAAATTTCAAGGAAAAACATCGGCCCAACATTATCTCCCCCTTGAAGTTGAGGATTTGAGGCAATAGATTCAAGGATTCTAAATGCCTCAACTTCATTTTTTTATGTACCCCTCTGATCATTTATCTAAAATGGCTTGACAAGAGGGATTCAACCCATTATAGAAACTGTCAATTTGGAGGTCAAGATGGATTCTATGATGTGGGCACTCCCGCAACAATGACTTAAAATGCCTCCACGCATCTTGGAATAGTTCTCCAACTTATTGTTTAAAGTTGAAGATTCGTTGTCTCAACTCTGGTGTCATTGTTGGTGTGTAGTATTTGGAGATGAAGATGTTGTAAATACCTTCCCATGTACTGTAGATCGCCGGTGGTTGTTTAAGAAACCACCCTCTTGCCACCCCTTTCAAGGTGTAAGGAAAGCATTTGAGTTTGAGGTCGTCTTCGGTGAGCCGAGGTCTAGCGATTCCTTGAATGAATCCATAGAACTCAGCGATGAAGTTGAGTGGATTCTCCCCTGGATGACTAAGAAATTGAGGCATAACATGAAATAGCTATTTTTCATTTCATAGCCTCGTGCCGCCTCGCTTAAGACAATACATGATAGGGTGGTGGCAACAACGGGCCTCTTCCTCTCGTTTAGTGTGGGCATCATCTTTGCCTTTCGGGTGTTTTTGAAGATGCGTTTGCACGTTCTATCGATTTCAAGGTTCTTAGACCCTTGATTTCTTAAAAGCATGCAAACACAAGGAATTTTCTGCAAAACTAAACTACAATAACACATGAAATCATGCAAAGTGTTTTTTTTAAAACTTTATAAAAACCAACCGTTTTCCCGGCAAACGGCGCCAAAAATTTGATCGGGCTAAACTTGCAAGTATACAAGTACCGATGTAGTAATAAATTCCGGTAAAATACCGGATCGAATCCACAGGGAAATATCGTTCTATAAAGTTCGGTTTTGAGAATTAAGAGAGAGAATAAAAGTAATTAAAATGCATGGATTTTTGTTTCTTTAAGTGAATATATGATAAAATGACCAAGGCATCGGGATTCACCCAAACGTTAACTAGAATTCAATAAAAGTTCTTTGTCAATTCTTATGAGTACGGTATCACTATTATATTACCTACTCCGGTTAAGGCAGTGAGAGTGTTTTTTTCGCTACATGTGAGTCCCGTTACGACTCATATTCATCTAGAGAAAACCCGGTTGAATATTAAGATACCACACACACACCATACAAGATCGGGTATATTTCTATCCTCAATACTTTGTATGTTTATTCTTCTAGAGAATGATTTATATTGCAACGTTAATTGACCATACAAACCTCTAGATGTTATGCAAAGTAATTATATATAATTAGTTTAAAGAGAGTAAAACACGGATTACTTCTTCTAATGTTCAATTGATATTTAAACGTTAGTTACTTCATATCAATATATTTATTATACTATTATGTTGCATAACATATATGGAAAATTAAACATAAGAAGAATAAATCATAAAATTTGACTTGGAACAAATATAAAAAACTGGCGAGCGTAGAGGTTCATCCCGAGCCTTGGCTTAAGGAATTAGCCTCTAAAGCTCATATCAATCAAAATTACAATACTTTGAATGTAGAAGAAAATGTAAATATAAATGAAATATTACCTAAACATCAATGGTTGGAAGAAATGAGCTTCCACACCTCAAGAACACCATGAAGAACAAAGGAAAACTAGTTATGAACTAGTGAATTAAATTGAGATTGGATGATGAATTTGGGATAAATTGGAGGGTTTATATAGGTTTGAAAATGACCTTTGATGGTCTATTCATTACCCTGAATCAACTTGGGGCGGAATTTCCGAGCCATACATTCCAAATATATTCAAATCAACTCAAAATATCCCAGCATATCGTCTGGTTTTTCAGCAGATTGGGGGTAACCGGCGCCGGTTTGGGGTTAAGTGGCACCAGTTTGAGTGACATTTCGATGAAAAACATGTTGAACCGGTGCCGGTTAGGTGATGAACCGGCGCCGGTTGTATTTCGGCAATTCTGGCATCAGAATTTCTACAAGCAAACGGCGTCGGTTTGGTGCAATTCCGGTGCCGGTTTTGTTCTTGGATTTTGAGGTTGTTCAGCTATGAATTTGGTTTAGATTCCTTCACCAAAGTTGTAGATAATGAAGTCTTTTATCCACCAAATCTTGAATGTCGTGCTTTTAATCATCCAATCAAAAGATATGGATAAAACATTGAGAGATATGCATCCCAAAATCCCACCAACAACATCTGACTTTATTGGTTGATTGAGTCTCGATCCTTTCATATTCTGCCATGATGTCTTCACAACATTTGTAGTTTATTGAGTTATCATTCAAATGAAACTTTGAATCGATTCATTTGGAATTTTTTACAATAAGTTATACTCAAATTTCGGGCAAAACATCATTTTCTTGGTTCAAAAAGCCATTCATCGCAATATTTTACGCTCTAACTCTTATTCTGAAGGTATTTGCCCGATTTCTCTTCTTTTCTTCAACAAGTACTTATAAATACTTCTGTTAAACACAAGTAAATATAACGGCTATCAGCAAGACCCCGAGCTCCCTGAGGTCAGAGCTCGGATGTTCGCGCTCGTTGCTAGAGGATCTATCTTCGATCTTCAGTCTCGTCTTGTAACTTTAACTCCTCTACCGACTTCGGTTGACCTGGCGTCCACATTCGAGGTCAGAGTTGGTGCCGAGCTCATTGTGCTCGAGGTGGGCCTTATATCTTGTCATGTCTGGGTGGTTTCGGAGCTCGATGTTCATGCCGACCTCGGGGGGTCGAGGCCAGCCTCGGTTGATCTTCCATCCTTTGTCAACTTGTCGTCTTAGGTTTGGTTCCGACCTCAATGGTTTGGGTTCGGGGTCGGCCTTTTTTGGGGGAGCTCGGTACTTTGAGTGTTTTGGATTCCGTGCCTTTAATTCTTATGTGATCTCTAGCCGTCGATTATGATACATCTGGGGTATATAGGAATATACTCCATCAATATTATTTGTATAAACCTATTTTGAAATGAATGAGAATTTTTTTCCCAATAATGTCTTAAAGACATTATTTATATTTTTTGCTTCCAATTTCGGATAAGGTTTGGTAATAGACACAACCTTTTGACCATTACAAGAAGAATCACAAACTTACTTCCTAAATGTGTCTTTTGGGTGTAGAGTCTCCTTGTCAGAGCTCTATACACCCATGACTACCTGTATTTCTATTGATCAAAAGTCCAGAATTCCAACTCTCTCTTCTTCATTTCAATCATCCATTAACGTTGTGTTAGTACCTAATTTTGATAGATTTTGATGATGCCACTACACTTTGCACATGTACATTTTGTCTCATATAAAAGCATTTAAATTAAGTGACAAAAATAAATGTACAATTTTTGAGACTAAAGAAATATTACCGGAAAAGTAAAAATGCAATAAGGTAATTTTTATTTATCTTAATAGGATATTTAGATCCTACCGGCAAATATTATAAAGCTCAAAGATTAATTATGTGTCACATTTTAGAGGAAAGATGCTAAAAACTAATACACATTCAATGTGTATGATTGGAAGACAAAACTAGGACCAGCCTTAAATGCCAAATCAAGTACTGGATCCGGAGCATTAAAGCGCACACATGGGACTGCTTTTGAAATGATATTTCAGCGGCCGAAGACAAGGAAATCACCAGGAAATCAGCTCCAGCACAAGAAGACAAGTTAACAACTCGTCCTTGTCCAATATTCAACGAAAGAGATTAATCCATCCTAACCAACGGATGAGATTAATCTACTGGAGTAGCCTATAAATATAGGTTGAAACGAAAGTTTCTAACCAAGCTTTGAGCATCCAAAGTAGAGAAAAATATCCTTCGAGCATTCAAGAGCTATCTAGCAAAAGAGAAAGTGCAAACTTAACTTTACTCTCTGCTTGGACTCATGCTTCACTAAACTTCCCGTCCATAAGCTATTTATTGCTAAATCATAGAAGTTTAGTTCCTAGTTAGAGGTTAGAACTTTCTTGTAACATTTCACAAATTGTTGTAAACACTTAGGAGAACTGTTGTTCGCATCCTAAGGTGTGGATAGATATATAGATAGATAGATAGATAGATAGATAGATAGAGTACCCTATAAACCCCACTAGATTAATTGAGAAAAATCTAAGGACTGAGTAACTTTGAGCGGTGCTAGACTCATTGTGAAAAACCTTCAATCTAGGCCTAAGTGTTGTAAAGGATAGATTGGCACTAAGTGTATTGGGCTTAATACTTTAGTGAAATCCATCTGAAAGAGGGTGGGACTGGACGTAGGAGGATTACACCACCTCTGAACCAGGATACACTGTGTGTTGATTTACATTTATTCAACAAGCACACACTTAGCACTTCTCACAAAAAGATTGAAGTTTGCTAGTAGAATCCTAAGTAGTTGTCTTAACTGACCCAACTGCTTATCCTACTGTTTAATTACTTACTTTCTTTGAGACTATATTCACACAATACACGTGCATCAACATCACTAAAAGGTCTGTTCTATCACTTTCCAGAAATTCATTTTCTAAGTATAGCAGGTGCCTCACAGTTCCCTGGTGACCACCCAACTGCTGAGCCCTCTGCTCATATACACTTGTTTCCCTTGAACATCTCAACATCGCCAGACTCTCATAACATCATCAATAAGAAGTTTTGCTTAAACTGATCTTTGAAAATCTTCTTATAACCTAAGCAGGTGGCTCAGCAGTTCCCTCATTACCACCCAACTGCCGAAATCACTGCTCCAGTAAAACTTCGCTTTACTCCTATTAAAGCACCTTTTCAGATAGCCCTCATCATTCTAAAAATTATTCCATAATCCCTTTCATCATAAAGTCAATATCTCTCTAGCAGTTGCCTTAGCAGTTCCCTGCTACCTAGCCAACTGCTAAGCCAACTGTCAAGCCAAGTGGTAGCTATCTAAGTCAAACCTTCTCCAAGTTAGAAAGTGGTTATACACTAATTACATAAAGGGTAAAGACTTCCGCTATGCATCTATAAAACTCTCAAAAGATTGTAGATTAACTCTTTTAGAGGGAAAAACGTTTCAAAGTTGAAAAAGATTTAAAAGTCTATTCACTCCCCCTATAGACTTTTACCCTATCCGGGTTCATCAAGTGGTATCAGAGCAGTGTGTTCCTAGAGTTGGTTTTTGACTAGTTTGAACCAAAGATCCAAAACCACTCTACTTCCCAAAACACTTTCTAAAAATGGACAGTCAGTTAGCAAAGAATCTTTTGTTCAACTTGAACAAATTTGATGACTGGAAGATCAGGATGAAAGCACATCTCAGTGTTGTACATGATGAAATGCTAGAAGTGATTACAGTTGGACCTATCAAAATTATGAAGGTCAGCACTTCTAAAACTGATGATGAAGAGGATGTATATATTCCAAAACCCAAATTGGAATGGAAAACTGGGGACAGAAAGAGAAACAATCTTGACAACATTGCCAAAGATATTCTCTTCAAATCTGTTGATGAATCCATATTTCCCTGAATCAGGAAATGTGAAACTGCCAAAAATGTCTGGGATGAGCTCACTAAGATTGGAGCTGGTGATGAACAAGAAAAGGATAACAAACTGACCATAGCCCTCAAAAAATTGAGGACTTCAAAATGCTGCCTAATGAGTCTATTCATGAGATGGAATCCAGGTTCCTAAAGATCATAGCAGAGGTCTCAGACCTAGGGAAAGATCTACCCCAAAAGGAGATTTCCCTTAAAGTCTTGAGAGGTCTGCCATCAAAGTGAGATATGAAGGTGACTGCTATGAGAGATACCAGAGATCTCAGAACTTTGTCAACTGACAAACTCTTCAGTGATCTCAAAGCATATGAATTTGAGATGAAGGAGATCAAAGATGAAAAGGAAGAAGACTCCAAGACACTGGCCTTAGTGTCTAAACCAAGCACTTCAAAATCCAGTGAAAAATCCCTCAACAATATTCTCACTGATGAACAGTTTGCTATGTTTGTGAGGAAGTTTAAAAGATTCATGAAGAAGGAGGGAACTGCTTCAAAGAAACCATACAATCTGCCACCTAGGAGACAAGGGAGACCTCAATTCAATGAGGAAACTGTCCTATGCTACAACTGTAGACGGCCAGGACATTACAAAAATGAGTGCCCTCTGCCCTTAGCCCAAAAGTATCAAGGGCAGTAGGGGACTGGTCAAAAAGCTGGTTACAAGAAGGATTTCAATGGCAAAAGATAGGCTTTTGTAAGTGAAAAGAAAATGGAGGAAACCCAAACTAATGATGAAAGCAGCTCGAGTGATGAGAGCTCCTCTTCTGATAGCTCAGAAGAAGCACTTCTTTGCTTAGGATCCTGGCAGGTGGCTGAAGAACGCAGCAGGTGCCTCACTGGAGAAAATAGCAGGTGGCTCAGTGAAGATGATGAAAGCTACTCCCCCATTTGCTTAATGGCCAAGGATCACTACAACGATGTTGAGGTAACATCCTGCTCTTCCTATAGCTCTATTGATTCTGGACCAAACAATATCACATTGGAATCTTTGTTACAAGACTTCCAAAAAGTCCAAAATCACCATGTTCTCTTAAAAGCTGAAAATGATAGACTGAAACAAGACATTAAGGCCATTCATGCTAAATTATTAGATGCCTTAAGCAAAAATGATGTCTTAGAAAAGGAGAACAAAGGCTGAAAAACTCCAGCACGGATAGTAAAAACTTTCACCCTACTGCTGAAGTTATTCTAAATAGGAAGAGAAGAGGTCTTGGTTACTCAGCCCCCACTAGACTCACTCAAAACTGTACATCTACAAGCCATCAACCAAACACAAGAAAGCTAATCTACCCAAAAATCCATTCCCCAAATGTTCCCACAAGAAGGAACCAACCTGCTCCCAAACCAAAATCCAAACTCCTGTATAAATCAACACCTCCTAACCATCAAAACACAAGAACCCGTTGGCCACCAACCAATAAGACCAACCACAGCCAAAATACCAAGCAGACCCCTCAAACATGTTGTGATATTATTTTATTGTGTTCAAATTAATTGTAATTTATTTAATGAGTCTTTGTATTTAATTAGATTAACTGAGAGAGAATTAGGCCTGATTTAAATGCTCTACATAGCCCACACACACGACCCTTATTGTTTCCTAATTGTATTAGGCAGTTCGAACATCTCTCCTATAAATACAGGTAGGGATGGCCGAATCTGTTCCTGGAAGTCTCTACACATTCTATTCCGCATATTATTCTCTGTAGAGCCAGTAGACTAGAATTTCTCTCTCTAGCTGATACGTTCGAGTACTGTGTAATTGTTCTTCATGAATACATCATTCTATATACACGGTATACTTTATTGATGAAATTTCTCTTCTACGGTTTTAAATACTATTCAATATTCTTAGATTATTCGACTGTTGTATCTGGGCATATCTCACACAATTGGTATCAGAGCCTCAGCGCAATTCTGTTCTTGAGATTCATTGATTTTTTCTGGAATTAATTTGATCAAAATCATAACTTTTGGTCAGATTAATTGTTAGATTTGTTCTTGGAAACTTACCGTTTTAGAAGGCAACTGGAACTTGGAAAGCTATGGAAGAAGTATCCCAGTGAGATTTGAGTTACCATAATCTCGCATATCCGAAATCCTTAAGATTTCGCATATCCGAAATCTTTAGCTGCTCCGAAATCTTGAAATTATCAGGTCATCCGAAATTGCATCTGAGTTTCTAAATTCGGAAACCCAAAATCTCTCTTCCGAATTTACAATCTCGGACATCCGAAATTAGCATATCCGAAATCACAATTTCAGACACCCGAAAACAGGTCACCCGAAATTATAATTTTGGACAGCCGAATTCATTATCCGAGTTTCTAAATTCGGACATCCTAAATCTTCTCCCGAGATCTTCTTAAAGCAGTACCGAAGTTTTAATTTTATCAGAACAATTCTCGTCTTAAGATCAAACAACAGTCATGGAAGCTTACATACTTGGAAGTGATTCAAGACCTCCTCTGCTTATGAGAGGAGAATTTGCTGTCTGGAATGTCCGTTTCCTCAATTTCATTCGAAGCCGAGACAACGGAAAGAATATTCTTGACTCTCTTAATAAAGGACCACTTGAAGTTTGGGTTGATGTTCCAGCTGTCGACACAAATAATCCTCCCACGCTAGCAGGTAAAGCACTGAAATCTTAAGATGATTACATTGAACCCGAGAAGCTGAGAGCAAAGGCTAATCTACTTGCTGCCACTTATCTGTTACAAGCCATTCCCAATGACTTGTTTATGCAAATTGATAGCCTTACCACTGCTAAGGATTTGTGGGATGAAATTCATCAAATTATGCAAGACACTGATGTTGGAATTAAGTCCAAACGAGCACACACCCTGACCACTTATGACTCCTTTGCTGCCAGACCTGATGAAGAGCTGGAGGACACCTATCAACGGTTTCTCATGATCCTTAACGAGATGAAGAAAATCAATATCCACAAAACCAATATGGAAGTTAACCTTCGCTTCCTAAGGTCTCTGAAGCCCGAATGGAAGAAAACAACCAAACGAATCAGACAAAACAAAGACCTAGATGAGCTAACCATCCATAACCTGTATGACTGCCTAGGTGAATTCTCTGAGGATATTCGTGAAAAAGTCAATTCTTCAAAAGATGACACATCCGATGAAGAGAAGAATGTGTCTGATTCTGACCCGGAGATCAATGATCTAAAGAAAGAGCTGGCTTTGCTGACAAACATGACGAGGAAAATAAACCAAAAGTTCACCAAATTCAGAAATCCTACAACAAACAACAAACAAAGAACTTCTTCCTCAAACTACTCTGAAAGAGTCAGCAGGCCATCTGATAAGGCTGTCAGCAGCGACTCAATGAAGTGTTTCAAATGTGGAAAGCCAGGACACTTTGCTAAAGAATGCCGATCTGCCAAGAAGAAGGACTTCAATTACTATATGCAGAAGGCTCAACTTGCTAAACAAAAGGAGCAAGGAGTTGTCCTGATGGCTGAACATGATAGCTGGCTCGAAGATTCTGAAGATAGTAAGCCAGAGAATTTGGCACTAATGGCAAGGGTAACTGGATCTGGAACTTACAGTGATGACTCTGAAGAAGAAGACAATGGCTCTACAACTGCTAAGAATGAGGTAAGTAACTTAAAATCATTAATTTCTCAACAAAATGACAAGATGAAAGAGTTAATCACTTCTCTTAAAAGAGAGAAAAATAAAATAAAGGAACTTGAAGACAGAGTTGTTAATAATCAAAAAGTTCTGGAAAAACAAGTGTTGGAAGGAGCATTTGAAACTGCACGCTTAAAAGATTCACGTGATAGAGTTTCTCAGTTAGAATCAGAAGTAACTAAGCTTAAGCAAACTATTAGTGACTTAACTAAGGAACGTGATGAGAATAAACGACAACGTTCTGAAGCTGTTATTCGCTATGATCTGATGAACAAAGAACGAGGTCAACTTTACTCTAAGATAAAAGAGTTAGAGGATATCTTAGCAAAAAATGGTCAAACCGAACAGACAATTCATCTTTTGAATAGTAAAATCAAGGATACTCAGTTTTACAACCCTAGAGAAGGATTAGGCTTTCGAAATCCTGAAAATTTGAAAAAGGTTGATAGCATTCAGCTTTACGACATAAGGTACATGAAATTAGGGTTAACCAAACTCATGAAATTCACTAATGCTTCTGAAACTATAGAGGAAGAAGAGGAGAAAAGGAAAAATAGGGCTAAAGGTGAGATTAGTTTTGATTATACTACTCTCAAGAACAGCTAAGCCACTAGAGAAATTCCTTTATCAAATGACTATCTTACCCATTCTCCTCCTGAGAATCATAATATGTCCAGTGAGGAAGAAGCCTCAACCTCAAAAGTTTCTGAACCCTACGTTCCTCCTCTAATTGAGAAATTAGCTGACCTTCACTCATCTTTTGAAGAGGAACGTGTAAAATTTAAACTTGAAAAAGAAAATCTTTTAAAGAAAATTTCTGAATTGTCTGATGGATCCTCTCAAAGCTCAAAAGCTTCTAAGACATCCTTTTCTTATGATCATAGAAAGAAAAACAGTTTTGAAAAGAAAAGGAACTTATTTTCTTCTCCACAAACAGGAAAAGTTTTCTCAAAATCTAATGCAGGAAGGATGACCTGGGTTCCAAAGAAGAAGTCAAGCGATGATACAAGACCTGAGCAGACAAAGAGGATGTCTCATCTGAACTATCGTGATCTGCACACATTGTCATCAAAGAAGCTTGTTACTCGTCTATCAGCACTTCAAAGCAAATGTGAACATCTGTGAGATTCTTGCGCACTAGGAAAAATGAAGAGAGCTTCTCACAAGGCGAAAATGACAACATCTACTACACGTCCTCTTGAATTGCTTCACATGGATCTTTGTGGGCCTATGCGAACACAAAGTATCAATGGGAAGAAGTATGTACTAGTGATAGTAGATGACTATTCACGATACACATGGATCCGGTTCCTTCGCTCTAAAGACGAGACAGCTGACATCATCATCACCTTCATCCGAACAACACAGAATCTTCTACAAGCAACAATTCTCTTCATACGATCTGACAACGACACTGAGTTCAAGAATCAGAAACTCAGTGAATTCTATGAGACTCAAGGCATCATTCGGCAATTCTCTGCAGCAAAGACCCCATAGTAGAACGGGGTGGTTGAAAGAAAGAACAGAACTCTTGTTGAAGCTGCAAGAACCATGCTGATCCATTCCAAACTTCCACATTCTCTCTGGGCTGCAGCTATCAACACTGCCTGCTTCACTCAGAACAGGACCTCTATTCACAAAAGGTTTGGAAAGACACCATATGAGCTGATCAACCATCGAATTCCCAGTGTTTCTTTTCTAAGAGTGTTTGGATGCAAGTGCTTCATCATGAATGATAGGGAAGAACGAGGTCAGTTCGATCCAAAAGCAATAGAAGGCTTGTTCATTGGCTATTCTTCATCATCCAAAGCTTACAAAGTGTACATCAGAGACAAAAAGAAGGTCATTGAAAGCATCAATGTGACCTTTGACGAGAAAGAAGAATAGGCTTCTGGACACATCAGTTCAGAACCCGATATCACTGGTTCTAGCACAACTACCCACCTCATCTCCCTCATATGATTCCAATTCTGTGGATCACGACCACCTGTTTGACCAAATTTACGAGAATCCACAACCACACGATCCATCTTCTCCACCCGCTACTACAATATCTTCAGCTGCAACTCCTACACCCGCATCAACTTCATCAACTTCTGCAACCACAGCTGAGATTAAAACTTCAACACCTCCGCCCACTAATCCTACATCTTCATCTGTTCCTCATGTTGATAACCCTTATGTTGATCAGCAACCCAACAATAATGCTCAGCCACTCCCTCATGTTAGAAAATGGACACGTGCTCATCCACCTGATCTCATACTTGGAAATCCTTCAAGCGGAGTGTGCACACGATCTGCCACCGACAATACATGTCTGTTTTCTTGTTTTCTTAGTCAAATTGAGCCTACTCATGTCACCGAAGCGTTAGCTGATCCTGATTGGATAATCGCCATGCAAGAAGAAATCAATCAATTTGAGAGACTGAAAGTATGGTCACTTGTGCCTCACCCCCTGGAAAATCAATCATAGGCACTAAGTGGATATTTAAGAACAAGAAGGATGAAGACGGGATTGTGATTCGCAACAAGGCCCGATTAGTAGCGAAAGGCTACAATCAACAAGAAGGTATTGATTACAATGAGACGTTCGCTCCAGTAGCACGCATTGAAGCCATTCGACTGTTCATGGCTTATGCGGCACACAAGAACTTCACCATCTATCAAATGGACGTCAAAACAACATTCTTGAACGGGATCTTGAAAGAAGAAGTTTATGTGGATCAACCAGAAGGCTTCATCAGTAATAAATATCCAGATCACGTTTATCGTCTAGATAAAGCTTTGTATGGACTCAAACAAGCCCCGAGAGCTTAGTATGAGGAACTGTCTGATTTCCCGGTTGATTCTGGCTTTTCTAAAGGAACAATTGATACTACTCTCTTTATCAAGTGTCATAAGTCTGACATCATCTTGGTTCAGATCTATGTTGACAACATCGTTTTTGGCTCCACTGATCTAGCACTATGCACTGCATTTGGAAGTCTGATGCAATCTAAGTTCGAAATGAGCATGCTGGGCGAAATGAATTTCTTTCTTGGACTACAAGTTAAACAATTGCCTGACGGAATTTTCATTCATCAGTTCAAGTACATTCATGATTTGCTAAAGAGATACGGTCAAGAGAACATCACCCCTGTGAAAACCCCGATGACTCCTGCCTGCAAACTCGATACTGATCCATCGGGAAAGCCTATTGATGCTACCTCTTATAGGGGAATGATTGGTTCGTTGCTGTATCTGACCTCGAGTCGAACTGATATTATGTTTGCTACTTGTCTCTGTGCTCGCTTTCAAGCAAATCCAAAGGAATCCCATCTGCTTGATGTGAAAAGAATTCTTCGGTATCTGAAAGGAACTCCTAATCTAGGACTCTGGTATCCTAAGGAGGATGCATTTGATCTGATTGCGTTCATTGACGCTGATTTCGCTGGATGTAAAAGGGATAGAAAGAGTACTTCTGGTAGTGCTCAGTTTCTTGGTGAAAAGCTGGTTTGTTGGTCCTCAAAGAAGCAAAATTGTGTGTCTACATCTACGACAGAGGCTGAATATGTTGCTGCTGCTAGTTGTTGTTCACAAGTACTATGGATGAGGACTCAACTACGCGATTTTGGATTCTACTTTGACCACATTCCGATTTACAGTGACTCAAAAAGTGCGATTGCTATCTCATGCAACCCGGTTCATCATTCTCGCACTAAGCACATTGACCTGAGATTCCACTTCATCAAAGATCATATTGCAAAAGGTCATGTGGACCTATACTTTGTGTGCACTAAGCTTCAATTAGATGATCTATTCACAAAAGCTCTGGACGAGAAAAGATTTCAGTTACTGGTCTCTAAACTCGGAATGCTGAATTTGGAATTTTGATACCGTGCACAAGTATAGGGGGAGTTTTTAGTTTGAGTTTTTCTTTAATTTTTTTTGTGTCAGTTTTTAATTTTATTGAGTCAGTTTCTTGGTCTGTAAGTCTATTTCCCTAAAATGTGCAAACATTGAGGGGGAGCAAAATTAGTCTGGTCTGAGTGCTACATTTGAGGGGAGTAATTTAATTTCTTTTAGTATCCGCAATTTTTTTCATAAAATAGAAAATCTCAAAAATATTTTTTCTTTTATTTTAAGTTAGTCTAGGAATTTTAGTCAATTAAATTGAGTCAGTTTCCAAAGTCAGAAAAAGCCACAAAGATTTTACTTTCTTATTTTCGCGGGTACTTAAAGCCAAAAATAGTTGTTTTTCTTCTTCTTCCTCTTGTTCACACTTCTCTCTACAAAGCACTCAAATTTTTCCGTCTCTCCGAAATCATCTTCTTCGTTCGTCATCTTCCTCACAATTTCTCAAGGTTGATTATTTCATTTATCCTGTTATTTTGCATGTTTGTTAGTTTTGATATTTTGCAGGTTCACATGTAAGGACGACGAGGAAACCGGCCCCAACCACCGGAACCCATCATCGCCGCCGTCAACCATCACCGGTCAAACCCTCATCTTCTTTCTTCACCATCTACAACCAAAACCACAACCACCAAACCCGATCACTCTTCTCCCCACCGTAATCTCCATCACCTAAACTCAGAAGAACTAGCTGTTAAGGGTCGAATTCTAAGATTTCGTGACTCTCGAAATTCTCAGTTTCAAAATCCTCACTGGGCCGAAATTTGGTTCCCGAGATTCATCATCATTAAAATTGGAGACCCGAAATCCCTCCTACCCGAAATCCCTCCTACCCGAAATCCCTCCTACCCGAAATCCTTATTCGAAATTCCCCCACTACCGAAATCCTTTAACCCCCCGAGATCCTAAAAACCTAATTCCCTTTTCCGAAATCCTCAAAGCCCAAGCCCATTTAAACCAAGCCAAAGCCCATATTCCCAAGACCTTTAAGCCCGAGACACCAAACTCAAAACCATTTTTCTAATCTCAAGAATTTTAATCTATGCACTACAGACATAATGGCTTTCATCACAGAAGAAGAAGTATATCCAAAGGACAGTTGGATTGACATAAAGGACGACAATTTTCTCATAGACCCCACAACTTTCAAATGTCAAGACAAAGTGGTGGTATCCATTCTCAAAGGGCACCCACTATGGCAAGCACACATCATATCTGCCAAAGTACCCAAGATCTACTTGAGACAATTCTGGGGCACATTCACTTCTACAGAAAACATTCATATCCCCACTTTTCAAGCCCAAATAGCCAATTCCACTGTTCAAATCACCCACGATACACTACACACTCTTCTCCATCTTCCCATAACCCCATCATTTGACCCTTTTCCTGCTGATAAAGACCTACTCACCGACATTCTGAAGGTTGGCCACCCATCTCCTTTGACCCAATTTTCTGAATTCTACGGCAACCTTCTACCTTGACCATGGAGAACCCTGTTCTACATCCTCAACAAGTGCCTCTCGCCAAAACATTCTGGTCATGATCGCTGCAACATACACTTTCTCAAGCTGGTCCATGGGGTGATATTTTCAAAGAATTATGATTGGGCACAACTGATCTGGATGGAGCTTCTCGAACAACTCAAAATAAGGAGATCCAACAGCAAGACCAAGTACATCCCTTATGTACGTTGGTTCTCAATTCTCATCGATCATTTCATGAAGGCGGACTCCAACATTCCAAGAAGACCAGGAGCAAAGTTGCTTGAACTTCTGATGATGAAGTATCTAAAGAACACTGAGGACAAAGTTCAAACGCAACCAATGCCTATTCTAGAGGTACTACTCAACCTTGCTGCTCCAAATGATCCGCACGTCGCTGAATACAAGGTTAGTATCTCTTCTATCCCTACGACGCAGTCAAACCCCACTGTGTCTACCCAAGGGACTTCAAAGCCGAGTGGAAGTAAGGGTCCGATAGTGACTAAACCAAAGAAGAGGGCAGGTGAGACTCAGTCCAAGAGAGCTGATGTCTCCTCCTCTAACGCTGTAATTGTTACATTACCACCAATCACTGAAATACACCGAACTCAGCCCATAGGTACAGGTTCTGATGTTGTCAGTTCCCGAGTAGAAGTCGCTACATTGAGTTCAATAGCGCAAAATGAGCCAAGCCAAGACCACTCAACTGTCTCCCAACAGATGGTTGTTTCAATCCCACAAGGGGAACCCATCAGTGAACCGCCCCACACTGCTACCCAATGCACGTTAGGTCATGTGTCCACATTCCCAGAAGTTTTATCATTTTCTAGGGCACAACCTTCTACATCTGCACACACTGATACAGGCTCATTACCACCTGTCATAACAACCAGAGGTATGCCAATGATGGCTGGAAGTCCTGCCACACTGATCTCCCCAGCAGGCCATGGCACCGCTATTTTTAGTGATGCTGTGAGAACTGATACTTCTTTTAGGTCAGGTTTTTCTTCCTTTGCTAGTTTAACTAGGGAGGATCTAAGGTCTGAACTTCTATCCTTCAAGCTTTCACTCTTACAAGACCTACATCCTGTAGTCCCAACAGGCGTAGCAGACCAAAGATCACACCCAACTCCCTGCATAGGAACTCTTCCATCTACCATCACACCTACCTCAATAATACCCACATCCGCTCCATCTACCTCTCACCCTGACCCAAAACAAATGAACATTCTTGATTTATCCGAGTATTTTCTTGATAGACTCTTATCCGAGCCAAACCTTCCACCTCATCTAATCCAAGTACGTAACATCTTAGCCCTCACCCCTCCATTCATCCCTACTACTTCTTGCCGTGATCAAGAACGCTTGCCTAAGCGTAAGCATGATGACACCGATGATTCGGATCATCATGAGGGGGAGAAAAGGCAATGTGCTTGTGAGCAAACCACATCTCAATCCATCATTCCATCCTCCATTAGCTCTGAACCATCTACATCTTCTCAGTCTGAACCTTCAACCTCTACCGCACCCAGCGACTCACTAGCCTTAACCGTTTTTCACCCTTCCGAGCCCATAAACACTGAGCCAGGACTTTGTGTCCTCTCGAGAACTTCTATAGGCTCATCCTTCATGGATGTTGACCAAGGATTGGAAGGAAGTCCTGACAATGCAACATATGAATCACCATTGTCTTCAGGCCGTCAGAACGAGCTAGTCTCTAGTATGAAGAAAACGATAAGTCTTTGTGACTCCGGTGTTATGTTACCCACTGCTACAATTTTTGTCCCAAATGATCCATAGGTCCCACATGCTGAGAGAGCAACATATTCTTCTAAGTCCGCTTCTATCCCAATTCAAGCTGATCTACCATCGTCATCCAAGAAACAAGGTTCAAAGAGAAAAGAAAGAGATCTAAAAGAGAAAGCTGCTGATCTGATATTACTCGACTGGATAGCAGATAATGAGAAGGACGAACTTCAAAAGATGAACAAAGAAGAAGCTCTCAGCCAGCTGAATTTCATACGAGAAGTCAAGAAGACTGCTGCTGAAAACTTGATGGGACTAGACTCTAAAGAAATAGCTCAATGAGAATTCTACGATGATCCACTTCCTGATTTTCACTTAGTCAAGGATCTGATCAAGACGCACCCAAAGAAGTTCAATACAGAAGAAAATTTAGAGACACCTTGGGAAAATGTCAAGATAATTGTGCCTTATCGAGAAGATCTGAGACCCAGAATTTGGAGAAGTGAGAAAAGAATCAAGAAGATTGACGAGCTAGAACTCAGAGGACTTGAACATTTAGAAGGAACAGCTGCTTCCGGACATATATGGATGCTACGAAACATGTCTGCAGATCAGAATAATCCTTATGGACACCGCAAAAGACTAGTCAAGCATTCTGATTCGATGATCATAGCTATTCGAGCTATTGAGATACATCATATTGGAAAAGATACGTTCTATCCAATTTATGAGTTTGAACGACAAAATGGTATAATCCAAAGAGCATCTGAAGCTGACCTGTACTACTTGGTTTCTACAAATTTGATCCAATTATTCTACGAGTACAGATACGTCAACTTCAGAGAACTTTCTCAAAAAGACAAAGATCTAGGCCTTAATGCACTCAAGAGATTCATGATGCGACAAGTCAAATACTATTCACTCTTCGATCTGCAAATGGCCATAGAAAATAACTTTCCAAAAGTGAACATGTCTGCACCAAGAAATAGAGCTCCCTGGGTCGAGAATTTTGAAGAAGGCACCATCGTCACACAACCAGAGATAGGACTAATCTACAAAGACTACAAAGGCATCAAGCGAGTCCTTCTCATGAACGAAATTCACAAGTATTGCGATGGTACAATGAAAATCATTGAAGACCATCTGGGAGAAGCTGCTCTGAAGCTACAAAATTCTGAAGATCCAGATGACTCAGTACAGATTGCTCTTATTGCAGATTTTCACGAAGCCGTAGGAGTTAGACTTGATTTCAGAAGTACCCTCAGACATTATGAAGTCATCCTAGGCTATCGGAAGTCATTGTACAAGACTCAAAGATAATCCGCGCTTCATCGACATTTGAACACAAAGGGGGAGAATGTTAGAATATTATTTTATTGTGCTCAAATTAATTGTAATTTAATTAATGAGTCTTTGTATTTAATTAGATTAGCTGAGAGAGAATTAGGTCTGATTTAAATGCTCTACATAGCCCACACGCACGGCCCATATTGTTTCCTAATTGTATTAGGCAGTTCGAACATCTCTCCTATAAATACAGGTAGGGATGGCTGAATCTGTTCCTGGAAGTCTCTACACATTCTATTCCGCATATTATTCTCTGTAGAGCCAGTAGACTAGAATTTCTCTCTCTAGCTGATACGTTCGAGTACTGTGTAATTGTTCTTCATGAATACATCATTCTATATACACGGTATACTTTATTGATGAAATTTCTCTTCTAATGTTTTAAATACTATTCAATATTCTTAGATTATTCGACGGTTGTATCTGGGCATATCTCACACAAAACCAATAATTCATTTCCCACATCAAGAAGGAAAAGGATTAATAAATACATAGCCATCCCCTATGATTACAACACCTCAAATGGCTATAGACCAATCTACTTAGAGCTTAATGGTTCTAGATGGGCATGGATGCCTAAACTTGTACAAGGGAAGTCGCCCACTAACTTGTGGGCTACTGCTCAACACTTATTTATACAGGAAGGTGCTGGAGCAGCTGAAACACAAATGTGGTACATAGATTCAGGCTGCTCCAGACACATGACGGGCAGCAGGCGGCTCCTGTCAAACTATACAGAAAGGGAAGGACCCAAAGTGACATTTGGGAATGTGGAAAAACAAGGAGAAACTAAAGGAGCTGGAGATCTATCAATCAATGGACTTACAATCCAAAACATATCCTATGTTAAGGGTTTTAAGTTCAATCTCATAAGCACAAGCCAGTTTTGTGACAATGGCTACAATGTTACATTCTCCAAAGACATCTGCTTGATTAGAGATGTCAAAAATGACAAAATTGTGCTCTTTGGAAGAAGAAGAAGGAAGGACATGTATGTGGTTGATTGGAGCTCAGCTAAGGAAGGAATCTGCTTGGTAACAAAGGCAGATTCAAATTTGAGTTGGGAATGGCACAACAAATTAAGCCATCTCAACTTCAAAACAATCAACAAACTGTCCAGAAAAGGACTGGTGAAAGGACTCCCTGAAATCAACTTCAAAAAGGACCATATCTGTGATGCTTGCCAAAAAGGAAAACAAACCAAGGTATCATTCAAATCAAAGGAAGTGGAATCATCAACTAGGCCTTTAAACCTACTACACCTTGACTTGTTTGGACCAGTTGAACCAACAAGCTTAAGTGGTAGAAGGTACACCCTGGTTGTAGTTGATGATTATTCTAGATACACTTGGACCATATTCTTAAAGAAGAAGAATGAAGCAGAGAAGAAACTACCTGAATTAATGAAACTAATTCAAAATGAGAAAAGTCTCTCAATCCAAAAGATCTGGTTAGATAGAGGTACTGAATTCCTCAACTCCATCATAATTCAGTACTGTTAAGAAAATGGAATCCATCATCAAACCTCAGCTGCAAGAACACCTCAATTGATTGGTGTTGCTGAAAGAAGGAATAGGACACTCAAGGAAGCTGGAAGGACAATTCTAGAAGCATCTGGATTACCCAAAAGATTTTGGCAGAAGCAATCAACACGGTTTGCTACACTCAAAATAGAAGTCTTATTCATAAGACTCACAAAAAGACACCATATGAGTTATGGAAAGAAAGGAAGCCAAATGTTAGTCATTTCCATGTGTTTGGATCAAAATGCTTTATCCTAAACAATGGAAAGGACTATCTCAAGCCATTTGATCCAAAATCTGATGAAGGGATCTTCCTAGGCTACTCAACAACAAACAAGGCATTTCGGATCCTCAACAAAAGAACTCTGGTGGTAGAAGAATCAATCCATGTGCTTTTTGAAAACCACCCCAATGCTCAATTAAAAGATGAAGGTGAGTCTTCCAAATCAAAGAAGGATACTGGAAAGGCTCCAAGCTGCCTTTCAAGTGATGACATTCAAAAAGATGGAAAGATAGTAAAAGAGGCAGTCGGCTCAAATGGAAGCCCACTATCAGAAGTTGACTCAAATGGCAGCCCACTGCCAGCAGTTGACTCAAACGACAGACAACTGCCAGTAGGTGACTCACCAAAAGACAACCTTCCAGGCACTCATGACATTCCTAATCATCCTATTCTACCAGAGGATAGTCAAGAAGAAGAAGAGGATGACCAACAAATTCTAACCAAAGCAACCACATCTGACATTAGATGGTTGAATAAACATCCTCCTCACCAAATAATTGGAGACATCAATACAGGGGTTCGTACCAGATCAGCAATTCAGAGGGAAGCACTATTCTCATGCTTCATCTCCCAAATTGAACCCAAGAAAATTGAAGAAGCCCTACTTGACTCTGACTGGATACAAGCTATGCAAGAGGAACTCAACCAGTTTGAGAGAAACATTGTTTGGGAGCTTGTGTCCAGACCCTATCATCAACATGTGATAGGAACTAAATGGGTATTCAGAAATAAAATGGATGAAGAAGGCACCATTGTCAAGAACAAGGTAAGACTGGTAGCCAAAGGCTACTGCCAGGAAGAAGGTATAGATTTTGATGAAACTTTTGCTCCTGTTGTCAGATTAGAAGTAATAAGAATATTCTTGGCTTATGCAGCACATAAGCAATTCACAGTCTATCAAATGGATGTGAAGAGTGCCTTCCTAAATGGTCTACTAGAAGAGGAGGTCTATATGGAGCAACCTCCTGGTTTTGAAATCAATAGAGAGAAGGATCAAGTCTACAAATTACACAAAGCTCTTTATGGACTCAAGCAAGCCCCAAGAGCATGGTATGACACTCTCTTTGAATATTTAGTGAATAATGGGTTCACTAAAGGAAAAGTAGACAAGACACTATTTAAAATAGAAGAAGGTCCCCACATACTGCTTGTTCAAATCTATGTTGATGACATAATTTTTGGAAGCTCAAATCAAGCATTATGTGAAAAAATTTCAACTCTCATGCAAAGCAAATTTGAAATGAGCATGATGGGAGAGTTGAACTATTTTCTGGGACTACAAGTGAAGCAAACTCCTCAAGGTATCTTCATCAACCAAGCCAAATACACAAGAGATCTCCTGAAAAAGTTCAAAGTTGAGAACAAGTCCACTGTGAAAATTCCCATGAATACATCCCAAGGTCTAAGTCAGGATGAAGATGGCAAAGATGTTGATCCTACACTTTATAGAGGACTGATTGGTTCCTTGTTATATCTCACCAGTAGTAGGCCAGATATATCCTACTCAGTTGGTGTATGTGCACGATTTCAATCAAAACCTGAAGAAAGCCATCTCCTAGCTGCAAAGAAGGTATTAAGGTATCTTAAAGGTAATCTTAACTCTAGATTATGGTACCCAACAAATGGATGATTTGAACTCTCTGGCTATTCACACTCAGACTTTGCCGGATGCAAAATTGATAAAAAAAAGTACCTCAGGTACTTGTGAATTTATTGGTGGAAGACTTGTCTCTTGGTTCAGCAAGAAACAAAACTCAACTGCTACTAGCACTGCCGAAGCTGAATACATAGCCGCAGACAGCTGTTGTGCTCAAATACTATGGATGAAACGACAATTGAAGGATTATGGAGAAGAAACAAAGGAGATTAGCATACTGTGTGATAACACAAATGCTATAGTTATCACTCATAATCCAGTTTTTCACTCAAGAACCAAGCATATTGAGATCAGGCATCACTTTATTAGAGAACCATCAAGCTTGAGTACATCCCCACGGAAAAGCAGTTGACTGACATCTTCACCAAGCCATTGAATGAAATAGTGACGTTAAAAAAGCGCTTCTTGGGAGGCAACCCATGTTTTTCATAACTTTGTTTGTTTGTTTTGTGTGATTGCACGTTGTGCTTCAATAAATAAATTGTGAGTTGAACGCTTTGACCCGATTTCGAAAAAACTGACTATGGATGATGTAAGGATATTTTTAAAACAATTTTATTCCTCTTTTCATCATTCCTCTTCACAAAATATTTTCAAAACTCAAGTGTGAGGAGAGAACAAAAAAAATGTGCCTTTATTTGAAAACTTTGTGCATTAAAAAGAGACCTCGAGGGCGAGGTCCAGCTCAAGTGTGAGGAGGTTGCGTTTTACACTCAAAAGTTAAAACCTTGTTTTAGAACAATCGTTTTACTATTTTTGATATGAAACACTAAATTCTCAATTTGTTATCAATCACATAATATCTTAGAGAATCACCCTTATTATAAGAATTTACTTTATTATTTTTAGAAAACTTGAAATTGTTATGGGTTTTTGGTTGCGAATGTAAGGGGTTAATTTTGTTTTAATTGGACATTCATTTTATTCATAAAAAAACAAAAAAATACTATTATTAATAAATATCTTCAAAACTCGTTGTTAGAGGACAATTCCATCTCCGAAAAGGGGCTCTGTTTCATTCGTTAATCTTAGTCTGTGAGAATGAAATATGCATCTACCATGGGATAACACCGCCAACAAGAGTGGAAAAGAGGCAAAAAAACATAATTTGTGAATAAGATAAATGTTCAAATTAGAATAATGAAAACCTTGGGATAAGGAATTGATTGGTGGTTTAACATAATCAATAGTTTTTTTAAAGTAATAATAATTTTATGTTCTTGTATTTTGGGTGATTTTTCTAAAATGTTTAAAAATTGAGAATAAAAAGGGGAGATTTTTGTTTCTATTTCTTTAATAGCAATTCGATTGTGATTCAGTCAGGTTTTACCTTTTGAGTGTGTTTGCAAATGATTTGTCGCTTGAGGACAAGCAACGTTTAAGTGTGAAGAGATTGATGAGTCCATTTTTGTACTTATTTTTCTCATCATATTTGAGCGATTTTCAGATAGAAAATAGAAAAACAAGGCATGTTTTAGATATTTTGGTTCAAGTTTCATGAAATCAGGTGAAAACTGCATTCATAATATGTTTGGCGAAATTTCGGATCAATTGCGTGAAGAAAGTGGCATTTTTTCCCAACGAATGAATTGCTACGGAAGTTTGAAAGATATGTTGACCAATTTTTCAAAAAGAAGAGTCCACGAGATGAAAAAATCATGAAAGGAAGTTCAAAACCAAGAAGAAGTCGCCTATATGGCCACTTTTGATGAAAATGGACGATGCATAGAGAAACATGTTCATATTTTGATCATAACTTTGCACATGATTGATCAACGTTCATGATACGAGTTGCATTACATTTACATCTTCTTGCTCTACAACTCTTATGAAGAACACAGAACCAAATAACAATCGTAGTTAGCCAAGAAAGACACATGCAGTTGCGATGGAAAGTGACACATGCTCACCGTTTTCATCATATCTCATAAAATACAAATCCAATGAATGTAATTCAAAAACCAGTAGTTAGCCAAGAAAGAGATCTACAACTTCGGTGAAGACAACTTTTCCATTTGACGTGAGGCGGTCGATAAGGCATCCGCTTTTCTGGGCGCCTACGAGTTTTTGACAGTTTCAGCACACGGGGCTTTGCATGGCGACAAAATAATGGAAGGCTGTCGACGGGGGACGGAGGGTGGCCGCCCTCTGTTGCCGCCTGCGGCGCGATGTGACTTTTGAGCTGCCGGTCGCTGAGACAAGACAGCAGGCGGCCAAATAGGCGGCCGCCCTCCATGGCCGCCTGCGGTGGATTTGACGCGTACACGTACCTTTGTCGGGGAAGTGACCGAAGGCTGCCGGCCATGGCCGGAGGGCGGCTGCCCTTCAGACCGCCTTCCACAAAACTTCGGCTATAAAAGCCTTCTTCCATCCCCAACTCAAAATACACCATCTCACACCCAACTCAGATCAAAAAGGATGTCTTCTTCCTCCTTAAAGTTCGAATTTCCACCATTGTTGGACCTTCAACTTCAATCTTTCATATCTTTCTCATTTTAGCTCCAATTTGTAAGTTGCTTATATGAAAATTCATCTTCTCGTCGTGTAGATTCTGAATATGTTGTTTTTATTTTCCAAATGTTAGTGAAACATTCTCTGCATTAATTTTAATAATTTCATATTTTCCATATTTATTCAAGAAAAATAATTCTTGTTGTTATATTAATCTCCTACTTAGATAAACTCAAAACCTAGTATAAATGATGTTTATTTGTGATAGAAACAAAAGTTTAGATGTTGGGAGTATTCACTTTAATATTTTATTTTGTTATGATTTATGATCATGTCTTATTTTATATGTAAAGCGTTAAAACTAGTAATGAGTTGTTGTAGTTAATTTACTATTGGGCATGAGTTGAATTAAAGAATATGGGTTGACCTTGGTTGACCGAAAATTAGGAGTTTAACTAATTTTATGGACTAGTTGTTTAAAATGATTAATTTGATTACTTAATAGATTTGGTCATTTCATTAATTAAACTTTGGAAGATTATTTATAACTTGTCTATGAGATTATAAATAGTTTAAGCCAAACATATTGAGCACATTAATGAAGCCTGGAGATAGGATAAATTAATGGATAGAATTTAATCTTTGTCTATGAGGAATAAATTCAATTGTTTAATATGAGAAATATAATTAAATAATGAAGTTGACCATTTTGTTAGCTAAAATGCGGGAAGTTATATCTATCTTGTCTATGAGATTAGAATATAAGTTAGGCCAACCATTTTAAACACATTAATGAAGCCTAGAAATAGGATAAATTAGTAAAAGTAACTTAAATCTTGTCAATGAGAAAAGAAATTACTAGTCCAATCTTTAGTTATAAATACTCCTAATTATTAGGTCCAAGCTAAAAGGATGTACCCATATTTTATAATTCAATTCATTGTCCTTCTTTGATCAATCCATTTCGAGTTTAATATTATATTTTTCATTTATTTTATTTTTGAGCCATCATTGGTATTTGCATAATTTAATTTACTTTCTTTTTCAAAGGTTAGTTTAGAAAATCAATCAAAAGTTTTAATTTGGAAAGCTTCCAATAATTTGCGATAACCTGTGACTGGATTTAAAATCAAGAAACTCCTCCGCCATTCCTCAAGAGACACGATGTTGGTCCCAAAATACTAACAATCATACAACCATAAGCAGTTATAAAGAAACAGATAGAAAGATATGTGGAAGATTTAACGTGAATCCGGTATACCGTATGAACCTGCCGCTACTCTCCCTGGAGAAGGAGAGCAGCGGCAACCCTACTCTCTCTATCTTTACGCCTCTGCGTCTCTAAGCCTCTTTCGATCGTTTTGGTTCCCGTAAGTTAGCCTCCTTTTATAGGAGAAGTTGGCTAACTTGCGGGTTACAAGGAAGCCCACGGGCTGATACACATTTGTGGCCCGTATTACACGATTAATTAATAACTACACAAATACAAAGATAACTAACTAGATTGAACACCATAAAATATTCCCAACAATCTCTCCCTTGGTGATCAATCGTGTTGAATCAGCATTGCAGCGCAGATATCTTTGTCTTTGTTGTTATTGAGCTTCCTTTGTCTTTGAACTTGACTTCTGAAGAAGGCTATCTGAAGAAATCCTTGCAATCTCCCCTTTGATGTCTTCTTGACAATTTGATCTTTGATGCTGGGGGTTGAGGGACCTCCAGTATCTTGCATGTAGTCCTTGCCTTCCAGAAGTTGCTCTTGATCAGCTTGGATGAAGTCCGGTGACGCCTCTAGAATGAATATTCTTTGGAGAATAGGAGACGCCCATGGAATTCATCTTCAGGACACGAGTATTTGACATCTGTCTCCTCCACAATGTAGTCTTTTTGACTATTTGGAATGAAAGCATTTGAGGAGAACTTGTCGGTGGCACAGCAGAACATAATGATTGTTGATTTGTGAGTGTAGCTGACCATTTGATTTGAGTTGCGGAGATAGCAGAGAAGGTGTTGAATTTTGTGATGGAGGAGTGAAGTGTCCCAGAATGATTTGTTCAGTGTTAACAGCACGTGGACCACTCTCCCCCTCATGACGATCCGATGTATCGGGACGTCATGCTTTTATTCTTTTATTCTGCGGAAATAAAAACAGAAAAAAAAACAAGCAGAATCTAAAGAAGATAACGTAGCCCCCCAGGGTCATGAAGACGCCCGTTATCATCACTATAGAGATAAACTCTTTAGCAATGGCCTGAAAATGTTGGTGATTCTTATGTTGCAACAGCAGGACTTCCTTCCAATTATTGGTCTACATCTGTAATAGACGAGCCCTAAGGAAGTTCTCGCGGGTCATGAAGACCTGCAACTGACTCTAAAAGTGCGTCTGTGTCCTAGAAAATTTCAAAACATTTGGGAGTGAGTAACTAGACAAGACGTGATCAATGAAAGTTCAATGGCATGGGGCTGAGGCCACTGTAGTCAGTATTACTTGCCTCGGAAGGAGACAGTAATGAGAGATGTGGTTCCCCGTGAACTATGATTAAACACATGTCTGTTGGGAGACAAGTGAGTGGTCTAGAAGGGAAGCCATTGTGTGTGTATGAGGAGGTAAGGGAATTGTGATGGTAGTGCGGAAGAAGGCTTTTGAGAGTATTGAGAAAGAGTTTGAGAGCTTTAGAATTAACAAGAGAGAGATTGCAAAGTGAAAAGTGTGAAGGATTTGTACGGAGGGAGTCTTTATAGGCTATCGGGAACTAGCCGTTAGAATATAGCCGTTGGAGAATACGCCTGACCTCTCTTTGTATTAACTGTGTTCACACTGGTAGCAGGGGGCTCATGCTTGGTAAATTTTTAACGGTTTCTGGGAATAAGAGTTACCTTTTGGAATCATGTATATGAGGGGATCAAGATGGTATATTTCATGTGCTCAGATTCCATGTAATTTTGTCAGAAATTGAGCCAACTGTTGACTTGAGGCAGTTGCCTGCTCGTGTGGCAGGCACCTGCTCGAATTTGTGAACCAGTGTTTTTTCCTCCATTGTTCTTTCCTTATTCCAGGCTTGCCTTCTACTTTAAGAACGTATTGATGCAAGTTCTCTCATTATGGAAGTAGCAGTGGACTAGTAGCCAGTCACTTGCTGAGCCTACTGCTGCTGGATAGCAGTCAACTGCTGAGCCAATTGCTCGGATTCTTGCTCTTTTTGCTTGTGAAAGTTTGATAGTGACTTTCTTGGACCTAGATGCTTCATTCCTTGTGATTTTTGAGTAGCTTATCCTTAGCAGGTGGCTACTCCCCAGTACTTCATAGAAGTTCCCCCTCAGCAGATGGCTAAGAATTCCCCCTTGATTTTGTAATCAAGTTCCCCCTGAATATGTGCAGGGTGATAACCGCTTACGCGGCGTTGTAGTAAAATGGAGTCTAACCTTTCGGTTTTTCCCCGAGTATCGTGTGTTGGGAATATTTATGGTGTTCAATCTAGTTAGTTATCTTTGTATTTGTGTAGTTATTAATTAATCGTGTAATACGGGCCACAAATGTGTATCAGCCCGTGGGCTTCCTCGTAACCCGCAAGTTAGCCAACTTCTCCTATAAAAGGAGGCTAACTTACGGGAACCAAAACGATCGAAAGAGGCTTAGAGACGCAGAGGCGTAAAGATAGAGAGAGTAGGGTTGCCGCTGCTCTCCTTCTCCAGGGAGAGTAGCGGCAGGTTCATACGGTATACCGGATTCACGTTAAATCTTCCACATATCTTTCTATCTGTTTCTTTATAACTGCTTATGGTTGTATGATTGTTAGTATTTTGGGACCAACATTTGGTATCAGAGCAGAGGCGTGAAACAGGTTGGATCTGTCTGCGATTTTTGGATTTAACGAAGAACTGCTCTGTTTTTTCTTCTGTTTTTCTACATGTAGAGATTTGCTCCTGTAATCTCGTTTGTGAACGAAATTTTGTAAAAATCATACTGTTGGACTCGCCTTTCAAAACCGATCCAGCAGCATACCTCTTTTTTCGTTTTCTGCAATTTTTATATTTCGAAGATCTCTACTTTGAGATCTCGAAATCCTTATTTTTCACTGCTGCAGAAACGTTTTTGGCTTGAAATTGATACAGGAGAATCTCGACTTTCAGGGCTATTCAGAACAGGTTTCAGATTTTCAAAAATCAATGTTTTCGTTTTGCAGGATCTCGACATTTAGGGACTCGATTTCCTCTTCTCGACATCTTGATCTCGAGATTTGCATCTCGACATCTTGATCTCGAGATTTGAATCTCGAAATCTTGATGTCGAGATTTGCATCTCGACATCTTGATCTCGAGATTTGAATCTCGAAATCAAGATCTCGAGATTTGAATCTCGAAATCAAGATCTCGAGATTTGAATCTCGAAATCAAGATCTCGAGATTTGAATCTCGAAATCAAGATCTCGAGATTTGAATCTCGAAATCCAGATCTCGAGATTTGTAATCTCGAGATTTGGAATTTCGAGTTTAGGAATTTCGAGTTTTGGGATTTCGACATTTGGGATCTCGATGTTTTGGATCTCGACATTCTAAAGATTTCGAGATTTTCAAAATTTCTCGATGTTTTGAATCTTTCAAAGTTTGCAGTTTCTTGGAACTCATAATTCGAATCTTGACATCCTTTGCAGTTCATCGAAGCTTTACATTATAAGGATCTCTAAATGATTCCCTGCTTATATATGTTTCATGAGTTTTCGATGTTCTCATGTTTTTCAAACAGCAAGTTTTCGAGATTATGAGGTTTTCAAAACTCCAAAGTTTTCGATGTTCAAACATTTTGAAATTCTGCAGATTTCGATATTCTGAGGTTTGTTTTGCAGGTGGATTTGGCCATTATTCTTCGAGGCAAACTCTAGAATTTTGTTTAAAATCCACCTGCTCTCGACATTCAACATCGAGCACCTCATCTTCGAAGAAATTCCTCAAAAACTCAAAATTAGAGATTTTCTGCGACACCGCACTGTTTTGGCCATAACTTTTGACTCGGTGATCCGATTTGAGCAAACGTTTTTTTGTTGGAAAGCTAACGAAAAGATCTACATTTATTCTCGGGATACGCCCCAGAACCAATTCTCACGCGCCCTCACTCGCAGTCTTTGAGGGTCAAAACGTGAGTTTTCCGACAAATATTGTAAATCACCGATGTCCAGGTCAAAACTTAGGCAAATCTGTTCAAATTCTTTCAAAGTCAACCCCGAGGTCAAACATTTTCTAAACTTCAATGTAAAGGTCTGAAAATCGTAGATAATTCAATCAACCTCGCGTCAACGGTCATCTTACAACAATCAACAATCAACTGCTGAAGCCTCCCCTGACTCGTCAACATTATGTCATCTTCAATATGCTGAAATTCTACATGGTGAGCTCAGGGAAACCGTCATGTGTGGTACATGTTCAGATTGCTCCACACACATGGCGGGTATGACAAGCTGTGAGCAATCAAACCTTGCACATTCTGAGGGGGAGTTTCAGTTTTCTCCTCCTGGCGCCTTACACCGACAAAGCAAGGAATCTCTCAAAGGAGGCAACATCTTAGGGGGAGTGTTCAATGTTATCCTCCCCGGTGCCTAACAATGACAAAGCATACCGAGTGCTCCAGTTGAGGGGGAGTACAGAGAGAAGGGAATGCACAAGCCTGGGTAGAAGTCGCTGCATTTTGTCCAAACGGCGCATGCACAACTATAGAGGACCTCAACCTGAATGAAGAGAATTTCAAAGAAACAGTATTCATCCCAAGGGCTCAACACCTAAACACATTGAAAGTCAAGAAGAAGATGATGGTTCCAGAATACGCCATCCTCCTGGACATTCTGTACAAGTGTGTTGACACAAGAACTACAGCCCTGGACGAAGTCAATGCACTAAGAGCAAAGCCACTGACCGCAATCATCTTAGGGGTCTCATTCAACTGGTCAAGGTACGTCTTGTAACACCGCCCCCGAGTATTTGTACCGTACCAAATTATGTATTGAACCTTGAGAAATGAATAAACACATTTCTTCGTGATTGTAAATTTTTATCATTTCTTTTGCGTGAATAGTAAAAATTTACGCGGGGCCCACATCGGAAGTGGGGGCCGCCCGATATTATCGGGACCACATATGATATTAATCTTGGCCTAGATAATATGTATATGGTGGTGGATATCCTAAGTGGGCCGTGGCAATGGCATAGGGGTGACCGGTTGGTCAAACGGGGCCAAATTATCAGTATCGACAATTTATCAGATAACAGCCCAAAAAGGGATTTCGGAGACTTCTAAATTAAAGTTGGGGAATGCATATTGATTCTAAGGTCCAACAAGTATTGGGAACAAGTGTCATATTTTATTTGACCCGATAAAATAAAATATAGTTAAAACCGTACGGAAAATACAACTTTCGGAGCCGATTGTACACTCCGGGACACAAAGGGTTGACCTCCCACATAAGTGGAGGCCAACCCACGTTTTTTGGGCTGCAAATGAATAAGGGGAGCCGCACGAGGAAGATAGAGGAGGGATCCTGAAGTGATTGGGGAGCAAACAATAAAATGAATGGGACCTATCTCATGCCATTATTGAGAGAAATGCCAAAAAGGCATTCCAATCATCCCATCTCATAACACTTCGTCCAAGCCAGCACCACTGAGGAGAGAAGGTCAGGAAAAACTCCATTTTCATCCATCATACACGCACCAAGTTAAGGGAGGAAGAAGAAAGGAAAAAGAGAAGAGAAAAGAGGAGTTTGGGTGGGAAAACTTGTGTTTAACAAGGTAATGACTCCATTAATCCCATTTCTTGTTCTTCAAACCTCTTATATGATTATTCAATCATATTTCACACCCTGTATTTTTCTACACGTTTGGATGTGTAGAAAGAGGGGTTGGAAGGTAGTTCTAAGTCCAAGAACGGGCTGAGAAGCCAAAGTGACCGGTTCGCCGGAAAATAACCTTTTTGAGGTTATTTGTATTACTATGGGTGTTATGATGATAAAACCTTGTTAGTAACTTGTCTAAGGTATTCAAGGAACTTTCAAGGAGTTGAAAGGGTCGCCGGAGTTCGTTGAAGTTCGTCGAAGTTTCGCCGGAGCTAAATCGGGAAGGCTAGAACTTCATAAGCTCCATTAAGGTGAGAAGATGGCTTTATGCTTTATAACTTTTGCGTGAGGCATGAGATTACCTAAAGTAATCAAGGAGTTTTGTGGAATGAGTAAAGATAACCAAGTGTTTGCTTATGCCATGATTATACATAAAACATAGTTGAAAGCATGTTATGTAGGTCTGGTGATTAAAAAATGTGATAACTTATTATGTGTGATGTTCCAGGGATCCAAAATGGTATTTTTGGATCAAGGACGTCAAGAAGTATATGTGTAAAATTTCACGTTAATCGGACTCCGTTTGGGTGGTCAAACGGGCGTTGACCGCCAAGTCAACTGCCATACCCGACCGGGTATTGACACATACCCGACCGGGTATTTGTTGAAAAATTGCCCCAGGGGGCTACTGCCTCCTATACCCGATCGAGTATGGGTAGATACTCGATCGAGTATACATTGAAAATTAGCTTTGTGGACTTCTGTCTCCTGTACTCGACCGAGTATGGGTAGATACTCGATCGAGTATTGGGTTATGCTCAAAACGGGCAGTTTTGAGCGGGTTAATGTGGGCCGTTCAGGTGGGACCCGTCCACGTTGGTTCCTAAGGATGGTTATATGACTATATGGATAGGTATTGTCCATAGTTAAAGGAACGAAAGGTTAGCCATATTCAGGTTAGGGTTTGGTAAGGATTAAGTTTGGGGTTGAGTATCCCCGGGACATTAAATGATCCTGAAACTCGGTTGGGGTTGAGCATCCCTGGGACTATAAATGATCCTTAAACTCGGTTGGGGTTGAGCATCCCCGGGACTATAAATGATCCTGAAACTCGGTTGGGGTTGGGTATCCCCGGGACTACAAATGATCCTGAAACTCGGTTGGGGTTGAGTATCCCCGGGACGGTAAATGATCTTGAAACTCGGTTGGGGTTGAGTATCCCCGGGATACTAAATGCTCCCAAAACTTGGTAGGATATCATGAATGTAGAATGTAGCCTGTGAGTTAGGCATTCGGGAAAGGAGTGAAAAAGGTCAGGTAAGAACTTTATCTCTAAAAGACTCTTTGAATGAAATGACCTACGGGTCGAGTATTTTACAAATATATATACAGTATGTATTATCGGATGAATGAGTCATATATATATATATATATATATATATATATATATATATATGTATCACCCTATTTTTGGGTCTCGTGTCTGAAACATTAGTTATCCTTCATATAGCCTGCTTGTCACTAGTACTTCTATGGAGTACTGATCCCTCCGGGGGGCCCTCACATTTTTCAGGTTGAGGCTAGAGTCCTACTACCTGCACCTTTGCCTAGGGTGATTGATCAAGAAGGAAGACGTGGTTCATGCTTCCATTCTTATTTCAAATTTATAAACTGCTCATGGATTTTCGAATAATATTTTTTTTAAAACAGTTGGGGGCCTGTGTGCCCGTGTTTGCCACGTGTGGCTAAGTATTAAACCTATCTTTATTTCCGCATTTGTTGATTATGATATTGATGTTGATTGTATGTGTTTACTAATCGGTTTGGCAATAGAATCAATCGGACGCCTTGTACAACTCAATAGGGATGAACTGTTGTTGTTCTTATCGGGTTGTACGGCGGTTATCTACGTGGCCGGATGCGGTCCGGGGCGTGACACGTCTACAGCGAGCTTCTAAAGTACATAAAGAAAGCTCACACACGAAGAGGAGAAGATGGCACCCTACCACTACTAGGATACAGATTTTTGATAGGGGAACTGATCAAGAAGAAAGGAATAGTGGGGTCCATCAAGGAAGAAACAACTTGGAGAAAATTTCTCTATCAAACTTCCAAGACACGGGCACCACAAATTCAAAAAACAGAGGACTCTTTTCACTCAAATGGCCCTCTCTTGGTCTCCTTCAAAGTAGACACCAAGACTGCCAAGAGACTCTGATCTGGATGTCAAGTAGTCCAATCAAAGAAGATGAGGACAAATTTAACCCCTAATTTGCCAAGGAATATCAATGATGAACTCGAAGTAGTGGCCTCCCCTCTACAAGTCATTCAAGAAGAAACAGAGGCCTCATCCAACTCCTCAAATGCAAGAAACTGCTCAGCCATTCCTCTCTCCATTCTTATTCCAAGGATAACACATCAACCAGAAGAGCAGGCGTCTCCCCTAATCGAGCAGGTGGCTCCTCAACAAACAGAGCATGTAGCTCATCAAGATGAGCAGGTACCTCCCTCTCCAGCAGTTGGCTCACCCAACCTAACTCCCCTTGAGCAACTGGATGAAGAAAATGCCAGGGTCAAAGAATGGAGAAGATGGAAGCTATCTGGCATCCGTATCCAAACTAAAACCTTGTCTGTGTTCATAGATGAGGAAGACTTTGCACTACAATGGCTAGACACAGAAGATCTGGCACAAGCAACCAGACTCTACAAAATAAATCAAGTGTATGCTATAAAGAGGAAGCATCTCACTGCTAAGGATGCACTCCAAGACTCAAGCGATGATGATCATGATGCTGACAATGACCCTAAGGGACCGCCTAGCTCAAGAGGTAAGCAAATCATACATTCCCCATCCTCTAGTGATAAGGAAACAAGGAGAGTTCTTAAAAAATCAAGACTGGAAACCCAAGGAAGAGGAGAGTCCTCCAAAGCCCCACAAGGGCAGCTGACTGCCACCTTAGAGCAGGGGCCTCAACTGCTTGACCTCATCATCGAGCCTCAACAAGAAGTTGCCCCAGAGCAGCAGCCTACAACTTCAAGTGACATACGGGAGCAAATCTTCAATGAAGGAGCAAAGGACACCCCTACACTGGCTGAGGTCTTCATGCATGAACAAAGAGCCACTACAAAGTTCATAAGTAATGTAGAGGTTAAACTTCACAAACGATTGATCAAAATGCAAAAGCATTTCGACAAACTACTGGAAGCAAGGTTTGCGGAGTTACACTGCCACATCAAGGGCAACCTGATGATCCAGCAGGTTTTCAATTCAGAGCAAAAAGCCCAACTCAACATTCAACTCTCTAAGCAACCAGCTCAAATAGAGGCTATACACAAAGAACTCGCTGATCAACGGGCAAAGGAAAGAAAGTTGGAACTCCAGATTCAGACGTACATCAGGCAACTGCGCGACCAAGAGCTAGCAGGTGTCTCCCAACTGGCAGCAGAGTCCTCTACCCAGGTACAATCTCTCCCTGCTTTACCTCCTAACCTTGAGCAGGCTAATCTAAAGATACAAGAGCATGAAGCATACATCAACAAATTGAAGAATGAAGAGTTCCCAACCATGCTTAAGCTCTCCCACAAATTCCTCATAGAGCAGCAGGCCCATGCTCAAGCGTACGAGCAACTAACAAAGGATGTTGCTAACAACTCCCAACTCCTGCAAAAGGCGACCCAAGACACCTTTTGGAAACAAGGAAGTGACTTCCAAAAGATGGGGCAAGACCTGGACAACACGAAGAAGAAGGTACAAGAGCTGGACCTTGAAGTCAAGGACGAAGTGAAGACTGATCTCATGGACATTCATAACTACATCAAAGCCTTATCCATCAAGGTCTATGGCCTGGATCCGGTAAGAAGAATGCGAGAGGAGCCTGAGTCTGACCCGGAGATAGAAGCACTCTTCAGAGAAAGTGAGACCCCTGTTGATGACAAAAAGGGGGAAAGAACAACACAAGCAGGCCCCTCCTCCAGCAGGTCCCTAACATCCAAGAAAGGAGCTGAAACCAGAAAGAAGAACAAGCGGCTGCAAGAAGAAATGGAGATAAGAAGAAGAAAAGGTGAAGAAGCAAAAGCTAAGGAAGAGGCCAAGAAGAAAGAAAAAGAGGGAGAAGAATATAATAGATTAAAGTCCGAAAATTACTAAAAACTACTGTACATTAGAAACTAGAACACTGTACAAAATATCAATAAAAAAAATATTTCTTTCTTGTGTTGCATAGTTTTGGCATCATAAAAAGGGGGAAATTATTAGTACCCAATTTTGTTAGATTTTGATGATGTCACTACACTTTGCACATGTACATTGTGTCTCATATAAAAGCATTTAAATTAAGTGACAAAAATAAATGTACAATTTTTTAGACTAAAGAAATATTACCGGAAAAGTAAAAATGCAATAAGGTGATTTTTATTTATCTTAATAGGATATTTAGATCCTACAGGCAAATATTATTTAGCTCAAAGATAAATTATGTGTCACATTTTAGAGGAAAGATGCTCAAAAGTAATACACATTCAATGTGTATGATTCGAAGACAAAACTAGGACCAGCCTTAAGTGCCAAATCAAGTACTGGGTCCGGAGCATTAAAGCGCACACATGGGACTGCTTTTGAAATGATATTTCAGCGGCCGAAGACAAGGAAATCACCGGGAAATCAGCTCCAGCACAAGAAGACAAGTTAACAACTCGTCCTTGTCCAATATTCAACGAAAGAGATTAATCCATCCTAACCAACAGATGAGATTAATCTACTGGAGTAGCCTATAAATATAGGCTGAAACGAAAGTTTCTAACCAAGCTTTGAGCATCCAAAGTAGAGAAAAATATCCTTCGAGCATTCAAGAGCTATCTAGCAAAAGAGAAAGTGCAAACTTAACTTTACTCTCTGCTTGGACTCATGCTTCACTAAACTTCCAGTTCATAAGCTATTTATTGCTAAATCATAGAAGTTTAGTTTCTAATTGGAGGTTAGAACTTTCTTGTAACATTTCACAAATTGTTGTAAACACTTAGGAGAACTGTTGTTCGGATCCTAAGGTGTGGATAGATAGATCTAAGGACTGAGTAACTTTGAGTGGTGCTATACTCATTGTGAAAAACCTTCAATCTAGGCCTAAGTGTTGTAAAGACTAGATTTGCACTAAGTGTATTGAACTTAATACTTTAGTGAAATCCATCTGAAAGAGGGTGGGACTGGACGTATGAGAATTACACCACCTCTGAACCAGGATACACTATGTGTTGATTTACATTTATTCAACAAAGCACACACTTAGCACTTCTCACAAAAAATTTGAAGTTTGCCAGCAGAATCCTAAACAGTTATCTTAACTGACCCAACTGCTTATCCTACTCTTTACTTACTTACTTACTTTGAGACTATATTCACACAAGAGACGTGCATCAACATCACTAAAAGGCCTATTCTATCAGTTTCCAGAAATTCATTTTCTAAGTATAGCAGATGCCTTAGCAGTTCCCTGGTGACCACCCAACTACTGAGCCCTCTGCTCATATACACTTGTTTCCATTGAACATTTCAACATCACCAGACTCTCATAACATCATCAATAAGAAGTTTTGCTTAAACTGATCTCTGAAAATCTTCTTATAACCTAAGCAGGTGGCTCAGCAGTTCCCTCATTACCACCCAACTGCCGAAATCATTGCTCCAATAAAACTTCGCTTTACTCCTATTAAAGCACCTTTTCAGACAGCCTTCATCATTCTAAACAATATTCCATAATCCCTTTCATCATAAAGTCAATATCTCTCTAGCAGTTGCCTCAACAGTTCCCTGCTACCTTGCCAACTGCTAAGCCAACTGCCAAGCTAACTCGTAGCTATCTAAGTCAAACATTCTCCAAGTTAGAAAGTGGTTATACACTAATTACATAAATGGTAAAGACTTCCGCTGTGCATCTATAAAACTCTCAAAAGATTATAGATTAACTCTTTTAGAGGGAAAAACGTTTCAAAGTTGAAAAAGATTTAAAAGTCTATTCACCCCCTCTAGACTTTTACCCTATCCGGGACCATCACGTTGCATCTTTGAGTTTGTCGGTGTCATTCGAGAACGTAGGAACCGTTCTATCCTGGGAGACGATTACTACTTGTGTTGTGGGTAAATTTGTCTTAAGGAGACATCGATTCGTTGGGTTTGATTTCATCCAAGTATTTCTAATTATTTTTATTTAATTAATGAATGCATGCAAATTATATGAATTTCATACAACACTCCCTCCGTCCCTTTGGAATTTGTCATCTTTCTCTTTTTGTTTGTTCCAAAAACTTTGAAATTTCACTTTAAAGTAATGAATTTGTGATTCAAATTATTCTTCTCTCCACTGCACAAATGTCAACTACACATTTTTACTTTTCTTATTACATGCGCAATTCAAAGTTCGAGCTTAATGTCTAATGGGACGAAGGAATTACTTTTTTTATTTCCTCTTACCACCACCATGCAATTCATTGGTCATGCAAGGTCTAACCGGATCAGCCCGTCACGTTCTCCCTCCCTCTATGTGAGCAAGGTGTCATCATCTTCTTCTATTACCTCTTCATCTGCATCTACTATCATTAGAGTTACGTCCCAATTGACGTTGTTGTTGGGCGCTCTGTCGATCATCTTACACCTAATGCCTCCCTTAATTCCGGCGCCCAATTCCCTCAGTGCTACCTACACCGGGTTGTTTGAGTCTATAGCGCCTCACTTCCCATGAAGTTCACCTTCTCCGGTGCAACACTCTCTACCTTTTCATGTGATGTCTTTGGCTCAATCCATCTCACACATGTCTCCTAATGTAATGGATGCACATCGTTACAACAAAACTTTCTGTTGTGGAAGGTTACCTTTCACAGAGAACTCAGTTTGAATCTTTTCACGTATGTATCTCAAGGTATTTTAGAGATGGTTGATGGCTCTATTCAAGTAACCTCCAAGCATATTGCTGATATTCATAATAGGATCATTTTTAATATCGAGTACTATCAGTGGCTAGAGTGGATAAAACAATCCGGTCGTGATTGTTTGTCACTCTATCTAAGGACGTATTAGTTGATGTTTATGACGTTAAGCATAATGTTGGTATGTGGGATCGTGTGCAAACGTATTTTATGTTTCAAAGTCTTGCTAGGTCTATGGAACTTAAAAATATGTTATAACAAATTAAGAAAAAAAGATAATGAGTCCCTGGAACACTATTTACGTAATATATTATCCTTCTTTTCTTTTCTTTTTTTGCAAGTACCGTCTTCATTTCTTTTTAGTTGCAACATATACAATTTTACATTATTCACATGCTTTACTTTTAGTACATCTTATTGATATTCTTTTTTTGAAAACTATTATTGAATTCATCTCATTATAAATTTTCATAATCTTATTTTTATTTATTAATGAAGAATTAGATATAATGATGATCAAAATTGTGAGTTGTTTCCCAAAATAATGTTAAATAAATATTTACCAAATTAGAATCATGTTAAAAATATTCCCCAAAATACTACTAAGCTAAACCCCAGCTAAGAGAACTTCCACTTCAAGTGACGGCTTTGAGAAAAAGAGGACATAACAAAGCAAGTCAAAAGTATTTATTTTAAAGTGCTACAACTTTTTTTTATAATATTATTATTACAAAAAAATATCAAATTTAATAACTTTTTATAATCTTTCATATGACACCAATATTGAATATAAAAAAACATTACTTTAAAAAATATTTGTTTTTTGTAAGTGTTATGTCTTTTTTATTTGTACTCCGATTGTTACAAAAATATATTAAAATTCATATTTTTTATTATCTTTCATGTGACACCAATATTACATATACTAAAGTAAATGATAATTATAATAACTTTTGGATTTTAGGATTCTTTTTTACCGTGCACGCAATTAATTAGGAGTGATAGCTCAGAATAAAACTGCACAAACTTGTGATTAATAGTGTGTTTGGTAAAAAATGATCATAAATTGCACAACTAATAATGCATACTAATTACGTTTTCAATCACACTAATTACGTTTTCAACCAGCTGTCGTAACCAGCTAACAGCTAACAGCTAATAAATAAAAAAAATCACATGAGTGGGGAGATTTTGAATTGTTGTTCTCGATTCTCTAGTCCCCTAGCAACGAAAGAAGGGATGACACTGGAGTGCGTATACCGTGCAACCGGTATACGGTGAGCACTGTATATCGGGACGGTTTTAATTTTTTTTTTCCTTTTGTTTTTAAAAAATGGTTATAACTTTTTTATTTTTGATCCGATTTTTATAAAATTTATATCAACATTTTTTATTTTTCATGATCTTTCAAATGAGACCAATATTGTCTATGTAATTTTAACATATTAACATTTGTGTGTAAAATATGTAACTTTAAGTGTTAAAATATGTAACTCACGTTCAGTCAAGTCAAATGCAACTCGTGTGTATAAATATGTATCTCTACGTGTAACAATATGTAACTTTACGTAAAAAAATATGTAACTCGCATTTAGACAGGTCACATGCAACTCGTGTGTATAAATATGTAACTCGCGTGTATAAATATGCAACTTTACGTGTAAAAATATGTAACTTTACGTGTAAATATATGTAAGTCGCGTTCAGACATGTCAAATGCAACTCGTGTGTATATATATATGTAACTCGCTTATAAAAAGATGTAACTTGTTTATAAAAAGATGTAACTCGCTTATAAAAGATGTAACTTGTTTATAAAAAGATGTAACTTGTTCATAAAAAGATGTAACTCAATGTATTATCAAATGTAACTGAGGCCACTGATCCACTCCCAAACAGATTCGATCTTCTATTTCACAAACATATCATCTCCCAAACAGATTCGATTTTTCTTATAATCCAATACTCATTAATATAATAGTTCGATAATTTCTTAAAATTACATACACAATATTGGTCTCATTTGAAAGATCATGAAAAATAAAAAATGTTGATGTAAATTTTATAAAAATCGAATCAAAAATAAAAAAGTTATTATCATTTTTAACATCAAAAGCAAAAAAAAAAAAAGAAGATAAAACTGCGTCGTTTTTGCAACTGGGCGCACCATATAATTTGCGATGACACTGGCGGTGACGAGCTGGATTAGGATAACAATGACGGAAAAACGGGGTTGGGGCAAACTTTGGATAACGGGCTGAATTGAAGACTTGAAGACTTGTTGCATGAGTTGGCAACTTTATTTCGTTTTCAGTTTTACTCTTAGCGTAGATCATTTTTTATGATTGTTTTGTTTTTAATTTCATTAATCAAGGCATTAGGATGCGCTTTACTTTCGTTGTGATGTTTTGAGGAGCAATCATTCTCTTTTGATTATTATAGGCTTCAAATACCTGAACAATGTTTAGCGAATTACACGATTAATTCTATGTCTAAACCCTAAAGCTGATGACCAAATTGGATATTCTATGAGTCTTTTATATACTCTCTCCGTCCCATTGGACTTTGCCAATTTTCTTTTTTTGTTGTCCCAAAAAACTTTGTCACTTTCCTATTAAAGAAACTAATTTGTGGTTCTGCACATTTATCTCTCCTCTGCACAAATCTCAACCACACAGTTTTTACTATTCTTATGTCTCACCTACTTTGCACTTGTCAAAGTACACCGGGACGGAGGTAGTATTAATTTAAGCCTTTTCTATTCAAAAAACAAAGAAGAAAAGAAAACAACATACGAATATACTTCATCCGTCCGTCCCTAAATAAAAGCATCTGTTTCCTTTTCGGACCGTCCCTAAATAAAAGTTTTTTTTTTTGGCAAACAAAACAGTGCAAAACAGTGTCCAAACAGTGACAAATAATACAACAAATCCCACTTTCTTAGAATGTGTGGAACAGGAGGGAGTACCATAGTATTTCGGACCTCCTCCGCACACCCCAAAATTTACTACGTGCACCCTCTTTTCATTTTTGTTGGACCATGTTATCCTCTTTCAAAATCGAACTCGATCACCGCAGGGCACCAAAGTACGTAGCGCACTAAAGTACGTAGCGCACTAAAGCACCATGTTATTGTTTTTTATTTTTATTTTTGTTGAAAATTATTGCTTTTTAAATTAAAAAAAATGATTTCTATATTTCCTTGAATTTTGTAATAACTTTATTTTTAAAAAATGATATATCTTTAAAAAAGTACTCAAAAACTGAATATAATCAAGTTTACGAATTTAAATCATCATTGAACAATTATTATATAAATATGGCTAAAGGGTCAAATAGGTTCTTGTACCCTTCCGGATTTCTCAATTTACCCCCTCAACCCAAAAAAGCTCCAATTGGCATCCTGAACTCGATGAAAATATTCAAATTTCACTTTTTGCAGGTTTCAATCCGGTCACCGCCACGTCACCCGGTAGGGTGCCAACTGTGCATGTGATGTGGCGTCGTGGCAATTTAGGGGGTCAAATAAGCCCCTGAACCCGATCGAATCGTTCAATTTACCTACTCAACCCTAAAGAATGTCTAAATTTTGAAAAAAATAAAATAAAATAAAATAATATATAATAAATAAAATTATAAATAAAATACACGTCTAAAATATAGTACTCCATATATATTAATATGAAATATTTATCATTCACGATAAATTCAAAACAAAATATAAACTAAAAAATATTCTAACTTTATTTCCACATTTTATAACTATATTTAATTTTTTACCAACTATATTTAAATTTTTATTTTATGTATTATATCTAATGTTTTGTAATATAACACAAATTTTAGGTTTTTGGTTTGATAATTTATACGAAGCATTATTTTTAAATTATCCATTTGTATTTTTTTCATTTCATATTTTTTAATATATTTAAAAATATACTAAAAAAATATACAATTTTTATGTAACTATTATTTTTCAAAGTTACTGATTACACTTTTCTATATTTGTAGTAACATAAAATTTACTCATATATAAGTATTAAAATCTAAAAATAGTAACTACATATTGATACTATTTATTATAAATATATTGAAGTCTTTTTTACGTATTATATACGGAGTATAAGAATTAATTTCTTTTAGTTTATATTTTATTTCTTTATGCATTTACCAAAAAAAATATAAAAATATTTATATTTTATATTTTGACTTTTTTTTCTTTTTTTTTTATTTTCTAATTTTCATTTTTATTTTTATTTTTCATAATTTTGACGTTTTTAAGGGTTGAGGGGGTAAATTGAACGTTTCGGTCTGGTTCGGGGGCTTATTTGACCCCCTAAGTTGTCACGTCACATTCACAGTTGGCACCCTACCGGGTGATGTGGCGATGACCGGCTTGTGACCTGCAAAAAGTAAAATTTGAATCTTTTTATTGAGTTCAGGGTGTCAATTGGAGCTTTTTTGTGTTCAGGGGACAAATTGAACAATCCGGAAAAGTACAAGGACCTATTTGACCCTTCAGCCTATAAATATTTGTAACACACTATAATGATTTTATAATTTTTTTACAATTTTCTTTTTACAATAGGCGATGAATATGAAGATTATCTAAAAAATACATAGTAGTACTCTTGACTTCCAGACTAACGAGATATTTATTTACCTTAATTCATACTACGTGTTAATAAGTTCATCTGTCTCACTAGGTGTATTTCATTTTTTCTTTTTGATTGGTTCCATTAATTTTGTCGCATATGGTGTTCAGTGATATTTGGATGGTCACGTACACTTTTTCATTCATCTTTTTATTGAATGTTGTCTGTATTATATTATCATATAAATGATTTAGGATGCTTGTTTTTAATTAAAGTGATTTCGATCTCAGATCCGACTAGATGTAAATAGGCTAGATCTAATCGGATTTCAACGATTGTATAACACATAGAATAGATATCTAACATATTGGATCAATTTAGACCACATTAAACTATATCAAACTTAAACATACCAAACTCCGATCAATTCATATTTGATCAGATCAGACCATAACATTTTAATCCAATTAAAAACATCTTTATTGATAAAGGTAATTGTAAATTAATCTCTCCTTGTAACTATATTTTCGTTAAATTAATATGTATACTTCAAATTTCAATTATGTCTTCTTATAAGTTAATAACTTTGTGATCAAGTTTAAACTTGTATATTGTAATGAATACTTTCCAAAGACGAAGGGCCCCACCTTTTAAAACTCGACCAACACGATGTTGATTCCACATTACGGCCATATATTTTATATTGTCTCATATCAAATTTGATAATAAAGTTTGTGTGGTTCTAAACCATTTTTCCTTTATTTTTACTTTATCAGTTCAATATCAACCACATAATTAAATCTATCTTTCGTACTAATCGTGTCACTTTCTCATGTCCCGATGCTAGCTGGACAAAGGAAGTAATATTTAAGGAAAAAACTATTACATAAACATCTAATAAAAAATACAACAACCTCCAAATCTTAATGTCAATTTTTTGAGGTCAGCTTACATGAGTCAATATATGACTTCGGAGCCAAAACGAAAACAAAGATAAGAACAATAAAAAAGTAAGATATGATAAAAAGATAAAAAAAATATAAAATAGAGAATATATACTCCGTATAAATGATTATAAAAAGAATATCTTTTCTAAAGTTTATAAATGCAATATATGTGTCATATGATAGATCATAAAAAATTATTTAATTCTATATATTTTTGTAAAAATTGGGGAACAAATGAAAATAGTACGTTGTATAACATTTTATAGAAAATCATTGTTAGACACATTAAAAAACACAATTTTTGCACTTCAATTTAAATCTGTTCATCAAACAAAATTATTAGAAGTGATTAATGGGGTTTGTTTTTAATTTTAAGGGACTATTATACGGTCCCAATTCCCAATGAAAAATTTGTTAAAAAAATAAGGGAAAACTGTCAAATAAGTCCTCGAACTTTCATAAAAAAGTCAATTAAGTCCTTTTATAGGAGACTCTGTCCGGTCGTCGCGATTTGGGGCGGTTTCGGTGGAATTTTTTGATGAAATTTTTTGAGCATCTTATTCATCAAGTTTAGTTTACTCATACCAAATTTCAGCTAAAAATTAAATCGGAAGCGCATTCAAATTAATTAGAGAACGCAAAAATGCGCAGTTATCTTCAAGAATTAATTTGAATGTGTTTCCGATTGAATTTTTAGCTGAAATTTGGTATGAATAAACTAGACTTGGTGAATAAGACGATCAAAAAGTTTCATCAAAAAATTCCACCGAGAACTGCTTTAAATTGCGACGGTCGGACAGAACCTTCTATAGAAGAACTTAATTGACCTTTTTATGAAAGTTAGAGGATCTCACTTAAATACCCTCCAAAACCACATCTCTAATAAGGGGGAATAATGTTCTAGCGAGGTTATGTGGTGCGCCTAGCATTCCCCTAGTATTTTTATTATTCTCTCCCACTTAAATACCCTCCAAAACCACATCTCTAAAAGTGCCTTTTAATTTCCTTTACTGGCCACCCTCTGTTTCTTCTTCTTCACTGGAGCTGTACTGCTCGGAAGCAATAGATTGATACAAAGGAATGGACACTATAAAGAAGCAAGCAGCCAAGCTCAGAGAGCAAGTGGCCAAGCAGCAACAGGTATGCATAGTTAATTACTTTCGCAGTAAAACTTCATCTTTTTAAAGTTTTTTTAATCGAAGTTCCTTTCGTCTTAGTTTTGATTTGATTCAGCAAACCCCCTTTATAGATTTCCACTGTTCGGTGAAATCCTTAAAAGGAACAGCTTTAGTTAGGGCTATTTATAAATTACTTCAAATTTATTTAGAATATCCTGTAAAATCCTTAAAAGAATCAGCTTTAGTTAGGGCTACTATAAATTTATACGCATATATATCAGGGCCGGCTCAATAGATTAGGAGACCCGGTGCAAATCAACCTTAAAAAACCAAAAAACTACAACCAAATGTGAGATTGGTAGATGCTCATGTTTTTGAACTTGAACAAATAAAATCAGTAAAAAAATCTAAAATCGGAAATAAACGAATCAAAATAGGATAAGAAAAGTGAATATTTTACCTTTGGTTGGATGACCTGAATAGTTAGATCGTTCCAGACTTCCAGCAAATCAAGTAATCAACTATTTTCAAAAAGAATCTCTGATAGAATAAGTGAATAACCCTAATGTGTATTGCATGTGAGAAGTGAAGAAAGAGAAACTGGTAAATCGTGCAAATGCCGAATTACGGACTTGTTATGGAAATTAGAAGGATTATTTAACTTGTGAGAACAAATATACCCTTGTTCTATTTTTCCGAACAAATATACCCCTGAAGTATATGTACAGGTGCATATATACCACTGGACTTTTAAAAAGGTGCAAAAATACCCCTCATATTCTTATAAAGGAGCAAATATAATTGTTATTGACTTGAAATTGATAAAATAAATTTCAAAAAACACCAAAAACAAATTAAAAATTCGAAATTAAAAAATTAAAAATTTTAAAATTGTACTTGTGGTGTCCAACTCTCCCCTTTATTTTTTGTATATCATAATTTAATATTGTTAGTATAAAATATTATTTCAAAACATTACTATATATTTAAGATTCTTTAAAAAAAGTGTTAACATATGTGTTGCAATGTAAATTTTTTATTTTATTTTTTGCATTCTTTGCACCATAAAAATTACATATTTTGTATGATGATATATTCCGAGATTACAAAATAGTGAATTTAATTTTATTAAGGTTAAACAAAATCAAAGAATGTTATTTCAGAAAATGTATCAATGTGTTTAAATTTTGCAACAAGACTAAAATTAAAAGTAATGAGTTTGAAGTGCTTCATTTACAACGGAAAAATAATAATTTTGCAATTTAAAATTAAAGAGTTAATATTTTAACAGTTAATAAATCTTTATTTTTAAATTTTGAATTTATAATTTAGTTTTTTTGTTTTTTGAAATTTATTATATCTATTTAAAGTCAATAAGGGTGAATTTGCTCCTTTATAAGAACATGAGGTTTTTTTTTGCACTTTTTAAAAGTTCAGGGGTATATATGCACTTCAACGTATACTTCAAGGGTATTTTTGTTCCGAAAAATAGAATAGGGGTATATTTGTTCTCACACGGATACTACATGGGTATATTTGTACCTTATCCCTTTTTTCATTTAATTGAATATGGAAATTGGAAGAGTTCTTTAATCATCCGTTTGCTTTTGTTTCAGTTAGGCTGTTCGTTCCCTTACATTTTAATGTGTTTCCAATTAAAATCCAAACGTCTCTTATTATTAATATATACTTATACACTAAACAATTACTCCCTCCGTGCCATTTTGGTTGCCTTACTTTCCTTTTTGAGAGAGAGAGAAAGGACAATTCATGTCCAGCCGGCCTGACTGGAACCGTCGTCCAGTCGAGGTCGTTTGGGCCTTGGGGCCCTTCCCCGTGAATTTTTTTGAACATGTTGTTCATCAAGTCTATAATTATAGCTATAAGTCGTAGTAATAATAATAATAATAACGATAATAATAATGATAATAACAACGATAGTAACAACGATAATAACAACGATAATAACAACGATAATAACAACGATAATAACAATGATAACAAGAACAAGAACAACTCAACAACAACAACAATAATAATAATTAAAGTGATAAATCATGTTTGAACTTTTCTTATATGATTTGAACTTTTCTTATTTGATCTGAATGCTCTGATCTGAATCTTTCTGATCTGATCTGAATGTTTCTGATCTGTTTTGAATCTTTCTGATGTGACCTGATGTGAATAAATAAGAATAAATAACAAGTAATAAGAATAAGACGAACATAACAACTTCTAAGTCTTCATTACAATATTGCACGGGTTGCTCAACTCTGCTGTAACAACAACAACATCCAAGCTTAGTCCCAAAAGATATTGGGGTCGGCTAACATGAATCGATACATGATATCACAATCAAAAGGAAAAGAAGGAATAAAGATAAAAAGATAAGCTATTATGAAAAGATAATATAAAAAAGATGAATATATATAAAAATGATAAAATAAAAAGGCTGCAAATAATGCTTATATATATAAGGATAAAAAAAAACTAGGAAAAAAAAGATGAGGGAGCTCAACTCTGCTGTACAAAACATAAAAAAGAATGGGGTGATGTTTTGATGGTTCATAAAGAAAAGAGTTAAAATTAATTCAACATTTGAAATTGAATTTCTATGGTCTATCTACAGTGAAATTAAATTGGTGACCTGATCTAAGAGTTCATATTAATACATGATACTAGTGAACTAAAAATGTGAACTTAATCTTTGGTTAAAACTGAAGTTGTTCTTACCAAATCTCTTCAGGCACGCGTGATGATATCTTCTCCCTTTGTAAACTTATATCAAAATATAGACTAAGGCATCCAAATGACTCTACACCTAGTTCTATGAGTCTATGAATTTTCTCTTTGGCTAGACAATTATGAGGCACTTGGGTCAGCTGGGGCATGAAGCTTTGATGGTAGATGAGTCTGAACTACAGTGTCACCAACAACTTGAGAATTTATACAGATCCACTAGGGATGCAAAGGTAAGTAAGTAAGTTTACTCAGGGCTAGTGTTTTTTTTTCTCTTCCAATTTTTATCTCATAAATAGTGTATGTCTGTATGCTGGTACTTACATTACAGCTATATTATTTTGTTCCAACAGCATTTTCAGAGGGATATAGTTCGAGGCATAGAAGGATATATATCGACAAACAAAAAACAAATGCATATAGGTGTGCAGATTTGTTTACTTTATGCTATATCATACCTTGTGAGTTTCATTCTTCTAACTATTCAGGACTTTCAATGGGGACATTATCAAATATAGAATGAGTTAATCAAGCTGGATTAATTATCGTTTTGGGATTAACAGATAATTAGAACTAATTGTTTTTGGACTCCCTATTAAGGATCTCTTTATATAGTACTTCATAAAATATTATAATTACTTCTTCTCCTCATAAGAAAACAATCAACCGTTGGCTGAGGCCAAAAGATGCATTCTTCGAAACTCTTTTATTACTTTGTTCTATTTAATAAGTTGACTTTATTTTCACGAGCCTCTTTGCTCTATCAATTGGATTCCACATCTAGATTCATTATGGCTGTGTTTGCAACAATGGCGGATCTAACACCTGAGTTTTGGGTGTTTGAAATTATTTTACAATTAAAGTTTTGAATAATAATATTTTTTGATCAAATAATACTACACATAAATCTTTTCAACAACAATAAAATAGGTAATTGAAGCTAAAATCAAGAAAATCCGTATTAAGTAAAGTAAAATAATTTATTAAATCAATTCTAAACATGCATTTTTGTACTTTTACTTTAAAGTTTTGGGTATTCTCATCAACACCTTTAAACACATATAGGTCCTCCACTGATGTTAGCATTTCAAATTTGAATTATGTGTGTAGTTAGAAAGCTGGCTGAGGATTCTTGCAATTACGGGATTGAATGTGCATGTAATGCTCCTCTTCTTGCAAAGGCCACTTCTAACTTTGGTGCCTCACATACTGTGATTCAAGACCAAAAGGAAATTTTACTTGGAATTCTTGGACAGCAGGTTACTTTTATCTCCGTTTTGCAATGTTACTTCCAATCGTCACAATTAGCAATTAGCAGCATAAGGGTTTACTTTATACTTTCACAGGAGAAAAGAGCTTCATTCTTAAACATCAAACTTCTGAAATCTGAATTCCTTTCTTGCATTGTATTACACTCAATAATAATAATAATAATAGTAACGATAATAATAATCTACCAAATAGGTTTCAGAGCCACTTCGTGCATCAATAAGTGGTGCTCCTTTAGAGGATGCTCGTCATTTGATTCGCTGTTATGATAGGATGCGCCAGGAGCTTGAATCCCAGGTAATATATGTTCTCAGCCAAAAAACTGTCTTTGTGAGGGATCACAAATTTAGATCCAGTTTGGTAATTCCTAAAATGGATGAAGTGGATACTGGATACATTTACTGAAGCTGTGATTCAATCTGTTGAAATGCCCAAAAAATTAGATCATATTTTTTTAAATAAATCAATGAAATTATTTCTTAAAGTGAAGGTTAAAGGTCATTTTATTGAGTTTCAGTCATTTAGGAAAAAAGAAACTCATACAGTACCATTTTTTAATATTAGCTGATTTGGCCCAGTGAAATTAGTATGTTTTTGGAGAAAAATATGCTTATAAGCCAAATATGGGCATACCAAACGGGCTCTTAGTATGTATCTTTCTGATATGATACCCCCATTTTCTCTCTCAGGCTGCTGAAGTAATAAGACGACAATCAAAGTTCAGAGATGCTTCTTCTGAGAGTTTAGGGAAGCTCAAGGATGCTGAAATAAGGTTGAGTGAGCTTAAAACCTCCATGTTGGTTCTTGGGAATGAAGCAGCTAAGGCCATGCTAGCTGTAGAGGAGCAGCAGCAGCAGACAACTTACCATAAGCTACTCAAAATGGTATTTCTTTTTTGTTTTGTTTTAGAAGTGTTAATGTGCACTATGTGAAGCTTTCTGTGATTTCTTAATTCTTATTGATAGAGCATATATGAAAACAAGAAAAATCCTATATTTATAGGACATTAGTTCTAAGAAAAGAGGCATATGAGAAGTGTCTGTCCAAAAATTTTAGGTGACTTTTAGACACTGAACAAACTTAATCACTTATAAATTGAGCATAAACTAGTGATAATATTAATTACAAACTAAGTAGACACTTAAAGAATTAAGACTCATAATTACGAAGATAAAAAAGAAACTATTTCCTAGAGTATTGATGTCTGTTTGGTATGGATCTGGATACATCAACACTCCCTCTCCCCAGCGTAGATATCCTTCATGCTTAGCATGATGATAAGACCCTGAAATCTAGAACCGTAAAGAGGCTTGGTAAACTCATATGCAATTTGATCTTATGAAGGAGTGAGCTTAGTTCAATCAGACCTCCTTCAACCTTCTCTTTCGATGATGTGCCGGTTAATCTCTATATGTTTAGTACAATGATGCTGGATGGGGTTATGGGCCATGTTTATTGTTGATTTGTTATCACACCCCAACTCCATTGGTCTTATCCATCTAATTCATAATCAGAGAGAATAATCGTGATCCATAAAAGTTCACACAGGTCATGGGAAAGTGCTTTAGTGCTTTTAGCTTAAATTCAACAAATGGTCGTGCCACAACATTCTTCTTCTTGCTTCTCCATGTCACGAGGTATCCTGGAAAAACACAAAAACTAGTAGTTGATCGGCAGTAAACGAGAGGGCCACCATAATCTGTGTTGAAATAGAGCATATAAACTAAGAAATAATATTGGAAAGGAAATGATTTTCTGTATTTTGATTGAAGGGTTAAGGCTCTGTCTCTATATATATAGATTACAAAGATGAAATATTCCTATATAAGATGCTATCTTTATATAATATAAAGTAGCAGAGTTGCTACCATATTTGGAGGTAAAAATCCCGCCCAATTTAAGGGCATAATTGGAAATCTTTTTGCAAAATTTTGATTGACCGTCAAAGTTATTCTTTCAAAGGTATGGAGTATTAATTTGTACGTGCAGAATATATCTTTCCAAAGTGAGTGTTATCCATAAATGCAACCATGCATGTAATTAAAAATTACATAATTAATTAATATTTGCTCATATTTATGGAATGCACAGTAGTCGTATATATCATGTGTATAAAGTTCCATCACATTTTAGTATTTTACAACTATAAAACCACACATAAATTCGGAATCCCTACTAAAAATAATTTGAGTAGGAATTCACATTTTATAAATTTTATTTCTTGAAACACAACCATATATAGCATTCCTACTAATAAAATTCAAATTAAAATTCACAACGCTTAATTCGGCCACGAATAAAATTACCCATCTCTCATTAAACATTGTCATTTTTGGGTTGAGTGTGAAATAAGAAAAGTAAAAAAAGCGTGATTAAGATTGTGCCGGTGCGACTAGGGAGTACTGTAAAAAGAGGCTAGTTCATTGATTACTTTAAATCTAAAGTGATAGGGTTTTTAGGACAAATTAAAAAGGAATGATGACAAAGTACCGGTGCGACGGTGGAAGTACAATATTTCAATTAAGTTCAATTTTGTTGAAATTAAATCAATGCATATACAATAAAAAAACCATTCATATTAGAACAATCAAAGTTCTTTTGATTCACAACGCAAATAAAAACAGTGAATTATCTCAATGAAATTGAACTAGAGTCTATCTAATAGATAGTTCATGAAGTATATGTGTAATCCGGCATGAAGTATATGTGTAATCCGGCATGAAGTATATGTGTAATCTGGCTGTGTTGAACGTCAATACACTCCACAACAGAATGGGCGAGTTGAACGTAAACATAGACACATTTTGGAGGTTGCCCGTACTCTGCGATTTCATGCACATTTACCTATTCAATTTTGGGGTGAATGTGTATTGACGGCCTGTTACCTAATCAATCGATTGCCATCATCTGTTTTGGATTATAAGAGTCCGTATGAACTCATATATGATAAAGTGCCCAAATACGATCAACTACGCGTTTTTGGATGTCTCTGCTATGCTCATAATCATGGAAAAAATCGGGATAAATTTGACTCACTTAGAATAAAATGTGTTTTTGTCGGATATGCCTACTCTCAGAAGGATGGAAATTATTTGATCTGGAAAAACACATTTTTATTGTATCCCGAGACGTGACCTTTGTTGAAGATTCTTTTCCATATGCACCTGGAGCACATGAAATCTCTTCACAGCAGGATAAGGAAGTGGGACCTTCTGATCTTATCCCTATCACACATTTTCATGCAAATGAGGATGAGGATATCACTTTGGGGTCAAGCAGCCAAATGACTCCACACGTATCAACTTTCCACCACACTGGGACCGAACAAAATAATAATGCAGAACATTCTTCTACTTCCCAAGCTACGGACGTGGCTGATCATGCTGAGACACGTGGCAGTCAAAAACATGAAGACGCAAGCTCGACTTCAGGGGATCAAATGCCAGAATTGCATGCACGACGTAGTACACGCTCGCGGAAGGCACCGGTTTGGCAGAAAGATTACGAGGTGCAACTCAATACTATGAAAGTACACACTCCGCCCGTTTTTCACACCAAACCAACGATTGAATCAGATAATCCTTATCCCTTATCTCATTACGTAAATTATAATCATTTTTCGGTACACCATCGTGCCTTCCTTGCAGCAATTTCATCACACAAGGAACCACACACTTTTCACAAGGCAGCGCGTGACCCACTCTGGCGGGCAGCCATGCAACGAGAACTTGCGGCTTTGGAACGGACAGGCACATGGAGAATGCAAGATCTACCGCCCGATAAGAAACCTATTTATTGCAAATGGGTCTATAAAATTAAGTACAGAAGCGATGGTACCGTTGATCGGTACAAGGCCCGTCTAGTGGTGTGTGGTAATAGACAAGTGCAGGGAATAGACTACGACGAGACCTTTGCACCTGTGGCCAAAATGGTTACCGTGTGCATTATGTTGTCCATTGCTGCTTCTCGAGATTGGGAGATACATCAAATGGATGTGGATAACGCTTTTCTTCATGGCGACCTTAAAGAAGAGGTATACATGCATCCGCCTCCTGGTTATTCTCCTTCTGAACCTGGACAGGTGTGCAGATTACTTCATTCTCTCTATGGTTTGCGCCAAGCACCCCGTTGTTGGTTTTCCAAGTTAACCAGTGCTCTTCTCACTTATGGATCTCGTCAGTCCCATGCTGATTATTCTTTATTCACTCTTCATCGAGGGGGACATATCTTGTGCATATTGGTGTATGTTGATGATTTACTTATCACAGGTTCTAATCCTGTGATGATTTCCATTTTTAAAACATACTTAGCTAACATATTTCCTGTCAAAGATTTGGGGCACATGAAATATTTTCTTGGGCTGGAAATAGCAAGAGGCAAGAAAGGATTCTTTTTATGTCAATGCAAGTATGTTTTGGATATTCTTGATGAAACATGGTTAACCGGAGCCAAGCCTGCAATGTTTCCTATGCCCCAAAACCACGGACTTCAGGCTGATGAGGGTCCATTTTTTCTGGAACCCGATCGCTATCGACACTTAGTGGGCAAGCTTATATATCTCACACTCACACGCCCCGATATTAATTATTCTGTGCATATTCTTTCTCAATTTATGCAAGCACCTCGACTTGCGCATTGGGATGCTGTTATACGGGTTCTTCGCTACCTCAAAAATCATCCTGGTCAGGGGGTTCTACTTAGACGTCACTCATCTCTTACTCTTGTTGGCTATTGTGACTCCGATTGGGCTAGTTGTCCCACTACGCATCGGTCAGTTACAGGTTATTTTGTCACACTTGGGGGCTCTCCTATTTCTTGGAGGACGAAGAAGCGGGCTACGGTATCACGTTCGTCTGCTGAAGCTGAGTACCGGTCCATGGCAACACTTGTGAACTACTCTGGCTCAAAAGTCTTCTTTCTTCGTTACGTATTGGTCTTCCCCCAATTCGGCTTCTGTGTGACAATAAAGCTGCTATTCACATCGCATCAAATCCAGTGTTTCATGAACGCACTAAACACATTGAGCTGGATTGCCACTTTATCCGTGACCATGTGCGTTCTGGTGTGATCATTCCCTTCACACATTTCTACCACGGAGCAATTAGCGGATTTGTTTACTAAAGCCCTTGGTGCTTCTCAGTTCCATTATTTGCTTGCCAAGATGGGCATTCAAGACCCCCATGCTCCATCTTGAGGGGGGGTATTGGAGGACACGTGCGCATGAAACCATACATATTCTTCTTGATAAGTTTTGTATCATTTATTGTACGTTTCTTTTGTAACCCAGTACACAAAATGTCCAACCGTTTGTACATGTATTGGGATAGGACTCTTCTTTATGGCTTTTGGGTTACGTAGCTTTAGGAGAGGATAGAAAAGCATGCAGTATATATTTTCTTGTACCATTGTCTTGTAAATCAACTTTTGTGGAGATACGAATACAATTCCTATTGTATCTCAATTCCTAATTTATCTCCTTCCCAACCTCCTTTTTGGATTGCCAATGAAGAGAGCTATGGTTCCAGATTACTTGTTGAATAGCTTCACTATGAATGTTCAGTATACCCCACAATGTTCTAGCAGCTGTGATTCCCTTCCCAGTTTTTTGTTTTAAAGATAGATCCACGAGGTGCCCTATCTGGGAAACAACCATCACAACCGTCTGAAAAGTAGAATCCAGTTCCATATTGAGTCCATCCCACTGATATTCAAAATCAATCTCATTAGCCCAGCTCAATCCAGAATCTGAGGAGCCCCAGACTAGAAGCTTGTCAATCTTGTTTTCTGATAGAATGCTTTCTAGCATAATTGAAGCATCAGGTGAAGAGCTTAATGACTGCTGCAATGACACTGTCAGTCGACCAGTTTCATTATTAACTGAGTCTTTGGCATAAAGTACCAAGTTGCAACCCTTTACTATCATCCCCATCTTGGCATCAGATTGAGTGAACACTGATTCAAATTGCAAAATTGTGTGGATCATCCTGCACCCATGACTTTGTCAAGGCCCCCAGGAACATTACAATGTTATCAACCACCATAGCCTTAGCCTGACTTCCAGCACAAACAACCCCCTCCTCCATCCCTCTTCCATTAGTAATGGTGTGAACCATGTTACCCTTTTTCCAAATGTGGTCCTTCTGATTGCCTTCCTCCTCTTCCACTATCCTGTCTTCACAGGACACAAGATAACTAACTCCAATATCCTTTATGATCCGTGTCCTGGTTTTCAAAGTTATTTCAATAGAATTTAGCTGAGGATCCCCTTGAATGGTCTGAATTAACCCAGATTGATGCCACTTGATACTATGCTTCTGAAAATTGACTTCTACATCCCCTAAACCAGTCAACCATTCCATGCCAAGAACTAACTCAGTTCCTCCCAATTCCAGTATATAAAACTTTTGCTGAATAACAGGTCCTTGCATACTTAAAATTAGTTCTTCACATCTGCCATTATTGAATACCTGATCTCCATTTCCAATCTGCACTTTGTAGCCAGAAGTGGTATGATAAGGTAAATTCATCTGCTCTACCAATTTCTGAGATATGAAATTGTGTGAAGCTCGACTATCAATCAGAACATCTACTAGCTTCTCTCCCTTAGCCCATTTCAAAATCCCATGTACCTTGAAAGCCCTCATAGAGGGTATTCCTTCTTGGTTCATGAAGGATAACTGCATGTACTTAGATTCCAGCATAACTTCTTCTTCTTCTGAAATTTCAACTCCTGCTCCTTCTACTTCTTCCTCCCCATCAGATTCTTCTACAAGTATGAGTTTGTAATTCTTCAATTCGCAGGTGTGTTCCTTGTTCCATTTCTCCCCACACTTGAAACAAAGTCCCTTCCTGCTCCTGTCCTGATATTCTTCCTGTGACAATTGTGGCCCCACCCTTTTGATGTCTAAGGAATATATTTCTGTCCCCTTCTTTCCATCAGGAGTAAACCAAGGTGGGTTACTCTTGTTTTCAGCTGCACTCTTCCCAATATTGTTGGACCAAGAATTCCCTACTTTTGATTTAAATCCATCCACCCATGTCTGAGATTTTGTAGTTGCAGGTCCCTTCTCCTTCCATGATAACCTGTCTTCCTCCTTTCTTCTCAGGTAAACAGCTTCATTTCAACTCTCAATCATTAGAGCCCTGTCCATTACCTCAGCTAACGAATTAGAATTATGTAATTTCAGCTCAACTTTTATCTCATCCTTCAAGCCATTGATAAAAATTCCTCTCAGAATTCCCATGTCCACATTAATCTGAGGCGCTATCACCATTTCAAACTCATCCCTGAACTCCTTCACTGTCCCAGACTGTTTCAGGCTTAGCATAGGTCCATATGGGTTTTGTATTAAATCTGGCTGAAACCTGCGTATGATAGATGCCTTCAGATTTTCCCAATACTTCCTTTCAGTTTGGTGTTCCCACCAAATAAACCAGTTTAGAGCTCGATCCTCCATCTTGAGTGAGTTACACATTGGGAATCATGTGAGTATTGCTCGATTTTGCCCCTAATATCCCTGTTTCAGCTAGCAAGTCAAATACATATTTGCATTGAGATAGAAATATGTCTTTCTTACTCCGTGTTACCTCAATCCCCAAGAAGTATTTTAGTGAGCTAAGATCTTTTGTCTGAAATTGACTATGAAGAAAATTCTCAAGGGCCAAAATAAATGCATTATCACTCTCAGTAATCACAATATCATCGACATACACCACCAGCAATGTGATACCTTCTTTCGTTCATCTATAAAAGACAGAATGATCTGATTGACCTTTTATCATTTCAAATCGTTCAATTGATTGATTGAATTTTCCAAACCATGCACGGGGACTGTTTCAGACCATAAAGAGACCCGTGAAGTTGACAAACTTTCCCATATCCCCCCTGAGCAACAAATCCCGGAGGTTGCTCGATATAAACTTCCTCTTGAAGGTCACCATGCAAGTGCCAACCATGAGTTGCGGCAAGTGAAGTAAGTAACCTGACATATGTTAATTTAGCAACAGGAGAAAAAGTATCATAATAATCAACACCATAAGTTTGAGCATAACCCTTCGTAACGAATCCGGCTTTCAACCGAGCAACAAATCCGTCTATGTTAACCTTAACATCAAAACCGAGGGTGTACCAATATCAAGCAGAGCAACCTGGCGGCTTTCAAACCCCATAACCAGTTTGGATCCTGATGCCATGTTCAGCATTTCAAATGGTTGTAGAGGAATGGAAGTATCTGGGTGCTCCTGATCACGAGTTGTCTGTGACGTTGCAATTAAGTGATCTTGCACTAATGCTCCGGTCAGAGGCTGTGTTAATTGATGACCTGAAACACTTTTACTTCTCCATGGTGGCCAGACTATGTCACTGCCCTCTATGTGTATCCGAACTTCTTCAAAATTAACTCCATGTAGCAAACCCTTCATACCCCCCAATGCTTAAAGCTTGAACTACCAGCGTGAACCGTTGGGACTCTTTGTCTTCTGGAATCATCAACAGATACTTTGGACAAGGAAGCTGAAGCATACTTCTCTCCTACCAATATATCTATTGAGGTGGCAATTGATGACTGTGCACCCTTGCCAGTATGAACTTTGCTTCCTGACGTAGCATATCCACGAGTTTCTGAGCCAAAAGGATCAAAGGGAGATCAAAAGGAAGTACTATAAGAGGAAATGAGGGCAACCCTGTTCTTATCTGCCACTCGCCAAGCCCGGGACTATCATCTGAATGAAGTGAAAGTGGAGGCAAAAAACTGGTCACAGAACTCTCAGGAGGATTCTAAAGTGACAGGAAAACTGTGCAGTCTGTTTTCAGCAACAGCATTGTTAGCTACTATCCGATGTTCAGAATAATAACCTTGCTCATAGCTCAAACTATCAAACCCCTTAGAGGGATTGTTTTGGTTTTGTTTTTCAATTTTGTCCTCCTTTTTCTCAGACTTTGATCTGCCCTCACTGACTGGTGTCACTGATGGACCTGAGGGTGATTTGTTATCTTCATCTATCATATATATACTGGAATCTCTTCTCAATGGCTTCGTACTTTGACCCAAACTGAGAGAATTGGCTCGCGAAGAAGCATGGGAGCTGGGGAAAGTTGCTTGTGACTGAGACGAAACCTGTGAATTGAAACCTTGTGCCCGATATATATTCACTTTCCTAGTTAAGGCCCACCAAAGAACTTCTCGATGTACCCTATCATATGCCTTTTCTAAGTCAATGAACACCAAATGCAGATCCTTATGAGCATCTCTATACTTCTCCATAAGTTGCCGAAGAAGGTGAATGGCCTCAGTTGTTGAGCGACCAGGCATAAAACCGAATTGATTCTCTGAAATCTTCACAGTCCTTCGAAGTCTTTGCTCAATCACTCGCTCCCAAAGTTTCATGGTGTGACTCATAAGCTTAATCCCTCGATAGTTGGCACATTCTTGTACATCACCTTTATTCTTAAATAAGGGGATAAGAGTACTCTTCCTCCAATTCGTTGGCATCTTGAAGAAACTTGTTAACCACTCGACGCCTCTCTCTCCCAAACTTCTCCAAGCCTCGATCGGTATGCCATCTGGCCCCATTGCTCTTTTCCGTCCCATCTTCCTCAGAGCTTCTTTAACTTCCGTTGTTTGGATCCTTCTCACAAAATCACGGTTTACCATACAATCTGGTATGGACAAATCGCCGATATCTTGCGTTTTGTTCCCGTTGAATAGTGTATCAAAGTATGACCTCCACCTCTCTTTTATCTCTCCGTCGTCCATTAATATCCTCTGATCAACATCCTTCACACACTTAACTTTTGCAATATCTTGAGTTCTGCGATCACGAAGACGAGCAAGTCTATTCACGAAGTGAATAGTATGATGTTTTCGAAAAATAAATTGAATGTGTGAACAACATGTAGAACTTATATATGGTTGGGCAGTAAATAAAATTATGACCTACATGTGATTATTTTTCAAATTTTTCACTTTATTCACAATGCAAATTTTCACTTTAACCATAACGATGTTTTTGGACAATAAATTTTGGACAGTAAAACCAAAGTGTTTGTTGTGTGTGTAGTTTAGGAAAAATATAATAAAGGCAGTAATTTGAAGTGTGTAGACAATAAAAGGAATTGAGTTGCATGATGTTTTTGGACAGTAAATTGAATGTGTCGAAAGTATGTAAAACTTAAATATGTTTGGGCCATAAATTAAATGTGTATAGACGGTAAATAAAATTAGGGCCTACATGATTGTTTTTTAGTTTATCGAGAATGCATATTTTTCATATATTATGTGCGGTTGAAAATTTAGTGGAGAAGCAATTACTATGTAAACTCCGAATTATAAGGAATGCTATTAAATGTGGCGGTTTATGATGCTATTAAAATTCCTAATTTTTAGGAAGAAGAAATTTTATTCTACCGTGCAATGAGGAATTGCTTCCTTATTCCTAGGAGGCCAGTTAATACGTTTACTCATTCGAGGACACAAGTGGAATTAAAATAAATAATAAAGACGTGCACATGCCATGTATATCATGCTAGCATCATATCAGGGAAAAAAACTCATTTAGTCATATATTGGGAACATCATATTCTTCTAGTCATAAGGGAGGTAATTCTCTCAATATAAAAAGAGATGCATATACATAAAAATGATAAAATAAAAAGGATAAAAATAATGTTTATATAAATAAGGATAAAAGGATAAAAAAAACAAGAGAAAAAGAGATGAGGGGAAAAGATGATACGAGATCACCCATCCACATGAATACCCGCCCTCCACTTTGCTCTCTCCAAAGCCATACCCTCATCCAACCCAAAAAGAAGCATATCACTTCGGACTCCCCTTTGATCTCAATTGGCTTAATATTCATCATTATATTGCATGGATTGGATTTTGGCTCTGATATCATGGATCGATTCTTGTTAGCCGACCCCAAAATCGTTTGGAATAAGGCTTGGATGTTGTTGTATACTGCAGTTGCTCTCTTCAGGCTTGATAGTGGAGATGTCGGAAGATAGGGAAGGTAGAGGAATGATGCCATGATGCCCAGAATTTGAGCTCGGGTTTAATCATATTTTGGATTTAAACCAGATAAAAAGAAGTATAGATGTTGATGGTTTATGTAGTTCTTGTGTAGGGGTGCATCAGCAACAATAAACCACTTCATAGTTTGATACTGATCAAGTTAAGACCATCATCGCTGGAGTTCAGTAGCATATTTGGTGACAGATTGTGAATCTTGCTTATGACTCGTCATTTGGAGCCATAAGTCATTGACAAAAGCATCGTCTTTCGCAGCGGAGTCGGACTGCTCAATGAAATCCCAGTTTTCTTTAGTGGAGTCCATGTAGAAACATGTATAGTTGATGTTGAGATCTATATAGTCTCATAACCAAACCCATATGTTGGCATTGGTTTTCTCCCCACTACCGACATCAGTATCTCCTGGTATAGGAGTAGTAAGATAAATTTCACGATCCTTGCCACGGAGGTGAGTGGAGACCAGCACTGACCATCCAAGATAGTTCCTACTATTGACTCACCATTGAAATGGTAAGATGCCTGGATAGGATGAAGATCAAATGTTTATTGTCGAAGAGCAGCCTCAGCAGCGGCTGAGACAACAGTTGAGTGATCAAGGTAACTTGAGGTTGAATCAGCTTCGCTAGACATGATAGAACCCTTGGTGAAGAGGCTCACACCAGGAGTTAAAAAGAGAGGGGTAGAGACACCCAAACTGACTGTTGGAGAGGTGATGGACAGAGAAGAGGCTTAGATGAGTAAGCTTAAACTCTGATACCATAAAGTTTGCTGTGATTTCTTATTGATAGAACATATATGAAAACGAGAAGTAGAACTCTATATTTATAGGTAATTAGTTCTAAGGGGAGAGGCATCTAGGAAGTGTTTGCCCAGAAACTCGAGGTGGCTTTCCAGATATACCCTTGAAGTACAAATACACCCTTAAACTATATCTATAGGTGCAGATATACCCTTGAAGTTCTAAAAGGTGCAAGGATACCCCTTATGTTCCTATAAAGGGACAAATTAGGCCTTTTTAAATTTAAAAAAATACCAAAAATAAATTTTATATTGAATATCAAAATAAAAAATTAAAATTTTAAAAAACATCTATTTTTTGCCCAATCCTCCCTCTTTTTATTTTTATATGACAATTTAGTATTGTTAGCATAAAAACATTATTAACATATGTATTGCAATTAAAAAATCATTAATTTTTAACTGCATTCTTAGCTGAAGTATTCTTTCTCATTTAATTATATAAGGTACCAAAGAAATTATGAAAATCAGGGGATTGACCAAACCTTAAACTTTCCTTCAATTTGAGGGAATGATGGAAAATAACCGCACTATAAAATTTATTTAACACATTTTGTATGATGATAATTAAATAATCCAAGATTACATTTTATTTTATAATAAAACAACACCAAAGAATGGCATTTTAAAAAATGTAACAATGTGCTCAAACATTGGCAACGAGACTAGAATTAATATTTCTGAATTTGAAGTGTTTCTCTACAAGGGAAAAATATTAATTTTGCATTTTAAAATCAAGGCCTTATCTTATGAATATAACTAAATAAAGGCTTTAAGACAAAAAAGTGACTGCATAAACAAAATCCCAAAACTATGACTACGCAGTGACTTGCAATTTTAGTGACTGGAATTAGACCACCCGTGCAGTGACTTCCGCCGTCGCCCTGATCAGTGACTGCCATCACCCCAGCCAGTGACTGCCGTTGCCATCGGTCAATGACTACCGCTGCCCCTGACTAGTGACTGCCGCCCCCGGTCAGCGAATGCCCCCCCGGCCAGTGACTTCTGCCGCTCCGGCCAGTGGACTGCCGCTGTCAGCCCCTGCCATTGAACCACCTCAAACAGTCCACTCTGGCCAGCCACCGCACCCCAACCCCAGCCCACCACACCCCGCCGCAGCCCTGCACAAATGCTGCCCTAAGACTCTACCCTTGCCTCCCGCCCCTGCCACTGAACCACCTCCGCCCTAGCCGTGACCACTCCGGATGGCCACTGCACCCCAGCCCAAACCCCAGCCCCACCACACCCAGCCCTGCACAGTCGCTGCCCAAGACTCCATAGTTGTTACGGCGTCACCTAGGCGTCGACTAGTTGTCCTGGCGTTGGGGAAGGGGCGCCATGGTTACTCGACTTGCCTGGAGCTGCCAAGGCGTAACCGGCGTCGACTAGGCGTAACTTGGCGTCGACTAGGCGCCATGGAGACGCCCAACTCCTGTTTTGCCGCTTCAACCCAGAATATTAGGTTAGAGAAGATGTTGAGTTTTAAGATTAACCCAAGCTGGTCTTACTTTTTTTGGATTTTGTTTGGTTAGGCAGACAACTGGACTCCATATTTTTTTTTAATGTATTACACAATTTTCTATTTTTTATGTGCACTATTTTTGTACAGTAAACTTCTACTCTTTCATTTATTTCATGTCCACCTAGAATCCATTAACCAAATCCAATCTTTGTTACTAAGTGTCTGCTATACCGCCCATACTATTGCATATCATCCACTACTGGTACGTATTTTTGTTATTTTCTTTGTAAAACTTTATACTGGACATTTTTTCTAGAAACATAATCTATTATTTCATATATGTTTTTTTAAAATAATCTGTAATATATTATTTTATTATATGTATATTTAAATATTACATATGGCACGACTCGTCGCCTAGGCAAAAAATATATGTTTTAATGGACAAGTATGCAAGACTCTACCCCCTCCTCTCGCCCCTGTCACTGAACTACCCCCGGCCCCACCGCTACCACTCCGACCGGCCACCGCACCCCAGTCCCACCACACCACACCCTTGCACAATTACTGCCCAAGAATCAGCAACTCGTCTCCCGCCCCTGCCACTGAACCACCTTTGCCTACCTTTGTCTAGGCGAAACCTAGCCACACCATTGCCTCCGTCGACCAAATCTGAAAACCAGCACCTACACCCTAGCCGCCGGGAATTAAACAAATCTGGAACCCTCGTCACACCGCCACCAGCAGCGGCGGTCCCAAAATCAGAGTCGCCATCCACCGAGATGATAGATCTGGCACCGGAGGTCATAAATCGCAGTCGTCGTCCATCAACGACGGCAGATCCGGTACTAGCGGCTCTAAATCGCAGTCAACCTCCATCCAAGCGGCAAATCCAACACTGGCGGCCATCTAGGACGACAGACAAGCTAGCAAAGGCGCGACCATTGACCATCGGCCAGCAGAGGCGCAACCATCGACCATCAGCCAGAGAGGCGCGGCCATCAAGCAACGAGGACGACGGGTAGCGGCTGCAGCAAGAAATGAGAAGAAGAAAAGAGCGGCTGCGGCGGGAGAGCAGTGGCGGTGGAGACAATAAGCCTAACGGATGAGGATGTGAGGATCTGCTAGAGGCTTTGTTGTTGGAGCTTCATGTCTTGTGTCGAGTGCTGCTCTGGCGTTCGTTGCCTTGCGTTCTGCTGCTTCATATTTTGTCCAATAAAAACTGAAAGGTAATATTTGTGCCATTTTTTTCTAAAATCAAAGCATTAATGTTTTAACATACAATAATTCTTTCTTTTTATTCAGTTTAATAACGAAATTAATACTTTAAAAAAATTAATTTTTTTATATTTTCATATAGGTTATTCTATTTTTTAAGAAAACTGAGTTTTTCATTTTAATTATTTTCATTTTCTGCATCCAATATATTTTGATTTTTAGTGTTTTTAATCTTTTTTACTTATTTAAAATCAGCACGGGCTAATTGTTCCTTTATAGAAGTATTAGGGATGCCCTTTCACCTTTTAGAACTACAGGTTTATATCTACACCTGCACGTATACTTCAAGGGTATATTTGTACCTTTCCTCATTTAATTACATATAAACTGAACAGCCACTATTGACAATATTAATTACAAACTGAACATACACATAAAAGGCTCATAATGACCTAAGAGCCCATTTGGTAACATTTGAAATGCATTTTATTAATAAAATAAGGGAAAATAACTTAAAATAATACCAATTATCTTCCATGAATCAAGAATAATACGAACTTTAGAGATACCTTTTAATAATATTAACTATATGAATATATCACTAAAAAATCAGTTATTTAACTCATAAAAAACTAATATCAAAATATCAAATAAGTGACCTATTTTTTCAAATATCAATTATTTGATGATTCGATATTATTTGTTGGTGTCTTAAATGGCTGAATTTCTTGTAGAAATGTGACTCTATTTTATTTTTGGTTTACATTTAGATAGCTGGTTATTAAAAGTTATTTCTAAAGTATGTATTATCCCTGGTTCATGCAAGATAGTTGATATTATTTAAAGTTATATTCCCAAAAAAAATAAAGAAAATATTGTATGAAAAATAGCTAAAATGGTGCGCTGCAGTAACTTCAGCCAATCCAGCCAGAAAAGTAACTCCAATCTTACTTTTTTTGATTATTACACAACTCAACGTGCGAAATAAAAAGTTACATGTTTGGTGAAAAAGTTGGTTGTTAAAGCCGATAAGCCGAAAAATAGGGCCGCCAAACAGGCTCTAAATAACATAAAAACTATTTCCTGGATTAATGATGTCTCTTCGGTATAGATCTGGATACATCAACAGTGTTAAACAATTTAATTTAGGGATTTGAACCAAGCAAAAAATATGTAGTGTAACATCTGACATCTCTAGTGTGTCCAACTGAAATGGTAATTTGGTAGTAGTTAACAAGTAATTATTGTTTTGTAAATGTAATTTGGTTACTAAATTAGCAAGGCAGCAACCTGTTCATTAGTGTACTCTATGCAGTGTTTTTTTCATTATGTATTTAATTGGTTTTTAATAATACTAAGAAAGTGTGCCATTGTTTAGCAAGACACTCTCCGTTGTCAAATAAGTGTGTGACAACAAGTAATTGTTCACAAATAATTGTCCATTTATGAAACCAACAAAGTAAAACATAGTAAACTTACTGGTTGCTCTCCCGCTTTGGTTTCACTTTTTCCTATTACATTTGATGCCAAGAAGCCATTAGAGGTCTGTTTATCAATTTATGACAAAATTATTTGCATCCTATTGTGTCATTATTGTATGTATCTTATTTTGGTTTCAGCTGGCAGGTGGATGCTGAAAGATCATATCATCGAAGTGTTATTTCTTTATTGGAGAAGCTACGTTTAGAAGTACGCGTACATTAATTTGCCCCAATACTTGCTTGCAAATATACCCTTCAGATCTCTTTTAGTCTAGTACTAAATGAAACTTTTATATTGCTGGAGTTAGATGATTACAGACGAAGAACTAAATGAGTCTCTGCAACAAGACTCATCAACAGAGACAGCTTCAAAGGGATCTACTGCCCATCCACAATTTGCAAAGGTCTTGCACTCATTTGATGCTGAAGCAGACGGCGAGCTAAGTCTTGAAGTTGATGATTATGTAGTAGTCCGTCAGGTATGTGGTACTGCTAACTATGTACACATTATATAATTAATTATATATAGAAAATAAAATTATATTCCTTTGGGCTTTAGACTCTCTTTCTAAGTTATTAGTAATTTGTTAATTCAACAGTACTTATATCAGTGATAATTGAAATGGAGACTAACTTGATTTCGATTGTTATGATACGGATTGAAAATTATTGCTAGATTTCAAAGTTTGTGACCTCTTGGCTCCTCTCAGAATGGTTCCTTGATGCCATTTTTTGGTTTTATTCTAAATAAAAGTTACATGAAAATGTCCTATTACAAACCAAAAAGTATGATACGTACACTAATCATGTTACTTTTAAACAAGTCTTTCAGTGAATCTCAAAAAACAATCATGGTTCTCGAGCGGGACCGTGAAAGATATTATTCCAGTTTTTTAACTACAATTTATTTTTTGGTAATAATTAACAAAAGTTGACATATTGTATTAATCATTGACAGTTTAATCATTCATTTTAATTATTGGTGATGACTGGCAATAATATTATTCATGTTAGCGCTTTTAGGGAATTGGAATTAATCACGGCACAATGTGGGTTGGGGTGTGTTTGTATTACCGCATTGCTGTTCATATATGTGACAAATTGTTTCATGTTTATCCTTGAAATGATTTTTTAGTTTACTATTTGGTAACTAATGATTATAGGTAGCTCCTAACGGATGGTCCGAAGGAGAATGCAATGGCAAAGGTGGATGGTTTCCCTCAGCATATGTCCAAAAGATAACACCTCGTGGCCTAACATCAGCAGCCAAAGATGATTCTTTTCTTCCAAATAACTAAATACTAACTAAATATGTTCAAATTCTTTTAAATGTGTGTATACTTTTGTGTAAAATTTTCAATCGGGGGCGTAACTCACATGATAGGGAAGATTGAAGAAGGTGCCACAAGGGAGAGGTTCCAGTTTCAACTCTAAACAATGACTCAGGATGAAACTCCACCCTTTTTCCATCAGTGTGATTAAAACTCAACTTGCATCCTCTCAGAACTGTCAAGTCGGTTTTGGGAGGCTCTCAGGGATGGAATGTCATTCTTTTGTGTAAAATTCTCAATTGTACAGTACAGACTGCAAACACCTCAGAACGTTATCGTAATTTTCTTGTCTATATAGTATAGTTATAACTTATAATGGAAGTGTAATTTGGTTCAAGTTTGTTGGGTTAATAGGTTCGATGGTGGAACGGTCCATTATCCCTTTCCAAGTAAACCATCAAGGCCCAATTTGGGAACGATTCGACAGGTGGCCAGATGGACGCTCGTCTTAGTAACAAAGTCTAAAAGTCACTGATGTAGTTGATGATTCAAATTTCAAAAGTAATGCAAAAGTAAGTTGATGATGGTTTTTAAAATACAATACAAGCGATATTTATTAGACCATACCATATTAGATCAAATGTAAAGTTTCAGTGTTCAGATCAAACAAGAAAATTTTAGTTCAATTAAAAACATCATGAAATACCTAAAAAATATTTATCGATATTAAATAATTTGGATTGAGTTATGTGTATGTAGTTCATTTATGTTTTGTTTGTTTCAGAGCGGGATAGATGCACTATTGATAAATTTGTCAAACTCCACAACCTTTGATGTTGTCCTTGGCCCAGTGTAACCTAATGATGATTCAAGGGCCTCAAGCGGAGCGATCGGCACAGGCCGAGCGAGTCCCCATCCTTGTACTTACTTGGCCTCAGAACTCAGGGACCGGAGAACGTTCGTCTATATTCATTGGCGGGAAACGCGTTTAATGCAGTAGATTTGGTGATTGGGAAGCTAGCCACTCACAATCCTCCACATCATCAACAGCACCTACCCCTTGATAGTATAAATAGTAACATTTGTTTCATTGTAAAGAGTTGATAACTTATACTCTCCAACAATAACAATTATCTCCCCTCTTCCTAGCTCAGATAGATGATCGGCCTAGCGGGCTTGTAGTGGAGTGTGTTGTGATAGACTCTTATTGTTGTTGAATAAGACATGACTTACTTCCTTGATATCTTTTCTTGTTTGCCATTTATTGTTTGTGCGTTTCTCATAAGATCATGTTCTTATTTGAACCAAAACCTATATATATATATAGAATAAGGATCAAATGAGAAGAGTGCTTATCGTAAGAAATGAGAATGCATCTGGTGCGTTCATTTTAAGATCTGTGCATTAGATTAGCAAAAAAGTGCACGGGAAAGTGCAAAAAATATTTAAAAAGTGATGCTAGACGCGGTGGCATTTCCGTAATTAATCGGAACTTTTCTGTCATCGCAAAAAGTGCATTAGATTAGCAAAAAAGTGCATCAGGAATAGGTAAATGTGTAACTTCTCACATCTCACGTTAAGATGACTTCTCATTAGGACCCGACCCTGTATATATGTATATTGGGGAGGGTTCCCGTGAGAAAGAGCTTCTAGGAGAGAAATGAGAATAAATTGTAGTCATTGATAATAGTAATCCAACGGCTGGAAACCATATAAAGTGTACGTTCCATATTGCTACTTACATGGAAAGTATTTAATGTTAATAATTGCACACTGGGTGATCATATCAAGGAGGGGTGTTCTCGTATATTCATGTGGAAGCATTTGGCTTATTAGTGTACGTGAATGTATACTAAATATGGTATAAGCCAAAATTTTCTCCATTACTAATTACTCCATAATAAAGCTCTACAATTCTCGGTCATCCTCGCATTTGAAGAACTAGTGCGCATAGCATTCACATTAGCTCACGAAGTGCACCTACTTTATAGTATTAGTGCATTATATTTAATCTATGAGTTTAATTAATTAAATTAGTGATTTTTTGTGTGCATCGAATATAGCAAAGTTTCAATAATCAATATCTGGAAATTATATCTTACATTTTGATACAATGACATGTATATAATTAAATTAAAATGATGGACAAAAGTGTAACTTCTTGTACATATGACCAATTAGTGACTATGATCATAGTAAACATAGTCATATTTTTATCAAATTTATAAGAGTAATATTTTAGGAAAAGTTTCTAACTTTTGTAGTGGAACATTATCATAACGTCAAATTTTTGCAAAAGTGCAATCATTAGTTAGTAGAAATGCAATTTTTCATTCAGAATATTATCTTTATTAGGATAAAACTATGTTATAGTGCACTTATTAGTTAGTAGAAGTGCACCCATTATAATAAATATACTATCATGATAAGTGATAAGTTTATGCAAAAGTGCACTCCTTAGTTACTAAAAGTGATGTTGTTGAAGTAGAATAGAATAGTACACAGAGACAACATTATGTAAAATGCACCTATTAATTTGCAGAAATGCACTTTTATAAAGTTGTGTAAAAAGTGCACCTGTTAATTAGCAGAAGTGTACTACAAAATTATGTAAAAGTGCACCACTTAATTAGCACCTATAAAATATGTAATGCAAATATTATATTGTATATTAAAAATACAAAATTAGAATAATCAAAGTATCATTTACACATTCATTATATTCATGTTATATGCAAAAGTAAGATAGCAAAGTGCATATATTATATATAGTTAGATTGGTTAAATTCTATAGCCTGAATAAAGAAAGAAAAAGAAAAAAAAGTATGCAAAATGTTGAAAATTTGATTTTATTTATATTAGGGAAAACTATCAAATATGCCCCCGTACTTTAGTGAAAATGGCGATTAGGCCCTCGTACTCTACAAACACCCAATTGAACCCCTGAACTCTTAAAAATCGATCATTTTAGCATTTTAGCAAGTAAACTTAAAGTTCCCGGTTAACTAGCCCACATGACAGCCTACGTGGATTTCTTTTTCTTTTCTCTTTTTTTTTCTCCTTTCTTTTTCTCTCTCTCTTTTCCTCTTTCTTTCTTCTCTTCTGCGCAGGCCCTCTGCAAACCTCTTCCCAGCAGGCAGCAGCATTGCCGGCCACCTTCTTTGTGCCACTGGCATCTAAACTCACTGCCCCGCTCCACTGCCCAACCAATGACCACCAACCCTGCACCACTCCAATTAGCCTACCCGCGCGCCGTCACCGGCGGAATCCCTTAGCCGACGGATTTCACCGGTCTACTGCAATTAGCCACCGGACATCGTTGCACTCAGCCGCTGCCCCTTCACTTAGTTAGACGCCGCCCTTCACTGTCGTCAGCCGCCGCCCTTTACTCCAGTTAGGCACTTAGCCGGCGCCTTTCACTCCTGGAATCCGGCGATGGCCGGCCACGAACTCCGACTCGAGAGATGGCGGCCGCAACCCTGCGAGATGGTCATAGCAGTCCCCAGAGTTGGCGGCCAGAGTCGTTGGCCGTGCGGGCAAAAATTGAAAACCCCCGTTGACCAAACTGGTGTGTGCGAACGGAGAAGCAAGGAAAGAGAGAAAAGAAAGAAAAAGAATAAAAGGAAAAAGGAAAAGAAATCCATGTGGGCTGCCCCGTGGTCTGCCGCGTGGACTTTTAACCGGGAACCTGAAGCTTACCTGATAAAATGATAAATTGATCGATTTCTAAGAGTTCAGGAGTTCAATTGGGTGTTTTTAGAGTACGAGGGTTTATTCGCCATTTTCACTATAGTACGGGGGCATATTTGATAGTTTTCCCTTTATATTAAAATATGCAACACCTAATACGTAGATATGAAAAAGAGTAAGGCATGCATATCTGAAAAGGTAAAGAAAATTATTGTAACTGCTAATTAGCTACTTGAACGGATTACTAAGTAATTAATGCAATGAAAGAGAAATGAAAATATCCAATTTACCCCTTTAGAAAGAAAAACGAAAAATAAAAATTAAAGTCAATCCAAAGGTTGTGGTTCATTCTCATTTCTCTCCCTAGATGGTATTCTCACTTGATCCTATATATATATATATATATATATATATATATATATATATATAGTGCGGTTCCGGTGAGAACACTTCTTAGCGTGAGAAATGATAACGCTCCAAAACGATGCACTTTATCATTCACGAAAATGCACATTTATAGTTACAGTAATGCAAACAAGGAAATTCCTTTGAAGGCGCCTTTCCGACATAAAGGCATGCCTGTGGTGCAGTTTTCGGAAGAGGAGGTTTCAATATTAGCGGAGCAACACAAGTTTGCCCTAGTCGATTCTTTCGTTCGGGGAAGACCACATATGCTCACGCTCAGACAGGAGTTTGACAAGATTGGATTCAAAGCGAATCTGTCTCTCGGTCTCCTTGATCAGCGGCATGTGCATGTCAAATTTTTGAACGAGGAAGATTTCCAGCGATGTTGGATGAGACAAACTTGAATCATAAGAGGTTTCAAAATGCGGGTAACGGGATGGACGCCAGATTTTCGGCCAGATGTGGAATCACCCATTGTTCCAGTCTAGATCATGTTCGAAGGTCTCCCTTTGCACTTGCATGACAAGAGAGCATTATTTTCAATTGCGGGATTGGTGGGGAAGCCATTGAAGGTAGATGCAACGACATCTAATTTATCAAGACCGTCTACTGCTAAGGTATGCGTGGAACTTGATCTTCTACAAGAAATCCCTTCGAAAATTCTTATCATGAATGGGACCAAGGAGATAGTCCAAACTGTGACATATGAGGAGTTACCTTCATATTGTGGGAAGTGTAACCAAATTGGTCATCACAAGGATGAGTGTGGTTTGAATAAAAGGAAGGAGGGGAATAATGTGAAGCAGCAGGTGGTGCAGCCTAATATTCAAAAGGCTGCTAAGCAACCTCAAGATCAGTGAATTCAAGTCACCAAGAAGAACAAGGGTAAAAATAAGGTAGAAATCCCGAAAGACAAAGCAGAAACATCTAGGCGGGGTGAAGAAAGGGCAATCCAAAAAACGGGAGAATCGGGACAAGAGAAATCAAAGGAAGATGGTCCGACTCAAAATGAGAAGGATACAAGGCAGGTGGAGCCAGTCATAACTGGAAATAAGGAGGTAGTCGAAGTGGTTGATATAGTGGATAAGGGAGAGGAGGTACAACCGAAAACATCATATGTAACAGAAGTGGCTACACCTATAATGGCCATGGACGTTACCAAAATGATTTCGTTTGAGGAAGGTGAATCCCGGGGGAAGGAGGGAAAGATTCTAGTTGAGCAAGATGGGTATGTTTCGGAAGGGGACAAAGTTGATATTGAGAGAAACACTAAAGAATAATGGAAGGAGGTCTGTGGAGAGCTACAACGAAAGGCTAATCTAATATTACAAAATAAGGCAGTAGCTCTTGATGTTGTGTCACACAGGAAGGTCAAAGAGGCTAATCCTCCTTATGCGGTCACCACCCGGTTGGCTGCTAAGAGGGTTTCAAATGACCCCCCCCCCCCCCCCCCCCCCCCCGAATCGTCTTTATGAAGATCCTCTCATGGAATCTGAGAGGGCTAGCCTCGTCGTGCCCGAGGCTACGCGACATCATCACGCACAATAATATTGATCTTATTTAAATTAATGAACCTATTGTTGGACAGGATAAGGGTGAATCTTTTAAGCATAGTTTGGGCTTCTCTAATATTTACATGGCGTCGTCTAATAAGATTTGGTTGATGCGGAATAGCCACAAATTTGATGTTGCTTACATAGCGGAAGAAGAGCAGTTTTTGGTTGCTAAAGTGAGGAATCTAAGATCGATTTTAATTTCATCTTTTCCCCGTTGTATGGGCTTCATACAAGGGGTGATCGGTCCAGACTCTGGGCAGGCCTAACATCTATAGCCCAAAGGGAGAAAGCAGCTTAGGTTATAGGGGGTGACTTCAATGTTGTTTTCTCGCTCTCTGAATATAAGGGTAACTCTTCTCCCCCTATGAATATGAGGGTCCGATCGTGCGGCATAAGATAGTGGTCCTCATCTGCTCGTCGTACCTGCCCTTTAGCCCGGTCCTTTTGGATCCTGAGCTGAGCTAGGCCGTAATAGTCCGTGAGGGGCCGATCGTGCGGCATGAGATGGTGGTCCTCATCTGCTCGTCGTACCCGCCCTTTAACCCGGTCCTTTGGATCCTGAACTGAGCTAAACCGTCGTAGTTGGTGAGGAACGAGTTCATGCCCTTGGGGATTCCCCGGTTCTTCGTTCCGTCATCCGCTCGTCGTACCCGCCCTTTAGCCCGGTCCTTTGGATCCTGAGCTGAGCTAAGCCATCATAGTTTCTGAGGGGCCGATCGTGCAGCATAAGATAGTGGTCCTCATCCGCTCGTCGTACCTGCCCTTTAGCCCGGTCCTTTGGATCCTGAGCTGGGCTAGGCCGTCGTAGTCTGTGAGGGATTAAACTCAACAGACGTCATTGCATTTCTAAGTGGATTACTAGCCCAACTAAGTCTAATTCCCCCTTTCACCATCTCCATAGCATTCCCTAACACGGCTAGTCCGTCTTTTACACATAAATTGAGAATATGACATGCACAACGCTGATGAAAAAGCAAACCCATCAAAGTAGAAGAAACACATAATTCACGCAATCTAGGTATAACATCATTATTATTACTAGCATTATAAAAACCCATAACAAACACCTTATCAATCAAATTATACTCAATTAAAATACGCTCAATGAGAATATAAATATTATCAGCGGTGTGTCGATCATTAAATTCACGAAAAGCAAGAACACGTTTATGCATTTCCTAATCATCATCAATATAATGTGCAGTCACACCCAAATAATACAAATGATTATGAGTATCCTCCCATATATCACTGCGAATACTCACACGTTCATCAAAGTTTGCGAAAAACATTTGTAATTTCTCCTTTTCCAAACCATATTGCCTTATAACTTCTTTTTTAATGGTTTGTGACTATAATTTCTAAATTGAGGATTTAAAGAACCTTGAGCATAAGGTTTTAAAGCAAGACTTTCAGAAAAAATAAAAGACAAATTTCTTCAGCAATTAAGCGAGACATAGCAGTTAAATGTTTGGAATCATCATACGAGAAATTACCATAGGGTTGTCCAGTTGCAAACCTCGATATTTGAGTTTACTTCCCCTTGCCTTTTAATTTTGCATACTCCACGGGGTGACGAGCCTTAATATGCCTATCGGCGCCGCAATATCCTTGTGAAATCCCCAAGCTAATATCTTTCTTACAATGATTGCAAGTTGCTATCACTTCTCGGTTGCCGGGTCCTTTCACTTTTTATAATTATTTTTCATAAGGAGAGATACACATTTCTTACCGGGCTGGGATGAACCAGCCTCGTCTTCATCGTTGGTGTCATCATCCGGGTTTTGAGAGCCGCCTTGTTCGTCCAAGACCGTCGCCGGATCCTTCTCTTCCACATTCTCATCCTCGAGCTCTTCCTCAATGTCGGGGATGTCATGTTGTTGATAAAAGCGCCCATCTTGTTGCGCCAATAGTTGTTGTAGTTGTGCATCGAACATCGCATCTGTATCTCTCTGTTGGTGATCCGTTTAAAAATCATCTCGGCTTTGAAACGAAGACACAATATGTTCTTTACCTTTGCGTGAAGTATGATGATTCTTCCCTATCTCCTTCTTTCAGTTGCGTTGGAGGTTACTCATATCTACAGAATGTCTACCACATTCCTTCTTAAAATATAACAAATATTAAATTCTAACAAATATGTTAATGTGAGTACAAAAACAATGCAAGTAATAACAAATGTAAGTAATTTGTAACAATACTAAAAATGAGACTTTTATATTAAAATGTAAGTAATGTGATTATAATATAAAAATGTGACTTTTTATTAATTGCAACTAGTTTACCAGTTTAATTAACTAAAATTCCACCTAGTTTAATAATTCAATATAACATGTGTAGTAAAATTAACTAAAATTCCAACTAGTTTTATAGTTTAATTAACTAAAATTCCAACTACTTCTATATTAAAATCTAATTAACAAGTGTCGTAAAATTAACTAAAATTCCAACTAGTTTTATAGTTTAATTAACTAAAATTCGAACTACATTTATATTTTAATCTAACAAATGTAGTAAAATTAACTAAAATTCTAACTAGTTTTATACTTTAATTAACTAAAATTCCAACTACTTTTATATTTTAATCTAACAAGTGTAGTAAAATTAGCTAAAATTCCAACTAGTTTTAAAGTTTAATTAACTAAAATTCCAACTACTTTTATATTTTGGTAGATAACAAGTGTAGTTTAAGTAAGTAAAAATGCAACTACTCTTATATTTTAATCTAACAATTTTTATATGATTAATATGATAATGTGACAAGTATATTAAAATAAACTCCAAATGCAAATAGTATGAGTATGTAACAAATGAGAATGTAACAAATATTAAAGGTGACAAAATGAGAAATGTAACAATTAACTTATTAACTAATATTAATGAAAAATATAACTAATAGGGAAAATGTATGAATGCACACTAATTAATGGGAGTGTGAGTGTGTAAGTAATATGATAAATTTAACTAATATTAATTAAAGTGTAACTAATAGTAGTATATAATATATAAGTACACTACTATAAGATGAGTAGTACACTTATATTTTATACTTTAATATATATACTCAATATATTAATTAGATGTAGTGTATAGAAATATAAGTAAATAACAAGTATATAATAAGTAGATATTAGATAATAAGTATATATTAAGTAGATAATAAATATGAGTAGATATAATATATGTATTTATAAGTAGATAATAAATATATAAGTAGATATAATAATTCTATAACTAATTTAAATAGATATGAATAATATGATATATATTAATAGGTGTAGAGAGAATGAGAGAATTGGAGAAGATGAAGATGACTAAAGAGTATTAGAGAATAGGAATAATTGGAGAACAAGTGTTGAAAAATGTTTAGAAATTAAGAATATTTATAGTTTTTAACCCCCCCCCCCCCCCCCCCAACCCCAGACAGGCTCCAACAACTATATAGCCGTTTGGACACCCCACACATGGTTGCAAAGCCATTTAAAGTTTTATTTTTTTTAAATATGACCGTTATGGCATGGACCAGTCCCGGACCGATCGGGCTGGTCACCGTTTCCTTCGTCCCGTAGCCCGCCCCCTAACCCGGTCCCAGACCCAGTCAGCTGGTCCGGTACCGTACAGTAGAGACCAGACCGGGTACCGGGCTGGTTCGAACCGGCCCAGTCCAATCCTACCCTAGAATTGTGACCAGTAGCCAATTGCAACACTAGATCAACAGACGCTTGCATGTGCCAATTATGCCCCATGTCATGGCACACAGGGGCGGACCCAGGAAAATCATCTTGAAGGGGCGATAATATTTTTTGGAGGGTTCAAAATATTTTTCCAGAGAGAGAAAATTATTTTTCATATATATATATATATATACCCAAAAAAAAATTATTGTTGGAGGCGGTAACCCCATAGGTCTGTACTACAGTCCACCCTTGAAGGCACATCACTATGCCAGTGAACTGTTTCATATTACCAAATTCCTTTGTCGTTATATCTACTTGCAAACAAGCCGATGGATATATGTGACGTGTAACATGTTAGACCGACTGGCTGATGGGTGTACAACATAATTGTTGTACAAAAGCTAGGCATCGTATCTGCACTGCCCCGCTGAATTGCAAACCCTGTGACACACCCCCGCCCCAACTCTCAAAGGTTGTCGGTAATAATCGAGAGTTTTGCTAGAGGTACTCACCTTAAAATGTACTCCATTTTTAATCATAAATGAGATAATTCATTTAACTGGTGTCTCACTTAAATGAATTGTCTCATTTATTGCCACACATTTTTTACGTGTAAAAATGGGACACACTTTAGGGCACCTTTATCATTTGTGAATAATTGATAACTGTTACATACATGCATATGTATACTTGACACACATCCATGACAAAAATGGCAGACTTGCAGAAGCAGTTGGTGAATGGTTTTGTGACAAAACTGACCTTCAGAAGATAGATCGCCCCTACTCACTATGTAACGATAGTTGCTTCCAGCTTACCTCTTGATCCAGGCCCCTCTGATCGTTGTTATTCACAAGTGGAACCAAGTTTAGAGTCTGGTAGTCTGAAATAGGGATGGATTCGGTTCGGGCCACCCGGCCCGCTACTGTGCGGGCCCGGGACCAGTCCGGTCTGGCGGTCCGGGACCGGGTGTGGACCCAAACCGGTGGGGGAAGCGGGGGCGGGCTCGGTTCATGCAAAATGTGACCCGGCCCAGCCGGGTCGGGCCCGGGTCCGGGTCACAACAGCTATATTTAAAAAAAAACTTTTGGGCCAAAGATGACCGTTGGGTGGGCTGCAGGGGGGTCCAGGAGGTTTGGGGGTGGGGGTGGGTAAAAAAACCTATAAATACTCCTAATCTTAAACATTTTTCCATAACGCAACGTAGAACGAGGTTGAGCGCATAATCTGTTGAGATGTTTATATGCTATCACAATTGGTTGAAAGCGGCCCGTAGAGCTCAAGAAATTGACATTACCTCATCCCAACACTTTATGGATGAATCTACAACCGAGGGTATCTCTACCTATGTCAGAGATTTCGATTGATTAGTATTTCATGTTTTAATTTTACCTTCAATTTTCAAATGTAGTTCCTATTTCATTTCAAATAAATGCACTTGAAGTTTGTTTTCAATACTTGTATAAAACTATAAACTATAAATTAAAAAAAATGGTTTTAACCGGCCCGGCGGGTGGCCCGACCCGTGACCCGGGCAGGTGGCCCGACCCGTGACCCGGGCAGGTGGCCCGACCCGTGACCCGGGCGGGTGGCCCGGCCCGTGACCCGGGCGGGTGGCCCGGCCCGAACCGGACCCGTCCAAACCTCAGGCCGATCCCGGCCCGGGCCCGAGTCCATGCCTAGTCTGAAACCTCTTCTGTTTCAGCCAAAAAAACACACACACAAAATAAGATGGTGTTTGAGGATATTCATTCGCTCAAGTGCATGTATGAATTTGCAAAATCTGTTCCAAAACAAAGAACAGATTTTTTTTTTTGCAAAATCTGTTCCCAATTGTCAATAACCAGTCATTTCAATAGCTAAAAATGCAAGTACCCCACCTATCCTGAAAAAGGAGTCGATTTTGAGAAACTTGCTTTTGCCTCACAAAATAAAACTTGCTTTTGCCTCACAAAATAAGCTAAATTCATTAAATTCGCGGGTTCTTGTAAAAATAAATTTCCAAACATGTTAAATATGGAGAAGTATAGAGATGCTCATAAGGATCTGCATTTGGTGTTCATTGACTTAGAAAAGGCATATGATAGGGTACCTCGAGAAGTTCTTTGGTGGGCCTTAACTAGGAAAGGCATATCACGCAAGTATATCAGCATCATCATGGATATGTATGAGGATTGTACTACAAGTGTTCGTACTAGTGTAGGGAGGACTGAAGAGTTCCCTATTACTATCGGAGTGCACCAAGGATCGGCCTTGAGTCCTTTCTTATTTGCCATAGTCATGGATGAACTTACGAAGTCAATTCAAGACGATATACCGTGGTGCATGATGTTTGCCGACGATATTGTATTGATTGATGAGACGCAATCAGGTCTTAAAGCAAAGTTGGAAGTATGGCGACAAACATTGGAGAATAAGGGTTTCAAACTAAGTCGGAGCAAGACAGAGTACATGGAGTGCAAGTTTGGTGGAGGTAGAAGTAGTGGTAGTAGCGGAATTACTCTGGATGGTAAGGAGATACCAGTCAGCGATATGTTTCGTTACTTGGGCTCCATAATTCAGAAGGACGGTGAGTTAGATGGAGATGTATCCCATAGAATCAGAACAGGGTGGATGAAGTGGAAGAGTGCGTCAGGATTTCTATGCGACCGAGGTATGCCGACTAGACTGAAGGGTAAATTTTATAGGACAGCAATTAGGCCTGCATTACTGTATGGCGTAGAGTGTTGGGCGATGAAACAATGTCACATTCAAAAGATGAGTGTGGCAGAGATGCGCATGCTGCGTTGGATGTGTGGGCATACTAGGAAGGACCGCTTGAGGAATGAGACAATCAGACAAAGGGTGGGAGTAGCACCTATTGAAGACAAGATGCGGGAGTCGCGCCTACGATGGTTTGGTCATGTGCGTAGAAGACCGAGTGATGCACCTGTTAGGCGAGTTGAGATATGTGGAGAAGAGGCAGGGAAGAGAGGGAGAGGAAGACCCAAACAGACGTGGGTTAGGGGAGTTCGAATTGATATGCTTCTTCTGTAGTTGGATGAGGGCATGACTTTGGAGAAAACTAAGTGGAGGGCGGGTATTCACGTGAAGGAGTGATCTTGATAATATTTTTCCCTCATCTTTTTTTCCTAGTTTTTTTATCCTTATATATATATATATATATGCATTATTTGCAGCCTTTTTATTTTTTCATTTCTATATATATTCATCTTTTTTATATGATATTTTCATAATAGCTTATCTTTTTATCTTTATTCCTTCTTTTCCTTTTGTTTATGATATCATGTATCGATTCATGTTAACCGACCCCAATATCTTTTGGGACTAAGGCTTGGATGTTGTTGTTGTTGTTAAATATGTTGAGCGCAATGGACATTCTTGGTTTAAGTATGCTTAACAAGACCAAAAAATAAAATTTAAATTACTGTTAGATTTGATGAATTTTAAATCGTGGCATCTTACTAAAAGTAAAATCAATTGCATTGGTGAAAGTGGTCTTTTTTCAGACCTGATTTAATAATTACGCATGAACTTTTTGGAAGGAAAAAGAATCAACAGTGGCAAATAGATCGGTAGTAGTAGGTACCATACAACTATTACAGAAAGGAAATGTAAAATTCAAAATAATTCATACTTTTATGGATTCTACAATAATAATTCCTATTGAGAGCGTTCATAAAAATAATCCGTACTAGCAATAGTGTACACAAGAAAAAATTAGAGTAAATTCACACTAATGCACATTTAATACTCTCAATCCAATATCTCCACTTTCCCATTCATCACTCTTCATCTCGGTTAACATTTTTATGTTCCAACATAAAGAGAAGCACATATGAAGGAAATGGTGTTAAGATTAAACGTGTTTTAGTTTGAATTTACCCCAAGAAAAAGAGTGGGGAAGAGAAAAGTGAAAGTAAGTGTCAAGAGTATTAAAAGACATTAATTTGAATCCACCCTAATTTATTATTATGGACACCATTGCTAGTTCGGATTATTTTTATAAACACTCTGAGTAGGGATTATTATTGTAGAATCCTTAAAAGTAAGGATTATTCATATGAATTTCACTTCCACACGTCCAAACACACCGATTTAAAGATTTCTTCTACTTAGTTGGCATGCAAGCTGATCAAGAGCTACCATTGCATGAGATGATGGGCCTATGGAGCCCTCATACCTGTGAATACATACATACAACTTGGTCATGGGCCTCTATGCAGATAAAAAACAAATTTGGTAGATACAAAAAAATATCAAACACAGGGTCGCTTGGAACTCATAAAATGCTAGTAAAACAAAAGGATGAAACGAAATGCGAGTGAAAATGCAAAAATAAATAAAGATATTAAAACACTGTTTCATTTTGAATGAAAGATTTTACTGGTTTAAATCAAATTGACTTGGTTTTGTATTGTTCAAATTAAAACCAAACATGAAAAAGAAACATTTCAACATTTTCCATAGCTACTTCTTATCTTCCCAACCATTTCACAAGTTCCAAATTAAACCTTACAGTCCAATCAAGAGGAATGCTGCAGTTTGCATGACAATTACACCTTCACCAGCAGGTTTAGAAGTGTTCATGCATCTTGCACAAAACCAGGTCTCATGAATTGATGTGACAAGATCTGTGAAAAATATAATTTTCATCAACTAGACAATACAAGTTTAATGGAGCAATTTGGCAATTCAATTTTCCCTACTGATTCCTAATGAGTTTAATGGAGCAACAATATCCCACTTGTAGCATGCACATATTTTTATACATAGCTTGCGTGATAGTTCCAAGTCCTAAAAGAGTATAGGCAGACTCCTTCCAGCCCAAGTACACCTGGATGTATCGTGTGCATGGTATTAGATCCGCTCAACATCCATATGCTTCAAATGGCCATTCATTTGAGGAAAATGAGCATTATATATAGAGAGAGGAACAATCACCTCAGGTAGTTCTGACGGGAAGCCCCGTCTGAAGTTGCCTATCAAAGAGCTTTCCTGGTGGAAGTTTTTGATGAATTTTTTGAGCATGTTCTTCATGAAGTCTAGTTTATACACAAAAAAAATCAGCTAAAAATTCAATCGGGAAGGCAGTCAAATAGTTTTTGGAAGATAACTACTCCAAAATATACATATAAAAACACAGTTATCTTCCAAAAATTATTTGACTGCCTTCCCGATTGAATTCTTAGCTGAAATCTTTTGAGGATAAACTAGACTTGATTAGTAACATGCCCAAAAAATGTCATCAAAAAATTCCACCGGGAAGGTGACTTTTTCATGAGAACTACCTGAGGTGATCTTTTTCGTGTGTGTGTGTATGTATTACAATATGCATTAGTTAGAATGAAGAGTATGAAGAAATGAGCATTCTTTAGGTGTAAAAAGATCAAATGCCAAAAAATTGCAAAAATACCCAGATTTAAAATTACAACCGGATGTACCATGTAATTTGCCCCTTAGTGTAGAATGTTTGTTGATTCGGTTTGGTCAGTTCAATTTTGAATTGCGAAATTGAAAGACATACCAGCCATGGTTAGTTCAGTGCAAATCAGTTTTTATTTGTGGTTTTTTGTTCAGGCCTTGAGGTGATTTAAAAGGATGAAAATCATAATCAGTTATATTGTCAGCTCAACATGACGGGCCATTTGGTAAAGGTTATTTTCTGAATAGGCTGAATTTTCTGCAAGGTAAATCATTTGGCAAAATCAGTTTTAGGAAAATAGGCAAGTCAAAGGCTACTTAAAGCCCGTTTGGTGATGGTTATTTGGCTGAATGTGCTGAATTTAATGAAATGAGAAGCAATTTGTCAAATCCATTTCAGAAAGAAAAAGGTAAATCTAAAACTACTTGTTCTGTTTACTCTAGTTATTCTGATGACCAAATTTGGCTACCAACCAGTGTCTATGTGTGCATATTTTGGTTTTTCTGCTAGCAAGTAGAATAAGTTGGATGAGATACACCAAATGTGGTTTAAAAATGAGTAGATAAAAAAAAAGATATGCAGCTGTAGTTGCTGAATGCTCAAATACCAGCGCATCTAAAACTCCAATAACTTAAAATTCTTAAAAATTGAATAGGGTTTAGAAAAGCATTTGGACAGGAGGGACAAAAGGTGAGGAGATAATAAAAGGATAATGTGATCAATAGAACTCACATTGGTTCTGCCTGAGATAGAAACTCTCAGTCTGTAGCTTATTGCTCTTAACAAAGTTAACAATCTGGCCCAATTCTGTTAGATCTGCTTTTATCCCCTCTTGAGCTACACTGAAAGAAAGAAATAATCCTTTGTTTAAATGTTTCTGTTGGAAAAAGTGTGTTAAAAGTGTATTAAATGGTCATTTTGGGGCAATTATTTGAGTGGGGTCCACTTCCGATTTGGGTCGGGTCAAAGTGGTTTCGGATTGTCCTTGCTAAGGGCTACAATTCGATATACGGTACACTCAAAACGGATAACGGGTGAATGAGAAATTGTTTTTTGAAGTTTACCCGTTGGAACGGAGGAAACTAGGAAAATGTGGGTTTTAGTGTGGGTTCTTTCCCACACCGAAAATCACAAATGAATTTGAACCGTTTATAAAGGGAACCCCCCCCCCCCCCCCCAAGGAGTTAACATTCCTAAAGGGAAAGCCTCTCTCACGCGCGCGGGGGGTGCGAATCAAATCCCGAAACCGAAGAACAAAAACCGCGACTTGCGTGTGCGGGCGACCTGCACACACGAATGCCGTCCGAAAATCTATCTTCTAAAGATAACGTTAATTTTTGTTCTTCCGGTACGTTCCTACTTTAATTTTTGCTCCATGCACATAAATGCCTAACGTCTATATGCTGCCATTGATGTCCCAACGTTCATATGAACGTTTTGGGTTGTTTAAGGACTGGAATCAATGCCCAACGTTTAGGACATTGATGTCCAACGATCATAACCCTTAAACAGCCATTAACACACCTTAATCCACCCCTATAAAAGGCTAGTAGGTGCTTTGCAAAGACACAACCTTTCATACACTTCGTTCACGTATTTTCATAGCTAAATCAGCACCTCTAGCACTCCATACAAACTCCTTCGGTGTTCTGCTTTAGTTCACGTTCGTTGGAACTTTAGTTTGAGTGCTAAATTATTGTTCAAAGTCATCGTATCCTGGGAAACGATAATTGCAACGCTCCTAGTACCCCGGGAGGCAACGAATACGTTTTAAGGAAATCGTGCGTAGCACGAGCTTTGGCTTATTCTGCTTCATCTCATTTCTTGTTTTTCTTTGAGTCATTTTATTTAATTAATCTTTATTAATTAATTTTCTTTGGTTTTCGAAACACACCCAACAATCTTAAAACGTATTCGGTGATTGTTCTACTACGGTAAACAATCTTAAAACTTGTACTTTGTCACCTTGGTGAACGGACTTGTTTTTTGTGCTTTCGAATAACGTAAGAAACGAAAAATGACTTCTCAAGAAAATGAAAATGTTGTTGGGCAGAATGCTTTGAACGGTTTGAACGATAATCACTCTGAAATCGGAGCTCCGGTGAACAATAGTTCACAACGCGGTGCATCTGCTTTGGTTAACCAAAGGGCTATCCCTATGGTGACCGTGCCGAGCAACTCTGTGGAGAAACCCGAAAAATTTAATGGGTTAAACTTCAAGAGCTGGCAGCAAAAGATGCTCTTCTATCTCACTACTCTCGGTCTTGCACGTTTCTTGACCGAGGATGCGCCGGTAGTAACTTCCTTTGCCGAAACTACGTGTTGAACGGGCTGCATGATGCTCTGTACGACGTGTATAGTAAATTAGCTACGGCTAAGGAGCTATGGGATGCTTTGGACCACAAATATAAGAGCGATGATGCCGGTGCAAAGAAATTTGTTGTCGGTCGATTCCTTGATTTTAAAATGGTGGATTCGAAGACGGTCTTGAGTCAAGTTGAAGAAATGCAAATGATCTTCAACGAAATTCGAAATGAAAGAATGACGGTTAGCGAGTCTTTCCAAGTGGCGTCAATTATCCATTTATTGCCGCCGGCTTGGAAGGATTTCAAAAACTACCTTAAGCATAAGCGAAAGGAAATGAACTTGGAACAGTTGATCCTCCGTCTGCGGATTGAAGAGGATAATTGGAAGAACGATGGGAGACTCCCAATCGTTAGCGGCGCCAAGGCCAATGTGGTGGAGCATGCAAAAGGCTCCAAAAATAAAAATAATGGGAAGAGCAAGCTCGGTCCCAAGGGAGGCGTTTCCAAACCCAAATTTAATGGAAAATGCTTCAATTGCAACAAGAATGGACACAAGTCCTCGGATTGCAAGGCACCACGGAAGAAGAAAGACTCCCAAGTCAACTTGGTGCAAGGTGGGCAAAAGGATGAAGACATCATCCTAGCGGCTGTGGTTACCGAAGTCAACCTCGTTGGATCCAATTCCAAGGAGTGGTTCGTGGACACCGGTGCAACCCGGCACATTTGCTCTAACCGGGAGCTATTCACAACCTTTGAGCCATCAAACGGTGAGAAGGTGTGGATGGGGAATTCTGCTCATTCCGAGGTTGAAGCCATGGGCAAGGTGGTCCTGAAGATGACTTCGGGCAAGGAGCTGACTCTCAACAATGTGTTGTACGTCCCGGAGATACGCAAAAACTTGATCTCGGGCTCTTTGTTGAACAAGCATGGGTTCCGCATGGTCTTTGAGTCGGACAAACTAGTTTTGTCCAAATCGGGAATGTATGTGGGGAAGGGGTATGCAGTTGATGGGATGTTTAAGCTCAATGTAATGACTATTATTAATAATAATAATAAAATCTCTTCTGCTTACTTGCTTGAGTCTTCCAATGTGTGGCATGGTAGACTAGGACATGTTAATTTTAATTCTATACGTAGATTAATTAACATGGAACACATTCCTAAATTCACAATTGATGTGAATCACAAATGTGGAGTTTGTGTAGAGGCAAAACTAGCGAAAACGTTTTTCAAATCGGTTGAAAGAAAAACAGAGCCACTTGAATTAATTCATAGTGACGTTTGTGATTTTAAATCAATACAAACACGTGGCGATAATAAATATTTTATTACTTTTATCGATGATAGCACTCGCTATAGCTATGTTTATTTATTAAAAAATAAACACGAAGCAATCGATAAATTCATTCTTTATAAGAATGAAGTGGAAAACCAACTTAATCGACAGATTAAAATGGTTAGAAGTGATTGAGGTGGTGAGTATGAAGCACCAATTGGTGACTTTTGCGCGAGCGTGGGTATAGTACATGAACGTACCGCACCCTATTCACATCAATCAAATGGTGTTGCCGAACGAAAGAATCGCACATTGAAAGATATGATGAACGCGATGCTAGTAAGTTCGGGCTTGCCACAAAATATGTGAGGTGAAGCAGTCTTGTCAAGCAATTACCTTTTAAATAAGGTTCCCCGAAAAAAATATGATAAAACTCCGTACGAGTTGTGGAAAGGCAGACGGCCTTCCTATCAATATTTAAAAGTGTGGGGGTGTTTGGCAAAAGTGCTTGTACCAACACCTAAGAAAATAAAAATAGGTCCAAAAACGGTGGATTGTATTTTTATTGAATATGCACAAAATAGTAGTGCTTATCGGTTTTTAGTGTACGATTCGAATAATCCGGATGTACATGAAAACACTATAATTGAATCAAGGAATGCCTCATTCTTTGAAGATGTATTTCCATGTAAGTCCAACGAAGGACCTAGCACGTCAAAACGAACATTTGACGTAGCTATGGAAAATACTAGCGAGGGATCCGGCGAAGAACCCGAACCCCGACGTAGCAAACGTGCTAGAGTAGAAAAATCTTTCGGACCGGATTTTCTCACATACCTGGTAGAATTCGATTCGAATATTCTAACTTGTATGGTAGAAAATGAACCGGATTTTCTAACATGTTTGGTAGAAAATGAGCCACGGACTTATACGGAAGCCGTAACGTCTACCGAAGGACCGATGTGGAAAGAAGCCATCAAAAGTGAGGTGGACTCTATCCTAAAAAATCACACGTGGGAATTGGTTGATCTCCCTCCGGGATGTAAACCTTTGGGATCCAAGTGGATTTTTAAACGTACAATGAAACCAGACGGTTCCATTGATAAGTATAAGGCCAGACTTGTAATCAAGGGATACAAGCAACGCGAGGGCCATGATTACTTTGACACGTATTCTCCCGTGACGAGAATAAATTCCATTAGGATGATACTAGCGATTGCCGCTTTGCGGAATTTGGAAGTTCATCAAATGGACGTAAAAACCGCTTTTCTAAAAGGCGATATAGACGAAGAAATCTATATAGAACAACCCGAGGGTTTTCGTGTTCCAAGCCATGAAAAGAAGGTTTGTAAATTAATTAAATCATTGTATGGATTGAAACAAGCCCCTAAACAGTGGCACGAAAAGTTCGATCATGCAATGTTAATTAATGGGTTTAAGATAAACGAAAGTGACAAATGCGTCTATGTGAAAAACACGGTAGACGGCTATGTCATTTTATGTTTATACGTGGATGATATACTCATCGTGGGTAGCAATAATCAAATGATTAATTCTACCAAAAACATGTTAAATTCTAAGTTTGACATGAAGGATATGGGGCTGGCAGATTTAATCCTTGGGATTAAAATAATTAGAGGACCTGACGGTCTAACGCTAAGCCAATCCCATTACGTTGATAAAATCCTTACTAAATTTAATAAGGATGATTATCAAGAGGCAAGGACGCCATTAGATAAAAACACTCATCTTACCAAAAATCGTGGAAAGTGTATTTCTCAAGTAGAATACGCTAGGATTATTGGAAGTTTGATGTATCTAATGAGTTGTATCAGGCCTGATATTGCCTTTGTGGTTAGTAAGCTTAGTAGATATACTAGTAACCCCGGTGATGAACACTGGAATGCAATAGTGAGGGTTTTGAGGTATTTACGCAAAACCCAAAACCTTGGACTGCACTATGGAAGATATCCAGTTGTACTTGAAGGGTATAGCGACGCTAGTTGGATATCTGACATTAAGGACTCAAAATCCACAAGTGTCGTGGAAATCCTCGAAACAAACGTTAATAGCTAGATCCACGATGGAATCCGAGCTAATAGCCTTGGATAAGTGCACTGAAGAGGCTGAATGGCTACGCCATTTTCTCGAGGATATTCCAAGTTGGGAGAAGCCTGTCCCTCCGATATGCATACATTGTGATTGTCAAGCGTCAATTGGAAGGGCACAGAGCAATCTCTACAATGGTAAGTCTAGACACATTCGTCGTAGACATAACACCATTAAACAACTCCTCACAACGGGTGTTATCACTGTTGACTACGTGATGTCAAAGGATAACGTAGCAGATCCGCTAACCAAGGCATTGGATAGAGAATTGTTGGAGAAGTTATCTCGAGGAATGGGACTAAAGCCCGTAAATTGAAAAGTTCTATAGTGGATACCCAATCTAGTTGGTCCTAGGTTCAAAAGGGACAACTAAATTATAGAGCGAAGGATGGTCACTGTGGGGGTCCCGGACTCCTACCCACTCCTCGTTGAAACAGTGACTCCCGCACGAGGTTAGCAAAAACGTTTGCTTTAATGATTCTAAAATGTTGATCTACTCGATAACATTGGAAGAGTATGCGGGATACTCATGAAAGAATCACCTATGTGAGAGAGAAGAGGGTCGCTTCAAAGGAGAACTGTAATGGCTCAGTTCTTTAGAAACTCTTGCAGAACCAGGACGGTGACCCATGGCCAAAACGGGCACACCCATGAGAACGGAACAAAGTTGGAAGGTTCTTGTGTAAAGATAAGTCAATGTTTACACGACGGCAGTATAATTCAAGGACATCGAGTCTACTAGACAGCCAGTAAATAAACGTGTCTTTACAGCGGAAGGTTCAAAGGATAAAACCTACCTCTCCGTGTGCAGGGATCATCCGGTGAACACAACGTGTCCTCCTATCTTCGTGTCTTTTTAAGTCTCGAAAATCAATTTTCATTCATGTGGGGGATTGTTGGAAAAAGTGTGTTAAAAGTGTATTAAATGGTCATTTTGGGGCAATTATTTGAGTGGGGTCCACTTCCGATTTGGGTCGGGTCAAAGTGGTTTCGGATTGTCCTTGCTAAGGGCTACAATTCGATATATGGTACACTCAAAACGGATAACGGGTGAATGAGAAATTGTTTTTCGAAGTTTACCCGTTGGAATGGATGAAACTAAGAAAATGTGGGTTTTAGTGTGGGTTCTTTCCCACACCGAAAATCACAAAGGAATTTGAACCCTTTATAAAGGGAAACCCCCCCTAAGGAGTTAAGATTCCTAAAGGGAAAGGCTCTCTCACGCGCGCGGGGGGGTGCGAATCAAATCCTGAAACCGAAGAACAAAAACCGCGACTTGCGTGTGCGGGCGACCTGCACACACGAATGCCGTCCGAAAATCTATCTTCTAAAGATAACGTTAATTTTTGTTCTTCCGGTACGTTCCTACTTTAATTTTTGCTCCATGCACATAAATGCCCAACGTCTATATGCTGCCATTGATGTCCCAACGTTCATATGAACATTTTGGGTTGTTTAAGGACTGGAATCAATGCCCAACGTTTAGGACATTGATGTCCAACGATCATAACCCTTAAACAGCCATTAACACACCTTAATCCACCCCTATAAAAGGCTAGTAGGTTCTTTGCAAAGACACAACCTTTCATACACTTCGTTCACGTATTTTCATAGCTAAATCAGCACCTCTAGCACTTCATACAAACTCCTTCGGTGTTCTGCTTTAGTTCACGTTCGTTGGAACTTTAGTTTGAGTGCTAAACTATTGTTCGAAGTCATCGTATCCTGGGAAACGATCGTTGCAACGCTCCTAGCAGCCTGGGAGGCAACGAATACGTTTTAAGGAAATCGTGCGTAGCACGAGCTTTGGCTTATTCTGCTTCATCTCATTTCTTGTTTTTCTTTGAGTCATTTTATTTAATTAATCTTTATTAATTAATTTTCTTTAGTTTTCGAAACACACCCAACAGTTTCAAATCGCCACATCTAATGTTCATGCTAACTTTCGAACATACATCTACGGAAAGAGCTCAGATGCTAAAATGGTACAGCATGACTACTGATAGAAGAAAACGTGTTAGGATTTACAGTCTAATAGCAATGGAAACACATGACACATTCCACCCAAAATTACTAAAGCTATTCGCACTTACATAGCCGATAGAAGGCGGGAGGGTCCGTTTGGATCGTAGTTTAAAAGCAAAGCAGCCTTCAAATGTTGATCTTAAAGTCGCATTATCCACATTGTCAGTAAATCAAATTGTAATGATGTAGAGTATGAATTAGGGACGAATGTGTATATACGCATCACCTGAACAACCAAAGTTGTTAGATGCCCACTTATCCCAGATTTTATGCACAGCAGCCCAATCCATGTCTCTATGCAAATAACCCCACTTAGCGTAGAATCTATATAATATAGTAAAACACAAAAGTCCCAAGGAGGGAGGACAAGGGGTGTTGGGCGGGAAAAAATGTACATAGAAAATAAGGAAGTTGCACCGTTGCATGGCAGCAGTTTTCACGCCAAACAATTAATCACTTAATTAAGGATTATTGTATTTCAATTGTTCTAGAACTCTTTAATACTATGGATGCACCTACATATAAAATACCGAGTGACATAAAGGAAGAAAGAGAAAATGTTCGGTTGCAATGATGTCTTTCCATTTATCTAGGTCTTGGATGAATAAAGACTGCTAGATTTAAATATTGTGTCTTGAGCTTCTCGAAGCATTTAATTGCATTAGCCTTTAGGATTCACCGAGATGTGTACATCTTTTTCCATAGCATTAGTAATTAATTTTTGTATTCTTTGTTATACGGAGTATATACTATGGTATTTTTCTCCCCTAGGTTGTGCTTCTCGAAGTACATGCAGACAGAGTGTAAACAATTTAAACTAATTAATTGTCTTCTCAAGGTTCAAGAATTAATGCAATTACATATGGAGTGAGGCTTGGAGGCCATTTTGAAGTATTCTTCTAGACTCCTAACATGTTCTCAATGTGGAATTCTTCAATTAGAAACTCTTCCAATGTAGCTTTCGATGAATAAATACTGTGGATGCATTTCAATTAAAGGCTACATAATAAACCTTGACTTTTTGAATTTCATAAGAAGCATTATCTAAAAGCTAAAGATGACCAATATAACTCTATAAGCCTCACATATGTCGTTGGTTTTAATGATGTTCCTGATGAGTGATGAATAATCATCTCTACATTCATTTAAGCTTTACATAATGAATGATTTCTTTAGTATTTTCTTTTATACATTCTGTTCAAAATTTAAACAGATTTAAGCCAATTGAGAGTATATTGAGGTTAGTTTCTTAATGAATCTTAAAAATGTGCTTTGGTCAATTGGACATTTAAAAAAAATTACTTCAAAAAATTGTAATTAAAAAAACTAATCTTAAATTAATAACTTGGTTTTCTTATATAAAAATTGTAGAACTTATATTACGGATTAAATTTGTAATAAGCCAAAATACGTAGTAGAGAAACTAGGAGAATTTTATACTTTTTTCAGTATCATTTTGTGATCAAATTTGACTACTTCCATATATTTGCCTTCAACCATACTGCTGGTACTTAAGTTTCATATTACTGGGTACATAAATTGAAGGGTACATAAAGCTTAGATTATGTACACAAATTCCACATAAATTGGGTTCCTTAACAAAATACGAATCAAAGAAATATAGAAATATGCTCCATTGAATACGCTTTTCATGTTTAATTTTGATCACCAGAAAGACGACATCCAGTTGTTGGGTACAACAATTATATAATAATGATATAAAGTTATAATGAGTCCAATTATTTTCTAACCAAAATAAAAACCTCTCAAAAAACAAATATACAAAAACCCCACTTTTAGGCTAACCGATTTTTCGAGTGATTTTTGACCGGCAGAGGGCAAGTTTTCTGAAAATAAAAACATTCGTAAATTTCTGCCATTTTGAGATCTTAGGTAAAGATTTGTTATCTTATATTTTTTCTGATTGGTTCTGTCGTTCTGGTGATGCGTGTGGGAAAATAAAAATGTGTTTCTCGGTTTTCTTAGGTTTCGACATACAAAGATATTACTAATTTAAGTATTTAACTAAATATTTATAAAACAAACAATGAACTAAGTTATTATTGAGCTAATCAATAAAAGAGGACTGAAGAAATACCGGGACTATGAATGGTTGGATGTGAAAATTGAGGGAAGCGCCGATTGACTGAGCCGCTGAAGGTTGAGTGGCTGAGAGCAGGCGACTGAGCGACGGGAGTGATGTGAGTAGTTGACGACTGAAGAGGCGTGCTGCGGTGCTGCTGATGTGCTGCGTGTTGGCGTCTGACGGAGGATGAAACCGCTAAGAGAATCGGCGACTTGGCGGAGCGTTCAACCGTTTGTGGATGATAGAAGTCGATGGATCCCGACTTAGAGATGTTTGCTCGGCTTCCTCAAGCCTTTAATTAAAATTGGACCTTTGGTTTGTTGGACAAGAATATTGGGCCTAGGTCCGGTACCGTTTTGGTTCTTACTCAAAAATAGTCGAATCATTATTTAAATTTTAACAAATGAAATCGGTTCAGTTCCTATATAAAAAACCAAGAACCGATATGGAACCGAACCAATACTAAACGGTTAGGTTCTTGCTTTTATCGGTTCCTAGAATAATTTTTTTCGTGTAAGAATTTACACATAGTTTAGCTTCTACCACATGAAAACGTCAAAAAGTCAACAAGTCATAAACATTTATTTAGAGTTCTAATCGTTCCAAACATCAAAGTTCAGGCTTAAGTGAACACTTAATAGAATAAAAAGAAAATTTTAATTTTCATTTAATACATAAAATATAAAAATCGTTGGTTATATCGTTAAAATGAAGGTTGTTCATCATTATAGTGGCAAGGATAGGAGTACACTTTTTGCCTCTCAAAACCTATAAATACATTGAGTTTGCATGTACAAATATAAAAGCATCACTACATTCTACTCCTATTGATGGAACAAAACTTGATTTGTAAAAAGAGCTTAATGTATTCAACCTCATGTGCAAATATTTATTATTTTTGTTTTCATAGATTAAATTAAATTAGAATTATTGGCTAAATATCATTCATTTATTATTATTGTTGTTGTTGTGTTTATTTTTGTTATATTAGTATTACTACGAATACTGCTACTATTTTTTTTAATATCGGTTCATTAACGGTTCCGTGCATATATTTTTTACAGGAACCGGGAACCGAACTGTTAACAACAACTAGGAACCGAACCGTTAACAACTAATACCTCATTTGTAGGAACCGAACCGGGTTATAACAGTTCGGTTCCAACCATTTTAACGGTTCCCAGTTCCAAAATCCCACCCCTAATTGGGCCTAATATTTTTGTAATCATTTTTGGGGCTGCATCCCCATATCTACTGTTCCTAAAGACTGCCAGTGGAAGTGAGTTCTAGAACCTATTTCTACTTCGGAGTTTGGGGGGGATCATGAACTGAGAAAGAGTCATATCCATAAAAAAATCAAGATTACGAAATGAGGAAATGGTAAATTGAGTACATCAACTTGTACGAGGTGGAGTAAGGAGTACATTATATTGCATTTGATCTTTTTAAGTATACAAATTCGGGATTTTAGTGTTAATTGAGTACATTTGTTGGATTAACATGTTAATACAGTTGAGTTGGCTAACGAATGTCGAGTAAGAAGGGGTAATGGACCGAGGTTATGGTGCCGACCTTCACGAAGTCGACAAGAAAGGAAAATCGACCTTCGGAAGTCGACCTGCGGGGGGCGTCGGCCAGCAAGGGTGCATCGAACAAGGAGAAGTCGACCTGCAGGGGACTGACTTCGACCAAGGGGAAGTCGATCAAGCGCCCGGGGGCTAGCGTCGACCTTCAAAAAGTCGACCTATTAGCATTCTGTTAGCCAACTCAGTCGTATTAACGTGTTAATCTAATGGGTGTACTCAATTAACATTAAAAACTCGAACTTATGTACTTAAAAAGATCAAATGCATTATAGTGTACTCTTTACTCTACCTCATTACGAAATATAAGTCGATTAGTGAAACACAGAAAGGAAGGGCTATATTAATCGGAAATGTTTAGTTGATCAGTGCGCGTTTAGAGATGGATGGTGGTTTATTTATGTGATGCAAGAATGTGGAATATGTGTGTTTGGTAAAGAAAGAGGTGTTGCGTGGATGAGAAATAAGAATAATCGCGGAGAAAGAAAATGATATATTTGAGTGTTCCTTTTTCTTATTCGAGTTAAAATTGTGTAATACGAATAGTGTATTTCAGATTTTCGACTTGAGTTGAACTAAAATAAGATTTCAAACTATTGGTGTACAATCAATGTTTAATATTGTATGAATGAAACTATAATCTTTATTTTAAATCTTTTTTATAATTTAAAGTGTGCAGTAAAGTTTCATATACTTCTAAGTATATTAAAATAAATCAATGAGTTTGAAATAATATGCATTTTTTATGAATGATGTGAGAGTTGTAACAAAGGAAATTATAGTTCTAGCACAAAAGATATACTTCGTATAAAATAGTATCATTAGATAGCCCAATTGTCTAAAAACCCAAACAAACAAGATAACCCAATCGTCTTTGTTTTACTAGAGTAGACTGATCACTTTGAAATCCTATAATACCTGAATCAAATCAAATCAAACGATATCATATTAGATTGGGTCTGACATGAATTAGACAATACTAAAAACGTGTAGAAAAATATCTATCACACCATATAAAAAGTAAGGAAATTGACGTAGATTTTTTTGTAGGGATTCGCCAAAATCCATAGAGGATGTGATAGGGATATGTTAAATTCATGTCAAAAACAATTTGGCACAAGCAGTTTGGCATGAAATCACAGGTCAATTCGTGTCAATCCCGTAATTTTTGTGTGGTGATCATATAAGATCATATCATTTCAAACCAATTAAAAACATATATAATAAAATTTTAATAAGAAGTCCATATTTTAATCACATATGCTATAACTTTTCTCAACTAAATAAGCAAGAAATTAATTTTTATGAATGACCAATATAACTTATAATCTCAAATCCAACAAGGTAAATAATTTTGATTTTTGAAACAATAAATATTCAATATCCGAAGGACGTCTTAATTTCTGCTCCATATTTTACTAAAGTCTCAAAAATGATACCCAAGAAAAAATAATAGTAATGAAAAACAGTAGAAGAAAATGTTACGGTTTAATCTGAGGATATTTTTAGCTTATAAATTGAGGTTTACGAAAAGGAGATGAAACTGAAATCGGAATGAAGACGTTTCTCAAATGATATGGTATTATGTGGTCTAATTTCTAAGTAAGTCCATCTCTATGAATATATTTTCCAGTGATAGGGTAATGCATTTTTTTATTACATTTATTCAAATTTCAATCCATCTTTTCAAGCTACTCAGGTTTTTAAATGGTTTGCATGGTTCACAAAAGAAAGCTAGAAGTAGAGAATATTTGGATTTTTAAAATCATCACATTGATTCATACTTACATCCGGTAATTGTAATTTATACTTTTCCCGTTCTTTTCTAAATGCAACATTGGATTTTTTTCACTATTCACATGTTTTACTTTGGCTCTACTTTATTATTTAATTTATTACATATTGAATTTAAAAAATATATTTTTAAATTGCTCTCATTTTAATGTTTCAAAATATATATTTTTAATTTTTTTACTAATAAGATATAAAAGAAATTAATGGTTAAACTTGTGTGTTGGCAAATATGAAAAGTGGACCGTTGCATTTAAAAAAGAATGAATGAAGTACTACATATTTATCAAAATATTGATATACACTTACATTAGCTAGGTTGTTTATTTTTTTTCATGTTAAGTAATTAATTTTGCATGCAATAATTTAAAATATCATCTTTTTTTAACGATGGTATTTGTTAAAACCCGAGGTTCCATCATAAAAGGTCAACTTGATAAGAGGAGTAACTCATGTCTTAATAGCACTTTGTTGATTCAAACTTTTCCGGTGTGGGAGTCTAACACCCCTCCTCACGACGAGACACTTCGTCTGGATCGTGTCGTCAATCATTTCTTCGTCAGTTCGTCATTGTCATTTTTTAATCGTGTTGTCATTTTGTCATAAGGCGGCCCACACCATGGTTATGGATCAGTTTGGCTCTGATACCATATTAACACTTGGGGTTCCATCCTAAAAGGTCAACCCGATAGCAGAAGTAAGTCAAAGCCTTATATAGTGGTTTATTGGTTTATAACTTTCCGGTGTGGGACAAATACTCTAACACGCCCCCTCAACCCAAACCGGTCTGGATAATATCGGGGTGTATAAATGGGCCAAACAAACCCTTAACAAGCTACCCGTAATCATGGGTGCTAAACAAGCTGTCAAATCACAATCGGAATTGGCTCTGATACCATGTTAAGACCCGGGGTTCCATCCTAAAAGGTCAACCTGATAGGAGGAGTAACTCATGTCTTAATATAACACTTTGTTGATTCAAACTTTTCCGGTGTGGGATTCTAACAGTATTATTTGTTATTTTCTCTTTATTATTTTAAAATATCATTTTTTTTAATATATTCATGTGCATCGCATGAGTAATATTCCCGTGCATCGCACAGGTAATATACTAGTTAGAAAGATGATAGCGGAGTTTAGGAAGTCGAGTTTATCCCGGGCAGTGGCGACCCCAGATATGGATCATACCATAAAACCTTGCGGCGCCTCTCTACTCTCTATACAGAGGCTGTGTTACTTAATTGGGTTCGGTAGGTAAGAAGTCCTTTCTTCTTATTCTTATTACTACTTATTTATTTGCTTATTTTTATTTTCTTCCGATAAAATCACATTACAAAAATTCTGATCAAATCAGAAAATATTCAGATTAAATCGGATCAAATTAGAACCATTCAGATCAGATCAGATCAGAAAGATTCAGATCAAATCAGAAACATTCAGATCAGAAAAGTTCATACATGATTTATCTCTTTTTCTTATAATAATAATAATAATAATAATAATAATAATAATAATAAATATTATTATTATTATTATTACTATTGTTGTTGTTGTTATTATTATTTTCATTATTATTATTTCTTGAGTCAATGTTCTTAAAGGCGTTAGACGCTAGTCGGGCGCCAGCTTAGTACTTAGCGCTTAGGCGGCTAAGCGGACGCCTAGACAGGGACTAGTCGGAGACATATAAATAATAATTTTATCAATATTTTTGCATAAATATGATTAATAATGTTGTATTTGTGTGTGTATAAAAAATACACACACATAAACATTAACATGCATGAATGGCAAAGTTATCACATTTAATACTCTGCACTATATTGTAGCTACTAACTTAACTTTTTTATGTAATAAATATTACCAGTATTAAATAATAATAATATTTAAGATTTTATACAAATATGTATAATTTTTATCTTAATCTACAACTAGTAGTTTGCTTCATATGCGTTCTAAATGGTATAGGTACATATATCCCTTAGAAAACCAAAATATAAAAGAAAAAATGTTTGGTCAATCTAGCCATTATAGGAGACCAATTAAGGATCTAAGCGGTCAATTAGGCATCCTAGATGGTCGACTAATTCACCTTGGCGTCAAATCAATTAGTCAGAGTGCCTAGACTAAAATCGAGACACCCGGTCACCGCCTAACGCCTAGACGGAGACTAATCGACTGCATATAGCGATTTTTAGAACATTGCTTTGAGCTTTTTGTGGCTTGTGGAACGTAGCCTAAACTTGGATACATTTGGAAAAGGAAAAACAGTTAAATATGCATCATACAATTTAAAAAAAAAAATCAATTAAACACTCGTAATTGGGAAACAGTCAATTAAACCTTAAACTTTTAGTTCTAACTATCTTGATAATGTGAAATGCTTCAATTCCACGGAAAAACAGAGGATAATACATGTATATATATTTATAAAAATATTGCATTTTTTTAATATTTATAAATTGTTGGGTGTGTCTCGGAAAAAACGAAGAACTATTAATTAATAAAAATAATTAATTAATTAATAAAATAGCTAAAGAAAAATAGTAATAAGATGGAGCATATTTTAGCTAGAGATCGTGCTACGCACGATGTCCTTAAAACGTATTCGTCGCCTCCCACGGTGCTAGGAGCGTTGCAACGACCGTTTCCCAGGATACGGTGGCTAACGAACGATCGTTTGAGCACACAAACGAAAGTCCTGGCGAACTGGAACAATAGCAGAACACTAGGGAAATTTTCAGAGAGCTGAAGGTGTTTTTGAGAGGTAAAATACGTGTATGATTGCTTGTGAACGTGTGTTTGTTGCAAATCACCTGCCAGCTATGTATAGGAGGATTTATTGTGTGTTAAATGAGGTGTTAATGGACCTGAACGTTGGACATCAATGACCAGTCCGTTGGGCATTGAATCGTCCATAAACTGACCATTTAACGCAGCATTAAAAGAGAAGAACGTTGGACATTTATTGCTGTAACGGGCCAGAAGACCCCAACGCCTTATGTCCGGAAGCCAGCAGAAACCCTCTTAGGTTCTCTGGTGTCTAACAGAAACCCTCTTAGGTTCTCTGGTCCGTAAAGCACACGAGTGTTTGAATGATAGATTTTTCGGACGGCATTCGTGTCCGCAGGTCGCCCGCGCACACGAGTCGCGATTTTTCTTCTCTGTTTCGGGATTTGATCGGCACCCCCCTGCGCGTAAGAGAGAGCCTTTACCTTTAGGAATCTTAACTCCTTAAAAGAGGCTTCCCTTTATAAGGGAGTGAAAATCCCTTGAGTTTTCCGGTGTGGGATAAAACACACTAGAAACCCATCATTTTCCTAGTTTTTCCATTTCAACGAGTGAACTTCGAGAATCAATTTCTCATTCACTCGTTATACGTTTTGAGTGTACCACATATCGAATTGTAGCCCTTAACAAGGACAATCCGAAACCACTTTGACTAGATCCAAATCGGAAGTGGAACCCACTCAAATAATTGCCTCAAAATGACCATTTAATGCAATTTTTAACACATTTTTCCAACATAAAAAATCTCATAACTTTAAATATTTATAAACATATTCCTGAACATGTATCCTACTTTTTTATGTTTTATCATATCTCCGTACGCATTTCCGCATTCTTGTATGCAAAGCTCTTAAACCTCTCTAATCAATGTCCTTTTTATTGCATTCATTTTTGGGATACACAAAATTTGTACACACTCTTCCGTCAAGATCGACAATTACTGTCTTTTTCTTAACAAGATGACTATCTACTGTAACTAGGGAGTGTACACGTTTTTATATATTTTACATGCATGTGTATACACAGAATTGTTGTTGTTTTGTAAATGAAATGCCCGTATACAGAAAGAAAGTGTGTACAAATGACATTGAAATAGATTTTTCTTTTTATTTGCTCCGTATCTTCTCCATCATATCTCGTGGGGCAATGGGATTCGCAACAACAAAAATGTGGGCCCCCGAAAAATTCAAAAGTCTTTGACTACTTGTGATTGATTCAACGATTGCATGACATGTTGCCGGGAAATTATGACATTGACAAATTGGGGTTAATTTAGAATATAACTTAAAATTCGGGGTCCAAGTTATGATGGTTGCAGTAATAAGCCATATTGCCTCTTCTCCGCCTTTATTTATGTTCACAAATTTTAAATTAGTATTATGACTACGAAAGATTTTTTTTGTTTGAAAACTTCCAATGTTAAATTTGAGATCTGTTGCTTGTTAGTAATTAGATTAGATTAGATGCAAGAAAAGAAAAAGATGGATTAGATTTGGTAGCATAAAAGATGGGTTCAAGTAGCAGCAAGTCCAATCCTACCGCCGCTTCCCCGTCGCCGCAGCCGTCTTCAGTTGTCTGGAAGACTCTATCCGGCCGAAGCCGAGTTTTCCGGTCATCTTGTATCGGATCCACCGGCGTTGACAGTGACTGCTCACAGGTAGGTATTGACGTCTGCTGTTTTTTCATACACAAATCATCTGTTTTCTTTTAAATTAATTTATGTCGGCACTTTTGTGTTAGTACTGAACGAACTACTAGCTCAGATCGTAAAATGCATTGCTTGTGCTTTGAGCCTTTGGCATCCGAGCAACTCGTTTGAACCCCCAAACTTTCACAAAAAGCAAAAACAAAAAACTTAAGGGCGCTCTCGGAGCATCAATGATTGGGGCATAAATTACGAAATGGTCTCACACATTCCCTACATAATGGCCATTCACGTTACCTTTCACCTTTGGATGTCGTTTTCCTTTGAGAAAAAAGAAATTAATGCTGTGATAAACTAATGATGCAAGCTGCAGATATCCAAACACAGGTCCAACGGAAATTCTAGCACTGCACCTAGTGTGCATGAAAATGAGTCTGGAGTAGAAACAGATGAATGTGATGAAAATGATAAAACAGATCAGCCGGATGATAACAATGTGAGTTCTGATGTGGAGCTTGATGAGTGGCCTCGATCAAGATGTTATGATATTGCACCAAGAGTGTTTACTTCTTCTTCAGATGCTTCCATTCCGGATGGTAATATCAGCTATAGATTAAGCAGAGGAATTGAATCGGGATCATCATCATATCAAGCTCCTCCTTCATCGTCAACAAGTTTTGTGATTTCAAACAACCAAAACGGTCTTCATCTTCACTCGTGTTCATCCATTACGTTTGGTAACACAAGTGTGAGGCCATCTAGTTGTGATTTGTTCCCTGCATGCTTTGGTAATGGATCATCTCGTAGGGAAATAAGTCAAGGTTTTTCCTCCTACCACACAGATGATTCACAACACAACCAACATTTAGGAAGTTGTACTGATGGTATTGAGAGAAGAGTTGGTAATAGAAGCACATCTCGTGCTGCTCCTGCTGGAAGGAACGTTCAATTCAGCAGAACATTGAGTGTTGGTAGACTTCGTGATAGAGTTCTTCGAAGATCGCGTTTCCCCCACGAGGTTTGTCCTTCTCATAGAGAGATTGAGGTGAGACATGTGAGTAGGGATCATGATTTGGTTGGAGTAACAAATTTGATATCTGAAGGGAATGACTTGGTTCTCCCTGACCATGCACCATTATCTGGTGTCTCAAGTTCCTCCTCATATCATGATATTTCAAGAGGAAGAGATGTCTTGTATCACGAACTCATGGAGCATAGATCAAATTTCCTAGAGCGGCGAAGAAGAATAAGATCTCAGGTCTGTACAATATCTAACAAGTACCTTTAGTTTATGTTTGGAATCCTGGAAATATTAGGGAAAGAATAGAAAGGAAAAACAGAACGGAAGAAAATCTGCGGCAAATCTAAATCTCAATGAATTTATTTTAGATACTTGTTGATACCATTTTCTTTATTTGTAGCTACAATGTGGACTAATTAATGTAAACGTATGTAAAGAACCTAGTAGTACTCCGTCTTCCTTTGCATTTTACAGGGTAAAAAGTAAAAACAAACATAAGAAACTAGCTTCGTATTCGCTTTGTTTGTTATATTCAAATATATTCGATTTTTATTCGAATCTTCGAATTTGCAAAGAATAAAATGTCAAGTTTATCAAAGCAATCCAATTCATAAAGTATAGTTTGTCCTTTTCCCCCATTTTCACAACACATATTTCATACAAATCAAGTACTTTCCCAACAATTTAAATAAGTAATGCAGAAATACATTGTCTAAATAAGCTACTTCTAGAATTTGTGACTAAGCAAAAATAAAAAATGTAAAGTATCTACTAATTTTAGTGCGTTGATATTATGTCATTAATATTTTTACACTGTATTATAATCATTACAAATTATTATATACTAGTATTATAATTCGAATATATTCGAATCGAATATAATCGTATTTGTATTCTTATTAAAAAATTATTGGAATCGGAAAACATATTCGTATTCAAATTCGTAATCTATTCATTCGAATTCAAATTCACATTTTGGAATTCGAATTGTGAATGAAATAAAAACTATTCAATTCGTTCACAAGCTTATTTGTGATGTATAAATATATTTCTTTGTACCAATGTGTACTCATTTGTTAGTTTGTTACTACCTAACAGAAATTTTAAGAGATAAAATGCACGAGATACTGATTTACTGGTGTTATTTTTATCCCTCACCTCCTCCCATGCTTCCTCCGTCTCTTTTTAGTTGCAACAGTCAACATTTCACGTTTGCCAACGCACAACTTTGACCATCATTATTTTTATTTCTATATTAGTAAAAATAAAATAAAAATCAGATTATCAAACTTAGTAATGAGACGAATTTAACAATATTTTTCAACAAAAAATAATTCACATACATTAATAAATAAAATGTAGTCAAAGTACAGTACATGAATAGTGTATATATTCCAATGTTGCAATTAATGTGATACGGAGGATAGTATTGTGGTTTCAATTGTAAACAATAGCTTTAAAATGCTTTTTGTAGGTACATGCGCTTCGAAGGCTACGAAGCCATTTTGAGAACTTCTCCGGACATGCAAGATCGTGTATTTCATCTGGCCAACATAGATTAGGCCACTGCAGCTGTCGTATAAGTATGCGTGAAGCTAATTCAGACAATCATGTCAGAACTAGAGACAACATATCTAGAATTGTTATGTTAGCTGAAGCTTTGTTTGAGGTAATGTTACCAATCTGTTCCAATTTAGTAAGTCATCTCACGTCGACTAAGTATAAAGATACAAACCTACTAGGATTCCATTTTATAGATCAATATGAGTTGGATTGCTCTCTTACTTATATCTTAGGTTCTGGATGAAATTCATCAGCAATCTCTAGTGCTATCCTCCCAGCCTCACGTGTCTTCAATTGGATCGCTTCCGGCACCTAATGATGTGGTGGAATTCTTGCCGGTGAAAGTGTACTACAACAAATCAGATAAAAAAATGAGAGAAGATGATGCAAAGTGAGTAGAAAGTTTTTCTTTTTTTGTTTAGCATAGCACTCGGGCCAATATTTGATCTTTCAACTTGCATGTGTTAAGCTTGCCTAGCCAGCACATAGCTTCTTTAAGCTCTAACTTCTTCTCTTGTTTTTATAACTTAACAATAGATGTTACATATGCCTCATTGACTACGAGGGTGGAGACCATCTGAGAGTACTGCCTTGCCACCATGAATTTCATTTGACATGTGTAGACAAATGGCTAAAAGAAGTTCACAGGTATACTACTTTTAGGCTTCATTTGGATTGTCTTATTCCCGGGAATGGGATATGCTGTACATCTTTCGATTTGAAAAATCCAGGGAGCTAGGGAATTTCTAAGGGTTGTCAATGCCTGAAATTATGGGCACCCCAAACTAGATGAACTCCAATTCCCTAGTCATGCAAATTTTGGTCTTTAAGGCTATGAACTGTTTTATTAGCGCAGAAAATGGCAGGGAAAATAACAGTTTCTGGCTTCCAAACAGACCCTAAACATTAATGCTGAGTGGCTTTATATTCATTCACCTTATTTATATACTCCGTAATTGATTAATGGAATGAATTTAGGGTCTGCCCACTTTGTCGAGGTGATGTATGTAAATCTGAAAGGTAGAGGCTGTGATGCTGCTGAAATGCCATTGACATGTTGAACGACGACGAGGGACAGAGAGAGCACTCGCTCAATTTGGTTGGTTGATTGGTTGCTTGCTTGAGCTTTTTTTTTAGTCTTGTTTACTTTGTGTTGTATATGATGCCATGCAACAAGTTGGCTTAAAACACCACTTTTATTTGATGTTTTTATTACAGTATTAATCAATTAATTACGGCCAGGCCAAGGGCAGAACTTCTTTATGATACCAAATACGAATACGTGATTGAATGGAGGGTCTCTTGTATCCGAACCCACTTGATGATGGAATCCACCGATCAATGGCTTCATGTAATTTCTATTTATGATAATTCTTGTTAAAGTTCAACTGGGTAAAGATGAAACCAAAAAAACGTCTATGTTAGGATTCAAAGGGACACCACAGTAATGCCTTTTACGGCATTGTCTCGATAAATTAGTTTTATCTATGTGAGTTGTGGCCTTGTTTGAATCATTCTCCCAAGTCCCAAGTTCCCAACCATAGAGTATATCTCAATTTAGTCCAATCATTTAAATTGACATTTTTAGATTTGGCTATGAAATTTTAACTTATTAATTATTTCAATTAAATATTGATAATCATAATACTGTCTCATTTTTCCTTTTCCATTCGTCTCATTAAATTTGTCCCATGTGTGTGGAGCAATCAGATCTAGTCATGGACTCGGGCCTAGGCCCGGCCGGGCCCCCGGTTTGTGAATAGTCTGCCCGGGACCGGCTTGAGGTACTGGCGGTTCCAGTTCGGACCGGGCCACCCACCCGAGTCATGGGTCGGTCCACCCGCCGGGCCGGGTCGGGCCTAGGCAAATCCAATTTTTTTAGGAATCCATTTTTAGTAACAGATTTTTCAGCGTAGGTGAATGATGTGGCAAATTTTCAAGAATTAAATATTTTCTCTCTTGGTAGACGTTTCAGATGTTTATCTGAATAAACCTCATGATATTTCAAACAAACGTCATCACAAACGTCATAGGTGGAAACTTTAAATCTCTTCAGTTAAGATTTCCCATCACTCGCATCATAATGATGGTGAGAAGTTGTATAGGAAGAATGAGGTGTTATAACCTTAGCACTAGCGTGAGATTTCACAGATTTTTAGAAGCATTGTTTATGACATCACTAAATGACTGTCTACTTGAACTTGAACTGATCTTTTTAAAGGTAGTATAGGACTTAGAGACTGATTTTTAGATTTTTCAGATAATATCTTAAGTCTTGCAGCTTCTTTTTTAGCACATTTCAAAATCCAGATCATCTTCTTCTCTTGAGGAAGAGGATGAGCATGTTGTCGTAGTAACCTGTTTAGAGGGAGGCCTTGCAAATTTGCCCTTTAAACAGGAGAGGAGGTAAATGTTGTGTCTGTAGCGGGGGCGTTTTTGAGAAAAGATATCTCATTTAACAGTTACTCTTGTTCTATTTTAAAAACGTTTCTTTCAGTTTCGAGATGTGCGTCAGTTCACAATTTTGCGAATGATCTCTAGAATATAAAACTACCAGTTTTAGAATTTTCAAAAACAAAAGACTTGTCCCCTGCGGTCACATTAATCTTACTCGCATGACTATAGATTGAATCATAGTCAGTAGACAAGGAAATTTCCCATGTTTTGTAACTATCCAGTTGAATCCAGTTGTAGGGCACTGAATTCTTATCCAGTTGTAAAAAGAGACTTCAACCTTGACTTAATCTCTTTTATCCAGTTGTAGGGCACTGAATTCTTATGTTACGGTAAATCTAACAAGTTCGGTCAGTCCTAAACCCAGATACGAAATATCATACCATTGACGTGATCTCACTTTCTTAAGGTGTCACATATTTTGGAATCCCCAACCTTGTTTCGTATCGTAGAATCTAGTGTCCTTAGGCTAATTGAAGAAAATTGTTTGATCTGTTTGGCCTATTTTGATAAGTAAGTCCTCCATTTTTTTAATTTTGGAATAAAGTTTCTTGCGTTCCTGGAAAGATTCATCATAAAATGTATTGACCTTTTATTCTTCTATGTTCCTTGGTTGAATTGGCTTTTTAGGAAGTTCCCGGTGAGGAAAATAGGGTGCAGTGGTGTCATTTTAGAGCCCTTTTACTTTCAAAATACAATTTGAAAAGGAAATATTGGAAACAAAAGGCTAGTATTCAATGTTTGAAAGAGGGGGATGCAAATTCCCATTTCTCTCACTCTTTTGTTAAAGTCGGGCATAAAAAACATCAAATTACATCAATCACTACCTCTGATGGATCTACTGTTAATTCCTTACTAGAGATTGGAGCTGCTGCAGTCTCTTTTTTTGCTAACCTCTACTCTGTTGAGCCTCAAGTGGATCCTGATAACATTCTGCATTTTATTCCCAGATTGATGATGATAATGAAATGTTAATGCAGTTGCCCATGGAGGAGGAAATTAAAAGGGCAGTTTGGAACTTAAATCAGAGTGGTGCTCTTGGCCCAGATGGCTTTAATGGTATATTTTTAAAAAAATGCAAGGATATAGTGGGGCCAGATGTGGTTAGGGTTGTTCAAGAGTTTTTCTGGGTCTTCTTATTCCCAAGGGTATGGATAGTGGTCTTCTGGTGCTTTTACCTAAGGTGGATAATCCGAAAACTTTTGCTGATTTTAAACATATATGCTTATCAAACTTTATTAATAAAGTTTGTACCAAAGTTTTGGCTGTTAGAGAGTTATGAAAGTGCTACCTAAACTGATTTCTGTTGAACAAACGAGATTTATGCCAGAGAGAGATATCGTTGAGCAAACACTCAGGATTCAGCCCAGGAAATGGTTAGTTCTATTGATAAAAAGTGAGGGGATCTAATGTGTTAGTTACATTGGACATGGCTAAAGCCTTTGATAGGTTATCTTGGAATTTCTTACAGGGGTTTCTGGAAAGATTTGGTTTTTCCCGGTATTTTGTTCAGCTCATTTTGAATAATTTGAAGGCTACTTTTCTGTCCATCTTAATTAATGGTGCCCCTCAAGGTTTTTATAAACCTAAGAGAGGGGTCAAACAGGGCGATTCTGATTTTGAAAACAAGTGCAAGGGCACTCATAAGATGGCTTGGTGAGATTACAATTGAACATGTGCCGAGAAATGAAAATAAGTAAGCTGATGCACTCGCAGGGTTAACATCAAACATGGCACATCTTGACGACGGAACTCAAGTACGAGTATGTCAAAATGGGTAATCCCTTCTTTCATTGGAGACGATGGTGCAGTCGAAGAGAAAATCAAGATGCCAACTACCTTGGTTTCTGATTTTGAAAATGAAGATTGGAGGCAGTCGCTCATCGATTATCTTACTGATGGAAAATTACCTGAAAATCCCCGCAAGAGAGTAGACTTGAAGAGGCGTTCACCACGTTTTATCTATTATAAGGATACACTTTATCGAAGATCATTCGAGAGTGTATTCCTTAGATGTTTGGGTGGAGATGAAGGTTTACAAGCAATGGAAGAAGCACATTCAAGAGTATGTGGAGCTCATCAGTCTAGTCCTAAGCTGCACTTTCATATCAAGAGGATGAGATATTATTGGCCGACTACGGTAAAGGATTGCATGGACTATGCTAGAAGATGTCAAGCATGCCAATATCACACAAATTTCATCCATCAAGCACCGGAGCCTTTGCATCCGACAGTAGCATCATAGCCATTTGATGCTTGGGTACTTGATGTGGTTGGACCAATCACGTCTAGCTCATCAGGAGGACATTCATACATACTAGCCGATACTGATTACTTCTCAAAATGGCCCGAAGCAGATGCATTGAAAGAGGAGAAGAAGGAAAATGTTGTTGATTTCATCTGAGTTCATATCATCTACCACTTTGGCATTCCCTGATATATCTTGACAGACAATGGGAAACCTTTTGACAACAAGTTGATGGACAAGATATGCAAGTTGTTTGATTTCAAGCAACAGAAGTCCTCTATGTACTATGCTGCCACCAATGGCCTCGTTGAAGCTTTCAACAAGGCTCTGTGCAGCCTGCTGAAGAAAGTAGTGTCAAGATCAAAGAAGGATTGACACGAAAGAATGGAGGAAGTGTTATGGGCATATAGAACGACTTATTGAACACCTACCCAAAATACTCCATATTCTTCGGTGTATGGTACCGAAGCAGTCCTTCCCCTTGAGAGCCAAATATCATCTTTGAGATTGGCTATTCAAGAAGGGCTCATTGATGAAGAAAATGTCAAGTTGCGGTTGACAGAACTCGAGGCACTTGATGAAAAGAGGTTAGAAGCTCAACAAAACCTAGAATGCTATCAAGCTCGTTTGTCGAGATCATTCAACAAAAAGGGTTAGAATCCACTCCTTTCAAGCTGGCAATAAAGTTCTGGCCGTGCGAAGACCTATCATTATTACATGGAAAACTGGGCACAAATGCTCACCTAAATGGGATGGTCCTTACGCTGTTCAAGAAGTATATTCAGGCGGTGCCTACAAGTTGGTCGATGCAAATGGCTCAAAGATTGGCCCGATCAATGGAAGATTTTTAAAGCTCTAATACCCTTGATATTTGGGGTATGGATATGGTCATAAGAAATGTTGAATGGCTTAAACCACCAATGATGTTGTAAGTGGCTAAACTGCTGAAACATCTCACTTTGTCTATGGGTGAGCATAATCATAGATACTCTTGGCCCACGAGAGTTTAAAATGAGTACGGCAAGCTCCTGGCCCACACGTGTTAAAACTGTGTACTCTCCCTTTAAATTACCAATTCAAATGGTACATATGAACTACATTTGAGTTGATCTCCTTCATAGGAGTACGTAGGCAGCTCAAAAGGTTCATTTTTGAGTTCAGTTTTAACAACACAAACTCCCGATAAAGTTTGATCTCAGAACACTTTGAAGATGAAAAAAAGCAAGGCAATATCAACTCATGAGAAACAACAAAGGAAGCAAATATCCCAAAGGCAAATCTCACCAGGCCAATACGATACGGACCAGAGCTTGAACAATTTCCAATGTATCACATTTTTTACAAGCCGGTCATGACAGTTTACTTAAATCATGAAGAAAAGAAGCGTCTGATGAAGATTGAAGAAACTGTCGAGTATTGTGATGGGACATTGAAGATCATCAGGGACAAGCTGAAACCGAAGAAAGATGAAATTGAAGGAAGACTTGTTGATGCATCTAAAGCCGAACTGGATGAATTTGACAGACTCTCCAAAGTTCTCAGAGCTATTGAGGAACAACTCGACAAACGACGATCACTTCGTCAATATGAGCACGCTCTAGCACTGCGGAAGAACTATTACAAGAAGCAGAAATAAAGAAAAGCAAGACAACACTTGATCACAAAGGGGGAGATTGTTGAAGATATTTTTATTGTGATCAAGTTGTTAAAAAATAGTCTTATTTAGTTAGCCATTTATGGTATTTATTTGTAATAAATAGAATAGCCTATTAAGGAAAAATGTCATTTATGTATAAGGTCCCATTACCTAGGTTAGGCCCTTTTATGGGATGATGTACACCCTACGCATATAAATATGCGCTTAGCAGTGTACAACCTAAGTTTTTTTCGCACATCTACAGTAGCCGCAATTAGAGTTTTTGATATTCTAGTTAGAGAAATCTCATCTGTTCAAATATTGCAAGATCATTCTAAATTAAAGTTCTCTCAATGTTCATTTCTCTTCTGTGCATCCATAGCTTGTATGTAATCTTTTAAACAGGGACCAACACAACCATTAAGTCTTCAAAATCACACTTGTATTGTATAGGAATAAATGAAATGTTAAGACAAAACATCAATTCTAAGTAAGATCGGCTCGTAAACTCTTTAATCTTAGAAGACATGCAAATACGTGAAAATCAGATAATAAAGAGAGGGTGATTTCTTATAAACACAAAGTATAATAATATTACACCAAGATATTAATAATACCAAAACAATAACAATCCTGGTTGAGCCAATTTATAAGACTTTAAAGATAAGAAAAATTAGAAAATAAGCCAATTCTGACTCTCAAATTAAAGAGAATGAATTACATGCATATCCATTGCTTGCCACTTTTGAAAAAGGCATTTCAGCTTGAAGGGGACATTTTGTTGGGGAGAAATTTCGTGTGTGCGTTAAGGAATTCCTACCATGGGTTATGATGCCTTTACAAGCTAAGTGTTGTATGTTAACTAATAATCAAACCAAAGGCAAAGACAAAGGGATAATGGTGGCCTCCGATCCTTCGGTTTTGGTAGTCTATCTCCAAGCCTACCCGCCCATTTTCTCTCTTTTGTGGGATACCCCTACGTACAAAAATCATTTGCTCGATCATCAATCAAGTATGGTATATCTTTAATCTGCTCAGACCCATCTCTTCATATTTTGTTCAAGCTAATTCTACTTTTTGTCTAGAGACAATTAGATCCATGAGTCTTGTTTTTCCTTCTCAAAAAAATACATTGAGAAGAGACGGCAGCATACAATGAAGGGGCTCAATGGTCGGATGTTAACGGAAGTAACAATGAGCAGGAGTAAAAGTTTCAAGTACAATGAACCAATTAGGGATGGGCATTTCGGTTTTCGGTTCGGTTTTCTTCGGTTTTGGTTTCATCGGTTTGATAGAAAATGTACCAAATACAAACCGATTAAGTTTCGGTTTGGTTTCGGTTTGGAGTTCAGTTTACCAAAGTATTAAGGTTTGGATTGAAATAAAAAAAAATAACTCAAAATAATGAACCAAGAAGCGATAGTAATGAACCAAATATAATGTTAGATGTAAATTTGCAAACAGTAACAAAACACATATGAACCAAAAATATATAAGCATGATACATTTGTAAGCAACAACAACAACGGGAATGAATCAAATTATATATAAAGCCGAAACAAAAACAAAACCGGTGCTTGTAAGTAATGAACCAAATATATAGTAGTAGTAGATAATAAATTATAGTTAAATACAATCTACTTAAACCACTATAATTATTATAGTTGTGAATGTAACTCTTGTAGTAAATTCTAGTCCTGAGCACTAAAATTAAAGAATTAAAGCTTCAAAAAGATTAACATCAATCAAACTAATCAGAGAAATCTTATATTTTGGTTTGGTTTAGTTTGGTGTAAGTTGGTTTTGATTTGTTATTTTAAAAAAATAAAAAATTATTTCATTTTTAGATTAGTTCGGTTTCATCCGATTTCGATTCGGTTTAATACGGGTCGGGAGGAATACTACCAAACTCAAACCAAATTACAAATGGTTCGGTTTGGTTTGGTCAAACTGAACTGTTATGCCCACCCCTAGTGTAACACCGCCCCCGAGTATTTGTACTGTACCAAATCATGTATTGAACCTTGAGCAATGTATAAAAGCATTTTTACGTGATTGAAATTTTTTATCATTTCTATTACGTGAATAGTAAAATTTACGTGGGGCCCACACCGGATGTGGGGCCACCCAATATTATCGGGACCACATATTATATTAATCTTGGACTAGATAATATGTATATGGTGGTGGATATCCTAATTGGGCCATGACAATGGCACAAGGTTGACCGGTTGGTCAAACGAGCCAAATTATCAGTATCGGGAAATTAATCAGATAACAGCCCAAAAAGGGGTTTCGGAGACTTCTAAATTAAAGTTGGGGAATGCATATTGATTCTAAGGTCCAATAAGGATTGGGAACAAGTGTTATATTTTATTTGACCCGATAAAAATATAACATACTTAAAACAGCCCGGAAAATATAACTTTCGGGACCGGTTGTACACTCGGGTACACAAAGGGTTGACCTCCCACATGAGTGGGGGCCAACCCACGTCCTTGGTCTGGAAAACATCAAGGGGAGCCGCATGAAAGGCATGGCAATGGGAGGCTGATTGGTAAGGAGACCAATCAAACCAACCAAGGGCCCCTCCTCACATTATTTTGGGCTATTGAGACAAAAGTGAGGGGTTCCCTCCACCCACCTCCAATCAGTTCGTACATCCCACAAGAGAGGTGAGAGAAGCTCTGCAATACTCCATTCTTTGCAGCCATTTACGCACTTGAGCTAAGGGGGAAGAAGGAGGGGAAAAGAGAAGAGGAAAAGTTGGTTTTGGAGAGGAAAAGTTGTGTTTAGCAAGGTAAGGACTCCATTAATCTCATTTCTTGTTCTTCAATACTCTTTTATGATTATTCAATCATACTTCACACCCTAGTAATGTTCTACACGTTGGGATGTGTAGAAAGAGGGGTTGGAAGGTAGTTCTAAGTCCAAGAACGGACTTAGAAGCCAAAGTGACCGGTTCGCCGGAAAATAACCTTTTTGAGGTTATTTGTATTACTATGGGTTTTATGATGATAAAACCTTGTTAGTAACTTGTCTAAGGTATTCAAGGAACTTTCACGGAGTTGAAAAGGTCGCCGGAGTTGTCGCCGGAGTTCGTTGAAGTTCGCCGGAGTTTCGTCGGAGCTAAATCGGGAAGGCTAGAACTTCATAAGCTTCATTAAGGTGAGAAGACGGCTTTATGCTTTATAACTTTTGCGTGAGGCATGAGATTACCTAAAGTAATCAGGAATATGTTTTGTGGAATGATTAAAGATAACCAAGTGTGTGCTTATGCCATGATTATACATAAAACATAATTGAAAAGCATGTTATGTAGGTTTGGTGATAAAAAATGTGATAACTTCTTATGTGTGATGTTCCAGGGATCCAAAATGGTATTTTTGGATCAAGGGCGTCAAGGAGTATAAGTGTATAAAATTTCACGTTAATCGGACTTCGTTTGGGCAGTCAAACGAGCGTTGACCGCCAAGACAAAGGTGATACCCGACCGGGTATGGGTGAATACCCGACCGGGTTTTGATTAAAAATGGCTCCAGAAGCCACCGCCGGTCGGGTCTCAAGTAAAGTTGGCTCCAGGGGCTACTGCCTCACCCCACCCGACCGGGTAAGGTTGGATACCCGACCGGGTATTGGGTTAAGCTCAGAATGGGCAGTTTTGAGTAGGTTAACGTGGGCCGTTCGGGTGGGACCCGCCCACGTTGGATCCTAAGGATTGTTATATGACTATAGGGCTAGGCATTGTCCATAGTTAAAGGAATGAAAGGTTAGCCATATCCAGGTTAGGATTCGGTAGAGGATAGACTGGGGATTGAGTGCCCTTGGACGGTAAATGATCCAGAATACTCCAGGTGGGGTCGAGTACCCTTGGACGGTAAATGATCCAGAATACTCCAGGTGGGGTCGAGTACCCTTGGACGGTAAATGATCCAGAATACTCCAGGTGGGGTCGAGTACCCTTGGACGGTAAATGATCCAGAATACTCCAGGTGGGGCCGAGTACCCTTGGACGGTAAATGATCTTAAATACTCCAGGATGGGTTGAGTGCCTTGGACGGTAAATGATCCTAAAACACCGCTACAAGACGAAAGGCTTTTTTGGTTAGACGGATGGACTTAGCTAAACATTTTAAGGTAGACTATAGCTGGTGAGCTAGGTAACCGGAAAAGGAGTGAGAAAAGTCAGGTAAAAACTTTATCTCTAAAAGACTCTTTAAGGTAAATGACCTACGGGTTGAGTATTTTACGAGTATATATACAGTATGTATCATCGGGTGGATGAGGGACATCTATATGTATATATCACCCTATTTTTGGGTCTCGTGTCTGAAACATTAGTTATTCTTCATATAGCCTGCTTGTCACTAGTACTTCTATGGAGTACTGACCCCTCCGGGGGCCCTCACATTTTTCAGGTTGAGGCTAGAGTCCTACTACCTGCACCTTTGCCTAGGGTGATTGATCGAGAAGGAAGACGTGGTTCGTGCTTCCATTCTTATTTCAAATGTATAAACTGCTCATGGATTTTTGAACAATATTTTCATTAAAACAGTTGGGGGGCTGCGTGCCCGTGTTTGCCACGTGTGGCTAAGTATCAAACATTTTATTATTCCGCATTTGTTTGATTATGATATTGATGTTGATTGTATGTGTTTACTAATCGATTTGGCAATAGAATCAATCGGACGCCTTGTACAATCCAATAGGGGTGAACTATTGTTGTTCCTATCGGGTTGTACGGCGGTTGTCTACGTGGCTCGGATGCGGTCCGGGGCGTGACAATTAAGTGGTATTAGAGCCATCGATTTCTAAACTATATAATTAACCTCTCATCATGGTTATCCTCAAAAAGTTTTGAATAAAACCATGAGCAACAGTTTTTGTACTTAAGGAACCGTTGGAAACCAAGTTATTGACCTCTTATTGTTAAGACGGTACCCTTAACAGTTTGTTGGCCATAATGTTGGACCAAGTGGTGTCTTTTGTACTAATCTGTCAATTGACATGAAACGAGTCTAATGACTCATTCCTTATTTCTTTCAGAAATGGAGGGTGGACGCAGGATAACTAGGAGGAACCCGACAGGGCATGTGCCGGGGGCCACCGGGCATGCCACTCGGGCGGAATCACGGACCTCTAGGGGTAGAGGCCGGGGCCAAGGCCGAGGAGGAGGCCGAGGCAGGGGTTGTGGGCGCTCTACCACGCCGACGACATGTAGCACACGCGTCGGTTCCGTGCACCCGTCATGGGCCACCGAACCGGACGACTTCACCTATGCTCCAAGCACGGAGCAAGAGGAGACCCCGTACAACGGGGAGGACTTTGAGGAAGAAGATGAGGATGATGATCCTCATTATGACCGTATGAGTGAGGTACTAGAGTGGTACCTCGAGAATAAAGCAAAGAGAGAGCAGCGGCGCCAAGCTAGACAGGCTAGGCAAACCATGGGGCAAGGAAGCCGAGGTGCTTCTAGTGCTCCATCGGGGGCATTTGGAGGAGACACGATGGTGCGTATCTCCAAGTACCTCAAGGAGGCCAGGGCCTTGGGGTGCAAATCATTTGATGGCAAGGGCGACATATCTGAGGCCGCCGACTGGATTAAGAAGCTGAATGATGCTTCTAGGGACATGCAAATTGCACTCGACGTGAAGTTGAGGGTTGCCACCAGGCTACTAGAGGGGGTAGCTGCTGTATGGTGGGAAGGCGTGGAGGGAAAGTTCCACGGTGAGGCCACTTGGGAGAAATTCGAAGTGGAGTTCTATAATCAGTACTACTCAACTTTTGAAGTCAATCTCAAAAGGAGAGAGTACACGAACCTGAAACAGGAGGATGGTTGCTCGGTGAGGCAATTGGAACAAAGGTTCCGTGACTTGGCACGATTCATCCCAGAATACTCTTTGGATGAAAATCGTATGGCCAATCACTTTTGGGATGCTCTACAGTTGGACATCCGTGACCGGGCTACTTACCATCACAGCATGACATTTAGTCAAATCGTTGATCAGGGGCTCCTTGGGGAAGCCCAATGGAATGAGAGGAAGTTGAGGGACGCCGATGAGGCGAAGAAGAGAAGATGGGGAAACTCTGGACCCCAAGACCACTCCCGGAAGCATCACGCTGGGAGTGGCAATTCATTCAGGGCGCCGGCACCACCGGCGAAGAGGAATAAAGGCTCAGGTGGGCAAGGGGCCAAACCAGGGAGTACGTGGTCACCGAGGTGCGCGAATTGGGGCAAGAACCATGCGGGGAAGTGCAATGAACCACCCCGGTGTTACAGATGTGGTAGCACGAGTCACCTGAAATCCTCTTACCCAATGCTGAATGGAGGCGGTCCATCAAGGGCCATTGAAGGACCTACGGCTAGTAGGGGACGTGCGGGACCGTCTCAGGCCGGCACCGGAAGGGGCGGACCCGCGGCTAGCAATGCCACATCCGTTAACCAAGGCAGAAACCAGGCACGAGTGTATGCAATGACCGAGGAGGATGCGCGAGCAAACCCGGACTCCGTTGCAGGTAATACACTAAACCTTGTATGTTTCTAGGCTGGTATTCAAGTTATAATCCCTGGGGGTCAGTTGCGAGCGGACTTAGAGTCGAATCGGGAAAACTAAACGCAAATAAGCTAATACCCGACCGGGTATGGTAGCTCACCCGACCGGGTATGCTGGGATTTTGGCTTGGTAAACACACTGGAACAAATACCCGACCGGGTATGGTAGCTCACCCGACCGGGTATGCTGGGATTTTGGCCTGGTAAACTCACTGGATTGGACACCCGATCGGGTCTAGTAGGTTACCCGACCGGGTATGCTAAGTTTCCCTACCCACCGGTACTACCAGGTCGGGTAAAGGAGAAGAATCGCTTCTGGAACCGAAACCCGACCGGGTAGAATGAGTCACCCGACCGGGTATGCCAAATTCTTGTACCCATCAGCCTTACCAGACCGGGTAGAGCAAGATAATTGCTTCTGGATTAGATACCCGACCGGGTGTAGGGATGTACCCGACCGGGTATAGGGTATCCCTCGGTTGAAAATTTTTTCGCTCGGTCCTTTTCAGTCGGGATGTTGAATAAGGTGTCTCACATGACTTATATATGTAGGAACACTAAAGATCAACGATAGGGATGCGAGAATTCTCATCGATACCGGGGCACAACGTTCATTTGTGAGCGAAGCGTTTGCCAAGGGATTGAACATGCCTTTGGTAGCAATGATGCAACCTTTGCTGGTCTCTACGCCATTGGGAGATGATGTAGAGCGGAAACACTACTATCCCTCGTGTAATGTAGGGATAGGGGGGCACTGTCTAACGGGTGACTTTGTGCCGTTAGATATGCTCGAGTTTGATGCTATACTTCGCATGGATTGGCTCGAAAAACACCATGCGAAGGTAGATTGCTACACCAAGGTGTTGGAACTAAAGGATGGAGAAGGAAACACTCTATGCTTCGAGGGAGATAGAGGGAAATTCAACCCTTGTATCATATCGGCCATAAGAGCAAGGTGTATGATGAGGAAAGGGTGTCAAGCATACTTGGCCTATGTCATAGGCAAGGAGGGCAAGGAAAAGAGTCTCACTGAGGTGAGAGTGGTGAGTGAGTACCCAGAAGTTTTCCCTGAAGAACTCCCGGGACTCCCACCAGATCGAGAGATTGAGTTCACCATTGAAGTAGAACCCGGTACAAAACCCATCTCGATTCCTCCATATCGGATGGCACCGGCTGAACTTCAAGAGTTGAAGGTGCAATTGGAAGAATTGCTGGACAGCGGATTCATCAGGCCGAGTCATTCACCATGGGGAGCACCGGTACTATTTGTAAAGAAGAATGATGATACACTCAGAATGTGTATCGACTACCGTCAGTTGAACAAGGTCACGATAAAGAACAAATATCCTTTGCCAAGGATCGATGAATTGTTTGATCAACTACGGGGGGCAACGGTGTTCTCTAAGATTGACTTGAGGTCAGGCTACCATCAACTGAAGATCAAGGAGAGTGACATACCCAAAAGTGCATTCCGTACAAGGTATGGTCACTATGAGTTTCTAGTGATGTCGTTCGGGCTTACGAACGCCCCCGTGACATTCATGGACCTCATGAACCGAGTATTTCACCAATACTTAGACCAGTTCGTCATAGTGTTCATTGATGACATTTTGATATACTCCATGAATGAAGAGGAACACGAAAAACATCTAAGGCTTGTGCTTGAAACACTGCGGGAGAAGCAACTCTTTGCCAAATTCTCTAAATGTGAATTTTGGCTTGGGGAGATCGGTTTTCTCGGGCATGTGGTATCGGGCTCGGGCATTTCAGTTGATAACTCAAAGATTGAGGCGGTCACTAATTGGGAGAGGCCCAAGAACGTGAAGGAGATAAGGAGTTTCCTCGGTTTAGCGGGGTATTACCGCAAATTCGTGGAAAAGTTCTCGGTGATAGCATCTCCACTCACGAAGCTCACTAAAAAGGGGGCTAAGTTTGTGTGGGATGACAAGTGTGAGAAGGGGTTTCTTGAGCTAAAGAAACGTTTGACCGAAGCACCAGTGCTTGCCTTGCCCGTGCAAGGGTTAGGGTATGACATCTACAGCGATGCTAGCATTCAGGGACTGGGATGTGTACTGATGCAATCAGGGAAGGTAATTGCTTATGCTTCTCGGCAGTTGAGGAAGCATGAAGTAAACTACCCCACACATGATCTGGAGCTAGGTGTTGTGGTATTTGCATTGAAGATTTGGAGGCACTACCTCTACGGGGAGTTGTGTCACATTTACACCGACCACAAGAGCTTGAAGTATGTGTTCACTCAGAAAGAGTTGAACATGAGACAGAGGAGATGGATGGAGTTGATTAAGGATTACAACTTGATCATTGATTATCATCCAGGCAAGGCTAATGTTGTAGCTGATGCACTGAGCAGGAAGAGCTCATCATCAGGGGTTTTACTCACATTCTTACGGGCATTGAGGGCACGCGTGGAGATATCCACGGATGGGGCGTTATTGGCCAGATTTGAGGTGAGACCCACCTTATTAGATGAAATCAGAACACGTCAAGGCACTGGCGAGGAATGTCAGAAAATCCGGGAACGGATGCTTGTGGGGCCCGTCGAGGGTTTCCGTGAGAGAGAAGATGGACTTCTACTATTTAAGGAACGAGTGTGTGTGCCATCGGATGAGGAGCTCCGAAAGTCTATCCTTGAGGAGGCTCACTCATCTGCGTATGCCATGCACCCGGGCGGTACAAAGATGTACCGGGACTTGAAAGAAAGTTACTGGTGGTCGGGGATGAAGAGAGAGATTGCAGAATACGTGAGCTGTTGCCTTACTTGTCAACAGGTTAAGGCAGAGCACCAACACCCAGCAGGGTTACTACAACCACTTACCATTCCAGAATGGAAGTGGGAGCATGTTACCATGGACTTCGTGGTGGGTCTACCACGGACAGTTAGGAACTACGACACGGTATGGGGGTAGTCGATAGGTTGACCAAGAGCGCTCATTTCCTACCTATCAACACTACCTATACGCTCGAGCGGTTGGCCAAATTGTACACAGATGAGATTGTGAGACTGCATGGGGTTCCGGTTACTATAGTATCGGATAGAGACCCACGGTTCACATCACGGTTTTGGCCTAAGTTCCAGGAATCCATGGGTACGAAATTGAGGTTTAGCACCGCGTTTCATCCTCAAACGGATGGGCAATCTGAAAGGGTGATTCAGATCTTGGAGGACATGTTGAGGGCATGTGCCTTGGAGTTCCAGGGGAGCTGGGATAATCAGTTGGCTTTAGTGGAATTCGCCTATAACAACAGTTATCAGGTGAGTATAGGCATGCCTCCATACGAAGCATTGTATGGGAGGAAATGTCGGACACCATTGTGTTGGGACGAGGTCGGCGAGGCTAAGCTCGAGGGCACCGAGCTAGTCGAGATCACTAAAGAGAAGATAAAAGTTATACAAGATAGGCTTAAGGCTGCCCAAGACCGGCAGAAGAGCTATGCTGATAAACGTCGGAGGACGTTGGAGTTTGAGGTCGGTGATGAGGTATTTCTGAGGGTATCACCTTGGAAAGGGATCATCAGGTTCCTCAACCGGGGTAAGCTTAACCCACGTTACATAGGTCCGTTCAAAATCCTTGAAAGGATTGGGGTTGTAGCTTACCGACTTCAGTTGACTCCGGAGTTAGAAAAGATTCATAACGTATTTCATGTTTCTATGCTCAAGAAGTATGTGCGGGACCCGTCACATCTTCTTGAGAAACCACCGGTAGTAATCCGAGAAGACCTACACTATACGGTGCAGCCGGTGAAAATCATAGACCGACAGGTAAAGAAGCTAAGGAGCAAAGAAGTGCCGATGGTAAAAGTACTTTGGAAGAGTGATCGTGTCGAGGAGCAAACTTGGGAAGTGGAGACCCTGATGAGGGAACAGTATCCATTTCTGTTTGACTAGACGCGTGGATTTCGGGGACGAAATCCCAAATGAGGGGGGTAGAACTTGTAACACCGCCCCCGAGTATTTGTACTGTACCAAATCATGTATTGAACCTTGAGAAATGTATAAAAGCATTTTTACGTGATTGAAATTTTTTATCATTTCTATTACGTGAATAGTAAAATTTACGTGGGGCCCACACCGGATGTGGTGCCGCCCAATATTATCGGGACCACATATTATATTAATCTTGGACTAGATAATATGTATATGGTGGTGGATATCCTAATTGGGCCATGACAATGGCACAAGGTTGACCGGTTGGTCAAACGGGCCAAATTATCAGTATCGGGAAATTTATCAGATAACAGCCCAAAAAGGGGTTTCGGAGACTTCTAAATTAAAGTTGGGGAATGCATATTGATTCTAAGGTCCAATAAGGATTGGGAACAAGTGTTATATTTTATTTGACCCGATAAAAATATAACATACTTAAAACAGCCCGGAAAATACAACTTTCGGGACCGGTTGTACACTCGGGTACACAAAGGGTTGACCTCCCACATGAGTGGGGGCCAACCCACGTCCTTGGTCTGGAAAACATCAAGGGGAGCCGCATGAAAGGCATGGCAATGGGAGGCTGATTGGTAAGGAGACCAATCAAACCAACCAAGGGCCCCTCCTCACATTATTTTGGGCTATTGAGACAAAAGTGAGGGGTTCCCTCCACCCACCTCCAATCAGTTCGTCCATCCCACAAGAGAGTTGAGAGAAGCTCTGCAATACTCCATTCTTTGCAGCCATTTACGCACTTGAGCTAAGGGGGAAGAAGTAGGGGAAAAGAGAAGAGGAAAAGTTGGTTTTGGAGAGGAAAACTTGTGTTTAACAAGGAAAGGACTCCATTAATCCCATTTCTTGTTCTTCAATACTCTTTTATGATTATTCAATCATACTTCACACCCTAGTAATGTTCTACACGTTGGGATGTGTAGAAAGAGGGGTTGGAAGGTAGTTCTAAGTCCAAGAACGGACTTAGAAGCCAAAGTGACCGGTTCGCCGGAAAATAACCTTTTTGAGGTTATTTGTATTACTATAGGTTTTATGATGATAAAACCTTGTTAGTAACTTGTCTAAGGTATTCAAGGAACTTTCACGGAGTTGAAAAGGTCGCCGGAGTTGTCGCCGGAGTTCGTTGAAGTTCGCCGGAGTTTCGTCGGAGCTAAATCGGGAAGGCTAGAACTTCATAAGCTTCATTAAGGTGAGAAGACGGCTTTATGCTTTATAACTTTTGCGTGAGGCATGAGATTACCTAAAGTAATCAGGAATATGTTTTGTGGAATGATTAAAGATAACCAAGTGTGTGCTTATGCCATGATTATACATAAAACATAATTGAAAAGCATGTTATGTAGGTTTGGTGATAAAAAATGTGATAACTTCTTATGTGTGATGTTCCAGGGATCCAAAACGGTATTTTTGGATCAAGGGCGTCAAGGAGTATAAGTGTATAAAATTTCACGTTAATCGGACTTCGTTTGGGCAGTCAAACGAGCGTTGACCGCCAAGACAAAGGTGATACCCGACCGGGTATGGGTGAATACCCGACCGGGTTTTGATTAAAAATGGCTCCAGAAGCCACCGCCGGTCGGGTCTCAAGTAAAGTTGGCTCCAGGGGCTACTGCCTCACCCCACCCGACCGGGTAAGGTTGGATACCCGACCGGGTATTGGGTTAAGCTCAGAATGGGCAGTTTTGAGTAGGTTAACGTGGGCCGTTCGGGTGGGACTCGCCCACGTTGGATCCTAAGGATTGTTATATGACTATAGGGCTAGGCATTGTCCATAGTTAAAGGAATGAAAGGTTAGCCATATCCAGGTTAGGATTCGGTAGAGGATAGACTGGGGATTGAGTGCCCTTGGACGGTAAATGATCCAGAATACTCTAGGTGGGGTCGAGTACCCTTGGACGGTAAATGATCCAGAATACTCCAGGTGGGGTTGAGTACCCTTGGACGGTAAATGATCCAGAATACTCCAGGTGGGGTCGAGTACCCTTGGACGGTAAATGATCCAGAATACTCCAGGTGGGGTCGAGTACCCTTGGACGGTAAATGATCCAGAATACTCCAGGTGGGGTCGAGTACCCTTGGACGGTAAATGATCCAGAATACTCCAGGTGGGGTCGAGTACCCTTGGACGGTAAATGATCCAGAATACTCCAGGTGGGGTCGAGTACCCTTGGACGGTAAATGATCCAGAACACTCCAGGTGGGGCCGAGTACCCTTGGACGGTAAATGATCTTAAATACTCCAGGATGGGCTGAGTGCCTTGGACGGTAAATGATCCTAAAACACTCGGTAGTATGAATCGAAGGTAGACTATAGCTGGTGAGCTAGGTAACCGGAAAAGGAGTGAGAAAAGTCAGGTAAAAACTTTATCTCTAAAGACTCTTTAAGGTAAATGACCTACGGGTTGAGTATTTTACGAGTATATATACAGTATGTATCATCGGGTGGATGAGGGACATCTATATGTATATATCACCCTATTTTTGGGTCTCGTGTCTGAAACATTAGTTATTCTTCATATAGCCTGCTTGTCACTAGTACTTCTATGGAGTACTGACCCCTCCGGGGGCCCTCACATTTTTCAGGTTGAGGCTAGAGTCCTACTACCTGCACCTTTGCCTAGGGTGATTGATCGAGAAGGAAGACGTGGTTCGTGCTTCCATTCTTATTTCAAATGTATAAACTGCTCATGGATTTTTGAACAATATTTTCATTAAAACAGTTGGGGGCCTGCTGCGCCCGTGTTTGCCACGTGTGGCTAAGTATCAAACATTTTATTATTCCGCATTTGTTTGATTATGATATTGATGTTGATTGTATGTGTTTACTAATCGGTTTGGCAATAGAATCAATCGGACGCCTTGTACAATCCAATAGGGGTGAACTGTTGTTGTTCCTGTCGGGTTGTACGGCGGTTGTCTACGTGGCTCGGATGCGGTCCGGGGCGTGACACCTAGAACGAACTATCTTTCTATATACAAACACCCGTGGAAAGCTAGGCTAAATTCCCGCCCAAACCTACAGTACTCATACGGGTTGGGTCGGTATACAGGGTCAACATGGGCAGTCCGCTTGACACTGTGGTGCATTAAATGTGTGTGGGGTACGAAGCATTAATTGGATGTTGCAATATGTCTATTCAAAACTTTTTTGTCCTTTAATACAAAACGAATGGTGTTTTGAATTAGTTAGCTTTATTTATTGTGTCTTTTCAAAACTTTTTGATCATTTATTGCAAAACCAGTGATCTATTTTTAAAAGCAAAATTGAACAGTAAAAGGTTGAATAGTAAGCATGCGTGTCTTGAGGCGTGTGAACTGCAGCATGCGTGTCTTGGGACGTGTGGATTGAGGCATGCGTGTCTTAGGACATGTGAAGCGTATTATGGAAACTTCATGGGAAAAGACTAGTATTTCTTTGCTATAAATACTTGCACCAATTCACAAATGAACACGAATCATTTGCCTCTTCTCTAATCTCTTTCGTTTATGTTTTGAGCCTTCAATAAGAAAGAATATCATATACGGAGTATATATAAGTGTGTGTCTAGCTATATATACATACACAGACACAAATATATATATATATATATATATATATATATATATATAGGGGATGGTTCAAATACAAAGAGTTCTTTCCATGCAAAGTGAGAATGAATCTTGTGCATTCATTTTCACATCTAATGGCTCAAAATGAACCAAAAATGCACTAAATTCGTCCAAAATCGCGGTGGCAATTTTGTAAATAAACCATTCTTTTTCGCCACCGCGAAAAAGTGCAACAGAAACACGAAAAGGTGCAAACGAAACATGAAAAAGTGCATATCTTCGCACTTTGCACGTACGGGAAGAGGTCTTTTTATTTGAATTCTTCCCTCTACATATATATATATATATATATGTATATATATATATATATGTGTATGTATATATATATATATATATATATATATATATATATGTATATATATATGTATTATTTACACGCACACTGAAAGGAGAAAAGCAAATTGGCATGCAAGTTTAGAAGTACAGATCAGAGTATAAACAAAAGAAGAAAAATATAGAAATCATATATATATGTATGTGTTGTGTGTGTGTATATACTGAAAGGAAAGGAACTACTTACTGAAAGGAGGAAAGCAAACGGGCATACAATCTAGAAGTATAAGCACAAGAAGAAGAAATAAAAGAAGAAAAAGCAAAAGAAGAAAAAGCAAAACTTTGCTGCAAGTTCTTTGATTTTACAAAGATGAACGCATTGAGTCTCTCAAGAGATTATATTGGCAGATTATAAGATATATTCCGTACAACTTGGGCACAGTTTAGCCAGGCCCTAGAAATCTATGTTTTCATCTTTCATAAATTATCTTTCAGAAGTCATTGTTTAGCCTAATATACAAATGGGCAGGTTATTATGTTCTAATTCTACATTGAAATAAAAATACCGAAAAAGAACTACAAATTTAGTTCATTAGTATAGATTAGGCATATAGATACACTTAGGATGACAAATAGGGGTCATTTTTGAAACACAGTTGTTAAGTCGGTGAGTGTTAGCAAAATCAAGATCTTTGCTGGAGTAGAAGTCACCAATAATTAATTCCGAGTCTTTAATATATAGCGCATAGAGAAGAATATAATAGGGAACTTTATAGAGTTTAGCTATGGACATGAATTCACATTTTCATTTTTTGAAAAAATAAGTTAGTATAAGATAAAAGCATGCCAATTATTTTAACCAATCCCAGAAATTTATTTATTTGAATTCATTACTTTACATTATAATTATTAGAAGATGGGTAGGCTATACATTTGTTTTTACACTTGAGATTTTAAATATTGAAAAATACACAAGTATTAAGATTCTGAAGACATTAGCAGATTAGGTACATATCAGCAACATCAGCTAAATCATTGATTTCAATTCTTTTTTTTCATTGATTTCAATTCAAAACTCAAGGTTGTGAGCATTGTAATATAATCGGATTAGGCAGATGAATTTCTCAACAATGATTAGTTGTTTCTAAGCAGCGCCCAGCCTACTGCTCTCCGATTAGGACATTTCAAAATTATATATGAATTTCAGTCCATTGCTTTGGGAAAAAAATCAGTTCATCATTCAAATCAACGAAACATTATAGGAATCAAACCTTTAAAGTTTCTCTTATGCTCGGATTGTGAGAAGCTTCAAAGTAGTTACCGGGCGCCTTTCCTAGGTTGAATACTTCCGGCTAACAGATTGACGGTGTCTGCGATTTTGCTTGAAGGGTAGACAAGTACTGAAAATGGGGGAGAGGTGGACAGTATGAGGGAGAAACTGGAGGATGCTGTGTTTGTATGGTGTTCGTCGCTGTGGAGGTTTTTATCAATTGAATTTGGGATGGAAGTGGAATCGAGAAATGATGTATTCTGATGGTCGGTACTCGGTAAGGGAGATGTTCGATGGAGAAGGGATGTGGACTATGGAGGCTTCTGGAGTTGTGGAAGAATACCGGTGGAAAGAGTTATAAGCTCAAAAAAGATTACCCCTGCTATTCATCAGCCCACAACTATGTAGTACTACGTATTATATTTGTTACTCCATATGTTTTTAATGAATTGATAATTCGATTTTGTTATAAATAGAAAAAATCAAAATAAGTGGTTCCAAATTTTAAATTGGCTGATCAATAACATAAAGTGTTATAGGTAATTTTTCTAATCGTAATACTCCTTTTGCTAAAGCTAAATATGTTGTATTTGATTTAATTGGTGAAAAGAGTTAATCCAAATGGCTGAATTGATTTGAATATGATTATTTCCAATCAGTAAAATATGTATAATTGTAAAAAGAGATAATTCAAAAATAAAGGCAAGCAATCGCTCTATTAACTACGGGTAAAAAATAGTAAAGTATCAAATTAAAATTTTATGGACCCTTACTCAAAATCTGTTTGTGACTCTGTTTTTTTGCCTTATCAGACTTATCAATCAGAATTTACAAAGAAGTCTTTCAGAATTTATATATAGTTTCACTATGAACACTTATTATTTTACTCCCCACTTCATAGTTTAAAATGTTATATCTCTCTTTTAATATTTATATTTGACTGTGCCAAAATAAATTACATTAACACTTCGTTGGTGATGTTAGAATTTCTCTTTAACTACAAACGTTTTGATGGATTCTAGGTATCCAAGTATATATAAAATGGGAGAGATTTGAGCATATAGAGAGGAAGATGAATGAATAGTGGTATTGAGGGTTATGTTCTAGGGTTACAAATGGCTCCAAGAGGAGTATAAATAGGGAAATAATGGGTCGGGCCGCTAATATGGGCCCGGTAGCCCAACTACATAAAAGACTAATCTAGTACATAGTTACATACAAATGACATATAAGCAGTACAATGATACAAATGATATCCGTAAGATGTGTGTGGGCCGCTGTCCGGGCCCAATAGTCATGAGACCCGGGGGTCCGAGTCTATATACTCTATCAGGAGTCCCCCACTCTCTGAGTCGAGAGTATTCGAGGCGAAAGAGAGTAGAACTGTGTGCTGATCTGTCGTCGTCTGGTGAGTAAACTTCATTAACAAAAATTTGAATTTCTGATTCTTTGGTTAACGGAGGCGCTAAGTCCCCCGCTCTTCCAGTCCCCCACTCCTTGAGGCGAGTGCAATGAGGTGAAGAGGAGTAGAGTAATGCGTGTTGGATGATGTCTTCAACAGGGGGCCGAGGGTTGACACCTTTTAATCCACGATGGGGAGATGCCTCGTTAAAAACCTCATTAGGAAAAACTCTGTGGGAAAAAACCCTAATGAGGGAAAAAGAGTACATCGGATGCCCCCAAAATGAAACAAAAGGTGCGAGCCCTTCGACCTGGAGATGGAGCTGCAGCGGTGCCCGTCTGCTGGATGGTCGAGGCCGATCTCTAGATGTAGGTAGCTTATCATGATCAGTAGTCCTAGTCATCAAATAAAGATGACTAAGGGATGGGTCGAGCGACCGTCCACAATATGATGTCTGGTTCATCAAATAAAGATGACCAGAACGTAAGGCCGATGGGCCGAGAGACCTGTACGAGAGCTCCACGTTGTCGCATAAGGACGACGAGGCGATGTATGGCCGAGGAACCTGCATAGAGCTCCACGTCGTCAAATAAAGACGATTGGGCGATGTGTGCGGCCGAGGGGCCTGCATAAGAGCTCCACGTCGTCAAATAAAGACGACGGGGCGATGGTGTGGCCGAGGGGCCTGCATAAGAGCTCCACGTCGTCAAATAAAGACGACGGGGTGATGGTGCGGCCGAGGGGCCTGCATAAGAGCTCCACGTCGTCAAATAAAGACGACGAGGTGATGCATGGCCAAGAGGCCTATATGAGAGCGCCATGTCATCAAATAAAGATGACGGGGCGATAAAATGACCGATATGATGTCATCATTTAGTTGCACCTATGCATTCAAATAAAATTGTTATAATTTCTTGAGCTTATAATTTGCTATTGAATTTGGGTCTAAATTAAGTTGCCTCAAATTTCCAAGCTACACCTCAAGCTAGGTTTCTATGCTTAGTTGGAGCGTGGCACGCATAAAGGACTGAACCTACCGCTGAGGGATTGCAGTTCATTTCCGATAGCTAGAGGCACACATAACTCGTACAAAACATGGAAACTAGAGTATGCATTTGATAACATTTGGATTGGGAGCTTACTATCCACACTCGTTTGACGTGACCCGGTGGCGCGAGTATGTGTGCTCGCCCGGTGTACGCGAGTGCTCGGAATTCATAAGTCCGTTTTTTCAATGTCAAAAAATACACACTATTTAAAAAATAATGATAGTAAATTAATAATCTAGCTCAACTTGTCACTCAAGTTCGTAGTTACGATCCGCTGGACGCTATTTACGGGTCTTTTCACGGATGACTCGGCCCTCGAGATTGAAGTTTGATGCTATATTATTAAAATATTTCATTTATGATTTTTTTGTTTTGTAATTTTCTTTATCAAACAAGTTCACATGTAAATTGTATGGAGCTAGTTCCGGAATACTTAGCTCTCAATAAGTGTACTGTTTGGACAAGATGATCCGTTGAACAAGCCTGGCCCAACTAATATAAACTACCGTTGCTTGTGTGGCCCATAGTGCTAAACAAGTATGGATCCAAAATTCTCTAGCAGGAAGTTGACAGCCATGAAGCTCCTTCCGCTTTCTCTTGAGAGGAGAACCCTTCCGCCGGTGTGTCATGGACATAGATGACCCTCGGAGAGATCTGTTGGACGAGAGAAAACTCGCCGGGAGCCGCCGTCTGAGAGGGGGTTTCGGACCTGGGTTGTGTCGACAAGGGTTTCACTGAAGTTCGTCGTCTCTGCCCTTAGGGGGGCGGATTCATGTTTGTTTATGGTTTTCTCCGGTGGGGACCTCCCATGTGTTGCAGCTTGAGCTGCATTTGACCTGACCATGGCGGGAGGCGAATGGCGTGAAAGTGGAGCGAGTTTTCATTAGCCGTTGCCGACAAGCGACGAGCGGTGGTGATGCAACCCTAGCGAGCTGCTTTTCTGACAGGTTCGAAAGAAAGGCAGCACCGCCGTTCTGACTCAGGCGAGGAGCTCCATGGATCCAAACAAGTATCGCGGCTAGGTACCTTGTCCGTGGGGCCGGTGCGGCCATGAGCTGAAGCCAGGGATTGGCGGGCCTAGTGGCACTGCGACGGAAGAGGAGCAGAGAGCTGCAAACAGAAACACCAAAGCAAAGTGTAGTCATGGAAGAGGAGCAGAGATCTGGAAAAAATCCAGATGTATTATTCCAGATTTCTTTGGCTTATTTTTTATGAATTTTTCTCACTGATTTTGACTAATTTCTAATGGATTTTGGATGTTTTGGGAGGATTCCTCACTTGATTTTGCTCACACTCTCAACGAGAGCACCATTGATGGATTATAGGTATCCAAGTATATATAAAATGGGAGAGATTTGAGCATATAGAGAGGAAGATGAATGAATAGTGGTATTGAGAGTTATGTTCTAGGGTTACAAATGGCTCCAAGAGGAGTATAAATAGGGAAATAATGGGCCGGACCGCTAATATGGGCCCGGTAGCCCAACTACATAAAAGACTAATCTAGTACATAGTTACATACAAATGACATATAAGCAGTACAATGATACAAATGATATCCGTAAGATGTGTGTGGGCCGCTGTCCGAGCCCAATAGTCATGAGACCCGGGGGTCCGAGTCTATATACTCTATCACGTTTATTATCTTAAGTACCACTTTATTTAGTCTGTGTTCAATTTATCATGAGTTTTTATAATACACTTCTTAATCACACTTTAGTGAAATTTCATTCACGCATCGCGCGGGTGAATATCTAGTATTGTACAAGAGTATGTTACCATTATCTTCATAGATGTTTATAAGATACTCCCTCCATCCCAATTTGATTTGGGAAATTTCCTTTTTTGGTTGTCCCAAAATGATTTTTCACTTTCTATTTTAAGTATGTAAATAAGAATAAAATGAAAAATTTATCCAGGACAGAGTGAGTATAGATTTTGAATAATACTCCGAATATTATTTTGAATTACAAGAACAAAAAAGTTGATGGAGATGCGGGGTATCGATCCCCGTACCTCTCGCATGCTAAGCGAGCGCTCTACCATCTGAGCTACATCCCCACATGCACGTTACGCTATCCTAGTTTAATAAAATCGGAGTAAATACCGAAAGGAAGCTCTTAACAGGGACGCCACGTAAGCACGGATGATAACCCGGCGTGGGACAATAATTTTCCGCTTTAAACTCTGCTTGCTTCTCTTCCATAGCGTACAAAAATGGCAGCTGCCACGACAAGTTCTCCTCTCAACCTCTTAGATTTCAATCGTAAACCTATTTTCCCTTGCAAACTTTCCTCTCCGAGATGCCGTCCGACATTGTTAATGCCCCCCGGAGGAGTTTCCTCAAACTCCATTGCCGGAACTGGAAGAACCCTTTCCAACCCTCCCAGTTATATGTCAACCTGCTTAGTGATCCCTCCGCCGCCTAAATTCCAAAAACCCAAGGCGATTATCAAATTTATCGGCGGAGCTTTCATCGGGGCCGTCCCCGAGGTCACTTACAGGTCTCTTATTTAAAGGAGTTGCTACTTTGTTTTAGAACAGAAGCTTTTATCATTAATAATATTGGAGATTTTAATTACTTGGTGATATGCTGTTTGAGAGAGTGTAGTTATTTGCTGGAGATGCTGGCAGTGGAAGGGTATTTAATCATTTGCGTACCTTACAACGTGACGTTCGACCATGCGGAAATCACTAGGCGAGTGTCTGAGAGGTTCACTTCTTGTTTGGATTCGATTTTGTGCTCTGGGTTGCCGGATTTAGGGCTTTCTGCTCTTGAGGTTTCAGATTTGCCTCTTTATTCTGTAGGACACAGGTAGTGAGCATTAAAAACTTCACTATTTCTCTCCTCAACTTCTTAGTGTGGATGATATATGACGAAAGGGTCAATTGAGTACACCAACTTATATGAGGTGGAGTAAAGAGTACGCTATATTGCATTTGATCTTTTTAAGTATACAAATTCGGGATTTTAGTGTTAATTGAGTACATTTGTTAGATTAACACGTTAATACAGTTGAGTTGGCTAACGGAATGTCGAGTAAGGAGTAATGAACCGAGGTTATGGTGCCGACCATCACGAAGTTGACAAAAAAAGAAAACCGACCTTCGAAGGTCGACCTGCAGGGGTGTCGGCCACCATGGGTGCATCGAACAAGAAGAAGTCGACTTGCGGGGGACTGACTTCGACCAAGGGGAAGTCGATCAAGTGATTGGGGGCTGGCGTCGACCTTAAAAAGTCGACTTATTAGCATTCTATTAGCCAACTCAGTCATATTAACGTGTTAATCTAACGGGTGTACTCAATTAACACTAAAAACTCGAACTTATGTACTTAAAAAGATCAAATGCAATATAGTATACTCTTTCCTCTACTTCATACAAATTGATGTACTCATTTGACCCTTACCTCGATGATATATGTTATAGGTGAGGCATGTTTTGATATCAATCCGTCATACCACCTTAGACCCATTTGTTACGGTTGAAGTGGCGGGATTGGTTGAAGTTGGTGTCCAAATGACTGGACTTGCATGTTTGATCTCAACTTTATTTAAAAAGTACTTCTTCCAACTTGGCCTCACTAACAGCCCATTTGGATGAAGTGTTGGGAGGTGTTAGTAATGGAAGTGTTAGTAAGCGTTGGAAGCCCCCCCGGAAAGGAAGACATGTGTAAGTGTTAAGTATAAATTAACCATGTTTGGAAGAGTTAAAAAATGAGTGTTGTCATATAGTAGTGACATATGATCTCGGTATGACAATATGAATTCGAGATGACAGTACTTAATTGACATTTAGGCAGTGATGTGATGATGTCAATAGCGGGCTATAGCGGCGCTATAGCGGAATAGCGGAATCGGGGCGGGAGGTAGGCACTATGAGACTGCCTATAGCGGAGCGGTTGGCAATAGCGGCTTAGTGGGCACTATTGCGGGTAGAATAGCAGCTATAGCGGACGCTATACGCCACTATAATTTACATGGCTACTTTAACACTAGTTTTGAGGGAATTTGAGAGTACAGTTTACATTTAGATGTTCTTGGAGTAAAAAATAACCACAATTCACCCTCCAAAACACATTGGGGGGGGGGGGGGTAAAACCCCCTACTAAACAGTAGTAAACACTACTAAAATAACTCAAAACAGAAACCAAGATCAAACATAGCCTATATCATACATCTCCATGTTAAGGTAGACTAGGTACTTCAAGGCATCCCAACAACCACAATTTTTTTATAATGTGATATTAATGACAAATTTGTCAAGAATTATCTGGAACTTAATTTCTAATGTTTAGAGGTAAGGTACTTAAATTATTATTTTCTTATGTTTAAGACTCCAAAGCCTCTTTATCGGTAATTTAGTAAGTATAAATTTCATGATGTTTGACTAACATATTTGTGATTTATCATTTCTTGGAATTGATATGTTCATGACATGCAATGTATGCATACACATAATATGTATTTTGCATATATATTGTCTAAAGATCGGTCATCCCACTATCCGCTATACCGCTATAGCATTTTCGGAGTTGGCCTCAACGCTTCGCTATCCGGGATTGACAACACTGCATTTAGGTGAAAAATATACCACTCATCTTTAGAAAAAACACCTGTATTTAACTTCTAGGTGTAAGAAACTGTGACTTTTTTATACTATAGTAGTACTGTATAATTTTTAAAGGTGTACTGCTTTTCAGTACTTCCATTTCTGAAAAAAGATTGAGTTGAGTAATTTAGTACACCCAAAGAAGAAACTGAAACAAGTGATACGTAGTACGGAGTATGAAATAGAGGAAGTATATTCTTTAAATAAACTAAAAAAGTATATAATGATTGCAGAAGAAATTTCATCTTTCTTTAGTTAGCCATTTCAGCGAACAAAGTAACTTTTGCAAGACTTTTCTATTATGAACGTATTGATTAAGTCTTGTAGGATAGTGAAAGGAGTTGGTGTTTGAAAAAGGACTAATAAGGCTGATACATCAGAAAAGGGGTATACAATTCGTCAATCCCTTGATTCCCCTCCAATGTATCAAAGAAAAAGGAATGAGGCATTTCAAGCAGGCTCAATCCCATAAACAAGATACAAATTTCATGCGACAAAAACCGTGGGAATGAAATTTTGTATCAATTAATTGTCTAATATTATTGAACACTAATAAATAAAATAAAAAATAGTGGTAATTGACAATGATTTGTGGTTTACTTAAAAAATATTATAGCATGAGATATTTGACAAGGTTATATTTTGAGAAGAAATGCTTATTACAGATTCATGATTTGAATAAACATGAAAGAGAAAAGGAATGCTTGTAGAAAAATAAAGAAAGCACATGATAAAGAAGCTACATTACTAATAATGCGAGACGCTATTTGATATTTTCACACACACAAATGTTGAATTCCTACTGATCATTCATACCCCTTTGTTTATAGCAATGGAGCTCTTCTTCAAACTCTCACCGAGAGTTATTTCTCAGAAAGAATACCAAAGGTTCACAATATATTCCCTGACTCTAAATTTCATTACATTTGTCTATATTAATTTTGTAGCATGTTTTAGTCATCAGTTATATTACCTTATCTAGTTAGCTGACCTCTAAAAACTTTAAATTGAGGGAGTTTATATCTTATGCTCTTTGAAGGCTAATGTAATAATATCATACAACAACCGCCCAGCATCAGAGGCAGTGCCATACTTTAAGCAGGTAAATTGTCCGATAAGTTTACGAACTTTTAAGAAAGTACAAAAATGACATATGTTTCTTGTTACATATTTAACATGTTTTTATTTATTACAAATTTAACATTTTTCTTGTATATCTATCATTTATGGCTTGACTTCATCTCACTTGGTATTATTGTTTCAGTTGGGGCTTGTGGTCAGTCAGATGCTGCCAGTTTTAGCAACATTTCCGGTTTATTCAGTTGTTGAGGCTGCTTCAGGTAAAGGTCACATTATAAAGATTTAATCTTCCTTTTTATTAAGAATCAAATTCCCATGAAACTGAAATTCGAGCATACTTGTATGACTGTGCACTTAGAAAATAGTTTATTTCAATCTCTAAACAAAAGATTTAATTGACATTTGCATTTCTTCTCTTGTATTGTCTTATATCCGATTTTGCTTTTATGAAAAAATATCACATGAAAGGGAAATATTTTTATTTAGCTATTTCCAAATGTCAAATAATAATAATAATATCAACAACATTCCTAAATAAGCACAATCATGACTAGATGCTGATATTAATTATTAAAAGAAGATGAAATGCATAGTGAGAGTGTGTATATTACCCCTTACATTCATTTCTTCTAAATGCCAATAGGAAATGCATGGAAGCTCCTGCTTGATACAGCTGAAACGGTGGTACCAAACTATGACCAGAAAGCATTTGGTTCATTCATGACTAGATTTACTGATCAATTGCCTTTGATAATTAATGAGGTAACTATATGGTGGAGGTTTCACTTTATCAATGACTCACTTCTTCATCCATCTTAATTGGTGCACTGAGATCAGCAAACCCTTGGCAGTTTCGATATTATATGCTCTCATAAAACTTCTTCAGGGAGTGTTTTGGTTCAGGTAGTTTGCGATATTATATACCACACTGAAATGCTACATACCCAGTGTTTGGTTCACCTTATCTTGTCACATGCCCACCCTTCTCATTTTTACCTTTTTTTGGGTGGTGTGCTTAACATTTAAACCACCCATATTTTTAGGCTATCTTAGGCCCCTTTTCCAGAGGTTGCAAGTTGCACGTTTTTTTTTAAATTTACAACCAGATTTGGAAGTCAGGAAAACTAATTTTCAGTTTTTCTTTTTGCATTTTCTGAAACTAGGATTATTGGCTAAATATATCCTCAACTATCATGAAATTCACAAATCTATCCCATACTTTCACTTTTATTAAAAAAGACTCAAACTTCAACATTTCTCACAATTACACCTTCAATCTATGAATTAGTAAAAACTAAGAACAAAATTATATTTATATTTCATATTTTTTCATTTCTTTCTAGTTTTAAGTTTACAAAATTGTATTGCTTATATCTAATGGCAATGATAAAAAATGTGTAATTTTGAAAAAACAAAAAAGAAAAGCATAATTGATGAAAATAAATGAAGTTTGAGTCTTTTTTGATAAAAATGAAAGTGTAGGATATATTTTTGAATTTGATGATAGTTTGGGATAAAATAAGCTAATAATCCTTGGTAAAAGTATGAGTAAGTTTTTGTTTATTATACAACACGTATCATGTAAGATGCAACTGACTAACTTACATAATCTTAATACCACAAACAGCCAACTCGTGACCATCCCAAACATGACCACATTGGGGTGGTACACTGATGGCTATTTCCACTTTCATGAACTTATATTTATGAATATATACCCCATTATATTATTTATGACAAATAAAGGTTATCGGAAGTATATAGCAAATAAAGTAGTACTATATTTGAAACTATTTATATGCAAATCTGGTCTATACCCGTCATTTATGTTATGAAGATCATACTGCTAAGTTTAAGTAATGCATGTAACTTGATGAGCGAAACGAGTTGAGGGTATTAAACTAAAAATCAATGTGTTATATAAGATGACAGTATGATATATCTCCTATAATGTAAAAGTCATTCCCAGTAGTCTAACATTTCCCAAGTAATGTGATATCACGTTAACCAAACAACCCCTTAAGTATTTGAATTTTATATACTAGTATTTTTTATGTGGTTGTTTGTCCCCCCCCCCCCACCAGCTTGCTGAAGGGATATCAGAATTCAAGCCAACACCACTTGAGAATCTAAAGAGCATACGAGAACTTTATAATGTTCAGTCCACTCTACTGGTTAGTACACTAATAATGATGATGCATGAATGTAAAACGTGATGAATTCATATTCTACATCGACGTCCCATTTTGTAAGATACACTTTCCATTTTGTGTTGTCCCAAAAATATGAAACACTTCAAAAAATGAACCCTACTAACACTTTACTTTCCAGTTTATCTGTGATTTCACCCTTTACATTTTGTGGACCCATCTTACTTTTTCTTACTTTTTGGAGATTTGAATCGTAAAACAACCACTTTATCTTTTATTTTTTAAAACCTGTGCCATACCCACGTGTATCTTACATTATGGGACGGAGGGAGTATAGTGCAATACAGACTTAGTTTCTACTGGATACTGATCTGACACTTTTTTTAAAATATACAAGTATGATTGGTGTTTATAATTAGGTTAAGTTTGACTCTGATACAATCGACGAGACGGATCAACTTGAAGAGACACTGAGACCTCGCATTGAAACTTTTGGTGGAAAACTAGAGAAGGCCGTCTTAAGTGGTAACCACATTACACCCTGCCTTCAGGTATTATATGTATATGCTTCTCTCTTTAGTCCTTTATGGTTTTCTAATTACATTTTTTTATGAAGAGTTCACTTTTGCTCTAGTTTAATATTTTTTATTATTAGGAACTGAGATGGGAAGTCGGGAATGTCTACACCCCAGCAGATGCTTTAGGGCAAGTACTAAAGAATGTGTCAGTTAATGACACCAGAAGGCTTGCTACAACCATCGCCAACTGGCTTGATCGTCTCTCTCACTAATTACAGTGTTGAGGTTTGGTGTTTAGTATTCATTCATTAATCCAAAGTTATATATGCTGGATTATCCCTTTGCTAGCTGAGGAATGAACAGATTCTTGCTTGGAAATCATTCATCCACAATAGTATGGTGGTATGGCCCTCTTTGGCAATTAGCTTATTGCATTAGGTTTTATGACAAGTTTTTTAAGTGATGTTTCACAATAATTAACTATGTTTTCATGATAAAAGTAATTAGCCACCAGCTATTTAAATATATAAAGATATTGTGCTATCCTTTACTATTGAAATAATGCTTCTGATAATTATTTTAATCTTTATAACGGAATCTTTATTATATTGGGTGACTAGGAAGACCAATGATCAATTGAAATGTTGATCAACTTTTAAGCATTCATCAGGTCCAACATATAATTGCATCCTTTAAACAGCTCTGTCGACATTACAAGCTGCCTTTTGTTTGGAAGTAAAATGTTCATGCAGTCAGCTTATGCATACTATCAGAAATTACACAATAAGACCCCACTGTATCATTCACTTAGAAAGTGTTTACTTTCCCCTGGAAGATAAAAAGATTGAGTTTGATTATCCCCCTAAACAATATCTCAGAATGAGTTTATTTTCCTGTGAAAGTGCGTGCTTGCCTAGGAAACAACCAAATACACCCTAAGACAAATTCTTGGCCAACTTGCTTCTGCAGACTTTTCTGCTGAGACACCAAACACGTGTTCTACTGGGTGTTGAAGAAGTAATCGAGCCACTCGTTGAGTTGATCTCTTCTTCTATTTCCAAATCAGAAGCATTGGTGCCACAAGAGGAGAAAGCAGCATGTTTGTTCATCTGATCAATGAGTGAGTGCCTCCTCACACATGGACTAGTAGTAGTTGCACCAGTGGTCCCCTCTGTGGTCCCGCTGGGAAGATGCAATCCTTTTGCTGGGGAATTTGGGTTGCTCAAAATGTCTTCTTGCAGAACTGCTCCTATTCTTGCGAGTATGGTATATGCAAGGTTTCCAAGAACCCGGGAGTATGCTTCTAGTATTGCATGCCCAATATCCTGTGGTGGAAATTATAAATTGAAGGAAAGAAAGTGTACAGAATAAAGTTATACGTAGTATAAACACAGAAATATGAATGTAAAAATAAAACTGATTCAAATTTGATGTGTCTTTCATTTTCCATGTTAAAACCAAACATTATAAACTTAATCAAATTTGATTTGCCCTTCATATTTTTCAAGTTAAACCACACATTAAAATTTAAAACTATTATTAACTTTTTTTCTTTTACTAGTTTTTTCTAGTACACGACTGGTCCCTAACAGTAAAAAACAAGCTATCTGATCAATCATCTGTTTCCATATAAATGGTAGGCGATATCCACACACCTTGCCATATTGAATCTTCATCATGTCAAGGAATGTATGTGGAAGGTTTGGATATCTAGTTCTGATCTTCCGTAGAAGAGCTTCAGCATGATTCAGTGAAACATTGATTCCATCAACTACCTCAAATGTTTTTGGATGTTTAATGAAAGATGACCAAGACATTGGAATGCAATCTGCTTCCTCTGCCATTTTCTCTTTCCACACGAGAATTGCAGCCTCCAACCTGTTTATTGTCTCCAGTGCATTGTGCTCTGTTTTCAGGTTCAGAGACTCAACCATGTCATCAAATGTACTAACTCTTTCTCTTGTCAAAATCTGGTATAGATCCTCTCCCAGGTTTGCCTTGGCAGACTGCAAATGGTGAAGTTGCCAGAGTTAAAGGTATTAATGCTGTGGGTTGTTAGGTGCTCACTTTTTCGGGTTTATGAGCCGCTTTTCAGTCAATTTATTTAAAAACAGGCCTTTTCAATGTGTTTTTTTGCTTGAAGATTCTGAAATTGATGAAGATGAGCATTTAGGTTTGCTTTGTTGTTCAACAAGTTCATCAACTTCCATCACCATTTCAGTAATTCCAGTCAAATTCATTCTTAGCAAACGAGCTCCTGATAAATTTGAAACTATTCACTGTCACTTGATACAGGGGGTGGGCAAGACTTAAAAAGAGACAGTAAAATATAAACAGCTTTTATTATTTGAATTAAACTTTTCAGAGTGGTTGTTGTAAACTTCTTACCTTTGGAATTGCATCCCTGATGAAAGCTGGAACAGTCATTTCAAGCAAAACATTTTCATTGATAGCTTTAGAAGCTTTCAATATCTGGTTTACCAATTTACCACTGTCCATCAGTTTCTTCCTTTCACCATCACATAGCCCTCTCATTGGCACCTGAGGTGAAGGAAGCCACCACCTTTTACTCCCCCCTTCTGCTCGGCTGCTACCCACTTCTGAGTACCAAAACTCTGTATCCACCATAGAATCCAGGGTTTCCTATCATTTTTAAATATAATTTAAATTAAATTATTTAGTCAATGCAATGTCTCCTCAAAATCTTTTGGGAATAAAGCTTGGATGCTGAAGCTCTATTTGGCAAAATAGCTGATGAGCCAGCTCACATGTGATAAGCAAAATGATATCTATGGGTCGGCTGTGTTAGCTGATAAGCTAGCTGATAGATAGTTGATAGCTAACAAGTATAATTCTTAATTAATAGCAAGCTTGCAACTTTAAGCTAGGGGTGGACTCGGGCCGGGCCAACCGGTGAACCGGTTGGTTGGCCGGTTCAGGCCACCCGGCCCGGTGGGATCTCGGTTCGGGCTCGGGCCCTTCAAAAGGTGAACCGGCCGGTTCGGGCCCAGGCCGGGCCAATTTTTTTTTTTTTTTGAATTTTTTTTTAATTTTTTGGGTTGGGCTGGGTATTTTGGGTCATTTGAGGTGGAGGGTTGGGGGTTAACTAGGAAAAGCCCAAAAAAAAATATATAACCGAGGCCCGGCCGGTTCAAGGCCCGAACCATCCCTACTTTGAGCTAATAGAAGCTAGTTTATAAAATAACACAAAAAAGACACGTTAAATCCCCAGTCCGGTCCCCACACAGTGCCTGACCCGGTTTCGGACCGGGTCCACCCCTAGTTAAAAGGATTTAAAATAAAAAGGTGGTAAAAATTGAGATATAATCAAATAAACCATTAGCTTGTTTGAAATGGTACTCCATAAGGCCTATTAAACAAGTTGACACAACACATTTGAAAAACTTCCTTTAAAAGCTTTCAGCTAGCTTTTAAGCTACCTTGTTAAATGCTATAAGCAGAGCTGTAGTAACTTATAGCTGATAGGCTATTTAATCTCATGTAAAAACTAGCAGATAACTATGGTAGTGAAATATAAAATGACATCAAAGGATATGTTTGAAACGATTTTAAAATATAAACAAGGTACAAATGGAATTATAAACAAAAAGTTCCTGATAAATGAGCCTTTAAACATGGTTTTTAGAATATGATAAATGAACCACTTACAATAAGCATTATGTCCAACTTCTGAAGAGCGGGAAGATTCATCTGAACATCAGGACGAGCTTTTGGTGTCATTATCTGCCAAAGCAAGTTATAGAAGAACCTCAACATTGTTTATATTCCTTTCATGTCATAATATTCTTCCCGGTTTGACTTGGATCGGAGTTTAAAAAAATGGGAAGAAAGTAGAAATGTACGTGATTGCATAAGAAAAAGGTATATGAATGGTAGCCACACAAAACTTTCCAAAAAGGGAAATGGGAAGAATTTATGGGACGTATCAAAATGTTAAGTGGGAAGAATTTAATGGGACAGAAGGAGTATTTCATTATATCTTGTACATTGTACATGCGTTAAGACTTGAGAGAAGATGAAAATAACCTCATAAATGCAGCCATTGTCACCATTTTGGGTGGACGGTACCAACTCAACCATATAGTTGGTTGGTGATAGAAACCACTCCATTTCTTGTTGCCATATTCTCTTCTTCTCCTCAGAAAGTGGTTCCAATTTCCACAGCTCACCGAAAACAGATGCTGCAAAAATAAAATGAATTCACACAATTATTATTATTAACTATAAGGAGAGAAATACAACATTATAGATAGTGTTAGTGTGTACTCCTTCATGCCACACATCTTCAGGGGGTGTTTGGATCCGATTCTTAAAACTGCTTCTGCTCCCGGAGTGTTTGGGTGAAAATGCAGAAGTGATTCTGGTGCTCTAATTTACTCCTAGAATAAGTTTTTTTAGAAGCTAGGGGGTACCAGCTTCTGAAAAATGATTCTGATTCTGCTTCTGCTTTAAAAAAGAAGCAGAAGTAGAACCAGTTCCAAACACCCCCTCAATATTAGAAGCAAAAAAAGAATATTGTATGCCCCTCTGTCTAAAAAGTAGAGATGTGTTTGAAAACTTACTTTTATTGCAAAAGAAAAAAAGATTCCTTTTTCAATAAAAAAAGCTAATTTTAGTTGATGAAACATGGCCTTTTTGGGACAGAGGTATTGTTATTGCGAGTCAATAACTGGTTTATTCCTACACTCAATTTGGTCCCCGACTTTATTTTAGAATGGTTCATGACTATGCAATTTAGACTCTATTTAATCCTCATGAAAACTTTGGGCTAATTAAAAAGGATTGTTGTGTCCATTACTAAACTTAGACCCGGTTTCAAATTCATATGGGGCCTCAAGTGTGTATTTTTAACCTAATGTGGTCATCAACGTATGTAAGTATCATTCTTAGTGTTGATTCTGTAGAATTTGCAGGAGTACTAAAACTGAGTCTGAATGGCATAATCAATGACTAAATTCAGTAATAGTTTGTAGTGAAGGGACCAAGTTGGGTATAAACGCACTTAATATATAGTGTAAGAGGAGGTTTACTTGAAAGATTCAATATGGCATTTGATAAAGCTAGTGCGGTTGAAACCCCATTGCTCCCCCCTGTCATGTCCTCCCCAAGTAACAGCTTTGAGAATTTCACTTTCATTGCTTCCACCACATCCAGGTACTTGGTTACTTTTACCTTGACACAGGTGTGGGGACTTTGAGGGGAAGGGATTGCTGAGAATTCACACATTTCAGGTTCCCTCTTCATTATAGCCGCTGTCAAATCAGAGGAGAGGAGTGATGATGATCGAAAATCAGTGTTGTTGCTAGTAGAAGTGTTGCTGCTGTTGCTGCTGCTGGCATCATCATCAAACAAAGAGGAATCTGTAGTAATGCTTCTGCTAGCGGAGCTTTCATTGCCATCATCATAGGATTGACTTTGCTTGATGCACCTCTCGAGTCCATCGTATGTTGTAACTGATGAAAGCACCAATACCATTAGAAAGGCATCATTTGTATCTCATAATGTTTCAGTGTTTTAACTGGCAACATTGCTTACTTGGTCCCGGTCTTTAGCACCTTTGATTTCGTAAGTCATTAAGTTTTAGATTTCATTATGTGATGTTTCCTGATTTGGTCTTTTCATCACAAATACTACCTCTATCCCGCTGGAAGGTTCTCATAGCACAACAGCACGGTTATCTAGACAATAATTAAATAAAGTATATTTTTAAAATGTATATTTTGAGAAATAATTTTAATAGGTATATACTTCCTCCGTTCTTTAATTCTTGTAACATTGTGACTTTTGCACTATTCATAGATCTTACTTTGACCACGATTTTCTACTAATATACATAATCAAATTATTTTGTATAAAATGTTATTGAATTCCTATCAATGTGAATTTCCAAAATATCAACTTTTTATAATGTTTAGTGTTTACTGCCCGGAATACATAATTAAATATAATTACAGTCAAAGTTGTGCGTTGGCAAACGTGAAAGTCAAACTGTTGCAAGAATTAAAGAACGGAGGATAGTATTATAATGTAGTTAGTATGGATAAGTGTGATGTTAGAAATGTATTATTTTAATATTTAATGATTATTTGTTGCTTAAGATTGTTAATTGTTTCCTAAAATGAAAATGGGAACCTTTATATGGAACGTCCAAAAAAGGAAAGTGAAAACCTTCTAATGAGATGGAGGGAGTAAGTAATACGGAGTAGCTTTTACGTGTACAATATTTAATCATACAATAAATAAAAAACAATACAATTAAAACTAAGTACTACCTTCATCCCATTGAAAGGTTCATGTTGTATACTGGCACGATTATTTAGACAATTATTAAATACAGTAATTCAAGTATATTTTGAGATATAAATTGGATAGGTATATAGTATAATGAGGTTAACGGTGATGACTGTGATGTTGTAAATGTATTATTTTTAATATTTGATGATTAAGTTGTCATTTAAGCGTGGTAATTATTTTTCAAAATAGATTTGAGAACTTTTATACGGGACGTTTCAAAAATGAAAGTGAGAACATTTATATGGGACGGGAAGAGTATTTTTTACCTGGAAATTGCCAATTTGGGTTAAATTTTTTTAGGAAAACATAATAATGAACAAAATAATGTTAACTAGGTACAGTCCGAGGCGACCAAATATGCATTTTCTATTTTTTATTGGCACCATGTGGAGAATATAGTTCAACAAACAAAAGACATAAAAATTTTAGCATTTTTTGGTGAATCGCATATTTGGTCAGTATGGACCTAAAATCTAGTTGGGGATCAAACTAGCCGGAAAGAGGTCACACTATGGAATTAGACGGACTTGTCTAAGCAGCGGGTAAATGGTCTAAGTCAACATGCTCACTACAGAGCACGTTGGCGTGATAAATGGTCAGGATTCACTCATCTAAAATTTGAGTGAATCCAAGTCATTTATCACGTTTAGGGGTGGGATGGGTCTGGTCCGGGTCAGATTTTTGCTAAACCCGGAAATTACCCGTAAGGCATCGGGTTATGAAAATTAGGGACCAAAAAAAGCCCACTATATTCGGTCCGAGTCGGGTTTTTTGTAGCCCGGGTTCGGTCCGGGGGTTGGATCGGTTAAAGCCCAAATGTGAAATCACTCATTTTTCTTTTATATTTTAAAATCTATTTTCAAATAAAATTAATAAAAAGTACAAACCACAAATAAAATTAATAAAAATCACAAATATTAGTCTCCAAAATCACCAAGAATTCAAATCCAAAGAAGACAATTATCATAATATTTTGTTTAAGATGCATAAAAATAAGTAATATAGGTGTTCTAAAAATGTTATGAAATAAAATTTATGGATAAAAATGTAACTAAAGTTACTATAAATATGTTTTCATGATCATTACGGTAAATAAATAGAACATATTTGTAGTTACTAAAAGTTATTAAGTCATTTTTTCGTCCATCATGATTATAATCATAAATTAGTACTCCGTAATTAATTTATAAATTATATTGGTATATTATATTGATTTTATATTAAGGCTAATTGTTTCGGCTTTTATCGGTCCGGGCTGGGTTATAGATTTTAGGGCCCGTTAAAGAGCCTGAAATTTCGGGTTCGGTCCGATTTTTTTTTATTCGGACCGGTCAAAAAGAAAAAACCGGAACGATATCATAATTCGGGCCAGGCCAGGGCCGATTTCCGGGTTTCAGTTTGGGTTTTCCCACCCCTAAATTCACGTCAACTTCGCTCTATAGTGAGGATGCTAGTGTGTTCCATATATTTGCTCACCTTATATTTACTCACCTATCTAGATTCTAGAGTATTGAGTGCTTGCAAGATTAGAAAAGGAAGACATTGTGACTTTCGAGTGAGCCCTTCTTTGGGCGGGATGTTGTTGGACCCAACCGAGGGAACAAAAGGATGTGAAATATACCAAACCAACCAAGCACGTGACTTATTTTTTATAAAAATATTGTTGGTACACATAGTTTGTACACATATTATGTACCATTAAGCATGGTGTACCGCAATATGTGTAGAAATTATGTGTACAGTTGCATTTTTTAATTGCAGAAATGTCCAAACAGAGAAAAGGGGAAGCATTTCAAAATTCAGTGAGTCAGTATTAACGCTACAAGTAAAAAAAAGGGATGACACCCCATCCCTGAGGGTCCCCCAACCCTGACAGGAAGGTACGTTGGGAGGATGTAAATTGAACTATAATCCCAATCTGACAGATAGAGAGAGTGTGGCTCTGTCTCCGGTACTTGCAGAGGCGCTATGCATTTTTAGCATAGTAACCCCTCATCGCAGTTGCCGGGATTCGAACCCGGGACCTAACCCTTGTGACACTCCCTTGCTACCAGTTGAGCTACGCCGACCTGTAACAATCCAATGCAAGTATTAACGCTACAAGTGATTCAATGCCTCGTGACCTAATTCATGCCCCACCAACATTTTTTTATTAACACACTCTCTGGAAGTGGCTTTATTCATATCGCAACAAAAAAGTGGGTACTTTCATATATACACTCGAAGTGGAAAAGAAAATTTGAACACTCGGCAATACTCGAGTTTGGTTATATATTTGGTTTCTTAAATTTTCGTATAAATAATACAAATAGGGAGAAATGGAGATTGTGTTGACGCAAAAATGAGTTGACCTGCCTAACTAGGTTTGGGTTCGGTTTATTAAATAAAACGGAGTACTAATTTGGTTTCTTAAATTTTCGTATAAATAATTTTGAACACTACATAGTACATACTCTTCGAATTCCCTTCTCTTTTAATCCTTGTCCATATTTTATTTATATTCATTTTTGTTATTCATTATAATAGAGATTTCAAAGTAGTTTTAGTAATACTACATTAAATATTAATACAAATATGTAGAATATTGAATATTTTATACAGATATTTCTATTATATTTTAATATTATGTATATTAAATATTAAATTAAATTTACCATAGAAAAAAGATTAAACTCAAATATAATATTATTAATTTTTATACATATTTTTGATTTGATATGTTCAAAATTAAAAAATAACAGAAAAGTTAACAACTGTTAGCACTAAGATATTTTTGTGAAACAGTTCTGATTATTTTTGTGAAATTTATCAATAGGGATTATTTTTAATAGAATGTGTAAAAGTATGGATTATTGGTGTCAATTTCTCCTATATTTTAAATATAATTTTTTCATAAATAAACAGAATCAGTCAATCCAGTCACTTCAACCAAAACATCATAAATTTCAGCAGAATCAGCCAATACAGCCGATTAGGATATTACACAACGGACCCTTAAAAGATAGTCATATTTTAACATCATTTTCAAATTAAATTATATATTATTAGTGACCTAAAACCCCCTTACCCCACCGAAGGTGAGAGTCTTTATGGCACTGGGATAATGATGATGATGTATTAGTGACCTAAAAATGGAATTGAGATATGCATACTTATACATCACCACTTCAACCTAAAAAGGACTGAGTATGCATACTTGTACATCATCAAAACATGAAAATCCAGAAATCAAAACTAACAACTTACCATTCAAAATTAAACTGAAATTGAATGGTAAGTTGGTTTTTGTTTTTAATCTTTTACTTTATATATCCAATTTTTATCAAATTTGGTTTTTGTTTTTGCGACTATAAAACTTTTAACGGAGTTTCTGAATATGTAAATTTTATTTACAAAAATTATCTTATTAATAAGAGGGATCAATTAATTTTATAGTCGGTCATACATCATAAAGCACGTGATAACATTTAAGTGGGACAGATGTGGTACTTATTTATCGTAAAAATGCTAAAAAGTGGTGATTGTGAGGCAAGGTGTTGTGGTGGGAGATGTGATTTGTGCAAGGGCTGCGGTTTGGGGCTGGGGGCATGGGAGCTAAGGTGGGGTAAGGGAGTGTCTCTGTGTGGACGGCCGCATTCACCGCCAGGGCGGTGGAGGCAGTCATCGTCAAAACGGTGGCGACAGACACCACAGTGACAACGGCTTTCATTGCAGACATTGGTGGTGGTGGTTGCCGAATGTGGTGGTCAGAAACGGCAATGGCGAGTCCCTGGAGGTGGTGGTCAATGGTGGTAGCCGGCAGTGGTCACCCCAGATAATTGTACATGGTTGGACCGGGTATCTCTAACCGGTTTAGTCGGGTCACTGTAAATGATCAGGTCGAGTAACTGGAACTCATCGGATCAGATTGCAATTAGGGCTGTTAACGAACCGAACTTTTATCGAACTATTCGAGTTCGAGCTCGGTTTCGAACCTAACGAGCCGAGCTTAACGAGCTTTCAAACACGAACCCGAGCTGAATTTTAAGTTCGAAACATTAATCGAGCCGAGCTCGAACATAGTAGCATTCGGCTCGGTTCGAACTCGAGCATATCGAGCACCCTGAAATTATAAATATAATTTATATATTTAAATATAATTAGTATTATTTTATGAATTTAAATATGATTATTAAAGAATCGAATACTTGTCGAATCATTCGAGCACGAGCCTATTAACGAGCATCACCTAAAATTTTAAATTCGAGCATATTTATCAAGCTTATCGAGCGCTCGGTTGAAACATCGAATGCCTATCGAGCCGAACACGAGCCTCATTTGTAAAGCTCGCCGAGCTTCAAGCTCGAACCCGAACACCACTAATTCCTTATTGAACCAAACTCGAGCTTTGGGTGTTTGGGCTCGACTCGATTCGTTGACAGCCCTAGTTGCAATTATTGGTCGGATCAATAACTGTAACTGGTCGGATCAAGTAATTGTAAATAGACTTGATAAGTGTAACGGGGTAAAATAATCATGTCTTTTTTTCGGAAATATGAAAATGAGTCTCATTTCTGTTCATGAATTTCATTTAATAATATTAGTGTCAAAACCCCTAATTAATGTTACCCTGGACTTAATGTTCTGTCTACATTTTGAGATAGATAAACAGATAGTTAGTTTGGTCCATTCATCTTCAAGTTTAGCAAATTCATCATATATCCAGTGAGGTGGTGCCAGTGGATGGGCGAGTGGTTCAAGCTACCCGGCCAGTCCAGTCCAGTCCAGTCCAGTGCAAACCGCACAAACAATAATTCATTCAAAGAAGTCGATTGATTTACTGCGAATATCGCCACTAATGTGTGAGCAGGAAAAGACTCTTCTTTATTTCCAAAAATAAAATGTTCTTTTTGTAATACTAATGCTGAATAAAGAATAATATCTGACTGCTTAACAACAAAATGTCTATTTTATGAGCAAATGAAAAATGTATTCCCCAAAGAATAAGCCATACTAGTTTATAATAAAACTAATTCTAGATCGACACAAGTAGAGCATTGATATCATATTACCTAGGGTGGGGTAAGGGTTGGATGTACGCAGTCATACCCCTGTACTAAAGCACAGTTTACCCCTGTACTAAAGCACAAAGAGACCGATTCCGGATGATTCATTGTGAAAATCGCGTCGAAAATTGAATGGACTAACCGCTGCTTCATAACAAAGAAGCACGACCAGTTTAGTGAGCTATTTTACTTTATTTATTCCATCATATTCCCAAGCCAAAAAATAGTGAGTCTTCGGCTCCATTGCAAATGATGGAAAATAGAACACCGGTAACAACGATTTCAAGAAAACAGTTTATCTTCTTTTCAAAGCGTTTCTCGTAAATATGTAGGAGATGGAACAAATACATGGCAAGCTACTAGCTATTAGCTTGTTTTGTGGAAAAATGTTTTCATGTGTGGAACACATCAAACTAAGTCAAAACATAAATTTCAGGAGAACTAATGATGGATTTGGGGAAGACTAATAAAAAGGAAAGAAGAGATGAGAAAACTTATGACTCACTGTTTTGTTCATCTAAGTCGATGCTTATCATTCTTTTGTGAAGAATGCAACAAGGTGCCAGTCCCCTTCGCCTCATCATACCCACCCGCGGCCCTGTTACAGCTAATTAATTAAGATGCAAATTAAATTATATAGTGAGAATGCTGCATTCAGACTCTTTTGGATGTTGTTATTGTAATGATGTTAATGCCTTCAAAGCGCAAGAAAGAGAGAGAAAGAAAGAAACTACATGATAGTGTTCTCACTGTGATCCATATATAACCACTGCACACATGATCGAGGAGGTAAATTTAGAATTCTCCACAACAACTGAAAATGTGTTTGTGCGTCCAGAGACCCAAAATATTACGGACTACTAGCTTCCTACACAACTTTTCTTAAGAGAATTCATTCAAATCGATTACCCAAACCCTAAAACTCAACACACAAAAAGGCTCTGGGTTTAGTGCTGGGTATTGAAATTGAAAAAGCAGACTAGACAGAATGCAAAGGTCTCTCTTTTTTGTTTTAATTCGATATAATCGAGTTCACAGAGCTTTTAATTTTCGCATACTTTTCATTTATGTATCTTTTTAGATCTAGCTACCACATTTGCTTGTGAACCAAAATGTGGTATTTGCATACTTACTTAATTTCCTTAAACAACTTCTTCATACCGGACATGGGTTGCGGCTTCCGTTTATTAATACTCCACTACGTAATTATAACCTTTAAATTGACTGGATTTCAAACTTCCCTTACAAGTATTTGTAAACTACAAACAATATGCACAAAACACTTGACTCCTCCTCCTCCTATCCTATGAGATTGAACTAAAATTAGGAGTAGCAGATATTGTAAATTTATTCGCTCATGATTTACCAAATATTTCTAAAATTACTCCGCCCAAAGCTAAACCCCATGGGCCGGAGGTAGTAATATCTATCATCCATGAACATAAGTGGTCCTGCTACATAAAAAATGGAAAATGGAGATGTGTAAAGAACTGAAGAGAGCAAGCAGTAAAGAGAAGCTCGCAGATACCTGTGATGATCGAGGAGCTAAACAAGCTTAGGCTAAGGAAGAAAACACCATTTCTAGGTCTTTGTAACAAGCAAGAGAGTGACCGAGGGAGGATATGGATATTGTTAGTGAATAGTGAGTACGTGTAGAAAGAAGTATTTCTTTTGAGTGTTACAAAAAATTTTACAAGTGTTAAAAAAGAGACATGTATCATCGTCACATTATTTAACACATCACATCACATTTACAACACTTTTACATCAATACTAATTAGAATAGTCACATCACTTGTTTGTAAGTTTTTTTGTAATTATGTTTGTACTTCTACCATTTTTCATTTCCTTTAGTTACACATTTCGATTTTGAAATGGAATTAACCAATCAGCTGGAGAAGATTGTGACACACAGACGCAACAATGGAAAAACTACCCTACATTGAATTGAATTGAATTCAATGTGCATTTACATACAATTCAGGACCAAACTTGAGTCTTGTGTGAAGAATACAATTATGACTATACAAATTACTCCAAATACGAGTAAAGTTAGGCTAAAAATCAAAAAATAAGGTTTTATGTTTTTTTTCAAAATACGACCATATTGCTCCTATTTTGAAACATGCGAATTTTTGCATTCTATTCTTATCACTCCTTTAAATATGAATAAACGGTAATCAAAGGTCATAATTAAATGTTTTAATTCATAATAAAATCGTAAAAAATCTTATAAAAATAATAAAAAATAATAAAAATATTTATAAAATTAAAATTCATTTTTTTTTTAAAATTACAAATTAATAAAAAATAGTAAAGATATACCTAGTATTAAAAAATAAAAAAATATGGATGCTTTTCCCACCGCCTGTACTACCTCCCTGCACCACCACCTCGGACCTGTGTAAATAAATGTCATTTTTTACAAAATGCCATTTTTCTAAAAATGTCAAAAAATGACATATTACTTTTTGAGAAAGCCAAAACTTACATTGAATCTTCCATTAATATGGCATTCCTTATGCTACTGGCTTTTTTTTCACGGTGACCGGAGGTTAGGGTGCAGGGGTGGTAGAGGCGGCGGTGATTTTTTTTACTTTTTTTTTTATTTTTTATTATTTAAGAAAAATTGAATTTTTATTTTATAAATATTTTTATAATTTTTTTTATTATTTTTACGTTTTTTATTTTTTTTATGATATTTTTATGAATTAAAAATATTTGTTCAAACACACATAATTAGTCCTATTAGCGAGTTAAAAAACAATGTAGTCGTATTTGTGATTATTGACTACACTGTACTCCTATTTAGATAATTAACTCTTGTGACTATTTTAAAAACATTCCAATCTAACGACCAACTCAAAGTTATTAGATATGTTTTTAATGGGACTGAAATTCTCTGGTCTGTTCTGATCTAGTCTGGTCTAAACGGGTCTTGACTAGTAGATGTCTGGTCTCTGTGCATTTTGCAACTTTCGGAATCTGATTTAGTCTTTAATGATTTGGTCTGGTCTGGTTTGAACCGGTCTTGTCTGATCTGGTCTGGACTGGGACTGAAATAAGTACAAAATAAAAACATCCTATGTCGGCCCCCAGTGATCCGTCCTGACTCGCAACGACCCTCAATGATCCCGACGCTTCAACAACTGGTCAGTGAGCACTCAATTGGTTAGTGACAAACTTACACTGACTCTGACAGCCTGGTGAACTAACGTGACTCCCATCGACATTAATGTGGTATATAATGTGTTTCTCTTTAATTCATTTCTTCTCGGATGTATGCCATTGTTTTCTTTTGAATGTATGCCTTCGCCCTTCTTTGAATGTATGCCTTCGCTTGTCTGAATGTATGTTTAGGACTTAGGATATATTCTTCCGGGTGTAGTACTTCTTGTAGCTCTCGGCTACCAGTAATCCTTAGTCAGTTGATCCTTTCACCGAGGGCACAATGCTCAGGACTTAGAAAATATTTCTAAGTGTTTGTTCATCTGTTGGCCCCCGGCTGATCCTTCCCTCCGGTTCTATGTAGCCTTTACGAGATGACCGGAGGTGCGGTGCTTAGGACTTAGAAAATTCTTCTAAGTGTTTGAACACAGTTTTAGCCTTCGGTAGTTGGGCACCCTTCGCTGGATGTATGGCCGAGGGCCCAGCAATAGTTAGGACTTAGAAAATTTTTCTAAGTGTAGTCTCACCAAGCCTTCAATCGCGTGGCACCTTGGGCAACATGGAGATTTGACCGAGGGCCAAAATATGTAGGACTTAGAAAATATTTCTAAGTGTAGTATGTGTGAAGTAGGAGCCCTCGGGTGACTGTGAGGGCCTTGTCTCAGATACGCCTTCGGTTGACTGATGGCTCCACAAGGGGCAAAGTATTTAGGACTTAGTTTTTTTTTAAGTATTTCCTGCTGCTGGCCTTCGGGGGAGGACCCTTCGGTTGTAGGCGTTGTATGTTTAGGATAGTTTCCTTTGCCTTGTGATGTTGGCTTGTGACAATAAAAGCCTTCGGTTGTTTGTCATATGGTGCCCTTCGGGGATTTTTTTGAGAACATTGTGCCTTCGGTTTTAGGTATAGCCGGAGGCAATCCTTGAGTGGACTTAGCCATTCGTTGATGATGTCTGTTGTGAACGGTATACTTTGTACTTGTGAACTTCCAAGGTACCGAAGGTGTTCCCGTGGGGAGCCCTCGGTATGTTTTTGTAAATGATTGGAGTGAAGTGCTCATTGATTTGTCGCCGAGTCTACTCCCCTTCACCACCCTATATATATATATATATATATATATATATATATATATATATATATATATATATATATATATATATAGAGTAGTGAAGGGAAGGCTTCAAGAAACTTGGTTTCTTGGTAAGGCTTGGCCTATCGGGAGGTAACAGAATACACCATTAGCTCCCCCCTCGAGCTAACCTTCCGAGTTCCGAGGGGATCGAGGGTCATTTCTGGGCACAAGATATGGTGGTCGGTAACCTGCCTCCCCTTGGGGGACGGCGCGGAAAGCGCCTCAGTTTTGAAAGTCGTCCCCTCGGCGCTAGACATAGTCCGTGGCCTGCCACACCCTTGGGGTGGTGGCGCGGGGAGCGTTTCGGTTTGGAAGTCGAATCCTGGGCATTTCTCGTGCCTGTCATACCCTTGGGGTGATGACACGGAAAGCGTTCCGTTTTTGAAAGTCGAATCCTGGGCATTTCTCATGCCTGTCATACCCTTGGGGTGATGACGCGGAAAGCGTTTCAGGGAAGGGTTTTCATTTGCACACTAGTTGCAAATGGCCGGGTGCACTACGTGCTGCCGGCACCGATAGGTGGCGCCTTCGGTATAGGCGTCCTCGAGGGGTACGGCTTAGAAACAACACTTGGTGTTTGTTCCGATGTATGGCCCCCGACACTTGGTACCGAGGGGTCTTCTGTAAAAACACTTGGTGTTTTTCCTTCACTTGTCGTAGGGGATTGCGGTGTCTACCCTTGGTACCTGGTACCGAGGGGTCTTCCGTGAAAACACTTGGTGTTTCCTCCCACTTGTTGAAGGTGATTGTCTTGTCTACCCTCGGTATTGGGTACCGAGGGGTCTCCTGTGGGAACACTTGGTGTTTCCTCCCATTGGTTGAGAGTTGATAATGGTGTACCCCCCCGGCACCAGGTGCCGAGGGGTCTTCTTTTGAGGACGAATGGTACTTTGTTGTAGGTGACAGTATCGTCTACCCTCGGCACTTGGTGCCGAGGGTTCTTCTAATGTGTTGAGGCCTTGGGCCTGAGGGTGATATGAGGGCTTGGCCCTTGTGATAATCTCGTTCTATGTTCCCGGTGTCTTCAAAATGCCTTCATTCTTCAGAAATCTTTAGGCCTTGGGCCGTAAAATAATACATTCACTAGTTATGAGGGCTTGGCCGCTCTGATGTTATTGATAAAATTTGACTAAGTGATGTACATTCCAGTGCCTAGGGACTTCGGTCCCGTTAGGGCGTTTTAGTTTGTAAGTTCCTGGTTTGATGATGGCTGCCACGATGTAGGGGCCTTCGAATTTTGGTGCCATCTTTCCGCCCTCGGTTGGTTGGCTAGCTTCCCTTCTTCGGAGGACGTAGTCCCCCACTTGGAATTCCCGGGAGCGAACCCTGGCGTCGATGTAGCTCTTCACCTGCCTTCGGTAGTTCTCTGCGCGAATGAAGGCTTGCTCCCGGCGTTCTGAAATAAGGTGGAGATCGAGGGCCATGTTGGTGTCGTTGGCCTCCGGATCATACTGCGTGACCCTTCGGGTTGGGAGAGTTACCCCAGTGGGGGCTTTGGCTTCAAATCCGTAGCAAAGGGAGAAGGGTGTCTCGCCAGTTGCCCGCCGAGGGGTGGTACGGTAGGCCCATAAGATGTTGTGGAGCTCTTCTACCCAACCGCCCCCTTCGGCCTCCAGCTTCTTTTTTAGGCCTTCGAGCAAGGTCCTGTTGGCGTTCTCCACTTGTCCGTTGCCCTGAGGGTAAGCAACGGATGAAAAGGTGTGTTTGATGCCCCATGCCTCTAGGAGGGCACAGAAGGGGGCTGCCTCGAATTGAGTCCCGTTGTCGGAGATGATTTGCTCAGGGACGCCAAACCTGGTGAGGATGTTTTTGAGAACAAAATGACGGCACCTGGCCTCAGTGATGCTGGCGAGGGGCTCTGCTTCCACCCATTTGGTGAAGTAATCGATGGCGACAATGATGTACCTGTTGTTGGAGGTACCCCTCGGCAGAGGGCCCACAAGGTCTATGCCCCATTGAGCGAAGGGTATGGATGTGATGACGGGGGCATAGTTGACCGCTGGCCTGCCGGGGGCTTTCTGGAAGTGTTGGCATGCGAGACACCTCCGGGCAAGATCTGCACAATCCCGGGCCATCGTAGGCCAGAAGTAGCCCTGGATTATCAGCCTTCGGGACATGGAGAAGGGTCCCTGGTGAGCTGAGCAAGTCCCACTGTGCACTTCCTATATTGCTACTTCGGCTTCATCTTGATGAAGGCACCAAAGTTATGTCCCGTTGTAGGATCTTTTGTAAATCCCTCCGTCCTCGATCACGTAGCTGGGAGCCCTCAATTTTGTCAGTTTGGCGCGGGCCTCCTCCCTGGGCAGTTGCCCTGTGGTGATGAAGGCAACAATGTCTGAGATCCAGTCCTCCTGTCTTTGTTGTATGCTCATGACGGGGCTAGCATGTATGCTGGAGAGGCTGAGTTCTTCTATTTTGGCGATCTTGGAGATATGCTCAGGGGATTCTGCCGAGAGCTTTGATAAAATGTCGCCCTCAGAGTTTTGAGCCCTCGGTATTTGAGTAAGAGAGTGTGCCTCAAATACATTAAGCAACTCCTTGGCCGCCTCCTTGTATTGCTTCATTCTCCCTTCCTTGGCCTCGTACTCCCCGGAGATTTGGCCGACGACCAAGTTGGAGTCGCACTTGACGTGGATTTGTCGGGCCTTCATTTTAGCTGCCAGTCGAAGGCCACAGAGGAGAGCCTCGTATTCGACTTCATTGTTGGAGACTTTGAAGGAGAAACAGACTGCATAATAGGCCCGGAAGCCCTCGGGTGAGATGAGCACTACCCCTCCTCCGCATGCCTTGATGGCGGAGGAGTCGTCGGTGTAGATGGTCCACCAGTCATCTGAAGGGGCCGAGGGCTCCTCATCCGTGGCTGCCCTTGCCGTACACTCCGTCACGAAGTCCGTTAGGGCTTGGCCCTTGATGGCGGGCCTAGGACGGATGTCGATGTTGTATTGGCTCAAGAAGACAGCCCATTTTACCATTCGGGAGGAGCTAGTGGGGCTCCTCATCAAGGCGCCGAGGGGTTGGTGAGTGAGGACCTGGACCGGGTGAGCCTGGAAGTAATGGCCCAACTTCTTGACGGTCCACACGATAGCCGACACCACATTTTCCATGGGGGAGTACCGGAGCTCCGCTTCCCCTGAGGGTCTTGCTAACATAGAAGATGGCATGTTGGATGCCATCCTGTTCCCGGATGAGTACAGAGCTGATGGCAGCCGGGCTAACACCCAAGTAGAGGTACAGGATTTCCCCTACCTTGGGTTTAGAGAGCACAGGGGGTGAAGATAAGTATCGTTTCAGCTCCTTGAATGCCCCCTGACATTCTGAAGTCCATTGGAAACCGGCGGTTTTCCTTATGATCTGGAAGAAGGGTAAGGACTTCTCCGCGGATTTTGATAAGAAGCGGTTGAGGGCTGCCAGGCGGCCCGTCAACCGTTGGACCTCCTTCACGTTGTGTGGGGGCTCCATGTTGATGATGGTCTGGATTTTCTCGGGGTTGGCCTCAATACCCCTTCGGCTAACCATGTAGTCGAGGAATTTTCCCCCCTAGACGCTGAAGGTGCACTTCTTCGGGTTCAGCCGAAGGCTAAACTTCTGCATGATGGCGAAGATCTCCCTCAGGTCATCAGCATGGTTTGCTGACTGTTTGCTTTTGACGATCATATCGTCAACATATGCCTCCATGGTGCGCCCTAGGACATCTTGAAATACCCTGGCCACCATCCGAGTGTAGGTGGCGCCTGAGTTTTTTAGGCCGAAGGCAATGAAAAGGTAGCAGAAGATGCCCTCGGGAGTCATGAAGGCTGTTTTTTCAGCGTCTTCCTCATGCATGTATATTTGGTGATATCCGCGGAATGCGTCGAGGAATGACATGATTTCGCACCCCGCGGTTTCATCCACCAGTTGATCAATGTTGGGCAGAGGAAAGGGGTCCATGGGACACGCCTTATTGAGATCCGTGTAGTACACGCACATGCGGAATGAGGGCGTTTTTTGTGCGAGGACTACGTTTGCCAGCCATGAGGGGTACTTGACCTCCTTGATGTGCTTGATAGAGAGGAGAAGGGCGACCTCCTTCTTCACAAATTCTCTCATCTCGGCTGACAGGGGTCTCCTCCGTTGCTGTACTGGTTTGGCCGAAGGGTCAACCGAGAGGCGGTGGGTGATGACCCTTTGGCTGATACCCGGCATGTCCTCCGGCCCCCATGCAAAAACAATGGAGTAGGCGCGGAGGGCGCTGATGATGCTGGTCTTCAAATCTTCGGGGAGCTTGGCTCCAATCTTCACGACTCTCTCCGGCTTGGCCGGATCGAGCGCGAAGTCTTCTACCTCCTCGGTTGGTTCAGCCCTCGGTCTCCTTTCTTCCGCTTCCACAGTTCCGGTGATGGTGTCAAAGCGGAACTCCGTCTTTCTAACCTTCTTTGTAACTTGAAGGTAGCAAGTGCGGGCAAGTTTTTGGTTCCCCCTTGAGTAACCGATTCCCCCCTCGGCTGGGAACTTGAGGCAGAGGTGCCTCATGGAGATGACGGCTTCGAGGTCCTCGAGGGCTGGCCGGGCGAGGATGATGTTGTGGGCGCAATCGATGTTGACGACGACGAACTCCACTTCGAGCTTGGCTCTATGGAGGCCGTCGCCGAAGATTACCGGGAGGGTTATGACCCCCTCGGAATCAATGGTGTCGCCGGTGAAGCCGGCAAGAGGGGTCTTGATGGGCCGAAGGGACCCCCTCTCCAGATGCAGCTCTCTGAAGGTGCTGAGGTACATTACATTGACGGAGCTGCCCGTGTCAATGTAAGTTCTGTGGATAATGGTGTCGTTGATCTCTGTGCGGATGACGAGGGCATCCCTGTGGGGGGAGGATACTGGGGGGAGATCAGCGTTGGTGAAGATAATGGGTTCCTCCCTCAACCGCTTTACCGGGGGCATATGAGTGACTTCCCCCACGTAAAGTGATTGAGCCCACTTCTTTCGTTGACTTGTAGAGTCACCCCCGGTATTTCCCCCCGTAATCATTAGGATGTGGCGTTTCTTTTCTTGGTACCGGGGGTACTCCTCCTCCTCCTCCTCCAGATTTCCAATCTCCCTCTTCTTGCCGAGGGGGATGGTGTTGGGGTTGACCCATGCATTCCCTCTCGCAGTTTGCCCTCGGGATGGCCCCTGATGAGGGGGGGCCTGATGCTGAGGGCCCTGGACAAACTGGGACAGATGGCCCGCTTGTATCAATTTCTCGATGGCCGTCTTCAGCTGATGGAAATCATCGGTCCTGTGCCCCTGGTGTCGGTGAAAACGACAGAAGGGGTAGTTTGGATTGATGGCAAATACTTTCGAGGGCGCGCGTGAATCTCGCTCCACAAGGCCCCTTTCTTCAGAAAAAAAAAGAATAACGCTGACGGGATGCGTCAATGGTGTCTGAGGGTGCTCCAGGAGGACAGGCTGTGCCCAAGCCCTCGGATTCCCCTTGTAGCCTCCCCCGGGCTTGGCTTGGCCATGCCGGGGGCGATCACCGGAGGGGGCAGGATCTCTGGGATGATTGCGGGGAGCCCCCGGCCCTCGGTTACCTCTGTCTTCCGACCGAGGGCGTTGCTGGTCTGGGACATGGTGGCATTTCTCCACCTCCTCGGCCTCGGCGTACCGGTCCCCCCGCTGTAGGGCCCTTATATAATCGCGGGGGGGGGGGGGAGTTCGATGATGAGACTCCTTGAGAAGTTCCCGGGGCGGAGTACTGTTTGGAGGAGGGCTAGGAGGGTCCCGTCGTCAGCGCCATCAACTTTATCAGCCTCCGTCCTCCAGCGCTCCAGGAAGTCCCGAAGGGTCTCCTCCTTCCTCTGCCTCACTGTTAGCAAGTGGGAGAAGTGTTTTCTTGTGCGGCGCCTCCCCGCAAATTGCGTTAAGAATCGCTGGGCGAGCTCTTGCCACGAGTCAATGCAGCCCTCGGGCAGTCGATTGAACCATTCGTAAGCTGGCCCCTCTAGGGTGGAGAGGAACCAGCGGCACAAATATTCATCCGATGCCCCCACCACCATCATGCTATTTTGGTACCTGCTGTAGTGCTCTTGGGGGTCAGTCTTTCCGTCATAGGGCTTGATGAGCTGCCCTCGGTATTTCTCCAGGATCCGGGCCGCCAATACCCTTGGGGTAAATGGCGTCCGGGTCCGGAGTTGTATGGTGGGTTCCCCGGAGCCCTCGACTATCTTCTTCTACATTTCTTCCATCTTGGCCATCATCGCCTCATACTTGAAGTCCGCATGAGGGGTAGAAGTGGTGGCGCGGGCCTTGGTGGCCTCTATCTCGTCAAGCCGGCGCTGGAGGGCCGCAATGATTTCGTCCCGGGGGTCCTTCTGGAGGGCCTCCGCCCCCTGCGAATGGACCCGGGCCGAGTGGACTTGATTGATTTGATGGCGTACGTCGTCGGCATGGAGAGGTGCCTTGCCCTTGTCCTGAGGGGGACGTCTTTCATTGGCCCTGGAAACGGACCCGCCACTTTCCTTAGGCCTTTGGAACGCCCTCCCCCCCGAGGCAGTCTTGGACCCCTCGGCGGTCTTGCGCCCCTCCGAGCCTCTCGAGGGCGGAGGTCCGGGGGTGCTCCTTGTTCACGTCGTGGCGGTCCCGGGACTGGACTTCCTGGGAGGCCGTATCTTGGGCCACGACCCCCTCGGAGTTCCCTATCCGGAGGACCGGGTTACCGAGGGGTCGTGGATGAGGGGGAGGCAGAATATTCTCCCCAACCTGAGGCTGGTGGGGAACCAAAGTGCCGAAGGCACCCGGGTTCTGAGTGAGCGTCTGGATGAAGGCGGAGAACGCCGATTGAATGTCGATGGTGATGACCGGAGGGCTAATTTGATTTTCGCTCCGGTCCTTTTTCTTGGCCTCGATGCCGAGGCGGGCATCGGGGGCATTTTGTTGAATCTGCTGGCGTAGGTCGACAGCCGTCTGGTCCAACCCGGCGATGACGCCGCCCCCGGGAGCCCTGTTGGAGGCTTCGGGGATGTCGACCTCGCCGAGGGCCAGGTTCTTGTCCTCTACATTCTTGGAGTTGGCACGAGTTGTTCTCACCATTTTAGATGGGTGTTTTTGTGTTTGGTCGAGGGGGAGGGTTTCTTACTTGATTGTTCGACCTCTCAACGAGAGCACCAAATGATGGATAGTGTACCCGGGGGGTAGCTTATCCGAGGGGTTATTACGGAGAATAATAAGAGAGAAGTCAGAGCAAGTGAGTATAGAGAGAAAAAGTATATTAGAAAGTATTCAGCGTATTATGACTTGGTTACAAATGGGGAAATGGGGTGCTATTTATAGTAGCAATAAATGCCGGACAGGGACACGTGTCAAGCGTCCATTGGCCGAGAGGTCACCTCAACTGGTTGGCGCTGGCAACCGCATGTGGCCGCATTTAATGCGGCTGTTGGATGGGACGTTGTACAGGGTACGGTGATTTGTACGCATGTGACGCGGATATCATGTCGGGGAAGGTGCCCTCGGCTGTAGAGGACTAGCCGAGGGCTTTGAGTACCGGGGACCCCCTTGGTGCCGAGGGCTACTGTTTTTCACCGTTTTCCCCAGTAACTTTGTTTTGCTGTCTTGGCCCTCCTGTGAGAGTTAGAGCCTTCGGCCAGGGGGCCGAAAGCACCCCTGGTGCGCATTTGTGGGCTGCTTGGTATCTTGGGCGCCGTGATTTGGGCCTGTTTTGCTTTCTGGGCTTGTTGGGCCTTTATTGGAGCAGTAGGAGTCTGTGGGCCGGGGGTTCCCGGGCCATATACTCCATCACTTACTAAATTGTTAAAGCTCATTCTTTAAATTGTTAAACTAATTATGTTTTTATGCTTCTTTAATATTTTTTTATTAGTTTTATATTAATTAGAGATTAGAGATATAAAAGGGTAGAGACCCCGTGGCTCCGACTTTCTGGGTCCGCCACTGATCATACATATACATATAAAACAGAGATACAAAGATATACATGTAAAAATATATGTATGTCTTTGAAAACATAGAACAAAGATGAATAACGGAAAGTGAATGGACTATAATTAAGCATAAAGTAAATATATAATTACAAGAGAGTGAAGAACTTGCACAATTATGCCACCTAAAGGAATCCCTAATACTACGTATGTTCTTTTCAGGAGTGAATTATTTGTAGTTGAAAGACATGCAATTCTTGAGTTTCCTATGGAGTGTTAGGTAATCATGATCCATGGCTATGTGCAAGCATTTCAGAACGAACAAGAAAATGAACAAGCCATTAAACACGTTTAGTACCATTAATTGGAGAGATGCAAGCATCCACATAAGCTGCAAAAGCTTTTTCAGATTGGCTGGTCTAACATACTAACGACAGAGAAGATGTACGGATATAACTTAAGCTAGAGTTAACAGAGGTTAAAAGTTTAACAGTATATTAAGGGTAAAGAAGTCAAATGAAAAAGGTAGTTCCAAATTTTAATAGCAATGTACAACATCTTATGCATAAGTTCTATTCACATAAATTTAGGGTACCAACCATGATTCACAATTATAATGTTGTTGGATTATGTCGAATTGTCTATAAAGTTGGAGGGATTTTCATCTCTAAATCTATTATAGGAAGGATTAGATTAATTCGAACACAAGCAAAAAAAGAAATACTTATACATGATTTGATTTGTGACCTCTAACTAATGTCTTTTCATCACTTTTTTTCCTTTACCAATGACTCAAATGGTGCTTCTTGTTAACTTATTGATAGAGTACATGAGCTCACACTCACGACTCACATACTCTTGGACGTACGGAAGGCCCAAGTCCACATTGGCACCAGCGGGACCAACAGACAAGCATGATCCAGAATGAAGATACAGACTTTATGTCCGTATCATCACCTCGGCATCCGCGCCTCGGAGGAACGCACCTCGATCACATGCCGTCAGGAGCCCATTCAGGAACTGCATTAAAAATCACTTCACATTGTACAGTCATGTGTGGTTTTATATATATCACTTCAATAAAAAATCATGCATAGTTTTGTTCTTCACATTGAAAATCGATGAATTGAAAAGTTCTCAACTTTGGTGCTCAAAATAGAAAATGAAAATATTGAGAATGTCTAATACGAAGATGTCTTCATTGATATACCCCATGATATATTTATTACAATTTCAAATGTCCATATCACTTCCATTGTTGCTAGCACATATTCATCATTTCTGGAGAATATGATTGATTTATCATGTTTTCATCAAATGCATGTCTATTTTGACACAAACAGGTGTTGTTGAGATTATCAATAAGTATTTGATTTCATTGATGTATGGAGAAATGAACACATATTTCATATTTGAGTATTGATAGTCTATGTTCAATCACTTCAAGACAATATTGATGCTGAATCGATGACGTGCATTTTTAAAAATTCTTGAACACCATCATGACATCAATTATACTGAACCATAAATTTGAAAACTCCAAATCGTCATTTCATTTGCCACAATAATAAAGATACGCCAATTACAATCTCTGCATTAAGCAACAATATCTACCAAAATTTGTTTTCATACATAGAGTCATTTGTACACTGCCATGCCAAGAGTCACCTCAAAGGAGTCAGCTGTACATTGTCATGTCAAGGGTCACATCAAGGAGTGAGTTGAAGATTCTTATATGTGATTAAGAGAGTCGTGCTACTAACACCATTGATAATATGGTCCATAAAGAACTTTTAAAAGTTATGATCCTTTTTGTACAGTGTTGATGTGAATTTTCTCGCACTTAAAATATATGTAGCAATATAGGGTATAAGTATGAGTATCGTCTCCACAGGGACAGAAAAAAGGGAATCGTGTATTAAATAGATTCAGCGATAAAAATAAATAAAATAAATGCGGATGTGCGAGATTTGGATTTTTGGAAAATAAAAATGCGAAAAAACAGCAAATCTAAAAGGTTCTTTCTAATTAATGACAGAAAGGAACAATGATTGATTCTAGGGTAATCAGAGTTCAGAACTGATCATGCTTAATCACATAAAAAAATTTCAATTGAGCAAAGCTAGTCAATACTAAGTTCTTACCGCTCTCGCGGCGTAGAGTACAATAATTTAGGAACCAGACTGATCTCTCATTCGACAGGATTTTAAATTATTGCCAAAATAAGGGAGCGTGCGGCTCCCTAACCGTTACTAATCTCTTAGCAAATAATTAGGTGTATGTGAAAGTGTACTAAAATAAAATAGATCTCTTTTAATTTATTCTATGTACAATTATAATCCTAGCAGATGTTCTAGGTTGCAAGAGATATCAATTAAATTATTCAAACACAAATTAAATAAAGATCATGCAATTAAACCATCAAGAAACTAACCCTAGATCATGATTAACTCTTTCATCAATCCCAAATCCCAAATGTACGTCAACAACTCACCGTACAGTACGAATAGTCAACCGCAGTCCAACACATCCATACTATACAAGGCGTCTTGAATACCATTCACACATAGTACATCCGTAAACAAACATAATGTAAAACATTCATTTAAAGTAGTGGAAACATTTAATACAAATGTTTATGCCACACTTGGCAAACATGGGCGTACAAGCCCCGAGTAATTATTCAAAAAATAATATCCATGAGCATTAATATAAGTGTTTTTAAAACAGAACGGGAGAAGCACGAACCACGTCTTCTTCCCTTGATCTCCCCGGAGCAACGGGCGATGGTAGCAGCTCAACTCCTACCTGAAACTGTGAGGTGGCCTCCCCCGTGAAGGGGAGATCAGTACTTGGAAGCATTTGACAAGTACAATGACAACTATACCGAGTATAATCAATGTTTCAACTTCTAAGACCCTCAAAAAGGGTGATATCATAATATAAATAATGATTTATATTTCCTACTTATTATCTCGATAATAAGTAATCCATTTATTTGTCGACACACGGCCCTTCTTATATTTTTCTTGTCATTTATCATTTGCACAACCTAACCCGTGGGTCTTATTATTTCTACGGGATTTGCTGTTGCTGTCCGGGACCTCACGAGGCTCTTGGTTCGGATTTCAACCTCCCTCCCCTAGACTCATACACATCATCCCGTAGGAAGGTAAGGCCCTTCGGGGTCCTATCTTATGTGTTACCGTTGTCGGAGCCTTGTTAGGTCTCCAATTCGGATTCCACCCTAACCCGTGATCACGATGCAAGTCCATGCTATCCAACTCCGCTCTCTAGAGTCGGGAAGGGCCATGGTCCTTACTTGTTCCCATAATTCAATCGGCTATCCTCAAAGACTACCGAACATGCCCGTAGGCCAATCCTATATCTAGGATCGATTTATTATTCAATTTATCTTGGGTATCCCTTAAGGCCTACCCCTAGTATAACATTAAAGTTCATATTTTCCTACCTTAAAGCATCTTTTAAGACTACTTAAGGCATAACATTTCACAATCCAACCTTAGGATCAATTTTAGCAACATTTCACTTTTAATGTCCAACTAGTATATTAATACTAGTCCAAATAATTCCAACAAAACCAAGTTCTCTGTTTGTAGTCATTTATAAAATGCCAAACCGATTTTCCATTGAAAATATCCTCTTTATATCAACATACAAAATATCACTTTTAATCATTCATATATTCTTATATGAAGTAAAAAGTATATTTCAACATAAATTTCATAGTTAATTCCACAATCAAGTCAACGTACTCATAACACATGATCATACACAATTTACTCCTAAATTTGTATATTATGCTCCTTTTCCTGACAAAGGTCTTCTCATTCTTAGGCATTATTAATCAATAATAACCCATGAAAACACATTTAATTACCTTAGGCAATCTTATGAAATTAACTCACTAATTATAAGCAATATAGTCAGCCATCCTCACCTCGAATGAGCTTTAAGAAGTTCTACCCTTCTCGGTTGAACTCCAGCGATACTCCGGTGAACTCCGGCGATACTCCGGCGATACTCCGGTGACAGTTAGGAACACCTTAGTCAAACTCATAACAAGGTTTTATCATCACAAAACCTATATCAACACAAATAACCTCTAAAAGGTTATTTTCCGGCGAACTGGTCATTTGGCTTCTAAGCCCGTTCTTGGACTTAGAACTACCTTCCAACCCCTTGTTCTACACTTCTAAACATGTAGAACAATCCTAGGGGTCCTCCATATGATATATAAATCATAAAGTAGATAAGAAGTAGAGGAAAAGTTATTATAAGGTCATTACCTTAATTCTTTACACTTTTCCTATCATTTTTCTTATCCAAACTTCTTTCTTTTTCTTGTTTGAGCTTGGGATCGAGTTTGGATATGGAGGATGAAGTTTCAGAGCTCTCCTTTCTCTATTTCCTTGATGCTGGTCGAGCTAATGAGTGGGAGAGTGATTGAGAATGCCACCTTTGGCATTTCTCTCAATAATATAAGAAAGGGGTCCTACCCCATTTAATTGGTTTGTCCCCCCAAGACAAATCCTCTTGCCTTCCATGCACCTCTTCAGATTTCCTTTCTCTATGCAAGGCTAAAAAAACGTGGGTTGACCCCCACACATGTCGGAGGTCACCCATTTATGTCTCGATGTGTATTTTCGGCCCCGAAAGTTGTATTTTTCGGACTATTTTATTTATATTTTATTTTATCAGGCCAAGTAAAATATAACACACGTTTCTAATCATTATAGGACTTTAGAATAGATGTACATTCCCCAACTTTAATTTAGGAGTCTCCGAAATTCATTTTGGGCTGTTATCCGATAAATTATCAATACCGGTATTTGGGTCTCGTTTGACCAACGGGTCAATTCTACGCTCTTTCTATGGGCCTACTAAAATATCCACCACCATATACATATTATCTAGATCAAGATGAATATAATGTGTGATCTCGGGATTATCGGGTGCCCCCGCTCCCGATATGAGCCCCACGTGCAATTCGGTATTCACGTAAAAGAAATAACAAAATTTACAACTTGACAAATTCATAATTCATTCTTCAAGGTTTATTACATAACTTACTAAAAATTAAATATGTTGGATATGGTGTTACGCCCACAATCAGTAGGCCTCCTGAAAAAACGGCAACAATAAATTGGCAGAAGACCTCTCCAAAATCTTACAAGGAGGAAGAAGCCGGACCGGAAGGCAGCGACGCAGCAGGCTTATAATCTGACTGTTTGGAGTTCCGTCGAGTGCAGAGGAGGGCAGTAAGTTATGAGATTTCTTAGATCGTTAAAATTCTTCCTCCGAAAAAAGTATCGCTTTGATTCGACCAGTATTCAAAACTTCTTTACATTATTTCCTTCCCAAACTTGTTTTAGTTTTAATTTCTTGAGTATTGGCACGATTGTTTATTGTTGATTGTTTAGATGGTCAAAATGAAACTCTCTATTTCCTAGTTTTAACAATTTTATACACTAATATGAGTAGCTAAATTTTTTATGTCCTGAAGTTGCTATGATTTAGTATGAATTGTGATTTTAGTTATGTTAATTGATTGAGTTTTATCCATTGTTCTTATTCGCTTAATTGATGATGTTAATTTCTGGCCAACTTTAATATGTTTATAATTAAGTTGTTTGAGTGGATTAATAGAGTACATGTCATGCCTACCAGTTCGAGCTATTTTGGATAAAAGAATGGACAATTCAACTGTCTTGCTAGGTTATCTATTTGGTTCTTAAATCGGGTTTCCGTAGTTCTTCTGTGATTAATGGATTTTAACTATTGAATTAATAAATTCTATTGATTAATAGTTAAAGTACGTGACTTATTCTGGATGTCATACGAAATAGTCATATTTCTGTCTAGAATGAACCCTCAATTTTAATTGGCTGACTAAATCACAAATACTAAAAATTAGTGACAGAATCATAATCCCGGACTATCTTTTATCTTGCTAAGTTCTCAACCAATTTCCCTTTAGTTGTTCAATTATTTTATTTTTATTCAACTATATTCCTTGCATTCATTTTAATTCAAACTTTATTTTTTCAGTTTAAAATTAAACAAATTCGCAACTCATTTTTTGGTAGATTATTTTCACTTTTATTTTTATTAATAGTTTTCCACTTACTTAGTTGCATTTTCCATATGGATTCGACCCTTACTTGAACACTGTACTACCATGACTCGTGCATTTGCGAGGACTTATAAATTGTCTATCACAATCCAAGGCTTGAAAAGCTCTCAAAAATCGTTCTAGGGTTTATCTCTCTAAGTTCATCATGAAAAAAAGACAAAAACAAGTTGTATTTATAGAAAACGGCAAAAAATGGGCGAAATTCAGTCCACAGGGTCGTCCGCACGGCCGTCTGCACTCCCTGCAGCTACGTTCTGAACCGCGTGGCGTGCGGAATCGCGCACGGGGCGTGCAGTTCAGATTTCCGGATTTCATGCTTCTGAATCGTCCGCATGATGTGCGGCCTGAGTGTGCGGGGCGCATGGACCTCTTTGAGACGGTTTTCTTGCTCTTTTCTTCCTCGTTCGTTCCCGATCGATCCCACCTTCATTCTTTGACTTCTTTTGACTCTAAATATGCTCTTTAATCGCCCTGTGGATCTCTAATGCCTCTTGTCATCTTTCGTTCGCATCTCAAATCCTGTCAAATTATTCTCCAATGCTGATGCCGAGTTTAAATTACTGACTTTTGCTTCTATAAACAACAAACGCAAACCAAACTCGGTAAACCGTGACTTGAACTAATTATGAGCCGCGTGACACATTTAAACTAGGAAAACTCACAAGATCCAACCTCAACACGCATCAAATGTGTGTTGAAATACGAACTTATCAAGTGCCAACATATATGACAACTCATTTGTATAAAGCTTCCTCAAAGCCATCAAAGAAGACACTTAAAATGTGGAATTAAGGTATTTCATTATCAAGTACTCCATAGTACCTATTCTTACACCTTACCCGACAACATATAGTGTACAACTAGCTATACCATGTACACGGTATATCAGAGTATTTTATGTTAAAAGAAATGAGTATACCATTTTCAAAAAATGAGTATTAGTATGAAATTATAACATTAGCACAATAATTATTTTGATGATAGTACAATGATAATATAGTTAAATGAATAATTTGATTTGTAGCATATATATTACGTGTAGAATATGATACCCAGTTGCATGCTTCTAATACTCAATTGTGCTACCAATACTTTAATACTCATACTCATTTCATTATATCGTATACTCGTTTCTTTTAACATAAAATACTCGACTATACTATGTGCACGGCACAACCGGTTGTACAGTGTAGGCTCCCCATTTTAACCTTCATTTTAAATTTACTTGCAATTTTTCTTACGATCAACATTTTCCTTTTTCCTATAAACTACCATTATATTATCAAAGTTACAACATATAAACTTTACTATATTCTTTTATTTAAAATACTTGTATATTACGTACCATCATAATACAAGTTAATTTTAAACAAGTTTAAATTACTAACTTTCGCTTCTATAAACAACAAACGCAAACCAAACTCGGTAAACCGTGACTTGAACTAATTATGAGCCGCGTGACACATTTAAACTAGGAAAACTCACAAAATCCAACCTCAACACGCATCAAATGCGTGTTGAAATACGAACTTATCAAGTGCCAACATATATGACAACTCATTTGTATAAAGCTTCCTCAAAGCCATCAAAGAAGACGCTTAAAATGTGGAATTATGGTATTTCATTATCAAGTACTCCATAGTACTTATTCTTACACCTTACCTGAGAACATATAGTGTACAACTAGCTATACCATGTACACGGTATATCAGAGTATTTTATGTTAAAAGAAATGAGTATACCATTTTCAAAAAATGAGTATTAGTATGAAATTATAACATTAGCACAATAAATATTTTGATGATAGTACAATGATAATATAGTTAAATGAATAAATTGATTTGTAGCATATATATTACGTGTAGAATATGATACCCAGTTGCATGCTTCTAATACTCAATTGTGCTACCAATACTTTAATACTGATACTCATTTCATTATAGAGATATTACCCGAAATAGGACTAAAACAGTTTGAAAATTCCAAAATAGGACTGTCATGTTTTTATTCCCAAAATAGGACTAATTACTGTCGTGTTTTGGCAGTACCAGACTTCAAACATGACAGTATTTTCTAAACATGGCAGTGATTAATCCTATTTTGGGAATAAAAAACATGACAGTCCTATTTTGAAATTTTGAAACTGTTTTAGTCCTATTTCGGGTAATATCTCTTCATTATATCGTATACTCATACTCGTTTCTTTTAACATAAAATACTCGACTATAATATGTGTACGTCACAACCGGTTGTACATTGTAGGCTACCCATCTTAACCTTCATTTTAAATTTACTTGCAATTTTTCTTACGATCAACATTTTCCTTTTTCCTATAAACTACCATTATATTATCAAAGTTACAACATATAAACTTTACTATATTCTTTTATTTAAAATACTTGTATATTACGTACCATCATTATACAAGTTAATTTTAAACAAGTTGTTTTTGTTGTTGTTGAAAAAAGAACACTTAGTTATTAATAATAATGGAAGTGACAAGAGACAAAGCAAATCAAAAGCTCAAAGCTACCTTTTGAGGTGAGATATATAATTGACTAGCCCCTGAGGACCCATCAAGATCACTAACCCTGCATCATGAAAGGCTAATCTAACAACATTGTTGTACTTGCTACTAAAATAAATGGAAATAAAACTAGAGCTATTAAAATGAAAAGAACAAATAAAATCAAAACTTCCAGTTTTTCCATCCACCAGCAATGGAGAAGAGGTTTGATCATCCACATCCAAAGACGCCAATCCGATTTTACCGGTCATCGAGAAGGGAGAAATGGTTTGCCCAGCCACCTCCAAAGGAAGCATCCTGCTCACAAGATGTAACAAAATTCCAAGCGGTGATGATCCAGTAGCACTGTCGGAGAGCCGTTTTTTGTCGGTTACATCAAACTACAAGCTACATTTGCTCCTCCAAATGAGAACAATGTGGAAGTTAGTAGATTGCAGGCTTACTTAACTGAAAACAAAGATATGGAAGAGAGAAATAGGGACAATTTGTTTCAGTTTAGGGGCAAACATGCAATCAGTGTGGGTAGTTTGGAGGTAAAGTTTCTATTGGTTGTTGTTCCTATGTTTCAATTTAGTCATAATCCATAGTAAACTTATATTTAATATTGTTCATACAGAGATTGAGGCAAAGAAAGGGCAGGGAGATAAGTGAAAGGACCAGTAAAGGAAGAAAAAAGAAATGATAAAGAAGGGAACTTACCGGGGTCTCAACTAATGCAGGAGGGAGATTTAATGCCTTGTTTGACTCTATGGAAGATTGTTGTGAAAATTAGTGTTGCTGTGGCAGCTGTGGAAACCATAACAATGATGTTTTGCATGTATTTTGTTAAGTAACCTTCCATTTTGAACATATGTACTCCCTAGTTTGCTTGTAAAGTTGTAGTGTGTGGGAGATGAAGGTTATGTGGCATGATTAATGTAAGTATAATGACATTAGCAGGATTATGTACCCTAACCATAATGTGGGAGTACAAAGCTGCAATTATGCTTGCTTTTACTCTCATAATTCATGGAAGGATTGCTTATAATTGCTTCTTTTGGTTAGGAGGGGTGACATTGCTTTTAATGTAACTGTGATTTAGTAGGGTTTTTGTTGACTACAAAGCTGCTAACTGAATTGGTCTTGTGAAATGTATACCTTCCTTGTTTATTGTGACACTCCAAAAATTTAAATAAAAATAAAAATAATTTTTATTAGTCAGATAAAATGTTACGGAAACGACATTTTAATTATTAAATGAGTGAGACAAAAATTTAACATTTGTGACATGTTTAATCAGATAAAAATGATCTGATAATAAAAGTAACGTTTTTCATCAAATACCAATTATACGTATGGAATAAGGAGTAAAAATTATATTTTAATACCAAATATGCAAACTTGATTTTTCTACTCCGTAATACTAATTTATACTCCTATTAGATATACTATACCTACGTACGTACTAACTAGTAAGAATAACAAAAAAAAATACTCCTACGTGCTTCTAATCTAACGTGCTATACAGCTGGGGAATTATAAACTAAAATGAACTACATTTGAGCCATAACTCTTCGGTATATCTTTGGCCGGCAAAACAAACCGCGAACTACGGTGGTGAGATAAGTACGAAGCTTGTTGAATTCAACTCCAACTCTAACACAGCCTGGAACCCTCGACCTACACCTATAAATAGAAGCCTAAGACCTGTGTTTTTCTTCATTCCCAAAGCTGCGCACGATACTATACGTAGTGTGTGTATATATATATATATATATATACACACACACACACACGAAAATTCAACCCTTCGTTTTAGTCAAAACCAAGCCTTAAAACCCATTCTAAAGCCTTCCCCTTCGTAAGAGGAATCCAACGGTGAAAGAATCATAGAAAACGGTCGTGAAACGAGGGAGAAAAAGCCTCGCCGGAGTTCGCCGGAGTGGCCGCCGGAGTGGCCGCCGGACTGGTTTTACGACGAAGAAGGAGGAACTGCCGCTGCCGCCAACCAACCACCGATCTTCGCCGTCCCAGAAGGAGCCGATAGCACGGCCGTTTTGCTCGTCCAACGAGGTGAGTTCTCCCCCCCCCCCTCCCTGCGCATCCCGTTCCGGCGAATGCAATGAAGAAGACGATGGTCTTCCTTCATTCTTTTTAGTTGGGCCGTTTGATTAGTTGGGCCAGCAATTTTTTATTATTATTTGGGCTGAAGCCCTCGGGCTACGAATAATAATAATAACTAATAATAATAATAATAAATAATATAATTGATAAATTTGAGATAAGAAATGTTAATGGTGAAATTGGCTTGATTAATTAAGAGTAGCCACTTGGATAATTTTGTTAATTGTTATTTAACATAATTAAATAATATTAGATGATAAAACGATTTGATGGGTTAATTAATAAATGAATTATCATATTAACATAATAAATTATTAATTTGGACTTAGTACCATATTTAGATTAAATAAATTGGGTAGATATTATTTTCATTAATTATTGGATTAATTGAAGTAGAGTAATAAAACAAACATAATTACGGACTCGGAAATATCAAGTGTTTGAGTAATTAATAAATCCGATTAATTTGATGACGATTAGTTAAATTAAATAATTGTTATAATATTCGGATTTACTAATAATCTCTATTAATATTACGAAATTTGAATAGTTTAAATATAATTCGGATATGTTTTAATAATATTAAAATATATTTGGACATTGTATGAGTAGAGTAAATTAATGATGGTTTTTAAATTAAAAATTGGATGTTGAAATTAATTATATTCGAATATTTTATTATAGAAATAAAATATTGTAATTAAAGGCTGAAGTAATAAAAAGTTGTTAATTCGGATAATTAACTAATTAAGTTAATAAATTCGAATAAGGAAATAAAAAGGGAAAATTGGGTAAAATAATTTATAAATAGAATAAGTGACTAATTATATCATCTTAATTAAAAAGGTGCTCATTTAGAGACTGGAATTGAAGAAGAGAATTAGGAGCATTTGGATTTAATGTAAGTTTCACGTCAACCGATATTAGTTCTTTTTTTTCGTGATTTCTTTGAATATTTTTGTGTGCATATTTGAGAATTGAATTTATGTGTGCTGAATTTTATTAAATATCAATATACGAAAAGGTTGTATTTGAGATATTAGTTGATACATTGGTTTGTTAATATGCGTTATTGTATACGATTTTGGGAGATTTTGTAATATTACGTAGTTTGTTATCTTTGTGGGAGTTTGATGAAAAAGAAATTTTTGAGGGGTAAACTTTGATTGATTTTGAGAAAAATAAACATTTTCATAAAAGGTGAGCATCACGGGAGAAATCCGTGGTGTTGGTTTTCCACGTCCCTTAAAATGTGGAGGATGGTTAGGTCTACTACTACTCAATTTTTGGTTTGTGTTGGTTTGAGGTGAATTGTCGGTCGGTAGAAAACATCCCGGCTTTTGAGTAGTAGTGGTAGTAGTAGCCCCTAATCATTCAGGTTTTGAGGTGGGGTAGTTGGTAGAAAACATCCTGGCTACCCGGATCGACTTACTAACCCGGAGGGCTTGGAATACCTTTAGGGGGTGTGCACACTTAAAGTAGTTGTTTCCGTTTCCAAGGAGCAGTTGTGGTACCGACGATAGTTCCGGGGTGGCCGTACATAACAACGGACCACCGGGCTCAACCAAAGTGTTGAGCACCGCCCTTCTAAATTACTAGGAAGTTAGATACAAAGTGATTTTGGGAGAAATTCAAAAGAGGAGAATTTTGGTGTTTCATGTATTTTGGAATTATTATGGTTTACGAGTTAATTATGTGATTGGGATTTTATATAGATATCGTTTACTTATGATTTATGATTTATAAAGTGTTTTGAAAAATATTTTATGAGGTTGTACGAATTTATATATATTATTTATTATTATTTTAAAAGGTTAGGTGAAACTTACTTAACATTATTGCTAATGTTTGTTTTCTTTTATTTTTCTTGTGCTCGTATTTAACAGGAGGTGATCATGTTGATGATGATGCTGAAATGTTTGAGAGCGCGAATTAGAAGACAACTATGTAGTTCACTAGAAATAAACTTTAATATTTGCTTATGATTCGAACATCTTGCTTTTTATTAGACTCGTGTTTTGGTAGATAGCCTTAGCATCCAATCATTCACGGATTGGATGTGGCGGTGACATGCCCCTTTTACTTAGTTTTTATTAATTTCCGCTGCAACGTTTGAAGTTTTAATCATTAAATAAATGTTCATCTCTATTTCAAATTATTATTTTGGGTGAAAAATTTGGGGGTGTCACATTTATATTCAACTTATGAGATATTAAGTTGGTAAAATGAATGGATTTAAAGCTCCCATATGCGGTTATTTTTACCAAGGTTCACAAAGTTTTTTAAGGGCTAAGGTTCACATTGGTAAAATGAATGGATGTAAAGCTGCCATTGAGTGATTAGTTTGGCTTTAATACTACCTAATTCACAAACACACACACACACAACACCTCATCATATTCACAACAAAATCAGAGTTTACATAACCACACTTCAACATAACCAAAGTGTAAAAAACCATGTTGATACATACATAGAAAACACAGAGTAAAAAACTTCAACAAAACTAGATTTCATAAGCTTAATCTTGACCATACAACATGATGTTTACATTGTATTTAGTACATACGAAATAATCACTACATTAGCCTGTCACAAAAGGCTTTCCTACTGAAATCATAACAGAGATCTCAAGTCTTACAAAATACACAGTACACTTCTCCATAACTGAGAAACACACATTACATAACACCATATAGGATTACAACATGAGAGCCTCACATCTCTTCAATACGTCATGTTTTTATCATATCAAAAATTTTGTGAAAACAGTAAAAAATCACAACAAACCACACTATAATAGAAAAAACCCTTGCTCTTGAGCAGGCAATGAAGAACGGTCTCCTTGGATTGCCATCTGTCCAGGACGTCATTAGCTTCACAGGCATTCCACACCCATACTTTCCATAATCCATGTCTCTATTACACCCTAAATATATATCAAATTCGATTAAAAAAAGAAACCACTACAACTCTTGTTGGGTGTGTTTCGGAAAATAAAGGAAATTAATTAAAATAAATTAATTAAATAAAGTGACCAGAGAAAAACAAGAAAGGAGATGAAGCAGAATTAGTCAAAGCTCGTGCTACGCACGATGTCCTTAAAACGTATTTGTTGCCTCCCACGGTGCTAGGAGCGTTGCAACAATCGTTTCCCAGGATACGATGACTATGAACTAATGTTTCAACACACAAACAAGAGTTCCAGCGAACGAGAACCAAGTATGAACACAGAAGGAATTTGCAGAGTAGCTGGAGGTGTTTTTAGCTCAAGAAATTCGTGAGGAATGTATTGTGCGTTGTGTCTTGTTGCAAACCACCTGCCAGCTATTTATAGAAGGATTTGTTGTGTGTTAAATGGGGTGTTAATGGACCTGAATGTTGGACATCAATGACCAGTCCATTGGGCATTGAATCGTCCATAAACTGTCCATTTAACGCAGCATTAAAAGAGAAGAACGTTGGGCATTTATTGCTGTAACGGACCATAAGACCTTCTGTTGCGAACAGAAGGCCTCGAGGGTCTCTGTTGCGAACAGAAGGCCTCGAGGGTCTCTGTTGCGATCAGAAGACCTCGAGCGTCTCTGTTGCGAACAGAAGACCTCGAGCGTCTCTGTTGCGAACAGAAGACCTCGAGGGTCTCTGTTGCGAACAGAAGACCTCGAGGGTTTCTGTTGCGGGCAGAAGACCTCGAGCGTCTCTGTTGCGAACAGAAAGCCTCGAGGGTCTCTGTTGCGGACAGAACTCGACCCCTTCTGTCACTCGGAAAAATAAAAGGTTACGGGAAGAAACAAAAATTAGACCGTATCTTTGAATGATAGATTTTCGGACGACATTCGTGTCTGCAGGTCGCCCGCGCACACGAGTCGCGGTTTTTCTATTCCGTTTCGGGATTTGATTGGCACCCCCCCTGCGCGTAAGAGAGAGCCTTTACCTTTAGGAATCTTAACTCCTTAAAAGAGGCTTCCCTTTATAAGGGGGTGAAAATCCCTTGAGTTTTCAGATGTGGGATAAAACACACTAGAAACTCGTCATTTTCACAGTTTTTCCATTTCAACGAGTGAACTTCGAGAATCAATTTCTCATTCACCCGTTATCCGTTTTGAGCGTACCATATATCGAATTGTAGCCCTTAACAAGGAAAATCCGAAACCACTTTAACCCGACCCAAATCGGAAGTGGATCCCACTCAAATAATTGCCCCAGAATGACCATTTAATGCGATTTTTAACACATTTTTCCAACAATCCCCCACATGAATGAAAATTGATTTTCGAGACTTAAAAAGACACGAAGATAGGATGACACGTTGTGTTCACCGGATGATCCTTGCATACGGAGAGGTAGGTTTTATCCTTTGAACCTTCCGTTGTAAAGACACGTTTATTTACTGGCTGTCTAGTAGACTCGATGTCCTTGAACTATACTGTCGTCGTGTAAACATTGACTTATCTTTACACAAGAACCTTCCAACTTTGTTCCGTTCTCATGGGTGTGCCCTTTTTGGCCATGGGTCACCGTCCTGGTTCTGCAAGAGTTTCTAAAGAACTGGGCCTTTACAGTTCTCCTTTGAAGCGACCCTCTTCTCTCTCACATAGGTGATTCTGTCACAAGTATCCCGCATACTCTTCCAATGTTATCGAGTAGATCAACATTTTAGAATCATTAAAGCAAACGTTTTTTGCTAACCTCGTGCGGGAGTCACTGTTTTAATGAGGAGTGGGTAGGAGTCCAGGACCCCCACAGTGACCATCCTTCGCTCTATAATTTAGTTGTCCATTTTGAACCTAGGACCAACTAGGTTGGGTATCCACTATAGAACTTTTCAATTCACGGGATTTAGTCCCATTCCTCGTGGCAACTTCTCCAACAATTCTCTATCCAATGCCTTGGTTAGCGGATCCGTTATGTTATCCTTTGACTTCACGTAGTCAACAGTGATAACACCCGTTGTGAGGAGTTGTTTAATGGTGTTGTGTCTACGACGAACGTGTCTAGACTTACCATTGTACATACTAGTTACTCCACCCGTGCGCTGCACGGGAGTGAGACACCCACATAATAATTTAGATATAGTTATATATTTAAAAATATTTAAAAAATATGATTGTGTTAGAATTATTTGAAAACATTATATAAATTCTGAATAAATGGTAAGAACTAAATGTAAAACTTTACACGATGAAATGGATGTGCATTTAAGTCCACCACATTATAACGAAAATTATAAATTACTCTAAAGTACATATTTCTTTGTAAACAACATTCAATGTTGATTTGGTTGGTTTTCCATCTTCATCATTACAAACTCCAATCTCATGAACTTGTTACTCTCCACACCGCCACGTACAAATGTTTGTGAGTAATAATGGGGCGTCTGAGTAAGATAACAACCTTTTTCAACGATTTTCCGTGACTCTTATTAATGGCCATTGCAAACCTAACAATTTTAGGCGGAGAATGCTTAGGCGGGAAAATTTTCTCTCTCCAATATAGTGCTTTTAGGTATAGGATGAAATTAAATTTTAGGATTTTAGGATGATGATTTTTTTTTGTGGAACGTGTAATTGCATTTTAGGATTTTAGGCGGAGAATGCTTGGCGGGAGAATTTTTTTCTCTCCAATATAGTGCTTTTATGTATAGGATGATTTTTTTTTTGCAAAAAGTGAAATTACATATTAGGATTTTAGGCAGAGAATACTTAGACAGGAGAATTTTCTCTCTCCAGTGTAATGCTTTTAGGTATAAGATGTTTTTTTTTTGCGGAAAATGAAATTTCATTTTAGAATTTTAGGCGGAGAATGCTTAGGCGGGAGAATTTTCTGTCCCAATGTAGTGCTTTTAGGTATATGATGATGAAAGTGTGGCATGTTTATGCACTCCATCTTTATGGACTGTTTACGTTCATTTTTTATAACCTATTATCTTAAAAGTTTATGCACAAAATCAGGTTAGTAAATGATTACTATTAGTCTATTATCATGTTCAAGTACAGCGCAATGTGAAGCAGCCCATTTTCCTCTACACTAAAGAAAATAATCAAGAATTCAAAGGTGAGGGAATAAATTAAAGTATTGTCTGGATTAGGAAAAAAGAATTAGGAATCATGAAAATCTCATCTCTCGGAGAACATATTGCCAAGAGCACAAATCTGCTTGAAGAATGCTTTGTTTTAGCCCTATTGCTAATCAAAATCTGATGATAGGTAGAAGATAGCTGAATGTGAACATCTGAAAACCACTGTAAGGGAAAAAACAGATTACTGAAAATGAAATGGAGTGCAAGAATATGCAGTTTTTTCAGTTGTTTTGGTGATGATTTTGATGAGGGCAATCGGAGAATCTGAAATAATATGAAGGCAGAAGAAAGTGAGGGCAAGAATAAGTGAGGACAATAATTGATTGTAAATCTTTTTTAAAGAAAAAATCAATAAAGGAAAGAGAGTGAATCATGTGATAGAACTTTTGTATTATGTCTACTTTTGCCAATGCAGTTGTCTTCCATCGCTTTCAGAACAATATGATTTGCCATAGTTTCATTTCAATTACGATAAATGCATGGATGTTGAACAATATGATTTGCTGTCGTTGCATTTCAATTACGATTTCTTTCATGACATAACATTTTAAGGTCTTCTCTTAGATGTAAATTTAACTTCATAAATGACATACACCTGATGACTTTCTCAAACATAATAATTTTAAATTATGCATTTGTATGCAAGTTTGATATATACCAAGTGTTTATCTCAAGCGTTATATATGCATACCAGCTGTTTAACCATTTGATGCAAGGACTTTCTTCAAAGATCTTTAACACTACAAAGCAATTCTTGATCAACTGGAGGTGCTTGATGCATTGATCCACCAATAGCTTCTTCATTATAGGAGGATAGTATGTTATCCCCAAATGTACTATGAATCTTGTTTCCATAATTTTAGAGCATCTCCTCACTACCATAATTTAAACACTTGAAAAACTCCAACACTGCTGTAAAAGGAGAAACATGCCTTATGATCAAACACGAAATAAATTGATACTTGAGATATTGAACCCCTGGTAGTTCTTGGGTGATACAGTGATACCAAGGTTCAAAAAGTGAAGAAAGAATTTTAGGCTAACAGTTGAAAAACTTTTTTTTGGGCACCTATAGATGATAAGATGCAGGAGTCTCGTTTGCGGTGGTTTGGGCATGTGCGTAGAAGAGCGAGTGATGCACGTGTTAGACGACTTGAGGGATGGGGAGAAGAGGCAGAGAAGAGAGGGAGAGGAAGACCTAAACAGACTTGGTTTACATGTTTGAACATGTAAACCAAGAAAATATTAAAATGTTTAACGTTAAAAAAAAAACAAAGAGAAACACTTTTAAAAGAACCTACTCTCTCAATAACATCCAAGCCTTAATCCCAAGAGAACCTACACTCTAAGAAGTATAAATTTAAAATATTTGAGTATGTCTCATAATTTTCAAGAGTTTCTGCCTCTAAAATTAGTAGTAGTTGCTCACTATCAATCATTTTTCCTTCATGTGAGGATAAGAATATCAAATTGTTGTACATGTTTTTCAGTAGTCGGGATACATACATTTTAAACCTACAGTAAAAATACAATATGTTGATGAGTAATTTTAAAAAGTGAAATTGAAGAACAACAAATAACTGAATCCCCTGCTCAAAGACAAAAAAGATTAATCCTTTGAGTAGAAATAATCAATAAAAAATGAAAAAATAAGATACAAACACATTTATAATCATTAGTAATCTTCTATATGTGTGAACCTAAACTGCCAAATCAAGGGAAAATGGTTTTTCCTGAACAAACTACCATATCGAAAAAATCCAGAACAAAATCACTAGAAAATTATCCTTCCTTAATTGGAGACGCAATTCACATAAATTGGAGTAAGCGGCCACCGTATTACCTGAAAGCATTTAGCGCAAATAGCTAAGGAACCCAAACATGAGCAGGTTTGGTTTTGACAGAACCATTCATTGAAGATTCGAAGTATCATAACCCTAAGGCTTCATCTTAATGATGAAGATGAATAAAGAACATGATTTCCACAATATCAATCGAAGCCCATAAAGTAATGAATTTATTTTCTAACTATAACAAACCCGAACTCTGAAAGATGAACATGAACTTGATTTAGAGCTGAAAAGACTTCCCTTTAAAATAGTTTTAAAGGGAAGATTACCTGATTCAGTACATATATTGACGGGAAAGAATGAGGTGATGGCGAAGTGGGAAAGGCAAAGGTAATTGGGAAGCGAAGGAACGTTGTTCCGGTCATCTAATGCTCCTATGATTGGTTAAGTGAATAAAAGTCGATAATGGAAGTCTAGTATAGGCATTGAAGGAAAGAACTCATTAAAAGGTAAGAGTGTATGATGGAATGTAGAGGCCGATGATTATATTTTAGGAATCGAACGGATGTTGTAGAATGAGAGGTAGGCGGGAGTTTTTGTTTTGAGAATTGTAGTGCTATTAAGGAGTGGATTGCTCTGTACCCTTCAAATTGCCGCTTGACAATCGCAATGTATGCATATTGGAGGGATAGGCTTTTCCCAACTTGGAATATCCTCGAGAAAATGGCGTAGCCATTCAGCCTCTTCAGTATACTTATCCAAGGCTATTAGCTAAGACTCCATCGTGGATCTGGCTATTAACGTTTGTTTTGAGGATTTCCATGACACGGTTGCACCTCCCAAAGTGAAAACATATCCACTTGTGGACTTAGAGTCCTTTATGTCGAATATCTAACTAGCGTCGCTATACCCTTCAAGTAAACCTGGATATCTTCCATACTGCAGTCCTAGGTTTTGAGTTTTACGTAAATACCTCAAAACCCTTACTATTGTCTTCCAGTGTTCATCACCGGGGGTGCTAGTATATCTACTTAGCTTACTAACCACAAAGGCAATATCAGGCCTGGTACAACTCATTAGATACATCAAGCTTCCCATAATCCTAGCGTATTCTACTTGAGAAATACACTCTCCACGATTTTTGGTAAGTTGTACGTTTTTATCTAATGGAGTCCTTGCCTCTTGATAATCATCCTTATTAAATTTCGTAAGGATTTTATCAACGTAATGGGATTGGCTTAGCGTCTGCATTTCCACAACTTGTATGGAGTTTTATCATAATTTTTCCGGGGAACCTTATTTAAAAGGTAGTTGCTTGACAAGACTGCTTCGCCCCACATATTTGGTGGCAAGCCCGAACTTACTAGCATCGCGTTCATCATATCTTTCAATGTGCGATTCTTTCGTTCGGCAACACCGTTTGATTGAGGTGAATAGGGCGCGGTACGTTCATGTACTATACCCACACTAGCGCAAAAGTCACCAATTGGTGCTTCATACTCACCACCTCGATCACTCCTAACCGTCTTAATCCGTTGATTAAGTTGGTTTTCCACTTCATTCTTATAAAGAATGAATTTATCGATTGCTTCATGTTTATTTTTTAATAAATAAACGTAGCTATAACGAGTGCTATCATCGATAAAGGTAATAAAATATTTATTACCGCCACGTGTTTGTATTGATTTAAAATCACAAACGTCACTATGAATTAATTCAAGTGGTTCCGTTTTTCTTTCAACTGATTTGAAAGACGTTTTCGCTAGTTTTGCCTCTACACAAACTCCACATTTGTGCTTCACATCAATTGTGAATTTAGGAATGTGTTCCATGTTAATTAATCTACGTATAGAATTAAAATTAACATGTCCTAGTCTACCATGCCACACATTGGAAGACTCAAGCAAGTAAGCAGAAGGGATTTTATTATTATTATTATTATTATTATTATTAATAGTCGTTACATTGAGCTTAAACAGCCCATCACATGCATACCCCTTGCCCACATACATTCTCGATTTAGACAAAACTAATTTGTCCGACTCAAAAACCATGCGAAAGCCATGTTTGTTCAACAATGAACCGGAAATCAGGTTTTTGCGTATTTCCGGAATGAACAAAACTTGGTTTAGAGTCAGCTCCTTGCCCGAAGTCATCTTGAGGACCACCTTGCCCACGCCTTCAACCGCGGAATGAGCCGAGTTACCCATCCACATTTTCTCACCATTTGATGGCTCAAAAGTTGTGAATAGCTCCCGGTTTGAGCAAATATACCGGGTTGCACCGGTGTCCACAAACCACTCATTGGAATTGGATCCAACGAGGTTGACTTCTGTAACCACAGCCGCTAGGATGATTTCTTCATCCTTTTGCCCACCTTGCACCAAGTTGACTTGGGAGTCTTTCTTCTTCCGTGGTGCCTTGCAATCCGAGGACTTGTGTCCATTCTTATTGCAATTGAAGCATTTTCCATTAAACTTTGTCTTGGAAACGCCTCCCTTGGGACCGAGCTTGCTCTTCCCATTATTTTTATTTTTGGAGCCTTTTGCATGCTCCACCACGTTGGCCTTGGTGCCGTTAACGATTGGGAGTTTCCCATCGTTTTTCCGGTTATCCTCTTCAATCCGTAGACGGAGGATCAATTGTTCCAAGTTCATTTCCTTTCGCTTATGCTTAAGGTAGTTCTTGAAATCCTTCCAAGCCGGCGACAATAAATGAATAATTGACGCCACTTGGAATGACTCAATAACTGTCATTCCTTCATCTCGAATTTCGTTGAAGATCATTTGCATTTCCTCAACTTGACTCAAGACCGTCTTCGAATCCACATTTTAAAATCAAGGAATCGACCAACAACAAATTTCTTTGTGCCGGCATCCTCGCTTTTATATTTGTGGTCCAAAGCATTCCATAGCTCCTTAGCCGTAGCTAGTTTGCTATATACGTCGTACAAAGCATCATGCAGCCCGTTCAACACATAGTTTTGGCAAAGGAAGTCTGAATGCTTCCATGCCTCAACCGCATTGAAAGATTGCGCATCCACCTCACCCCCGGTTGCTACCGGCGCATCCTCGGTCAAGAACCTCGCAAGACCGAGAGTAGTGAGATAGAAGAGCATCTTTTGCTGCCACCTCTTGAAGTTTAACCCATTGAATTTCTCGGGTTTCTCCACAGAGTTGCTTGGCACCGTCACCATAAGGATAGCCCTTTGGTTGGCCAAAGCAGATGCACCGCGTTGTGAACCATTGTTCACCGGTGCTCCACTTTCAGAGTGATTGTCGTTCAGAACATTCTGCCCAACACCAATCTCGTTTTCTTGAGAAGTCATTTTCGTTCTTTAACGTTTTTCCGAAAACACAAAAAAAATAAGTTCGTTCACCAAAGTGACAAACTACGATTTAAGATTGTTTACCACAGTAGAACAATCAGCAAATACATTTTAAGATTGTTGGGTGTGTTTCGGAAAATAAAGGAAATTAATTAAAATAAATTAATTAAATAAAATGACCAGAGAAAAACAAGAAAGGAGATGAAGCAGAATTAGTCAAAGCTCGTGCTATGCACGATGTCCTTAAAACGTATTTGTTGCCTCCCACGGTGCTAGGAGCGTTGCAACAATCGTTTCCCAGGATACGATGACTACGAACTAATTTTTCAGCACACAAACAAGAGTTCCAGCGAACGAGAACCAAGTATGAACACAGAAGGAATTTGCAGAGTAGCTGGAGGTGTTTTTAGCTCAAGAAATTCGTGAGGAATGTATTGTGCGTTGTGTCTTGTTGCAAACCACCTGCCAGCTATTTATAGGAGGATTTGTTGTGTGTGAAATGGGGTGTTAATGGACCTGAACGTTAGACATCAATGACAAGTCTGTTAGGCATTGAATCGTCCATAAACTGTCCATTTAACGTAGCATTAAAAGAGAAGAACGTTGGGCATTTATTGCTGTAACGGACCAGAAGACCTTCTGTTGCGAACAGAAAGCCTCGAGGGTCTCTGTTGCGAACAGAAGGCCTCGAGGGTCTCTGTTGCGATCAGAAGACCTCGAGCGTCTCTGTTGCGAACAGAAGACCTCGAGCGTCTCTGTTGCGGATAGAACTCGAGCATCTCTGTTCCGGATAAAACTCGACCCCTTCTGTCACTGGGAAAAATAAACGTTACGGGAAGAAACAAAAATTAGACCGTATCTTTGAATGATAGATTTTCGGACGACATTCGTGTCTGCAGGTCGCCCGCGCACACGAGTCGGAGTTTTTCTTCTCCGTTTCGGGATTTGATTGGCACCCCCCTGCGCGTAAGAGAGAGCCTTTACCTTTAGGAATCTTAACTCCTTAAAAGAGGCTTCCCTTTATAAGGGGGTGAAAATCCTTTGAGTTTTCCGATGTGGGATAAAACACACTAGAAACTCATCATTTTCCCAGTTTTTCCATTTCAACGAGTGAACTTCGAGAATCAATTTCTCATTCACCCGTTATCCGTTTTGAGCATACCATATATCGAGTTGTAGCCCTTAACAAGGAAAATCCGAAACCACTTTAACCTGACCCAAATCGGAAGTGGACCCCACTCAAATAATTGCCCCAAAATGACCATTTAATGCAATTTTAAACACATTTTTCCAACAAGTCTGTCCTTCGTAACCCACATTCATAACAACATAAGAAATATGGAGTATTAATTAACTCACCCAAGCAGCTTCACAGATCCTCACAGATCCACAGATCCTCAAAGAAGCAAGCAATTGAATCTTTAATTTAGGGTTTTAAATTAAATAGGGAGGATGGGGAAGCTGACTCGCATCAAACGTGTACGAACGAAACGACACTTAATTGCCACACTCGCTTTTTTTAAGGGGCCGGTCAGTTATTTACTTCTTCAACGCACAAATGGCTAATAGATGCACATTTTTAACTGATTTTCAATGTTATGTACTCTTTACTCCACCGGTTATAAGTTTATGTATTGAATTGATCATTTAAAAAAAAATATGTTTAGTGCACTATTTCCCAATTTGCACCCGCCACGTCCACAGTCCACGACTCCACGTGCTTTCTAATCTTCGCCCTCGCTCGCTAAAGAAGCTGTTTTCATCGTCTTCTTCTCCATCATCTTCTTCTGGCTCCGCTAATCCCTCGCGCGCTTTCCCGTCTACCCGACACCATCTTCCACAGTTATAATTATACATAAGTTAAGCACCTAGCCTTGTCGATCTTTCTAGACTACACCATACTATATCTGTATAAGATCGCCCAAGATTGAAGCCCTAAACCCTGACATTCTTCTGAACTTCGGACTGCAATTCTAATATTCATTTTTGGATCCGATTTAAGTAACTAAGAATCGGGTTTAGGAGCAAAGTTTGATCGTACTTTCAAACATTGGCCAGCTGTCGAAGATGGAGCAGCTGAAGACAATTGGACGGGAGCTCACAATGGGATCGCAAGGAGGGTTCGGTCAGTCGAAGGAATTCCTGGACCTCATAAAGTCGATAGGAGAGGCTCGATCCAAGGCAGAAGAGGACCGAATCGTCCTCAACGAGATCGAAACCCTCAAGCGCCGCATCGTGGAACCTGACATCCCCAAGAGGAAGATGAAGGAGTTCATTATGCGGCTCGTCTATGTTGAGATGCTCGGGCACGATGCATCTTTCGGGTACATCCATGCCGTAAAGATGACACACGATGACACTTTGCAGCTTAAGAGAACTGGATATCTTGCCGTAACATTGTTTTTGAATGAGGACCACGATTTAATCATCTTAATCGTGAACACAATTCAGAAGGACTTGAAGTCTGATAACTACTTGATCGTTTGTGCAGCACTCAATGCTGTATGCAGGTTGATTAACGAGGAGACAATCCCTGCCGTGCTACCTCAAGTGGCAGACCTATTAGGGCACCCCAAGGAGGCAGTTAGGAAGAAGGCGGTCATGGCACTCCACAGGTTTTACCAGAAGTCTCCATCTTCTGTACTCCATCTAGTCTCCAATTTCCGGAAGGTGCACCCTTTTATTAGAGTATAGTAAATTACTGGTGATATGAAAGGCTTCAAGGCCAGGACAAACTTGCATTGTACAGTTTGTACTCTTTATTATATTTATTTATTATAATGTCATATGGATTGCAATAAAATGGTCCTTTCTACTATTGACGTTAGTTGTTTACTGAATTACCCTTACTTTGTCCATGTGAAAAAGAATTCTACTATCAGGCAGCTCTATATTCACTTCGAGTTAATGTTGAATGGAAAAAGAATTTGGGGAACTGAAGTGATACAAGATTTTATTAGTTACGACAGTGTGTTTGATGAGTGTTTGAATGAGCTCAATTTTAATAACAATGTGCATTGTCTGAAAAAATGTTCTTTATGATTTTATTGAATATTGCATAATTTAATTTTCACTTGAACTTAAGGGTATGCTTGGATCTTGGGAAATGCGAAGGAAAGGATAAAAAGCTAACAAAAGTTGGGTTTTTATGTTTTAGCTTCACCATGAAAAATCCTCAGGAAATTGAAATAAATTTTATTTTTAAAAAACATCGATTTGAATTTCTTAGAATTTTCTATGATGGAAATGAATAAACAAAGTAAGCTTGAACAATATAAAAAACAATTGTATTGAGTTTGAGTCTATCTTATTATGTACCGTGTTTTCTTTCCTTCTAGTTATCTTCTCGGTATTCCTTCCTACTATCTTTTCCTGGTATTTACCGTGTTCCTAACTTTCCCTAAAGGTTCTTAAATGTTTATATTGTTGCAGAAACTCTGTGATAGTGATCCTGGTGTTATGGGGGCTACTCTCTGTCCTCTTTTTGATCTTATCTCATTTGATATTGATTCCTATAAAGATCTAGTGGTTAGCTTTGTGAGCATTCTCAAGCAAGTAGCTGAAAGGAGATTGCCAAAGAGCTATGATTATCATCAAACACCTGCTCCATTCATTCAGGTACATGTATCATTGTATATAGATAGAATTAAATGCCTCTGATTTTCAGTAGCAACACATATTAGTTCAGCTTCATATTATCTTATAAGTGTGTGTGTTATCAAGGTTAAGATGATTAAGATTTCATATAAATATATTATCTTCACTGTAAATGTACAGATCAAATTGTTGAAGATTTTGGCACTATTGGGGTCTGGTGACAAAAAGACAAGTGAACACATGTATACAATTGTTGGTGAAATAATGAGAAAGTGTGATTCAACAACTAATATAGGAAATGCCATTTTGTATGAATGCATTTGTTGTGTTGCCTCCATCCATCCTAATTCCAAGCTACTGGAGTCTGCAGCAGATGCAATTGCCAAATTTTTGAAGGTTCGTGTTTCAAAGTCTTCAGCGTTGTCTTGAGATTTCTATTTTTTAAATGGTACCCTGTAGCATAATTTATACTGAATCTCTATTGTTTATGTGATGGACAGAGTGATAGCCATAATCTCAAGTATTTGGGCATTGACGCGCTTGGAAGGTTGATAAAGATTAGCCCAGAAATTGCTGAGCAACATCAGCTGGCAGTGATAGATTGCTTAGAGGTGAAGATTGTTCTTTCCCAATTGAACTCAAGTATGAAATTTCAGTTGCTGGTACTATGAGGATGCACATTATGACTTTTTCTTTCGTCCTCTTATAGTCTACTTCATAACCCTTGATGTGAACCTATTGGACCATAGAATAACCTTAATGGCTTAATTTGCATATTTTTCACGTAATCATTGGTGCATAGTGTGGAAGAATTAGATTTATATTTTTTGTACATTTAAATGATCATTTGGTTGAACTTAATTTGACACTTGTCATCTTCAAGAAGTATGAATTTAGCAACCCACAAGAGCCTATACAACAACAACAACATCCAACCCTTGATCCCAAAAGAATTTGGGGTCGGCTAACATGAATTGATCTATGATATCGATGTCAAATAGAGAAGACGGACAAGAAAGGGAAGAAAAAAAGTAAGATAAAATGAATAAAATGAAGATAAATAAATATAAGATAACAATAACACAAGAATATAAGAAATATAAAAAATAAAAATAAAAGAGCATAAAAAAGCTAGAAGATAAAAGTAACATAAGAATATAAAAAGATAAAGAAAATAAACGGGAACAGAAAAAAGAGAGGAAAGGTAGAAAAGACATCAATCGTCCACACAGATGTGCGCCCTCCACTTTGCTCTCTCCAAAGCCATACTCTCATCCAACCCAAGAAGACGCATATCAGTTCTGAATTCTGATTTCTCTAATCCAAGTTTGTTTGGGTCTTCCCCTCCCTCTCTTCTCTGCCTCTTCTCCCCACCCCTCAAGTCGGTTAACACGTGCATCACTCGGTTTTCTACACACATGCCCAAACCACCTCAAACGAGACTCCCGCATCTTATCTTCTATAGGTGTTACTCCAACCTTTTGTCTAATTATCTCATTCCTCAAGCGGTCGTTTCTGGTATGTCCACACATCCAACGCAACATACACATCTCTGCCACACTCATCTTTTGAATGTGCCATTGCTTCACCGCCCAACACTCTACGCCATACATTAATGCAGGCCTAATTACTATTCGATAAAATTTACCTTTCAGTCTAGTCGGCATACCTCGATCACAGAGAAATCCTGAAGCACTTTTTCATTTCATCCACCCAGCTCTGATTCTATGGCATACATCTCCATCTAATTCACCATCCTTCTGAATTGTGGAGCCCAAGTAACGGAACATATCACACACCGGTATCTCCTTACTATCAAGAGTAATCCCACTGTTACTACTGCTTCTACCTCCACCAAACTTGCACTCCATATACTCAGTCTTGCTTCGGCTCAGTCTGAAACCCTTGGTCTCCAATGTTTGTCGCCATACTTCCAACTTTGCTTTAACACCGGATTGTGTTTCATCAGTCAATACAATATCGTCGGCAAACATCATGCACCACGGTATATCTTCTTGAATTGACTTTGTAAGTTCATCCATGACTATACCAAATAAGAAAGGACTCAGAGCAGATCCTTGGTGCACTCCGATAGTAATAGGGAACTCTGCGGTCCTCCCTACACTAGTGTGGACACTTGTAGTACAAGCATCATACATATCCATGATGATACTGATATACTTACGTGATATACCTTTTCTACTTGAGGCCCACCATAGGACTTCTCGAGGTACCCTATCATATGCCTTTTCTAAGTCGATGAACACCAAATGCAGATCCTTTTTAGTGTCTCTATACTTCTCCACAACTTGTCTTTTGAAGGTGAATGGCCTCAGTTGTTGAGCGTCCAGGCATAAAACCAAATTGATTCTCCGAAATTTTCACACTTTTACGAAGTCTTTGCTCAACCGCTCGTTCCCAAAGTTTCATGGTGTGATTCATAAGCTTAATCCCTCGATAGTTAGCACATTCTTGTACATCACCCTTATTTTTAAATAAGGGAATGAGAGTACTCTTCCGCCAACTCACTGGCATTTTGTTGTTTCTTCAAATCATGTTGAAGAAACGTGTTAGCCACTCGATGTCTTTCTCTCCCAAACTTCTCCAAGCCTCAATCGGTATGCCATCTGGGCCCACGAGCCTATGCTTTTAAAGATTGCGTCCATCACAATAGTTGTGCGTAGGCAGTGAATCGGGTTCATAGTGAATGTTGCCAATCTGGCAGAAATGCTCGTGAGATCAATTCACTTGAGTAAGTTAGACGAGAGTGGACGGGTGAAATTCACAAATCTGTGATGGACGCCGAATGCGAAGGCTGCCCACTCTGCCGACACTGAGTGGCTGAAGCATGGGGAGCAAACAGGACTAGGTACCCAGTTCTCCAGTTTTTACCCCTGCATGGCTCAGTCGTACACAAAAAAAGAGACTGGTCTTGGATCAGAAGGAATACTAGCTATATGCTTAACACATGCAAGGAGAGTGTTTCTATTGAGCCGGGCGTAAGTAAAAGAAGCTCCTAGCTAATGCTTGACTGTCTCGCCCAGGTCAGAAGAGTTGAGAACAAATACATGGAAGGATTTGCAGTTTGCCATCGACATTGTGCTCACCATTTACAGGAGCTAGACCTTATAGAGTTTCTTGAACATTCTTTAGATGATGATTTCGACAATACTTGTTGTATCAGACTATCAGTGGATTATACTCTTTTTTATGTACTTCGGATTGCATTAATATAGTAATGTATGATCTCGTCCAAGGTCTACAACAAGACAGCGGAAGAGTATTGCTTAATATTGAATTATTCAATGTCTGAACATGTCAACATACATAATAATTAATCCTTTAAAAAGTAATTTATTATGAATATCAAGGATACTTATATAGCTATTGTGAGTTTTAATCATAATAGGAAATGTAAACTGAAATTGGAAACAACAGCAACAATGATAATAGTAGGACTTCTTGCTTGATATGTTAGACAACCTCACCGGGCTTGGCTGTGGCTTCCTTTCAATCATTCTCAGCTTGCTCCATGTCTCGGTATTATTTCGAACCACCAAACAATTACTTTATTCAGTTCCCGATAGCTCTTGTATGTACGGCCATAGAAGCCTCCTCCAACATCTTGTTTCCTGTGGTTCCACTTAGTGGTACTCATCGAAGGAAATTTCACCATTCACGTTTTAAAGTTTTGCTTTCCTTGTGATAAATCACAGTGCAAACTTTTAGTTCGTTATCTAAATTGTGGCAGCAAGTCATTCTCCTTGTTTTCTGGATAAATCTTAACAATAGTCTTGAAATATAGTAACATTTAACTATGAATTGACTGACATATCAATTTCATACAATGACTGTGAATATTGTGAATGTTGACTTAAAACTGAGTCCTTGCCTCCTTGGTAATTATTTCTGCTTGGGATGATATTCAATTAATATCTAATAATAGTAATAATATTGTTATTACTATTATTGTCATCATCATCATCATTATTGTTGTCATCATCATTATTGCTACTACTATTGTTCTTACTACTACTAGTACTACTAAAGTACTACTATCATTAAAAATATTATTATTATTGGTGGGGTTGGGGTGGGGCTTATGACCGAAAAAGTAGATTTTATGTTATGACAAAACAGGCTCTACATCATTTGAATTATCCATTTGCTCTCTTTATGGACTTGGTATGTGAGTTATTAGGATGCTAATTATGTAAGTACCTTTTCTAAGCACCTTCTTGGTTTCTTGGTGCTTACTAAGTGAGATTACAGAGTACTTTATAAAAGTTCCCCTTTTCTCTTTTACAACAAAAAACATATTTAGTTTTAAGTAATTATGTACTTCTTTCCTTATTTTTTTTACTCTCTCCGTCCCTAATAACTTTGCCAAGTTGGACCGGCATGTGGAATAATAAAGTAAAATCTGTCGGGCTAATATTTGTGTAGAGGAGAGATAAATAATAGGAACCTCAAATTAACTTCTCAAAAAGGAAAATGGCAAAGTTTTTGGGAAAACTAAAAAAGGAAAGGTCAAAATTACAAGGGATGAAGGGGATATTTATATTTAATTTATTTATTTATTTGTTTGTTTGTTGGTTTGTTTGTTGGCTTGTTTCTCATTTACTTATTTATTTACCTGCAGTACGTGCTTTATTTTGCTCAGTTACGCTTAATTTGAAAATCAACACGCTGAATGCTGCAGGACCCAGATGACACGCTGAAGCGAAAGACTTTTGAACTTCTTTACAAAATGACAAAATCATCAAATGTGGAAGTGATTGTTGACCGCATGATTGATTACATGATAAGCTTAAACGATACCCATTACAAAACTGAAATAGCATCTAGATGTATTGAACTTGCAGAACAATTTGCCCCAAGCAATCAATGGTTTATCCAGGTTATTCAGTAGTGCCAGATCCTACATCTGCTGTCTTAATAATAACTGCTGCTACTTTTGACTTCGGACTATCTGCTGCATCTTGTTTTTCCCAATTGCAGACTATGAATAAAGTATTTGAGCATGCAGGAGATCTAGTTAACATAAAGGTTGCACATAACTTGATGAGGCTAATAGCCGAAGGGTTTGGAGAAGATGATAATAGTGCTGATAGTCAGCTGAGATCTTCTGCTGTACGTGACTTTTCTATCTTTTGACTATCAATTGTTATTCGTGTATTTTTTGTTTCTGGAAAAATTTACTTGGACTGATTTTGTAATTTCATACAAATTGTGTATGATACAATTAAGAGTTACATGTGCTTCCAGTTTTGGGTATTAACTGCCTTGTAACCAGTACTTCCATTCAAATATTCAATTACTTGTTTTGGTGTTTTTGTGTGCATGTGGATGCGGGTATGCATTTACGAGATTCTGTTTTTTCCCTTAACCATGGGATTTATTTACTAATATTTTGATTCCTAAACTTTAATAAGAGGAAGATCAAAGATTAATTCCTCCAATTTTAATATGCTATGACAGTATGACTGATTATTGGATTGTATGTGTGACACTTGCCACCAGTTCTGGGGTCTTTCTTTAACAACAGCCACCAGTTCTGTAGTCTAAAAGTACACAAATTATTTTTTTATTTTTAATGTATGCTATTCAACATTCTTATATAGTTATATGGATTCTTGCATCAAAGACCAGTACTTCATAAGTTCTGTGGTGGCATATTCTTTTATAATTCTTTGGCTCAAAGTTGATAATTCTATTACCAACAGTCTCTTCACTAATAAATCCAACTCCTTCCTCTGAAAAATTTCATTTGGATTTAGGTAGAGGCTAAATCCCATGAATCCACAGGACCCAAAACATTTGCTACATTTTTTAACCACTTGCCATTTTTTTTAACTTGAGTGCAGGTTGAATCATATTTGCGCATCATGGGAGAGCCTAAACTTCCCTCTGCATTTCTTCAAGTAGGTTATTAGAACTGCCAGAATTTATATAAAATTCTCATTCGCGATGATAATATGGAGTAGTATATGATTTTTATCTCCCCTCCTTGATATACCCCCCCACAGAGAAATCACTAATTAATTTAATAAGGAATACCATTTGATTTTTTACATGTGGATTCACAGGTCATTTGTTGGGTCTTGGGAGAATATGGCACTGCTGATGGAAAGTATTCTGCTGCGTATATTACGGGGAAAATATGTGATGTTGCAGAAGCACATTCGACGGATGACACTGTTAGGGTTTGTCATTCTTTCCTCTAATATGGTATCAAAGTTATGTTATGTGCAAGATGTATGCACACATTTTTAATTAGGATATCGGTGAACTACTATTCACTTACAGATTGATATTAGGCCCATTGAGGCTGTAATTTTCTGTTTATTTTCAGGCCTATGCAATATCTGCACTCACAAAAATATACTCCTTTGAACTAGCAGCCGGAAGAAAAATTGATATATTGCCTGAGGTAAGGTGTTTTTAATTGTGGCATTAATGTTTACACCAAGTCGGAACCTTGAACATTTTAAGATGCCTTTTGATGCCCAAGTAACTTGAGCTCTAAAGTAGTTAGCAACTTCTATGATTAACGATGATATTAAGATTAAGTTCCATAAGGCCACAAGGGGGTTGTTTCCTGGATTGAGATTAAGTTTCCAATCTTTTTATTACATCTCTTGATAAATAATATGGATTTCATTGCTCCAAGCTTCATCTGAAGACTATTTTCTTTCGTACAGTGTCAATCATTTACAGAAGAATTATTAGCATCCCACTCAACAGATCTACAGCAACGTGCATATGAACTTCAAGCTGTCATTAGTTTAGATCCTCATGCACTTGAAAGTATAATGCCAATGGATGCAAGTTGTGAAGATGTTGAGGTAATGACCGCTATGACTTGTTTGCTACTTGTTTTGTGAAGAGGGTTGGACTTTGGACCAAGATAGTGAATAAAATAGGCTGGAAAGAACTCGAAGAAGAGGAAGAAATGACTAGTCTGAGTGTTTTTTTGAGTGTTTGGATGGAAAGAAATAGAAGAAGAAGAAGAAAACAAATTTTCTTGAAATATTTATTTGCACTCTATATTTCCATCATTTGCAATGGAATCAAAGACTCACAATTTTTGGGCTTGGGAATATGATGGAATAAAGCAAAATGACTCACTAAATTGTCCGCGCTTCTCTATTATGAACCAACAGTCTTGAAACAGTCTCTGTATAGGGCTCTGTATAGGGGTGGGGTAAGGCTGCATTCATCTGACCCCCTTACCCCACCGTAGGTGGGAGCCCTTGCGGCACTGGGTGACTGGGGTAATGATTATGATGATGATATATTTGCACTCTATGTACGGAAAAAGGAGCAATTTGTAAATGATGACGGGTCCCATAAAATTTCCCCACACCTCTACAAAAATGAGCAATATGTACCACATATTGTTGTCTTTGGAATTTTGATTCTATGCATCTCTATTATGTCATACCGTTAATAAATGGTATAGAGTTGCAGGTACCATGTTCATGTGTGTTTGTGTGCTAGTTATGATGTTTAAGGCAACTATAAGTCTAACATAAGAATTTTTTCCATCACTTCTAATGCAAAGACTCACTATTTTTTGGCTTGAGAATATGATGTAATAAAACAAAATGTCTCACTAAACTACCTGCGCTTCTTTGTTATGAAGCAACGTCAGTCCATACAATTTTTGACGCGAATTTCATGATGAGTCATTCGAAAACAGTTTATGTGTGATTTTAGTACATGGGTAAGACTACATACATTCAAACCCCCCTTACCCCACCGTAGGTGGGAGCCTTTGCGGCACTGGGGTAATGTTGTTGTATAAGTCTAATATAAGGATAGATTAAACAATCTTTCATCATAGTGCAATTAGGCTGCTGAAGTTTAAAAAGTGTGCAATCAAGCGCATTGTACACACAAATTGTGCAACCATTCAATTTATGGTTAAATGATTATTTAAGCGTTCGCATGGATGCTTTTTATCATATTGCAAGTCACATAGTTTTGAAATAAGTTTTAATGAATTTACGTTTATCCTGAGGGAGACTGAGCTCTTTCCAGAGTAAATCTTACATGAGCTTTACTGGACGAGAAGCCAAGTCATAGGGCAACATAGACCTTTTGGCTTCTTGTGAGAAATATTGTAAATCTTATTATGATTCCAATCCATGTCACTGTCAAGTATGATAGTATACTATTTATGTGGTCAATAAGATTCATTTTTGTATAAATGCTAAACAGCCTATTAACCCGATGAGATAAGCAAGGGTTTTTAATAACGGTAATAATTGCACAATTCATGTGGGTCTGTGGCCTAATATACCAGGTTTATTTATCCCTTTCCCTAAATTTTATGAAGGGCAGAGCAGATGCGGTGTTTTACTTTTTAAGTTCCAGCTTTGTGAAATTCAACTCTATTGAAGACTTGGTCTTTGTGTTTCAAAAGTGGAAAATGGCAGGGAAAAGGAATTAAAACAAAAGCGCCAAGAAAAATGGCATGCTGTTGGCTTTCCCTAGCATTTTTCTTGTTCCACATGGACCCTTGGCACAATATTATATAATTAATTAATACTTTTTTTGAAAGAATTAATTAATACTTGAAAAGTTTTAAGTTTATTTGAAAAGTTTTAAGTTTAAATGTATATCCACACACACACATATATGTGTGTGTGTGCACGATAGCTTTGCTTCTAGGATCTTACGATCTGAGTAACGATCTCTTTGACCCCTTCCAATCTGAGATAGGATCTCGAGTTTAACAACCTTGATTGTCATTATGGCAGGTTGACAAGAGTCTTTCATTCCTTGATGCTTATGTTCAAGAATCATTAGAAAGTGGTGCCCAACCCTACATCCCAGATGCTGAGCGTGCGGGAGTGATGAATGTCACTTCTTTTAAGAGTCAACAAGACCACCAAAATGGAACTTATTCTTTGAGATTTGAAGCTTATGATCTTCCTAAACCCTCTTCCTACCCATTATCCTCCTTAACCGAACTTGTTCCCATACTCCCCCAACCTTCCTCTCATTATCATGCAGAAGCCGCATATGAAAAAACATCTGTTATTCGCGATTCAGGAGGAATCAAGCTCCGCCTTGATGGTGTTCAAAAAAAGTGGGGTAGGCCCACCACTTACTCTGTATCAGATTCACCACCACCACCACTCCCTTCTACTTCAAACTCTAGAGCACCGCCGCCTGTTGTGTCAAATGCTTTTATTAATAACAATAAGAAGCAGCAGCAAGTTGTGGTCGATGTTGATCCACAGAAACAGAGACTTGCTGCTTCACTTTTCGGGGTTGGATCGAAAACTGAAACAAGGAAGAAGCACTCTTCTTCTACTGCTCATCATAACCCTCACAAGGCAGCTTCTAATAGCAGTGGTGAGTTAGTAAAACCAACCACCTCACAGCCACCACCCCCTGACTTACTTGACTTGGGTGCGGAACCAGCTAGTGCACCACCGCCATTGGATCCTTTCAAGCAATTGGAAGATCTTCTTCTTGTTGATGATCTCAGCAAAGGAGAAGATGTGACAACTTCAAGCTGGCAGAATGACAGAAACGGGCATGGAGGAAGCATAATAAGAGAGACGAGCCAGGGAACAAAAAGTAGAGATGTTATAGAGAAGGATGCTCTTGTGAGGCAAATGGGAGTGATACCATCTACTCCAAATCCCAGCCTGTTCAGCAATCTGCTTGGGTAGGTGGATCATTTATCGACTTACTGCTGGCTTGAAGTTTCTCTCAATTGTTACCACCCAACGTTAAAGCTGCTGCATGATATAGTGGTGGTGGTAGTTAGCCCAGTATTGTCTTATCAGTTGATGCATGCATGGTAGTTTAGTTGGTGTAGATAATGAGACCCTGATAGAGAGAAATTGGAGGCACCTGAACTTTATATATGTGAGTCTTGTGTTGTTTCCCTTCTACGATGAGGCTCTGGGAAAGCATTTGAGATTAGGGTAAGGGTTGGTGTTCTTGTTCATTCCCATGTTTGACTTTCACTGTTCTTCGATATTGCTGGTTGGGACTTATTTTGTACTGGGTAATTTTTTTTTACTGTGAACTTTCCTGAGATTATAAATTATTTATTGGTAAATGTGTTGATTGTTTGATAAACTGAGTTACGTTCTAAAATTGTGTGTTTACGTTCTGCAATTTTCATGTTTATTGTTGAATTAACTTTTGTTCATTAGCATGTGTAAACAGGCCAGCATTGTTGTATTGTGTAGTGTGTTTTGGATGGTGAAATAATGTCATAACAAAAAGTATGTGGTAGAATTGTAGAAATGTGCATGTTGTATTGGATGCATGGACATGCTAGAAAATACTACTCTCTATGTTTCTTTATTATTTTCACTTTTCTTTTTCGTCCGTTCCAAAATTATCCTCTCTTTCCTAGGGTCCGGGTCGGGTCTAGGCTTGGGCGGGCCGGCGGTTCAGAAGTGGTGGACCCGGGACCGGCCTGGGTAACCACCGGGTCCGGGTTGGGTTGGGCCGGGCCCATTATCAATTTTTTTTCCTCTTCCTAATTAACCCCCCTCCCACCCCCAACCCCCCAAATCACCCCAAATCGCCCAAAATACTCAGCCCAACCCGAAAATTTAAAAAAATTGAAAAAAAAATAGTTTTGGCCTGAACTAGGCCCGGCCAGGTCGGGCCTTGTTTTGGGTGACCCGAGCCTGGACCGGAAATCCCACGGGTCGGGCCTACTCGGACCGGTCACTGACCAGGCCACCGGGTCGGGTCGGGCCGGAACAGTACCGGTCCCGGGCCGGTTCCGGGTTGGGCCAACCGGCCCGAGTCCATCAATACTCTTTCCCTTTTTTGACAAAGAATTGCGCCCCCACATTTTTTTACACATTCTTACACATCTCTCTTTTGCATAACTCTCTACCACAATATCCGCTATCTTAATTTGTGTGTGGTCAAATGAGGGAGTTTATAGGGATGGAAGGAGTAGAAAAAGATCAGTTGAGGAATGACACAATCTAGTAAAAGATGGGAGTAACATATTTTGAAGATAATATTTGAGAGTCTTGGTTGCAGTGGTTTGGCTATGTGTAGAAGATTGAGTTGCACCTATTAGACAAATTGAGAGGTTGAGAGAAGGCAAGAAGGATAGAAGAGATGGCATAGATAGAGATAGACGTGGTTCGATGAATGTTTACTATTCCACAAAGTTCTACTAGCCACATGTAGGGATGAATCCGGACCGGTAGTTTCATGTACATTCATAATAAGCAAATTAAAGATTTCATCATAAACACTATCCCTGACTAAAAGTGCATGACAATGATTACTAGTTTCCTAAAATATCATAGATTTTAATTTATTTAAAATTTTTATTAACTACGATCAACAACAATGACTTATAATTATGATACTAATTTGTGTTTTACATTAAAAATTAATTATATAGACATTTTTCATTGAATTTAAGAATTATATTAAATTTAAATTTTAACAAATATTAACGTGAGGGGGCCAAGAACGAGAATGATCCAAATTCAAGGGGGAATCAAGTTTAATATTCTTATTTGAATTTTCCGAATTTGAATCGTCTTATACGAATTCGAATCGCGAATCGAGAACAAATTATTTGATTCGTTTACAACCCTAGCTGGGGTGAAATTAGCCGTTTGAAACGGCACTATAGCCGTTGGGGAGGGGTTTGGGGGTGGAGGTTACCAAATTTCCCCCCTAAAAATACCTACTCATTTTATACATTTTTCACACTATTCTACCTCTACTCACATTCTACTCTCAATTCTCAATTTCACAATCACTAATACACATTCTACTCTATTCACAACACTTTCATCTTTTATAATTCATATATTCTCATATTATAATTATATTTATATACTCCTTCCGTTCTTTTTTAACTGTCTCGCGTTCCTTTTTGGGACGTTTTTAATTATTTGCCCCTCTTTCCCTTTTTGGTAAGTTTTTTCAATCAAAATACCTTTATACCCCCACTTTTATTACCATTACCCCTTTCACTTTCCTACTTTTTCATTTACCCACAACCCACTACACCTTTTACACTACCCCTATTATTTTCCTCTTAAAACCCGTGGCAAAGTCTAAGAGGACTCATATTTAAGAACGGAGGGAGTAGTTATTTAGTACTATCCTCCGTTCCGTTTTAATCGCAACATGTTGAATTTTACACTATTCACATGCTCTACTTTGACTACATTTTACGCTATTATTTTATGAAAATTATTTTTTAAAAAAAATATTGTTCAATTCATCTCATTACAAATTTTCAAAATCTGATTTTTAGTATTTTTTTACTAATAGAATTAAGATATAATTACGGTCAAAGACATGCGTTGACAAATGTGAAATGTTGACCGTTGCAACTAAAAAAGAACGGAGGGAGTATTACACAGTACTACTATATAAATATTTATAATTTCTATTCTACATTCCTACTCCTACACAAGAAGTCAACATAGCACCGGACCGCCATTTCATGGAGGAAACGACAACCGACGTCGGAAGCGGCGACGACGACGATTGGTTCATGTATTGTAATTTTCAACTTTAAAGTATTTTCAATTGTAATTTTCGAATGTGATATTGATACAAGTGACAATGTAGTGTTTATAATAAAGGGAAATTTACTATTAACCATCATCATTGGACAAATTTGTGATTAGTGTAGTATCAAGTTCAGGTGGATCAGAATTAAATTCTTCATCTCCGTTCTTTGGGGTGTGTTCTGTGGGAGCATCAGTGGTGCTCATCATAATCTGATCAACTACACCAACGGTTGCTTCCATTTTAGAGGTAGCCACCGGGGGTCCATCAGAGTCAACATTAGTTTGCAAAATGGTCAGGCAGCCTTGTCTTGCTCCTCTATCAGACTCATACGGGACTGAGACAGTATTTTTTGCAGGGACATTTGCCTCATTTGTGGTTATAATTCCAGAGAGATGATTAGGAGTCGTGCGTACAGCATTTTCAAGGACAGGGTATCCACCAGCAGTAGACATAGTGTTTATAAGAGCAGTTTCCAAAGGGGGCAGTGTGAATATATAAGCTATCAAATTGAGGTTCAATTGCAGGCAAATCAGTAGAGGAAAAATCAACAAGGGTGCCAGTAAGAGAGGGTACTGGAGAAGCTTCACATTCAGTAATTTCAACATGGTAAACCCGACTTTCTTCATTAGTATGAGGCACATTAAGAACCGAGACATCAGATTTGTAATCAATATAATTCAGAACGTGAACTGAATCAACCTGGATTGCAGCAACCTGGTTTTCTGCAGCAGCTGCAGTTTGCAACGGAATACAATTTGGCATCAAAGATGAAACAACCTGGGGTTCTGCATTAGTATTAGTTCTTACAGGGGCTGCATTAACCAAAGGCAAGAACTGAGTTTCTGGTATTTTATCAGTTGTAACAACCTGGCTTTCTGTAACTAAAGGAATCACAACACTCAAACCGGAGGCTGCCTGCACAGATTATACAACCAAAACAGGGGCACAAACCTGTTTTTGGTGGAATTCTCCACCAGTGAAGTATTCCGGGGGCACTCCACAGAGGCGTGTCCAAATCTAGAGCAACAGTGACAGAAAATAGGTAGATTTTCATATTCAACAGACGGGAAAAAACCGCTTGCATCATTACCTTCTTAATTACATGACTTTTGTGCTCCTTTGCAGCTCTTTTTTTGCCTCATCAAAGTTGACTCCTAGGCTTAGTTTTAAAAGGCGTGAGGCGGCATGAGGCAATTCATCGATTTACTCGAGGCACGAGGCGCAAGGCGACGAGACACGCGTCTCACTGATCGAAACCATATATCTTTGGTAAAATATATTTTTACAACTTCTACATGAAGCACTCTTCTAAAAAATACTTCTATTAATAGTAAATATATTTACAATAAACTGTTAGTACTTAATTCAAATCCTAAGCAATTAATAGTAAATTTTTAAAAAAACTTTTATATAATGATTATTAATAACAACCAGCTCTCATATATAATTGACTAATTATTATATAATAAACTTATAAAGTATCAAGAGTATAAAGTTAAACAATCAGATTGACAGATTCGAAAAAACCATATTTATTATTTCTAAAAATTGATAAAATTCGGATTGGGATTAGGGTTTAGGGAAGATTGTTATATGGTTATATAATTACATAATTTGAATTATTTTATTTATTTTAAAAATAATAGTGTAAAGAATACAAAGACTAGCGGAAGAAAGAAAACAAAGAGAATGGAAGAAAGAAACTTACGCAGCCGAACAAAAAGAAACAAAGAGAACGGCCGGAAAAAAAAACATAAAAATGGCAATCTGCGACAGAGGAGCGGAAGGTTTGAGACTTTGAGTTGATGGAGTGAAGTAACCTTACCTTACATACATATATTACCCTACGAAAATTCTGGAAATCGAGAGGGATGAATCGCCAAAAGGCTTGAATGAAGTTTAGCGGACATATTCCATAAGGCGTGAAAGGCGACGCTTCAAAGAGGCGCAAAAGGCGGCACTAGGCGAGGTAAAAGGCACGCCTTATGGAATCTGCTGCGCCTGGGATGTTTGGATGCGATGAAGTCATCGCCTAGAGGCGCCTCGCGCCTTTGCGCGCCTGAGTATATAAGTTGAGGTAGCCTATGTGGGTTTCGAACCCACATCCTTCATGCAATTACATGATGCTCTACCAATTGAGCTAATAGGCTTTACGAAAAAGAAAGTCTAATGCACTTGATCTCTCTCAACCACTGCACTTGATATACTTCATTATGTTTTGTAATTTTATAAAAAGTACGTACATAACTATTAAGTGAAAATTTATAACTTTTTCACAAAAGGAAAACTTCTATTTTTTTCCTGAAACTTGTAACTGACACATGTTCTATCTTAAAAAAAGGGAACAAAATATAGCACCATCATTTTCATCTGCGCTTATACAGTAAATCTAAAAAGAACATTTTATCAATAAACTAATAGAACCAGAATACAAACTTCTAGAATTAAATACGTAACTTTTAGTTTTAGACACAGTGCAATCACTTTTTATAGCATCAATATAAGAACAATCAGATAATGTTAACTTCTAGAAGTACTAAAAAACATTTAACTAATAACACAAATATTGTAACTCTAAGGCAATTCTTTTAGTTGTGGTTCTTTGGTTATACATTATTTAGTTATTCTTTTAGAGGAATTTAACAACACAAGATAGTCATATATTTGTATTAAAGGTAGCTGATGTGGCCAACTGTCCAATAAAAAACTCATTTCATGAAATAACTTTTACTCAAAATACTATAACTTTTATATGAGTATACATAACTTTTACTACACAACTCAAATAACCGCTAAGCTTAAAGAGCTTATATTTTAGTATCAATTTAAAGAGGCCAAACGTACACCACACAAACTAAGTTTCAACTAGGATTTATATCGAGTCACTAATCTGATTTTTCTTTTTCTTTTTCTAATTAAATTTGCATTATCTAACTTCCTGATTAGTAAGGATAACTTTTCTTCAAATAATGGCAACTCCTAGGAGTTTATATTCAATTATTAACATACACAGAAAAATCTATATATTATAAACTCCTAGGAGTTTATATTATAAACTCAACTAACAAGAAGGTATGCTACTATACTTTTGCAGTCATATAGACTTAACATCAAAATATAAATGATAAATATGAAGTATATGAACATCATTTACCATTAGAAAATTCATCAAACAGTTGGCAGGCATAACCCAAACTCAACTCAACAAATAGTTGAGTCACGTACATTGAACTCAATATCTCTCTCTTTCAACAAATACACAATAATTTAAAATCACATTAACATATAAGCATGAGATACTATTCTAATTGTATTCTAATGTTCAATTCAGTAGGTGAAAAAATTACCTTAATAATAAATGAACTAGATAACATTAGCACTGTCTAAAACTTAGAAATTGAAGGAGAATCAAGCTATATCTCAAAGAACTTCATAGATACAAAGTAGATGTTTGCCAATTACTCAATAAAACAAAATTCTGTAGAGCATAATTCGAAATTGACTTATTGACCTGGTCTGTTAGTGGATTGGACCATACGAAATTCATCAAGGACGGTAACTGGGACAACTTTGTCGCATAAAAATCTTAGGGAGACCTCGATAGAAGAGAGAAATCTCGAGCAGGAACGGGTGTAGAAATTGGCAATGGATAGAGCGTAGATGTGTCGATGATGAGGAGTATGAAGAATATGAATGGTCTGATTTAAGTATTAAAAAGAGTTAATTATCAAAATAGGACTAAAAGGTCATTCACTTTTCACAAATAGGTCCAAAAAATAAATTATGTTTGCATAGGACTAATTATGTGTACCTTGGACAATTCTACCCTTATAGCTATTAAAATGTTTTAATTCCTAATAAAATAATAAAAAATAATAAAAATTCGTAAAAAATACTAAAAAATTAAGAAAAACATTTCGATATTAAAAATTTAATTATTTTTTTTTCAAAAAATTAAAAAAATAAAAAAAATTAAAAAAATAAAAACTCAAACAAAAAATCGTCGCCGCCTCTGCCGCCTCAGCACCACCACCTCCAGTCACCAGGGGGGAAAATGCCAAGTTCATTATGAATGACATATTTATGGCAGAAAAAAATGAAAATGTTGGCTTTCGAAAAGAGAAATATGCCACTTTTTTGGCATTTTCAGAAAAAATGGCATTTTTCTGGGAAAATGGCATTTTTTTCATCGACCGGAGGTGGTGGTGCTGGGAGGTAGTACAGGCGGTGGGAAAGACATCCATATTTTTTAAAAATTTTTTTACGGAGTTTTACTATTTTTTATTAATTTTTTAAAAATAATTTTTTTTTAAAAAAAAATGTTTTTGAATTTTTTATTTTATAAAAATTTTATAAATTTTTTAATTATATTTCTACGAATTTTTGAATTTTTTTCGAATTTATTATGAATTAAACATTTAATTATGACTTTTGACTATTTTTAATTCATATTTAATGGAAGGGTAAGAATGGAATGCAAAAATAGGTATGTTTCCAATAGGACTCATATGGTCCTATTTTAACATAAAAACATACCAAGTTCTATTTTAGGTTTTTGCCATAGTTTTAGTCCTATTTGAACTAATTTCTATATTAAAAACACGAACCATTAGATCTGATTTAAGTATTAAGAACACGAACCATTAGATCTGATTTAAATCGATGCTTTTTCAGCGGAAGAGGACCTGTTAGCGGGTGATTCTGGCTTCTCAGCGGAAGAGGCTTCATCGCGGATGATTCTGCCTTCTCAAACGGATAATCGGAGACTTTCAGAGACAAATAGTCATAGATGAGCAATGAAGTTTTGATATTAATTAACATGTTAGAGGTCATTAGAAAAAATTGGCTGCCAGATTTGCAAAGATCTAAAGCTCCCTATTACTTCTCACTTTTAATCCGTAGCAGGCTTCTGATCAGCTTAGAAGTACCCTTAGGCTGAGAAGCTGCGAAGTCTAATTTATAAGCAAAAAACATGAACTTTTAATCAAAAAATCATAACTTATAGACCCCTCAAAAACACAAACATAATATTGTGTGTGTGTGTGTGTGTGTGTGTGTGTGTATATATATATATATATATATATATATATATATATATATATATATATATATATATATATATATATATATATATATATAATATGAAAGTGTAGGAGTAGGAATGTAGGATTACAGATTATAATTAATTATATAGTGTAAAAAGTATATAAATATAATTATAATATGAATATATTAATTATGAAAGTGTAGGAGTTGGAATGTAGAATTAGAGATAAGGGAAAATCGCACATTTGATCGCCCAATTATCCACCATATTGAAATCCCAAATCTGTGTTTCAGGTTTTCCAAATATCACCCCTGAGTTATCAGAATAATTATAAATGTCACCCTCGCCGTTATAAATATTACAAACTCCGTCAGATTTTAATTTTTTTCAGGGTTAAAATTGTCATTTCCCCATTGTCATTTGGAACAGCCAAGAACCACTGTGAACGGCCATAAGATGCTGGATCTGGTCCCTCTCGAGAGTATCCTCCCCAAGCCGCTTTCGATTGCGGACCTATATCCGGCGCCGATGCACGGCTCGCAGGCCGCAACTGCGTGTCGCCTACCAGGGCGTTCCAGGCGCGTATAGCGAAGCAGTCGCCGATAAGGCTTATCCGAAGTGTGAAGCGATAACTTGTGACTAGTTTGATTGGTGTTTCAGGCGGTGGAGCTATGGATTGCTGACCGCACAGTTCTCCCGGTTGAAAACTCTCTCGGGGGTTCAATCCACCGTAACTACGATCTACTCCTCCACCACCGCCTCCACATCGTCGGTGAGATTCAACTTCTCGTACACCATTGCTTATTGGCCCATCCTGGCGTCCGTAAGGAGTACCTCACACGCGTAATTGGGAAATGACAATTTAAACCCTGAAAAAAATTAAAAATATACGGAGTTTGTAATATTTATAACGGCAGGGGTGACATTTATAATTATTCTGACAACTCGGGGTGACATTTGGAAAACCTGAAACACGGGTTTGGGATTTCAATATGGTGGATAATTGGGGGGTCAAATGTGCGATTTTTCCTAGAGATAATAAATAATTAGGGGTGAGCGCGGTCTGGGACGGTTCGGGATTTGGCTTATCCCAATCCCGATCCGGTATTATAATAACGGTCTGGTACGGTTCGGACTAAGTCTTTATTCCAATGTTGTCCCATTTAAAACGGGACCGGGACATCCCGAGAAAAATCGGGACAGTTCGAGACGTCCCATAAAATATACATTTGTGAAATGTGATAAAAATAAGCATAACATCAAAATAAAGACGTAACTACTTTTGCAAATTTACTATTTTTAAAGTTAAGTAAAACAGACATTAGAGGTTAAGCAAATTTACTAGTTTTGCAAAATAAAGCCTAAGTCAGACATTATTGTCTAAAAAGTTAAGTAAAACATCTAATTAACTATTTTTAATTATTGTCATATAAATTTTTCGGCCCCCCCTAATCTTGTGTTTCCTCGTAGAATAGTAGCGCAAAATATTTTCATACTTTGTAGTACACTTGTAATTTTTCAATACCACATTTAATTAAATATCATATCTATAAAGACTATATTTTCTAGTAGTTATTTTGAAAAATATTAAATCCATAGCAACACTATATTTTGGAGTAGTAGTTATTTCATCATAAATAATATTACGCACGTAATAATATATTATGGAGTAGTATAGGAATGAGAACTAAACAAATTTTAATCAAAAGAAACAAAAGAAACGAGACTTTACACCCTGTTTCCTAGTAAAGTGAGTTTGCACCCCATATTATTGTCTAAATTGGACTTTACACCCCGTTTTTAAAAATATTTGTTTTTGCACCTTAACCCCATATGAAAAGGCAAAAGTATCCTCAATAAGAAATGTGTTGAAGGTCAACATAATTGTTAATGGAGGGGTTGTCTTTTCATATGGGGTTAGGGTGCAAAAACAGATTTTTAAAAATAGGGTGCAAAATCTAATTTAAACAATAATATGAGGTGCAAACTCAAATTACCCCCAAAAAAGTTAGCCGTTGGGACTAAACCGGGACCGGGGCTGCCCAGTACAATCCCCATTTCTTCGACCCGAGACCGGCCCTACCCTATACCCAGTTGGGTACCTGGTTCTGCACCGAAACCGGAAAACCAGTCCCAGTTCGGGTCGGAACAGTACGTCAGTACCGGTTCCGGCCCCAGGACCACCGATAGGTTCAAGCCTAAGTCAGACATTATTGTCTAAATTCAAATTCGTACCGATTAACACTAATATAATGTACTTTTTACTCCATTTAATATTTGCATGTTTCCCACTCTACACATTTAGCCAGGTACAAGAATATAAACAAACCAGGTATACAAAACATGGGATGATGGGATACATAAATACACAGTTTATGCTGCGTGGCTTTTATTCTTTTGTAGTAGTCACAGATTGATTGAGCAGCTTTTACACCTACTATGAGTTACAAGCAGCTTTATTATCTCTCTCGATATACAGCTTTTACACCAATCAATAATCAATAATATATCACTTCACTCTCCTCATGGACTGCCAAAGCGAATACCACTTCTATCAGGTTGTAACCTCTTGATGTAATATTTAGACCCACGTGAGAGATTGATTCTTTTCCTTCTTTCCACTGGTATCTGATCAACACAACATTCCGAAAAACCACGCCTTACAAACCTATCAAGCACAAGTAGATAAAGAATGAAAGAAATGGTTTCATTAGAGACATGGGCCAAAACTAGAAATCCATTCTTTTTAAAAACTGGGCACATAAAGTGACAGAAACCATACCAGTCTGCTGTGCGAGTTGTGAGGAGAAATAGCATTTGCATCCCAAGGGAAGATGCCTTCTTTTCAATGTAATCTGCATATGTGAAGTCACTAGTCAGTACAATTTAAGTAAATACAGTGACAATCCATTCACAAGATTTTATTACCTTTCGGAGTTGCAACTTGCAAGAGGGCCTTTTTTTATTGTTATTTTAATTCAAATGATTGAGATATCATTCGATCACATGCTAATCATTCAATTCTATGAAACTATATAGATTAACCCCTCCAAAAGCCCATTTTGAAGCACTTCTTTCGAGATAAAATTTTGTTCTCAAATTGATGTCACTTTTGAGTATCACGAAAGCATTATTTGCTTATTTTCCACTATTCATTTTCATTTACCCCAGTGCCGCAAAGGCTCCCACCTACGGTGAGGTAAGGGGGGTCGGATGTACGCAGTCTTACACTCTTACCCATGTACTAAAGCACAGAGAGACTGTTTCCGGAGGACCCATAGTGAAAATCACGTCCAAAATTGCATGGACCGACTGCTGCTCCATAACAAAGAAGCGCAGACAGTTTAGTGAGCCATTTTGCTTTATTCCACCATAATCTCAAGCCAAAAAATAATGAATCTTTGGCTCGATTGCAAATGATGGAAAATTATTTTCCACTTATATTTTCTAAAATAATTTTACATGGAGCTTTAAAACTTTATGTGGGGTATTATAGTAACATATTACACTACATTTTCCTTGACCATTAAAAAAATAGTTTCTTAATGCATGTACAACACTTAAAATGAGGTACATAAATGCTCCAAGGTTTTTGAAATTAAAGGATCGTCTATCTTTTATTCATACCAAGTAATTTGTCTCCCTGCCCTTGGCCACGACATTCAGGAGAAACAGCAATAGAAGCAACCTCTCCACATTTTTCTATCAAGTATGGAAATAGAGCAGCACAAGCTATGATTTGACCCTCTCTTTCCACAACGATGAATGAATCCAATGCCACGAGAAGCTTGAATAAGAAATGTGAGTACAAAACAAAACATTTTATTCTTTGTTATTAGAGAAGAAACTTATCAAATGAACAAAGCTCAAATGACAGTTAAACATAACCCAAGACCGACTTACTTCTTCCTCTGTCCTCCTGATCAATGTTCCATACTCTTCTAAAGGTTGCAATAATTGTTTTATTCCAGGAATATCTGTTGCCCTTGCCATTCGAGTTCCTTCATATAGGTCACTATAAAAGAAAATTCTTGCTCAAATTAGCTTGACAAGATATACGCACACTGTCAAAATTTTAGCTCATGTACACTCATAATAAGCAAATTAAAGATTTCATCATAAACACTATCCCTGACTAAAAGTGCATGACAATGATTACTAGTTTCTTATTATGTTCTATTAACAAAATGTTTTTAAGCAACCTAGCTGTTAACAATTATCAACAATACTACATGATAGAAATGAATCCATTAGTAATTATTAAGCATATGTAAAACGCGAGAGGTGGCCGAGTCTAGGGTTTCTCCTAGGGGATTTTCTGGAGGTGCTCTTCGCACAGCGGCCGGCGAGCAGTCTTGTGGTGGTGCAGTAACAACCAGCTTTCTTCTTTGGCAGCCCCGCAGCGCCTATATGGCGCAGATCACGAGGGTAAGCGGGTCAGGGTTGGATGGGGATGAGGCAGACGGTTTGGAGATCATGAGGATGACGAACTGGTGCTCGATGAGAAGGACGTCGTGGACCGCGTGGAGCAGACATTTCCAGAGGCTCGTCCCCCTCCTGAGCCGTCGCCACGGAGTGCAGAGCGTCTAGGGGTTGGAAGAAGATGAGTGAACTCTGTTTTAATTTCGTTTTATTTTGTTTGTGTTTTTCTTTCGAACTGCATGTTGTTGGGTGTGTTTTTATTTCCTAACAGAAGAACTCTAGAACTTAAGTCTGGTTTGGCTGTCATTGGCTCAGTTAAGCCCATTACAGGATCAACAAATGTAATTGCTCTACGGAGGTGATGGATTCTAAGTCTGATTCAAGGGCGGACGGCGGACGGCGGACAAAAGGCTTTTTGTCGATTTGTCCCTACTTACGTTCTGTTATTTTAATATAAGCCTCTTTCGTTTAATAACCGACACTATATGCTAGAGTTTATATCCACTCATAGTTATACAAAAGAATTAAATATTAAGAAATTAAGAAATGAAATTAAAGAGCAGCAGGAATATTGGAATTACGCCAAGAGACCTGGAGAAAATAGTTTACAAAAATAAACTACAAAAAAGCAGACACAGAGAGAATTGTAGAAACAAAACAAATAAACTGCAGCATGGAGTATCTGAGAGATTGCAGAAACTACAAACATCCAATTTTAAGTGTCTAACATCCACATAATCAAATACAACAACATCTGATCCTTAGTCCCAAAAGGCTAACATGAACCGTATATGAAACTGGAGCTAAAAAAGATAAAAGGAAAAGATAAAAAAATAAGATAAAGATATAAAAGATGAGATAAAAAAGATACTCCTTCTGTCCCATTTTATAAGATAAACTTTTCTTTTTTTGTTGTCCCAAAAATATGAACACTTTCTTAAATTGGACTCCACTAATTTTATATTTTCCCACTTTATCCTTTTATCTATCATTTCATCTTTTACCTTTTGTGTGTCCATTTTTCTCTTTCTTACTTTTTGGAGTTTAGAATTGTAAAACAACCACTTTTTTTGCAAGGGTAAAAAAACCACTTTATCCTTTATTTTCTTAAAACTCACACCAAATCCGCATGCATCTTACATTATGGGACAGAGGTAGTAAAAAAATAAGATAAAAATGATAAAAAGATAAAAAAGAATAAAAGATAAAATGAGATCAATCCTCCACACATATATTCTCCCTCCGCTTCGCTCTCCCCAAAACATGCAATCATCCAACCCAAGAAGTATCATATATTCATATCATTCTTAACCTCTCTTATCCATGTCTGTTTGGATATTCTTCTCCTCTCCTCCTTGTCTCTTCTCCCCACCTCTCAGTTCGTCTAATAAGTGCATCACTTAATCTTCAAAGCAAAAGGCCAAACCACCACAATCTAGACTCTCACACCTTACCGTTAATAGGTGATTTTCCCACGTTTTGCCTGACTTTCTCATTCCTCAAACGGTCTTTTATAGTATGTCCATACATTCAATGCAACATGTGCATCTTAGCCACACTCATCTTTTAATTGTGACATTGTTTCATCGTCCAACATTCTAAGCCATACAATAATGCAGACCTAATTATTGTCGGATAAAACTTACCTTGTAGCCTAGTCGGCATAACTCGGTCACATGAAAATCTTAACGCACTCTTCTATTTCATCCACGCTCTTTTGATTATAGTGATACATTTCTATCTAGTTCATTGTCCTTCTAAACTATGGAGCTCATGTAACCACTGTTGTAAAAATCGTCCTAGTCGGACCGATTAATCGGCCTAGGCGGCCCTAATTGAGGAACACTAATCGGCTTAGTCGGCCGCCTAGACGCTAGGCGCCCCTCAACCGCCCGACTAGCGCCTAACGAGTTTTAGAACAATGCATGTAACAAACCAGTATCTCCTTACCATTTAATCTAACGTAATCCCACCATTACTAATTTACCATTGCTTCTAACTTCACTAAATAGGCACTCCGTATACTCAATCTTGCTTCGGCTCAACCTAGAACCCTTGTTTCTCCAAAGTTTAGTGCCAAACTTTCAATTTTGCTTTAACATATGATCTTCTATCATCAATTAACATAATAATGTTCAAAAAGATAAACAAGATAAGAAGTATAAAAAAGAAAAGGATAAAAAAAGATAAAATGAGATCAATCATGCATATGTATATTCTCCTCTACTTCGGTCTCCAAAATCACATTATCATCTAACCTAAGAAGTATCATATCATTCATGACCCCTCTAATCCACTTTGTTTGAGTTTTACTCTCCCTCTCCTCCCTGCCTATTCTCCTCACCTCTCAACTTGTCTAAAATTGCAGGGTAAGAAAGAAGATTTTAGAAAACAAAGCAGTTAATGCAGACTAACATGGCCCAGTGGCAGAACGCTCCATTCTTACACTATTATGGGTGTTTGATGTATAGGCTTATAGCATAGACATTAGAGAAGCGGAGTGGAAACAATATAAATGAAAAATGTGAATATATGAGACCATTGACCAAACATTACCTCTAAAATATTATAACTTGATTTAATTAACTATAAATAAAGTTGTATGTGATTCAAACATAAACTCTTATTCTATTTCCATCATTTCGAATGGAGCCAAGGACTCACTATTTTTTGGTTTGGGAATATGATGGAATACATCAAAATGGTTCACTGAACTGTCTGCGCTTCTTTATTATTTAGCAGCACGCAACTCATGCAATTTTTTGATGCGATTTTCATCATGGATCATCCGGAAATAGTCTCTATGTGCTTTAGTACAGGGTAAGGTTGTGTACATTTGACCCCCTTACCCCACCGTAGGTGGGAGCCTTTGCGGCACTGTCATAATGTTGTTGTTGTTGTAGGGAGTCTTATTCTATTAACATTTTGTAAGGAATTCAACAACTAAAATGTGCCTAGATATATGGGGAGGGGTTAAAATGTGAAAACAAGAAACACATGCTCATCTAAACAAAAGATTCATCGAATGATTACATACCTAGCCACCATTGTACCAAACCCATCCCTTTGAAACAACTCTTTCAATAGAACTCCACCAATGGTGCCATCTAACAGATGAACTCTTTGAACACCTCCCTGGATGTTTATTTAAAAAAAGATCATCAAAGAGTTTATTGGCAGAGTAACATTCATTCTAACCAAGGTCACAATGCACTCACTAATCACTATACACGGAAAGATACATAAACACATTTAATAAGTGTTTGGCATGCACTTTTAATCAGGGATAGTGTTAATGATGAAATCTTTAATATGCTCACCTAACCTGCTAAGCAATTAAACAAATGTTAAAATTAGTAGGAAAGTGTTTTGTATGAAGCAGTTATATTTGGCCTTCATTTGGATTTAGGACCCAGAGTATTTGGGAGTGGATGGAGGAAGAGGAGGAAAAAGAAGAGACTAGTATCTCACTCTGCAAACAAAAGCTGCTGCAGCTAACTCAGAAAGGTAACCATATAACCGACTTAGCCTCTCTTGTCCTCCAATAGCAAAACCTTGTTCGCCAGACCAAAGTCCATTCCCGTTGTCAAAGCCAACTCCATTCTGGAATGTGGGGTTATATGCATGGTTAAAGCCATTCGTGTCATGAAAAAACATAGTTCCATTTGAAGTGTCATAGCCTAAAGGAGGTAGGTCTTCATGACTGACAGCTTTCACATAAGTCGCGGCTGTTTCACTCTGATAAGCTCTTTTACGGACCAACATATCAGCATCCTGAAGAGTTAAGAAACGAATAAGACGCCCAGTTTCGTCTAATATTGGACCATCAATAATGCAAATGAGTTTTTCTGCACCAAGGGCCAATGCACAAGCTGTAGCAACTTCATATGTGCTGCAATGTAGCACACCAAACAACATTGGTTCCCATAACATATACAAAGTAAGCATTAAGCAAGATGAAAGAATTACAAATATGTCTGGATTTGTCACACATTCCTAAATGTGTAAGCAATTAATATCTACTATGCATCAGATCATGTTCATTACATAATTGATATTGTCAAATCAACATGAAAAACATGGCTTCACTAATCACATCTCATGGCCTCTGAAAATAATGCACTGCCATAGCTACTACATGACTAACTGAAGTAATTTGTAATAAATAATACCCAATTAACAAGTAGTTATATGATTGCAGGCATCAACAGTTGACGCTATCTATTGTTGGAGATTTAGGTAAACAAGATGAGTTTCGGAAAAGATGCTATGTACTTGAGCTGCTGTTCTTTGTTTGTACTTATGAGTTGACAATAATTAGCTATTAGCTTACCTCAAATTTGACAGTATGAATTTTTATAGGCTTCATAGAAAAAGCTCTAGAACTTCTCCTCAGAGCTAGAAGGACAAAAGACACCTAATAAATCATAGGAGATATTAAATGGAAGTATATACAGCTAGACTCTTTCAATCCTTAGAATACTCTGGAATTTCTAGCAAGTTCCACAATATGCTACTTTGTGAAATTTCAAATTATCTCACAATTATCACACTACCTGAAGTAAAACTGAAGCATCAGATCAGTTCATGCGAAGTGACAATAAAGATACCTATTAAAATCCTACAGCTATATAGCATACTTGCAATTTAAAACTTGTCCTGAACTCGAGTAGCCAACATTGCTAATTAGCACAATAGAGTTTTGATCAAGTCTCTCGCGTACTCGAGAGACATCAATCTTCTTCACTTCACCAGTAGACCCGTAATCTATTCCCTCTACAACTCCTCTTCTCTGCCAGAAAGCATATCAAAAGAAATTAGTATATCATAAACATATTGAAAAGGAGTCAACTTTAATGTTATTAGTTTATCTGATTAAGCAATTAAGTAACAGCACAAAGTCAAGAATAAATTCAAAAAGATGAACTGAGATGCATAAACTAAAAATGAAGTTCAGACCTTAGCTGCAAGGAAATTACCACTACTGACACTAACACCATCATGCCAACGACTATTGTCTCCATGTCGGCGGATACCACTCAGGGAAGGTCCAGGTGATAATTTTGCCTCTAATAGTATACGAATTCTGCCAGCAGCATCCATTGCAGCCTCTAGGGAATCAGTGTCTGTAAGTCTGTAGCGACCAACATACTTTGGTTCACTTCCTGCTAGGAGAAATTAAATGTTCACAAACTCCCAAGAATACAAATTTAAACCAGGAGCAACATTAAATTGGGAACTATATTAGATGAATAGAATCAATGGGGCCTTAAAAATGAGTAAAGATAGGCTCAAAGGTCTGTCATCACAGAACAAACAAAAAATATAAATAGAGGTATACTTCATTACTTCACACAGCAAAAGGTCGCAAAATGGAGAACTGAAAGTTAAATACATTCCTACAGAAGAACAAACAGCAGACATATTCACAGAGGCTCTCTTGCATTCATGAGAAACAAAATTGCGCTTCAGGAACCATTAAACCTGGGCAGTGATACAAATTACAAACATTAACCCAAATGCATGGGTGTAGATAGAACTCAAAGGTACAAATGACCTCTGGCTAACCTCGTTCTGAATAAGACAACATAGAGTATTACACAATAGGGCATATCCCTAATGTTTTAGAGCTTGAAAATATGCATGTTTATTACATTAATATACTCTGAGACCTCTGCTTTGAAGACTAGATCTCAATCTCAAATACATCTTTGAAGTGTTGTTCGGGGCTCGTTTAATTAGGGAGGGTTCTCTTATTTTTACTCTGGGTTGGGTATATTTTATTTTTGTTGTTTCTCCTTTCATTTTCTTCTTTACCTTGTACTTTTATTTGTTTCTTCAATAAAGTTTTCTTTGTTGTAAAAAAAATACTCTGAGACCTCTGCTTTTGTGAGCCTTTCGGCATTTTCTCATTTTGCCATTTGTTGCTCTAAAAAACTTATCACTAGTTCATGTTAGCATGCATTGCAATTCTGTTAACTCTCAGAATCCTAAGAGTACTAATTCTAAAAGAGGAACTACACCATATTGGAGGTACTTATTGTTCTCATAAATTAGAGCTTCACTACTTCCTTAGATCCAGTAAACCAGATATGCCGCCACAAGAGGAATCCTGAAGAATACATAATTGTCTACTTTTAATGGAATATCCTTCTCTTACCCCCACAACAAAATCATACGGTTAGGCATCAGTTCATGTAAATACTGTTTCCCTCACGGCTCGCGGGAAGCAGTTTTCTTCAAAAACAACATCCAAGCCTTATTTAAAGAGTAGTTTGGGGTCAGCTATATGAGGGGAGATAAATTTGTAGAAGCAAAAAACCCAGCTTTAGTAGACAGGACACTCCAAGGTGGTCACTTCCGGTGGGTGCAGATTAGATGTGTTGAACAAATGAACGATAGGGGACGAAACTAAAAAGAGAGTGAATCAATGAAATTCACCACGCTCGGATAAAAGCCTGTCAATCTGCACATGGGTCCCTGGCACAAGAACAAACTTGACTCCCAATCCATGAAGGAGAGAAATATCCTGTGTAAGTATCCATTCTTATCAATAAGAACAAAAGAGAATGTAGTAATAGCACCAGAAAACAATTGACGAAATAACCACTGACACAAACTCAAGTGAACTTCATATGCTCAGCTTAAAAGAGTATCAGAAGAAATGGAGAGAGTGAGAGGTGCAGATACGTGCCATGAGAAGCGGATCCAAATGAGGGCTATCAAAAATCTCAGCAGAAATAAGCACAACAAAAGTGCTGCCTCGGTGCGCGCGAAAATAAGGCCAAGCTTCCCGAAAAAAGCGAACAAAGAGCTCATCCTTGATGGCACTGCTGGCTTCTATACTCTCGCCTCTCGTCTCGCCGTAAGCATTGCACCAAGCCAATACATTTTGCGACTGAGAACTATTTGAAGATGATCCGGTTGCAACTCGGAGTTGGACTTGTCGTTGTCTGAAATAAATATAACTTTCAAATCGAGGGGTTGTGCTGGAATGAGTTCGTCGGTTCCGCAGGGGCGGGGCAGGGAAGAATGGACTTTGAATTGTAGAAGCCATTGAAATTGAGGTTCCAGAGGCTCCAACTAGCTTAGCTTAGAAACTCTCTCCTCTCCTCTAAATGGTTGCGGAATAAGAAATTGTCGGTGGCGCAATCACACTTTAGCTTAAACGGACACATTTGCCCTTCACTTTCTTAGTGATTATAATAGAGTTAATTATCAGGACTAAAAGTCATTCACTTCTCACAAATAGGACCAAAAAATAAACTATGTTTGCATAAGACTAATTATGTGTACTTTGGACAATTATACCCTTATAGCTATTAAAATGTTTTATTCCTAATAAAATAATAAAAAATAATAAAAATTCGTAAAAAATACTAAAAAATTAAGAAAAACATTTCGATATTAAAAATTTAATTATTATTTTTTTCAAAAAATTAAAAAAATTAAAAAAAATTAAAAAAATTAAAAACTCAAAAAAAAAAAATCGCCGTCGCCTCTGCCGCCTCAGCACCACCACCTCCAGTCACCAGTGGGGGAAAATGCCATATTTATGGCAGAAACAAAATGAAAATGTTGGTATTCGAAAAGAGAAATATGCCACTTTTTTGGCATTTTCAGAAAAAAATGGCATTTTTCTGGGAAAATGACATTTTTTTCATCGGCCGGAGGTGGTGGTGCTGGGAGGTAGTACATGCGGTGGGAAAGGCATCCATATTTTTTTAAATTTTTTTTACGGAGTTTTACTATTTTTTATTAATTTTTTTAAAAATAAAATTATTTTTTAAAAAAATACCTTTTTGAATTTTTTATTTTATAAAAATTTTATAATTTTTTTAATTATATTTCTACGAATTTTTGAATTTTTTTCGAATTTATTATGAATTAAACATTTAATTATGGCTTTTGACTATTTTTAATTCATATTTAATGGAAGGGTAAGAATGGAATGCAAAAATAGGTATGTTTCCAATAGGACTCATATGGTCCTATTTTGGAATAAAAACATAGCAAGTCATATTTTAGGTTTTTGCCATAGTTTTAGTCCTATTTGAACTAATTTCTAATTATAATATAATAGCTCCTTTATAAATTTTGAGGTATACGGTTCTCCTACTTTTTTTAATCATGCAGCGGATTTGACACAGACACAACAATCTATGTTCTCATAGATCTAAACAAACCTATAACATAAATGGAGACTAAATTCCCAAACAAATTGACAAACCTAACAACATAGATGGTAAAAAGAAACCAAATGATAAAATAATAAAAAATTAATAGGAGGAAGATGAAACGAGAAAAAAACTAAATAAGCAGAACAAGTGTCTTGAACCCTAGCACCTCGTTCATCCCCTGACGGTGGTTCATGAGGCGGCCAGATCATCGCTATGTTTGTTGACACAAACAAGGAACATCTCCCACCCGTCACCCGTCAATTGCCGTCTGCCCCGCAATTTCAGCCCCTTTGGACGCCTCCCTTTCTCCCTCCCTTGACTCCCGCAACTCATTCTCCATCGGCCGCCACAACATGCCTAGCAATGTTCTTGCGAACAATTCCTTCTCTGCTAACCTAATCATCGCTCCAAAGGACGATTAAATCTAAACGCCGCACACAAGACGACAAAAACTGGAATCCTTATTCAAGGGAGACGACCGCAGGTAGAGGAGGGTTTCGTTTTCTATTTTTTCCGGTTCTCCTACATTTTGAAAAGTGATTTTTAAAAATAATTTTTAGAAATGTTTAATAATAAAATTTAATAGTGTTTGGAAGAATTTACTTTCAAAAAGCAAGTATTGATAATTTTTTATAAAAATATGTTTTTGTGCAATACATAAATGAAAAACAATTTAAAACAACATCCACGTGCTTTCAATTTTTTACTTTTAAGTAAAAACATTCATTGCAGCTGTTTTTAAGCCAAAAGCTGGGCTTTTTTACATTTTGCAAACAATCTCTTAGAGATGAAAATCTGTATCGCTCAAGAAATGACGATCACTCTAGTTAGTCCAGGATTATTATTTGAAAAATATCACAAACTCACTTTCTATTAAGAATTTAACTGAAAACCTCCCACACAAGAAGGATGGTAAGTGTTGAATTGATTCACTTGAAGTCTTGAACCACCCCTCTTTCTTCAAATTATCTCCGACATATTTTGGTAGCAAGATACTACCACGTACTTTCTGCCTAATTAATCCGTAAAATTAATTTCATCCAGGACTGCAAATTAATCCCAACAACTATTAAATACTAAATAAAAAGAGATTATTAATATTATTGACATTTATGTCATATACGAGTATATAATACGAGTCTTTTCAAACACAGTCTGTAATTTGAAAAAATGAAAAAAATAAGATTTACTGTAGACAAAAATAGGACCACATTTCATTTGGAACAAAAAAGAGATCAAATGTCTAAATAACATTACTCTGCAGCCCTTCCCGTCGATATCTTGGATCTAGAATCAGGAGAGCAGGCAACCATGGAGGTCGATCTCCTTGCTTCGAAGATTACCTCTGCATCACTACCTCGCCGTCGCTCCTCCTCACCGCCTAAGCCGTCGTTCCGCCTCATTTCCACATCGATGGCCTGCTTCTCTGTTCAGATATCCGTCTCATTTCCAGATCAATGGCCTGCTTCTCTGTTCAGACAACCGTACTCTCGCAAGACATCTCCGTTGTAGCCAACGTTGACTCCGTTGCTCGAGACCTGCTTTTATTAGTCGAAGCTGCCTTGTTCTTCTTCTCCTGTGGCTTCAACCTACTTCAAATCGGCAAAGACCAATCAACATGCAACCGGGTGCTAAGGAGGGCGGCGGCTAGTAGGGGTGAGCATGGGATTCGAAACACCTATCCCGTCCCAAAGTACTCTTCTTTTAAAAATCAAGAACCAGTACCGTCCCGCGTATATGTAGAACATGTCTCGTTCCGTACCAATTTTTGGTACGATCCGGTACGATTTGATACGGTTCTTAAATAACTAAATAACCCCCATGAAGTATAACAAATTTTAGATTTTAACATTTATAAACAACTCTACAAAAATTGAAGAGAAGAACATGTAAGATTATATTAAACTGATATTGTGTGATCAAATTGAAATATGAAACTAATAGTCAAACTATATTAAAGAAAAGTAACATCCAAACTAAAATGCAAAAGTGATCGTCAAACTGAAAAACCAAAAAGTATCACATCACATGACAAAAATAATCAACTTAATAATCCATATTTGAGCTAGACTAAATCTGCCAGAATTCTAGGCAACGACATCAGCCATCAGGACCTCGGGGCGATTTCTGTCAACTATAATTGGATTGGGCCCAAAAAGATGTAAGAGTAATATAAGGACAATTATACTCAATATATAATATATTATACATATTATTATATTATAACAATAGTTTTCGGGACAATTCGGGACGGTACGAGACGGTCCAGTTCGGTACGATTCTGGGACGGTTCCGGTACGGTTTTCACTAAGAACCAGTACCGTACCATATTATTAAAAAAGCTTGGTACGGTACAGTATTACATTTTCCCGGTTCTATCGGTTCTGGAATGATTCGGGGCGGTTTTTCGGTACGGAACGGGAATTCCCAGATCCGTACTCAGCCCTAGTAGCTAGATTACTAGATCTAACATAAACTAATAGATATAGATATAATTTGGTATAACACTCCATTTTTACGTGGAAACCCGAAAGGGAGAAAACCATAGGACATTTTAGGCTAACGTTCAAGCCCGCTCTTTATTATTAATACTCTCCTCACCATTTACATAATACAAAAAACTTGGAACTCCATTCATGGAGCTTGGTTGCTAATCCTCTAAGAAGAAGAAGAAGAAGTAGTTCCAGGGAGGAGAGACCTCCCCAAAAGGAAGCAAAGGCTTCCTATTTATAGAAAAGGGGGATGAGTGTCTTTGCTAGCCTAATGGGCCTAACGGCCTTAATGGGCCGAAACCACGCAAAGTAGGTCGAGTGAGCCTAAATGGCTCTAAGCGGGTCCGAGGGGCCAAAATGTGCCTCGTCAACTGGGCTCCATAATGGGGTGGTGCCTTGGGCTCCTGAATAGTATCAGGGCGGGATAATATTTCCCAACACAAGTCCCCCAATTTCTTGAGTAGTGAGCGTGTGAATCTGCTTGAGAAAGTATACTCTTGCTCACGTTCTTACTTGCCTTCCCTGAATCGGTGTCTTCGAATAGTCTTGGATGCAGGGCATGCATAAGTGACAGGTGAAGTACAGTTCTCACACTAGGCACGACAGTGCTGAAGAGCCAACCGCTCGTGCTGCATAAGGTTGCGGTCCCGACCCTGATTGGCATGGGCGGACCCAGCCGAGAAGAAGACATGACGGCGCTGAAGAGCCAGGCGCTCGTGCTGCATAAGGCTACGGTCCCGACCCTGAATGGAATGGGCGGACCCGACCGAGAAGAAGACACGATGGCGCTGAAGAGCCAGCCGTTCGTGCTGCATAAAGTAGCGGTCGTCGTCCCATATTAGGAATGGACGAGCCCGATCGATAAGTAGGCACGACGACGCTGTGGAGCCGTCATGCTGCATAATGCGGCGGCCGCCATCCTGAATGGCATGGGTGGACCCGACCGAGAAGAAGACACGACGGCGCTGAGGAGCCAGCCGCTTGTGCTGCATAAAGCGGCGGTCGCCATCCTAGATTAAAGAATGGACAAGCCCGACCTATAAGTAGGCATGTCGGCGCTGTGGAGCCGTTCGTGCTGCACGACGGTTGCCATCTCAGATTAGGAATAGATGATCCCGGTCTTGAGTAGGCACGACGACTCTGAAGAGTCGTTCGTGCTGCGTAAGATCATCAAGAGAAGAAAGGAACTATTATTCCCCATCTCAAACCGAATCAGCCGAGATTACATGTCTGGTCTGATTTCGACGGATCACTCCAACTAATTGGTCGGGGACGACCACCACACTCCACTAACCGTCACAACATTTGGGTAGCCCAAACGTGTATGCCATGCACTTGTGAACGCAGCCGTAGACCCCCTTATCCTTTGGACGGGGGGTTCCACAGACTCGACTCTAAAAGACTTGGACCCATCGGCCCAGGACTCTTCGGTCCACCATCTTCCAAACCATAGGTACGATTCCACCGTTCATACTTTTTCGATACGGGTCGTCCATACTGCTGGTTGAGATGTCCTCATTTCCAAACTAACACGTAAGCTTCCTCATTTTGTCATGCTGAACGGTTCATTTATGCGTGTTGCGGAAATGGCGGCTCGTCTCCAAAATCAAAACTGGGATTCCACCCTTCGATCTAGTCATCGTGGCTCGTTAGCCCTCCGAACAAGCGTCGTGGTTTGTCGAAGCTAATGATTGAGACAAGATTTTACACCATAGAATATAGTCATGCAGAAAAGCTGTTGGTGGTGATGTCAGGATGTCGGCACTGAGGCGCCGATCATACTGCATAAGACGGTGATCTTCCCCCTGTAAAGGGGTGGGCGGACCCGACCGTGAACTGGATACGATGGCGCTGAGGCCTGAGGGGCCAATCGTACTGCATAAGACGGTGATCCTCCCCCTGTAAAGGTGTGGACGGACCCGACCGTGAACTAGACATGATGGCGCCGAGGGGCTGATCATACTGCATAAAATGGTGATCCTCCCCCTATAAAGGTGTGGGCGGACCCGACTGTGAACTGGATACGATGGCGCCGAGGGGCCGGTCGTACTGCATAAGACGGTGATCCTCCCCCTATAATGGTGTGGGCGGACCCGACTGTGAACTCGATATGATGGCGCTGAGGGGCCGATCGTACTGCATAACACAGTGATCCCCCCTGTAAAGGTGTGGGCGGACCCGACCGTGAACTGGATACGATGGCGCTGAGGGGCCGATCGTACTATATAAGACGGTGATCCTCCCCCTGTAAAGGTGTGGGCGGACCCGACTGTGAACTGGATACGATGGCGCTGAGGGGCCGATCGTACTGCATAAAATGATGATCCTCCCCCTATAAAGGTGTGGGCGGACCCGACCGTGAACTGGATACGATGGCGCTGAGGGGCCAATCGTACTACATAAGACGGTGATCCTCCCCTGTAAAGGTGTGGGTAGACCCGACTGTGAACTGGATACGATGGTGGTGAGGGGCCGATCGTACTGCATAAGACGGTGATCCTCCCCTGTAAAGGTGTGGGTGGACATGACTATGAACTGGATACGATGGCGCTGAGGGGCCAGTCGTGCTGCATAAAACGGTGATCCTCCCCCTATAAAGGTGTGGGCGGACCCGATCGTGAATTGGATACGATGGCGCTGATGGGCCGATCGTACTGCATAAGACGGTGATCCTCCCCCTGTAAAGGTGTGGGTGGACCCGACTGTGAACTAGATACGATGGTGTTGAGGGGCCGATCGTACTGCATAGAACGATGATCCTCCCCCTATAAAGGTGTGGGCGGACCCGACCATGAACTGGATACGATGGCGCTGAGGGGCCGATCGTAATGCATAAGACGATGATCCCCTCTGTAAAGGTGTGGGCGGACCCGACCGTGAACTGGATACGATGGCGCTGAGGGGCCGATCGTACTATATAAGACGGTGATCCTCCCCCTGTAAAGGTGTGGGCGGACCCGACTGTGAACTGGATACGATGGCGCTGAGGGGCCGATCGTACTGCATAAAATGATGATCCTCCCCCTATAAAGGTGTGGGCGGACCCGACCGTGAACTGGATACGATGGCGCTGAGGGGCCAATCGTACTACATAAGACGGTGATCCTCCCCTGTAAAGGTGTGGGTAGACCCGACTGTGAACTGGATACGATGGTGCTGAGGGGCCGATCGTACTGCATAAGACGGTGATCCTCCCCTGTAAAGGTGTGGGTGGACCTGACTATGAACTGGATACGATGGCGCTGAAGGGCCGATCGTGCTGCATAAAACGGTGATCCTCCCCCTATAAAGGTGTGGGGGGACCCGATCGTGAATTGGATACGATGGCGCTGATGGGC